>JAAGEH010000307.1:33497586-33643608 GCA_011751065.1 Lasiurus cinereus
TCCATCCATCCATCCATCCATCCATCCATCCATCCATCCATCCATCCATCGATACTTCTGAGGCTCTGCTAAGAGCCGGATGTGCATGTTTAAGTAGATTTGGTATGTCACTGTGCCTTTCTCTTTGGATTGCTAACCCTCCGAATGGCAGAGGACTGAGAAATTTAGTTGTAGCTAAGCCGATGCCTAATTCTCTGACCTTAAAAATCATCAAACTCTGAGTATTAGTTTCCTCATCTGTGAATAGGGTTTGAGATGCCGGGACATCCTGCCTCACAGTGTTGCTGGGAGCTTCACATGCGATGATCCAAAAATAAATGTGCTTTCTACACCGTCAAGTCCTAAACACATATAAGGGATTCTCAGTCAGTAAGTGCTAAAAACAAAAATAAACCCAGATAAACACAACCCAAGCTCAACCCTTTCCTCAGACTGTTTCTCAGTGGGCCTCCCAGCTTGAGGCAGCTGCTGCTGCTGGCGGGCCCACGCTGCCATCACTCAAACATTCTACAGTTGGATACAAGTCAGGAGAGGTGGCCCAATTCCTGTCAAGGTGAGCCTTTGCAGATTAAGTAGGCCATCAATAATCTTTGGTTAGCGTTTGATTCAAGTGTGTACCAGCTCTTCCCGCTCTCGTGCCCCTCTACTGAGGATCTGTTGGTTATTGTGTGCTGTTCTGAAGCTTTAGCAGCCCTCACGCTCCTTTTACATTTTTAAAAAACTTGCTTGGCTGTTTCTGTGTTTTTTTTTTTTTTTCCCCCTAAGACAGAACTTGCTAGTGAATGAAAGTGATTCCTGAATGGTGACATATAAACATCCTTGACCAGGCCAGTCCTCTTCAAAGGGAAGATACTGTAAGTCCTCCAAAGTCTAATTAAAGTGAATAAGCAGAAGGAGGGGGGATAGAATAAACTATGAGGCAAAACCAGAGGGAGATGGAGCAAGCAAAGAGAGAGAATACAGGTGAGAATGTCCTTTCCAGAGCCACGGCTGAATTTCTCCACACGCTCCTAAACTTCCAAGCCGCTCTCTATTTTTAAAATATGTATTTTTATTGATTTCAGAGAGGAATGGAGAGGGAGAGAGAGATAGAAACATCGATGAGAGGGAGTCATTGCTTGGCTGACTCCTACACACTCCCTACTTGCAACCTGGGCATATGCCCTGACCAGGAACCGAACTGTGACCTCCTGGTTCATAGGTTGACACGCAACCACGGAGCCACGCCGGCTGGGCTCTAGCTTCTATATTTATGCTGTCTTCCTGATGGGGTACACGATATTGTTAGCATTTACTGAAAAGGTGGAAGCTTTTCAGACAGAGCTGGCAAATTCATTCTCTGGAAACCAAGACTCTTCTCCTCTCTGTGTTCTTACCTAGAAGAGCTAAAATGGTTTCAAATTAAATACCTAGATGAAATGATTTTTTCCCCCCACCCTCTTTTCCACTGGATCCCCATGTTCTAAGCTATAGTAACAGCACCTACAGTAATAACGATGAATCTGCTGGGGACCTTGCACAGAGCACTGAGTCTGAGCCAGGTATGGCGCTAGCCATCACATAGACATTGCCAACTGCAGGTGGCCGATCTGCACTGAGGAGCCAGTGCCTCTTTCTCCCATTTACTTCAGGGTCCAGGACCTTGCGCTGGTCTGTGCTGACCAGCTCACTCCTACCAACATATGGCTTCTATTCTTTTCTTTTTTCTTCTGGAAAAATTGCAAACATATACAAACAGAGAAAAGTAAAACAACCACATGGGTACCCATCACCCAGTTTCAACAATTAGTATTTTGCCAGTCCCATTTCATGTACTTCTACCTCCAACTGTTTCTTTTTGGGGATATTGTAAAGCAAACACCAGACATTGTACCATTTCATCACTACCCCTTGGTATTTATCTTCCTTTTTAAATTTTTATTTTATTGATTTGAGAGAAAGAGAAGAGAGAAAAGAGGAGGGGGAGAGATAAATAGATAGATATTTATTGTTTCACTTATTTATACATTCGTTGATTGATCCGATTTATTGACTGATATGATTCTTGTATGTGCCCTGACTGGGTTCAAACCCTCAACCTTGGTGTATCCGGACCATGTTCCAACCAACCAACCAACCAACTAACCAACTTAGCTGCCTGGCCAGGGTCCCTTGGCATTTTTCATCTTTTCAGAGTCACTGTTATTTAAGTGTGGATGGAGGGGGTGGGATGTACACAGAATATAGTTTGCACTGTTTCTATATTAATTGACCAAACCTAAGCCATAGTACAAACTGTTCAAGAAGACATATTACTATTATTAGTTAATGAAACGAAGGGTAAGAACTAGATTTACACCTAGGACCATGGCTAAAGACAGATGATAAAATTAATATAGTTATCTTGAGTTCTGAGGAGGGTGGTCAGAAGGAAACCCCAACTACTGGAGAAAATGGGGTGCAGGACATCCCTCCCTCTTTCGAGCTTACAAGACTGTCTGACAAGGTTTCAGCCCTGTCCATACTGGTGCTGAATTTAGGAACTGGGGCGTGCATGAAGGAGAAGCTGAAAACATGGATTGACAGTGTGCACATACTGCTAAGTAAGTAGATATGGTTTACCACATGGGCTTAATTACCTAGCAGAATAATGAACAGGTGTGTCATTAAAATCCTATGGGAGGAGAATCCAAGATGGCGGCATAGGTAAACACCTATACTGCTGCCTCGCACAACAATTTCAAAACTACAACTAAAAGACAGAACGGACATCATCCAGAACCACAGGAAAGCTGGCTGAGTGGAAGTTCTACAACTAGAGGGAAAGAGAGGGGCTCACGGAGACCCAGAGGAGCTGCAAAAAGCTGAGGTACGGAGACGCGCGCTGAGAGAGCGGGTGCCGGAGTACCTGGCTGGCTTTCTCTGGCAGGAGGGAAACGGAGACTCCCAACAGCATTGAACCCCTTATCTTACGACACTAAACCCCAGATCCAGCCGAAACTCATACGGGGGGAGTTTGGACTGTGAAAAGGGAGAAGTGCACGGAAATTTAGGGGAGTTGCAAAGGATCGGAGGTCTGGTCGCGCACGGCACCACGTGGAGGACGGATTGCTGATTGTGCCGCTGGCTTTCGCGAGTGGGCGGGAGACAGACCCTCCGATCTGTGCCACCTCTGAGTCCACTGGGCCCCTGTTTTGGGCGAAACCCTGGGGACCTAGACTCGTGTGGTCCTGGTTCGCAGGGGAGCCGGAAAGGCAGCGGTTGGAGGCGCTGCGGGTGCGCGCGCACAAAGACGGCTCCAGCCATTGCCCAGTCACGTGAGACTCAGGGGCCGTGGAGGGCGGGGCCGACTGGGAGGCAAGGCGGTCCCTTAAGCCCTGAGACTCCACCCCTCCCAAGCTCAGCAGAGGCTTCTGAGGCTGAATCCAGCACAGAAGTTTCCCCGGCACAGTGAAAATGCCGAGACAAGGGAAGGGATTACAAGCAAAAGAAATGGAGGAAAAAAAACGACTGGATATAGAGTTCAAAACCACGCTTATAAGGTTTTGCAAGAATATGCTAGAAAAGATGGATAAATTTAGTGAGACCCAAGAGAAGATAATAAATACACTGACTGAAATGAATACTATTACGCAGAGTACTAACAGCAGACTAGAGAAAGGCAAGGATCAAGTGAAAAATTTGAAATATAAAGAAGCAGAAAACATTCAACTGGAAAAGCAAGAAGAGAAAAGAATCCAAAAATGTGAAGATAATGTAAGGAGCCTCTGGGACAGCTTCAAGCGTACCAACATCAGAATTGTGGGGGTGCCAGAAGAAGAGAGAGAGCAAGATACTGAAAACCTGTTTAAAGAAATAATGACTGAAAACTTCCCACATCTGGTAAAAGAAATAGACTTACAAGTCGAGGAAGCACACAGAACCCCAAAGAAAAGGAACCCAAAGAGGACTACACCAAGACACATCATAATTAAAATGCCAAGAGCAAAAGACAAAGAGAGAATATTAAAAGCAGCAAGAGAAAAACAGTTTATTACCTACAAGGGAGCACCCATACGACTGTCAGCTGATTTCTCAACAGAAACGATGCAGGCCAGACGGGAGTGGCAAGAAATATTCAACGTGATGAACAACAAGAACCTACAACCAAGAATAATCTATCCAGCAAAGCTATCATTCAGAATTGAAGGGCAGATAAAGACCTTCACAGAGAAGAAAAAGCTAAAGGAGTTCATCAACTCCAAACCAGTATTATATGAAATGCTGAAAGGTACCCTTTTAGAAGAGGAAGAAGAAAAAGGTAAAAGACAAAAAATTATGAACAACAAATACACATCTGTCAACAAGTGAATCTAAAAATTAAGTGAATTAAAAATCTGATCAACAGAATAAACTGGTGAATATAATAGAATCAGGAGCACAGAAAGGGAGTAGACTGATAATTCTCAGGAGGACAAAAATCATAAAGCATCAAACAGACTGTGAAATTATAGCAGAAAGATTAAAGTTAGGTGAGGTAAATAAGTGATCAATCAAAGGACTTGTATGCATGCTTATAAACATAACCAATGATCACAGACACTGGGGGGTCGGGGTATGCCTGGGAGGGAGGGGGGGCAATGGGGAGATATGTATAAAAAATTAATAAAAATTAATTTAAAAAAAAAATCCTATGGGAGCCCTGGCCGGTGTGTGCTCAGTTGCTTTAGAACGTTGCCCCATACACAAAAACGTTGTAGGTTCGAATTCCAGAGACTCAAACTCTCCATGAGCTCTCCTGGCACTTTGGTCTCTGAATAGATGGAACCCCTTAGGCTCCGCTTTGAAGGGAGGCTTGGCATGTCCGAAGCCAACAGCTGCCTCTTCCAGCTCTGACCAAGTCAAGGTTTGGCAAAAATCTCTCCTCGAACTGCTCCGCTGTGCTGGGAGAGTTTGGAACCCTAAACCAGGCATGTGGATTTACGTGATTCCCAATTTCCCTAAAGCAGTAGTTCTGGGAACTTGCAAACCTATCTAGGGCCGGGCCCTTCTTCTGACTGACCTGAAATTAGGATCTCGGGGCCTGCATGTGCCTCCAGGTGGAGACTTTCTGCCACAAAGCAAAAGCATGTTGTGAACACCAAGGCTGGCTTTCTTCCCCTGTTTGTCAGGTTCATCTTTTTCCTCAAAGCTTTTGACAAAGAAGAGACATGCGCCTTTTAGGTTTGAATATTCAGGTCATGCTGGCTTCATGAAAGGGACTGAGGGAAATTTTCATCTTATGCTATAGGCTGAAATAGTTTTAATAACAAAGGATATACCTGGTTTTTGAAGACTAGATTGTATGCAGTTATAAGACCACAAAGGCCTTTAAAAGAAGTGTAAAAAAAGGTATAAAATTTTTCTAAAGTATACTGTGGTTATTGGTCTATTCAGGTGTTGTATTTCTTCAGGGGTAATTTTGATAATTGATATTTTGCTAGGACATTTTCCATTTTCTCTAGATTTTTAAATTTATTACCAAAGGTTTCCATGTATGATGCTTTTATAATTTTTTATTCATTTCCCAATTAGTAATTATTTTATTTCTCACTCTAATGTTGCTTTTCAAATTTCCTGCACTGTCATAACAATAACTAGTGCTTATTGATCACTGATCATGTGCTAGACACTTGGTTCAACTGCTTTACTGGTACTAATTCATTGAACCCTGACAAATTGATGAAGTAGGTACTCTTAAAAAAGTTTTTTTTTTCAATTGCAGTTTACATTCAATATTAACCTGTTTTTGTTTCAGATGTACAGCATAGTGGTTAGAAAATCATATACTTTACAGAGTGGTCCCCGGGTATTTCAGGTACTCACCAGGCCTGCGTTGTTATAATAATACTAGAGGCCCAGTGCATGAATATGTGCATGGGTGGCATCTGGCCAGCCTGGCCCCGGTCTGGGTGGAGGAGATGGCAGGAGGTTAGCCAGTCGGCCCACCTCGATTGGGGCGATCAGGGATGGGCTGGCAGGGGGGTGGGGAGGGGCTGTGGGTGATTAGCTGGTGGGCCTCGTACCCGACTGGGGTAGGGGAGGAAATGAGAGTAGGGCTGACCGTGGGGAGGGGCTGTGGGCAGTGGGCTGGCCAGCCTCACCCCCGATTGGTATGTGAGAGGCTGATGGGGGGTGGGGTCAGCTGGGAGGAGGGACTGAAGGAAGTTGACTGGCTTTTTATATTAAGTAGATTATTGACTATATTCCCTATACTGTAATTTACATCTCTGTGACTATTTTCTACCTAACAATTTGTATTTCTTAACCCCTTCACTTTTCCACCCATCACCTCTGTCAACTGTCAGTCTGTTTTCTGAAGGAGGTACTTTATGATCTTCATGTTATAGATGAATTTTTCACTTTTGGGTGCACAGAGAAGTTAAGCAATTTGCCACTAGGTCACACAGCAGCATGCAGTTCTATAAGCTGTCTACTGGTGTGTGTGTGTGTGTGTGTTTAGACAAAGCCCATCATTCTAGAATTAAGGAGGAGGTGAAACAAATAACAACCATGTTGGAGCTGTGGATTCCTGCTCAAAGCTCTTAACTAGGGTGTGTGGTCTTTTAAAAGTTTTGTGGCTGAGAGGTGACAAGATTCCACTGGCAGTGGCCCAGAGGCTTGGGACTGTGAGCACCAATGATTAGATGGATTCCATGTTATGTGATCCTTTTGGTGACTTGGCCCAAGGTCAGTGAATTGCCTTGAATGTTCATGTTCACTCAGACTGTGAGAGAAGTTTGGGCAACACCACAAAGAAGACACAAAGATGGATGAAGAAAAGAATGGCAATTATCTAAAAGGGAAGGTTCTACTCAGAGCAAACCCACAATGTGCAACTTTTGTATGAAAAGATATATGTAAAAGGTCTTCTAGGACTGACTCTCTATTGCTTCCAGAGTAAAATCTGAACTCTTTAGTTTGGCTTTTAGGGATTTCCACCACCTGGCATCACCTGACATTCCAAGTCCATTAGCTACTGCTCCCTTTGGGCACCACTGCCATGTCTAACTAAGCTCTTAGCTCTATAGGTCCTGGTATGTGTCTTTGCCCATGCTGTTCCCACCACCATTAATGCACGTTCTCCAACTCTGGAGGATCCAAATGCAGTGAATACATCAAGCTCCAGCATATCACTATATTGTTTTCAATTCTCTCTCCCTATCAGTAGCAGAGCTGGGAATTTGAATCCAGGCAAATTTGGTTCCATGCTCTTAACCCCTCTGCACAGTACCTGTGCATCTTAGCAGGCATGAGGTACAGTGACTTTCCCATTTGTCTTACCTCCCCTATAGGACAGCTATTTGCTGATGGGTGAAGCTAAGCCAGAGCTGGCCATGGCATTGTTAACTTCATCAGGAACATTGCAGAGAGGAACACAGTACTGGGTGGGTAGGTTGTGGAGAACAAGGGTGAAAAATTTGAAACCAAGGTCAATGCTATCATGATATTTTAAAATGTGGGTAGGGAGGCCAACATTCGCAGAAGAGAAAGTAGATGCAAGTTCAGAGAGTACAAACTGAGGTAGGCAAGAGAGATGCTGGCGGAGCTGCGGAAGCCTGTAGGCTCTTGGGGACTGGGACTATACTTAAGGCCTTGCTACTCAAAGTGTAGTCCCTGGACCAGCAACAGAGAGCCTGTTTGTAATTCAGAATCTCAGGCCACACTCCAGACCACTGAAGCAGAACTGGAATTTTAACAAGTCCCTCAGGGGAGTCAAATGTATATTGAAGTTTGAGAAGCACCCCCAGAGATGGTAATTTAATTGGTTTGGGGTGGGGCCAGGGCATCTATATTTTTAAAAGCCTTTTCAGGTAATTTACCATGCATTGGGGTCAGAGCTGCTGTTTCAGCCTTCCCTGGAGACCTGTGGAATAAAAGATGGAGGAGGGCAAGGTATGGAGAATCCCAGCTGTGCCAATGATGAGCTATGTGACCTTGGGCACATCACTGAATGTCAAAGAAAAAAATAGATTAGACCAGTGGTTCACCAAATTCAGAATCAGAAAATACACATTGTGGATGAAAAAGGGGTCACATACTAAACCTGGCAAGCTCAGGGGAGGCCACCAAACCCAGAAACCAAAGTGACCATATAGGATGGTCTGAATGAAAAAAATTCCTAACTAAAAGCAGATCATGTTGGAGCGTCATTTCCTAGGCCAGTAGCTTCCTAGGCAAAGGTAAGTCTTTAACATTGAAAGTGACTATTGTGTTTCTGCATTTAAGATAACATAACTTTAAAATGTCTGAGTCATTTTCTTTCCAGATCCCCCAAAAGCACAACCTCTAGCACCAGAACTAAGACCATATTATTATCTTGTTCCCCACATACCACCTCTATGTGATGGAAATGTTAGCTATCCCACACTCAACAATGTAAAAGAAGTCTGTTTTACTTTTTATCCAATCCCAGAGATTTCCCTGCTTTTCCTTCTCCCTACTCCCTGATCTACCACTAATAGATTCCAATGTAACCTTCCCCACATCTCTTCCTTTGATTCTAATGTATAAAATAAGCTGCAAAACTGCCATTATCCAGAACAGTTTCTCAATCTATTGAGATTTTGCTTTCTGGCAATTCTTGTCAGTTTGGATCAAATAAACTCTTAGAAGACTTTTTCTTAGGCTGAACCTTCTTTCGTTGACAACATTCCTGGATCAAGTGAATTTTATTATTATTATTTTTTATATTTTTATTTATTTCAAAGAGGAAGGGAGAGAGAGAGAGAGAGAGAAAGAGAGAGAGAGAGAGAGAGAGAGAAATATCCCTGATGAGAAAGAATCACTAGGTGGCTGCTCCAGAAAGCCTCACACTGGGGATCAAGCCCACAACCCAGGTATGCGCCCTTGACCGGAATCAAACCTGGGACCCTTCAGTCCACAGTCTGACGCTCCATCCACCAAGCCAAGCCGGCATGGCTCAAGTGAATTTTAATTCTCAGGCCTTAAGGATTCAGCATTTAAAACATATATATTGATTTCAGAGAGGAAGAGAGGGAGATAGAAACATCAATAATGAATGAGAATCTCTGACCAGCTGCCTCCTGCACATCCTGCACTGGGGATGGAGCCTGCAACCTGGGCATGTGCCCTGACCAAGAATCAAATGGTGATCTCCTAATTCATAGGTCGACACTCAACCACTGATGACTCTGTCAGGCCCAGAAAGCCAGGATCTGTAAATTTGTCTGGTAGATTGGATACAGCTCCATGATGACCAGTCAAGCTCATGGACAACCCAACGAGCAACTGATCACAAGATGTGAAACTACAAGGACAGGGCAATGGTTGAAGAAGTTGGAGATGGGAAAAATAGGTTAGTGGAAGTCCCCAGATTCAGGTTGAGGTATTTACCAGTTAATACAGGCGCAGTGTGCACGATAGCTCCTGGACCAGGGCAGATCCATAGAGCATTTAGAACAGTGGTTCTCAAACACTGAAAACACATCAGAATTACCTGGAGAGCTCCTGTGAACACCAGTCCCCAGTTCCTACTCCCGGAGTTGTTAGACCTTTAATCTAAAGCTCCCCCAAGTATTTAGTCTATGTAGCTCAGATAGAAAACCACTGATTTAAGAGTTAGTTGAAGTAGTGGGGTCATATACCACACACACACACACACACACAAAATGTGGGCTTTGAAGACCTAATTTCTTTGAGGTTTCCTATCTGTGCAATGGGGCTAACACCCATTTTTTTTCCCAGCTGGTTGTGAGGCTTAAATAAGGTAAATTATATACAGGGTTGACTTGGTCAAAAATCATTTTACTGTGAATCCAACTTCTTCAGTGGACTACTGAAAACATAAAGCCCCAGAAAGGCAGGCCCTAGTTCACACGGCTGGGCAGCAGAACAGTGGAGATGACACTGAGCTCCAGATGCTAGTTCTATGGCACTGGGTGGCCCCTCTGGATAAAGGGAAAGAGCCCAGAGAAAACTCAAATGGCTCCAAATGGGCACTTTCCTCCTTCCCACACCGAACTTCGCCCAGTGGAGAGTCCCACACACAAAATAAAGCTTTAGTTTTCTTTACCCAAGTAGCAGGTCATACCCCTCCTTACAACATTGTACAGGCTTGGCTTTCAACGTGTTGTGGATGGTATTTGATTTTGACCCTGGTGAGGATGAAGTCAGGGAATGAGTTTTCAAACACTGGGAGGGAGGTGAGTGGGCATGGGAGATAAAGAGTAACGGACCAGGCAGCTAGAAGGCGGTTTCAGCAATTCAGACATGAGGGATTGAGGGAGTGTTATAGGTTGAATTGTGTCTCCCTAAAAGAAGTTGAAATCCTAACCCCCCAGTAGAGGTGAATGTGACCTTATTTGGAAATTGGGTCTTTGTAGATGAACATATTAAACCAAGGTCGTTAGGGTGGGCCCTAATCAAGTATGACTGTCCTGGTAAAGGGGAATTTGGACACAGAAGCAGATACACCCAGGGAGAACACCCTATGAAGATGAAGGCAGAGACTAGGTGACGAATCTACATGCCAAGAAACGTTAACCACTGGAAGCCAGGAAGAGGCCTGTGGCACATTCTCCCCCACAGCCCTCAGAAGAAGCAAACTTGGCCGATACCTTGATCTCAGACGTCTAGCTTCCGGAGCTGTGAGATAATAAATTTCTATTGTGCTACTTAGTTACAGCAACCCTAAGAAGCCAATAGAGTAAGTGTCAGATCCTTGTTGAAAGAACGCACTGTCACACACGGAGGCAAAGAGACCCAAATGTGTCCACTGAAGAACCAGGACTCCACAAGAGGAAGCACATTCCACCCCATGTGTGACTTAACCCAGGATCCAGACGCCAGGCTTCATCTGGGGCCCAGCCTTGAAATACAGCTCATGTTCTAAGTTCAAGATTACCGGCCTCTTTGTTGATGTTTTCATACATTCCTGGATATGAGGAAAACCCAGTGGCAATTTTCTCATTGACGTTCTCATCAGTACAGTAGGTAATAACTCTTATCTAGTGCTTAACATATGCCAATGTACATGAATTCAATTTTCACAATGACCTTATCCTATAGGGACTATGATTATACCTATTTTACAGAAGAAGAAACAGAGGCACAGAAAGATAAAGTAACTTCCCCAGGGCTATAGAACTAGAAAAGTTGGAGCTGGGATGTGGACCCAGGCAATAAGGGTCAAGAGTCCATGGTTACCACTTGCTGAGGCCTTACCCTGGGGCAGGTGCTCTTCTAAAGACTTATATTGTAACCCATTTCATGTTTACAACCATTTGTCTAAGCTCCCAGACTGCTTATTTTTCCAGTCATACTTCCAGGAAAGCTATTTTACTTTGAATGAAAAAAGGCTTCCCAAATCCATACACATACACACAATTTGGTTCCACCAATCAAACAGGTCACGGGCTACCCCTAGTGGGTATCTTCCAGGGTGCAGCTGTCTGCCCCTGTCCCACTCAACACAACCGTGCCCACCGCAACTTCCAGCCCCAGTTATAATGATGAAGAGAATGCTTCTTTGGGGAAAGCCAGATCTCCTAAGGCCAAATTCTTTGTTCTCCAAACTAGGATGTGATGGGTCTTTTTCTTTTCCTTGTTGGAGACTAATGGGACTCGACTTCCCAACCACTGTATGTGATTTAATATTTTGGTACAAAATAATAACTTGCTTTTACTAACGGAGTCTGAGGGAAAAGGAGGAGCAGGAGAGAGACGTGGAGGACAGACAGCCAATAGAGGGGAGAGAAGAGGAAAACTCAAGGATCTCTGTCAGAACTGGGGCCAGGTTCTAAGCACACTGATCTCACTGCTGGAAACTCTAAGAGGTTAGGCAGCCTGCTGCACAGAGCTGGACTTGAACCCAGGACTCCCACTGCTGCAGCCGAGAGTCGGGGTGGCTGTGGGGGCAGAGGTCCTGCTCGGCAGTTCTCACAAGAAGGAAGTCTTCTCAAGGACAACTCTTGGCTGGAGAAGGAGGTGAAGATACCATCTGTACAAAGTCTACTGGGTGCTCTCCCCAGGTTCCATGTACCCCTCCAGGCACTGCAAAGGCAGCTAAGACCGTCGAGAGCTTTTTCCCATTCGAGGTTGATGGCTGTGCCCTGCCACAGAGATGTGGTGTAGTAGCCCAGGCGGTGCCTACATGTGTGGACTTGGGCCTTTTGACTCTCCCTCCATAAAAGCAAAGGTGGCAAGGCTTCCTTTCAGAACGAGCCAGTATAACTCCCCCTTTTCCCCCCCGCCCTGTAGTACTGGTTTCTTCCAAATCTGTTTGATAACACACGAGGAAATAGATCTTTCCGTCTCAGTAGCAACAAAATTGGTCTTTGCATCTGTGAAAATTATGCTCTGGATGGCAGCAATCCTGAGTGTTAATCAAGTATCAGTCACCGACATGAGTGGAAAATAGAGCAGCAGTCTTTATTCAAGCCTTGTTTTGAGCAAAGCAAAGCAAGGCTGATTGTGGAGAAACCCAGCTAACAGGCTGGAAACAGCTCAGTCGAGTGGAAGCAGTGTGAGCTTGGGGTGTAGGCCTGTTTAATCCCTGGCTCTGCCTCTGAAGGAATGTGCTCCCCTGGGCCTCAGTTTTCCCACTTGTAAAACACTGTCACCCCTCAGATCACAGAGGGACCAAGTGAGAGAGGGCATGTAAAGTATGTAGCCCATGCAGGCCCTACACACAAGCAATGACTTACATTAGATATCCTTGGAATACCTGGGGAGAATAAATCTACTGGGAGAGAGTAATTTTCTTGCCAAATATTAGTTCTGCATGTCTTTAGCATGTGCTGTGTCCACACCAGGTGAGTGAATATTCTTCTTTGGTTCCCATTCAAGTTTCTGAGCGTCTGGTTCCCATGCAAAGGGCACGTTCTCCTCATCCAGTAGCACTCCCCTGATCCCTCTTGTCCTTGTCCCAACTACCCAGACTCAGATCTTACCCCCACTAAAGAGCCTTCCAAACCAAAATGCAAAACCTGAATCTAACCACGAGGAAACCTCAGGTAAATGAAACTGAGGAACATTTTACTTGTAATTTTCACAAGTGTCCAGGCTGTGAATGGCAGACTGAAGAATGGCCCCCGATTAAAGGTGACTAAAGAGACAAGATAAAATGCAACATGCAATCCTGGATTATTAATTTTTTTTTGTTGTTGTTGTTGCTATCCAGGGTAACTGGCAAAATCTGAATAAGGTTTGTATCAGTGTTATTTCCTGATTTTTATAATTGTACTACGGTTATGTAAAAGAATATCTTTGGCTTTAGGAAGTACACATTGAAATATTTAGGAGTATAGGGACAGTATTTGGAATGTACTCGCAAACAGTTCAAAAAGTATATAAAATATTACAGGGTCTATATTCACATACACATATGAGGGAGTCTATTTTAATGATTTTTACAACTATTACAACATATAAACATTGGCCATCTATAATCCATAATAAAATAATGACTCAGATTGCATGAATGAGAAGGGGCAAGGGACAGTGGAGGAGTGCTGGACTTGGTCTCATAGCACTGGAAGAAGGGCCCAGCTCTATCTCTACCAGAGGGACTCCGAGCAAATCACCTGCCTGGTCTCTGGGGGTCTCGGGTTCCTCTACTGACACAGGGGGCTCAAGGTTGAGTCTATCTTCTTAGAGTTCTCCTTCCAGCTCTAGCATTCTGTAATTCTGTTTTGAGTAGATGTCACCTGTTGGCCCACACCAAGGGACAGGTGCAATATGCCTCAGAGGATCCACGTAGACATAACACCTACATCGCAGGAATCCTCCTGCCAGACAGTGACCCAGTTGCGTGTCCTCCAGGCCACCTGAACCTGAGTATGACTGAGCCAGAAAGCTGAGGCTCACCCTCCTGCTTCCAGAGGCTCCCTCCTCAAGCCTGGGGTTGGGGCTTTTGCACCTTGTGCCTCTGCCAACTTTTATTAGCCAAGTGAAGCCCTCTGGGGAAGTGCTACATGAGAGCTGAGCAAAACATCTCGGAGCCCGTGTGGACAGGGCTGCCTCTGCTCCCAGAGCTGGGCCCACCTAGGGAAATCAAGAAGGAGGGTGATTTCATGAGTTAGCAGGGAGGATGCATTAATATGAACTCCCATTTCCTGAAAAAAAAAGAAAAAAAATTTTTTTTTTTGAAAAAACTGTGAAGAAGCAGCATTCACGTCCTGTTTTGGGGAAGGCCCTGTGTCAGGGAGGGGTGGGGGAGTGTGAGAGGCCACTCATGGACCTTGATTCTCTAATTCTCTGCATGAGGGGAAGAAAGGAAATGGCACAAAATTGGCCTTTCACTTTGGAATGCCCCATGCTATTGTTTTCTTTATTAGATTTGTCATGTTAATTGTTTTAAGCTTTGAAGATCTCTATGAATTCCTTCTGCACATGCGGGTGAATTGGTGGAAAGACGTGTGGGAGTGTCCTGGGTTCCAGAGGGAATTCCCTGTGGAAATTCCACAAAGAATTCTCTCTGGATAGTCCTCAGAATAACGTTTAGGGTATTATTACAGTATGGGAGAATAAGCAAGGGCAAAATGAAAATACTTCAAGTCAAACAAGAATGAGAAAGAAACTGTGCCTTTCAAAAGAAGTTTGATGATGCCTATGTTTGGTTTTCTTAACTGATGCTTTTCAGACTAATTCTGCCCTTATTTTGAAAGCTCAAGAGTTCTAGTCTTTGGAGTTGTTGTAGTGGAGGGGGAGGTGAGAGGGAGGAGGAGCACAGCATTGTCACACTCAGGAAAGGGCCACTGAAGGAGTCGCTAAAGCGCCATCCCTGGATATGAAAGAAGATACAAGATAGCATGTAGGCTGGTGGGTTTAAATTGGGGGGAGGGAGGGGAGAGGAACTTTAGAATCACTTGGGGGTAGGACTTACCCTTCTATATTTCAAAAGTCCCAGAGCAGATTGTAATTCAAACCAATTCTGTTGTCACTCCTGAAGCCTCTCCCCTTCAGGTCTAACCTCCACCCCCACTCCCCCTTGCCTTTGAGAGCAATTGCTGGACCTGTTCTGGACACATCTTGCTTGAAAAACGAATCAGCCTGTGAAGCTTGACCCTGCACTATAATTAAAAAATATTAAAGCACTTGTAACAGTTGTGACCATTAGGCCAGTGATCGGCAAACTCATTAGTCAACAGAGCCAAATATCAACAGAATAACGATTGAAATTTCTTTTGAGAGTCAAAGTTTTTAAACTTAAACTTCTTCTAATGCCACTTCTTCAAAATAGATTCGCCCAGGCCGTGGTATTTTGTGGAAGAGCCACACTCAAGGGGCCAAAGAGCCGCATGTGGTTCATGAGCTTCAGTTTGCCGACCACGGCACTAGGTTTTCGAATGGCACAACAGGGGCTTTAATTGCTTTCTCGTGTGTGTGTGTGTGTGTGTGTGTGTGTGTGTGTGTTTCCTTCTTCTGCTTACATGGACCCCAGAACAGTGTGAATAGACTCCAGGTACTTGAGATAGAAGTAGGGTTGAAAAGTCTGTCTTGAAACAAAGGTTAAAGTCCCCATTTCCAGTGCCAGGGCCTGTCCTGTCATTCACCAGTTAAATATGATGAACAATATAAATTTATATTTACATATGCACTTAAAAATGTTGCTGTTATCAATCACTCTTCTTGTAAGCCCCTCCTCAAAATAAAGCCCTATGTCTTCGAAACTGGCTTTGCTTTTTCTCAGTTTGCCATTCAACGCTTTTCACGGTCTGGCTCCAGTGTGACCTTCCACACTGGCCCCCTGCATCTCTGTTACAATCCACTCCTATCACTTCAAGTTGGTTGGTTGCCTCGTAGTTTCAAATTCTTCTTTATGTTGGAATAATTGCATAGGATTATATCATCAGGATTTTGGATGATCTTATCCCAGTTGCTGAACATTTGTTTTTGTTCCTCTTCTCTGAATTTTGCTGGGAAGGGTGCAAGGAAACATCTAGCCCCAGTGGTTCTCCACTTCAACCAGTCAGTGGGATATGGGATTGTGGGGAAGGGGAGGGTGGGAAGTGGGCTATTTATTTTTTTTTTAAATCGATGTATAGCATGCATACAGGAAAGGACACAAATCACAGTGTGCCACTTGATGACACTGGGCACATGGAATACCCTCAGGTCACCAGCATCCAGATCAAGACACAGAACATTATCAGCACCGAGGAAAGGCTGAGGAAGGGGAGGCTTTTAAAAGATTCTTACTTTCTCTATCCTTTGAACAGCCCAGATCTGAGGTGAAGCCCAAGAATTTGCATTTTTAAGATTCATCCTGGGGATTTCCTACATCATCAGACTTGGAGACCAGGAATCTACCAAAGGCTTTCAAATTGACCATAGGTGTCAATTTAGGATGGGGATGTGGGTAGGAGTGGAGATAGGGAACTGTCAGACCTGCCTTCCCCTCATTTAGAGCCTTTTGCATCTTCTCCTTATACTGGCTACCATCTATGGATAAAAACAGTATCTTGCTCCACAATTCTGAAAACCAGTCAGAGTTAACTGAAGAAGCAGAAATACAAGGATAGATATGGATACATATGCATTTGTCTATGTACTATGTGTGTGTGTATGTATGTAACTATATATATATATACAGATATAGCCCTGTGCATGAATCTGTGCACCAGTAGCTCTCTGCCCACTGCTCTGCCCTCCTGTAGCTCCCCCTCCTTTCCTCTTCCCCTCACTCTCATAGCTTGCTGCCCTGCCCCCTCCTGTAGCTCTCTGCCGCCTGCTTGTAGTTTGTTGCCTCAGCCTTCTGCAGATCTGTGATTTGGTCATTATGTGGTGGGCTAATTAGCATATTTCTCCCTTATTATATAGGACTAGAGGTCCAATGCACAACATTTGTGCAGAAGGGATGTCCCTCAGCCCAGCCTGCATCTTCTCCAATATGGGACCTCTTGAAGGATATCTGACTGCCCAGTGGGATCAGGCCTAAAGGGCAGTTAGACATCCCTCTCACAATCCAGGACTGCTGGCTCTTAATTGCTCACCTGCCTGATGGCCCCTAACCACTTCTACCTGCCAGCTTGATCATCCCCTAACCACTCCCCTGCCTGCTTGATCGACACCTAACTGCTCCCCTGCTGGCCCAACTTTCTCTAACTGCCCTCCCCTGCCGGACTGGTCACCCCTAACTGCCCTCCCTTGCCAGGCTGGTCACTCCTAACTGTCCTCCCTTGCCAGCCTGGTTGTCCCTCACTGCCCTCCCTCAATGCCTGGTCGCCTCTAACTGTCTCCTCTGCAAGCCTGGTCGCCCCCAACTGTCCTCCCCTACTGGCCCAGTCACCCCTAATTTCCCTTCTTTGCCAGTCTGGTTGCCCCTAATTGCCTTCCCCGGCCAGCCCAATTGCTTCTAACTTCCCTCCCCTGAAGGCCTGATCCTCCCCAACTTCCCTCCCCTGCAGGCCTGATTGCCCCCAATTGCCCTTCCTTGCAAGCCTGGTCCCTCCCAATTGCCCTCCCCTGCTGGCCCGATTGCCCACAACTGCCCTCCCCTGCCAGCCATCTTGTGGCAGCCATCTTGTGTCTACCTGGGGGCAGCCATCTTTGACCACATGGGGTAGCCATCTTGTGTGTTGGAGTGATGGTCGATTTGCACATTACTCTTTTATTAGATAGGCTATGTAACTCTTCACAATAGTAGTTTGGTATTTGACTCTTCACAATAGTAGTTTAGTAGTTGGTGGTTAAAAGACTTCTTTAAGGCTGCTATTTTTGCATTTGATGCTGGTATGTAAAGTCCATGGGGCAGGCAGTTGGGAAGGAAAGAATGGAAAGTCGGGGGGACCAAGAGCAACCTGGAACCTATAAGCCTTAACTGGAACCCTATAAAAATGGACTGAAACTTGTGTTTGCTCTTGTTGTCTTTGACCTTGATGGCATGGATGTCCTCCAGAAGCCAGGTCCCCTCACCATGGAGCTAAGTACACACACACCTGGCCCAGGAGTCTGAGAACCTGAAGAGGGATCCAGGAAAAGGTGTAGCAACTGCAGCCTTACCCACTGTTTCATACCAGGGAGATGAGCTACCAGATAAGTCTTCACATGACAAAGCCACCATCGCCCATCTGATCACTGGTTCTCAAGCTTGGCTATACATTGGAATCACGTGTGGAATTTTGAAACAAACTGGCATGAGGCCTAGCATCAGGATATGTGAAAGCTTCCTAGGCCAGCCTACTGTGCAATCATGGCTGAGAAACACTGGCTGTCAACCTTAGTACTATTCTCCCCAATCTGGGGCCCAAGAAGATAAATGCTACTCTTTTTGTCCCAAGAGAAGCATAAAGAGATCTGGTTATTTTTTCAGAGTCCCTAACACATTTTTCTCATTATCCTGCTTTCCTGCATCTGGCTGTTCTCTTTTCATGTACCTCGCCACAGCTCTCTTGCAGTCTTCTGCACACTGGCTGTGCCTCCAATGAAGCCAGTGCCGGCCATCCTCCTGCTGTTAAGTGGATTAGGAGGGCAGTGGGCAGACTGAGATCATCCTAATGCCATCAAGCTCATAGTGAACTGAAGACTCGGAAATTTTCACTATTAAGCTTATAAATAAAGCAACTCTTCCTCCTAGGCATGGACTAATTAAATGATTACAACACACACAAAGCGGTCAGTGAAATACAAGCAAGAGTTGGCAAGAGCCTGTGCTGTGGACTCACAGGTGGTGGAACTGTCACTGCTGGATCTTTCTCCAGGATGCTGAAAAGAAGGCTGAGAGGGGCCACTACAGGAGGGGAAGTGGGGAAAGAGTTCAGGGCCAGAAAGAGCTCGGGTTCAAGTTCCATCGCTGCCACTAACTAGCCCTGGGACTTGGGCAACTCGCCTAACATTTCCAAGCTTCAGTGTTAGCCCTTCCTGCACAGGTCATTGAGAGCATCAGAAGAGAGAGGAAATGTGAAAAGTTTTTGGGGAAGGAAGTCTTAACAGCATGGACATTTCAGTGTGCAAGGAAGCAGCATTAGTCCTGTTATAGACAACACTGTAAGGGAATGATTATATAGATTGTGGATTATTTAGGCCCCTTGCTTTCCTTTTCCTATCTATGTGGCTATTCCTCATGAGATTTGAAGTGTGAGACTGGCACAATTGATTAAAATTAATCTTTGGGATTTCCTTTGGCTTTCTGTTATTTACCCTCTTCTTCTCTCCATTACAGCAGACCATTGAAGACTGGTGAGTCCCCCTATACTACATTCTTTAAATAAGTTTACATAGAGAGAACCTTTTTAAGAAATAACAGCAGCAAAGGAATCATTCATTGCATCCCTGGGAAGTAAAAACAGGGAAGGATCAGGCAGTGCTACAATATGTTTATTGGCCTGTGTTTGTTGTTTAAAGTAGTTTTCTTGTTTGAATTACATTTTAAGCTTATTGAGGGCAATGCTGGCTCTTGGCCCCCTTTATTTGGATCTCTAAACAGTGCCTAAGACAGTGCAGTAGAAAGGCTATTGGCTGTAGGGATCCAAAATTCCAGGTTCTAATGATAGCTCTACCCCTCAAAAGTCATTTTAGTCTTTCTCAGCCTTGGAGAATTACCTATGGGAATTACCTATAATAAACTGGGAATTACCTATGTCATGGGATTATTGTGCAGTGCAAATTAGACAATGGGTGGGAAAATACTTCTATGATTCCGAAAGTGTTGAGCAAATGGGGAAAATGTGATGAGAATGGTTACTTCTCAAGAACTAGGTGCTGGCTGATTTTCTTGTTGAGGACAGGGAGGCACAGAGCAGAGTGGTCCACCCTAGGCTACAGATGAGGAAACAATTCAGGGGTGAAGGTGAGGGGAAGGTGAAGGCCCGGAAGCTGAGGAATGACAGTCATGGCTTTCTCACAGCCCATCATGGAAGGTCTCTGCTCTCTCTCCTGCTGCAAGCAGGTCCCTTGTTCATTCATTCATGTTTTTTTCATTCAGTGTTTACTGAGTACCTACTATGGGCCAAGTACTATGATAGGGGTTGAGAATTGAATGGTGAATAGCAGATGAAATGAATCTCTCTTGTTTATTCCCAAACAGTGGACTCAGCTTGTGTACTTAAGAGTTGAACAACCAGCTTCATGCAGCCCCAGAGATTGATGTAAATGTCTTGTTTTAATGGGATTCTAATTTGAGGCTAAAAAACATCAACGTGTGGAGGCCAGGTCTGATAAGAAGGAAAAGAAGATAAGGTAAACCTATGACACGGTCTTTAGGGTTGTCCCTTACTGTGCCTCCATCCCACGTTTCTGGAGTCCTGTTCCTGTTACCCTCTAGTAAAACTGACTGGCTTCACGTATTCATCCTAAGTGTAAAAGGACCTGGCGGAAGTGATAATCACATTCTCAGGGATGTAAGCGTTGAGGTAAAAGAACGCTATCTCAGGGGGAGGGATGTCAGAGGTCACTCTAAAATCACACCATGAGGGCAGTCACTTCCGACTGGCATTTGCAGAGACAAAAGAAGTGGAGAAAGTGGGGATATTGGTAGGGAAAGTCCCTCTAAACAGCCCTGGATGGTTTCTCAAGATTACCAAAGATGAGGAGGCATGAGGGCAGAGAACAGTGTGGCTAATGCCAGGGGTAGCTTTTATTGAGGAAGGAGTTTTCAGCAGCCAGAACCTAGAAAAGCACCATCAGTAGGGCCTCTTTCCCCCCTTCTTCTCAATTCTGATCAAACAGCCAGACAACCCCACAGGTGTATTTCCAGATGAATTTCCAACCTTTCTCTTAGTAAAAAAAAGGTAAAGTATCATTATGACAAGACACTCCCAAAGCCAAATTCCTGAAAGGCTGTAGGTAATGTGAACCCCAAGTAGACTCATGAAAAGAAACGTGTTTGTTTTTTTTAAGGTAAAATAAAGCTCTGACACACAAAACCTACACAAACCAAATGTAGCATTGCCCTGGGAGTGATTAAAAAGCAGACGCCCTGGTAACCACCCGCAGGTGAAGGTGGAGCACTTGGCCAGCCACCCCAGAAGCCCAGCTATGTGTCTGCCCCAAACGCAGTCCCTCCCCTCCCAAAAGTACCAACACTCCCGACTTCCTTCCTTGTGTTCATTTATGGTTTCATCACCCAAGTGTGCATCCTTGGACACCATGCTTAATCTTGCCCATTTTTTTAGATGTCTCTTTTTTTAAGTGACCAGTTCTTCCTCCATCTGTTTCTTGTCCTTACAATCTAGCTGTTGAAGACTCAACCTGAAGTTTCTACTGTCTGGATTTTGTTACTGGTGCACATCAACACATTCAAATGCACTCATTCTTTTTGTTTTTAATGGGTTAATTTAAAAAATATATATTTCTATTAATTTCAGAGAAGAAGGGAGAGGGAGATAGAGACAGAAACACCAATGATGAGAAAGAATCACTGACCAGCTGCCTCCTGCACACCCCACACTGGGGATCGAGCCAGCAACTCAGCCATGTGCTCTTGACTGAAATCCAACCCTGGACCTTTCCGTCACAGGCCAACACTCTATCCACTGAGCCGAACAAGCTAGGGCCAAATGCATTCATTCTTAATGCTAATAATCATGTCTTAAAAAAAAAAATAAGCTGTATGTTAACCATGTTCTTAAGGGGTACAACACACCATAATCACATTCTCGTGAGTATATGGGCAAAGGGAGCTTCCGTAACAGAGGTAATGAGGCAGTGAGGGAAACATGATTTGGAGGGGAGAGGGCTCTCTGTGGAACCAATGATTTATGAAAAAAACAAAAACAAACTTTCTGCAATCGGAATTGACCAGAAAATGCTCTTTAAGGTCTTCAGTGCAGTCTGCTTCAGTAAAAAGCACATTCAGAACAGGACTTGGCATCACGTTATGCTCTGGTGTCAAGGGTTGGACACCAGTAGGTTTTTATCAAAGACGACTGCATAAGAGGGGTCTGGGTGTAGTAAAAACCTAAGGAATCTAAACCACTAACCAGATTCACCAAATGTAACAACTATAAACGGTAGATGAAAGGAAGATTAGATCTGGCCATTTACTATGGTTTGGAGCAAGAAAAGTAAGCTTAGAACATTTTTCCTTTTTCTCTGTGAATGTCTCTGGAATACCACCTCCTTTCCCACAGATCCATGTTCCAGACCACTGGCTACCACACAGAAACAAAATACTTGGTGGCCTTTTCTTCTAGTCTGTTAACTTCTTCCTACTGAGTGCCTGATTTTGTCAGCCTAGTTTGGAGCACTGGAGGTGAGATGATTGTTGAAGTAGCCATGGAGTTTCATTTATTCATTGTGTCTTTCTTATTCATCAGGAGTCAGCCCTGAGATGAGTATGGGACCCAGGTTCACTCCCAAGACACACACAAACTGACTGGCTGGGTTAGGGCTTGGCAGGGAGGTGTGGCTTGATTCGCCACGCTGAAGGGCTAGGAGTTGAGTGTGTATGTGTGTGTGTGTGTGTGTACCTGTGCATGCCAGGAAAAAACCTCACAGAAATGTGCTGTCGCCCTCAGACGAATCTCGTATCCGAGATCCTTGCCTACACATACAGCCCTATTGCTACCAGAACACAGAGAGTTAAAAATAAAACAGCCCTTGAAACTGAAACCCAATTCTCCATGGCAATCTATTAAATAACTAAGGATTTCTAGGCCTTATTAAAATAAATGTTTAGTGTATTCGCTTATCCTCTGACGTGCACTTCCTCACTTGTCAGCACCTGCTGGCAGCAGCTGGAGTAATCTCCCCAATTTTGCTGTATGTGCAAATCAATTTGATTCCCACCCCCCTCAAGATAAAAACCAGTAAAGTGATTAAGTTACAATTAAGGTATGTCATTGAAAGCACAGACCCTGGCAGGCCCTGAGGTCATTACTAACGTCCTCCTTCCCAAGTTAAATGATCCCCCACCCTCATTCTTCTTGTCTGCTCTGCTGTGATATTGTGGGTAATCAACAAGCCTCCTCTGACTTCTTAAAATCCTCTCTTTTTGGCTTTCATCATGCTCTCCTTATGCCAGGTTCCCTTCCTGACTCTTGTACTGGTTCCCTAATTGTTCATCCATCCATCCATCCATCCATCCATCCATCCAGTAAATGTTTAATGATCCAATGTGCCAGGCACAGAAAAAAAATGAGAGCATACTTATGTCTACAGTTAAAAAATGCTTTTACATATATGATGAATGATTTTCTTGCTACCACCATGTGCGTTGGCTGTTATACTGAGGAAACAGGCTCTGCGAGGCTCTGATTTATTTACTGCAGCACAGCCAGCAGGTGGCAGTCTGGACATGAATTCAGGTTTACCTCCCAGTATGAATTCATACCTATGGGTCAAGTATTTCTCAACTAGCCTCATTGTTCCTAATTAAAGGTCACGATCCAGTCAATACATCTTTATTGAGACTGTGCTATGCTTTGGGAGATGCAAAGACTGGGTCCCTGCCCTCACAGAGCTTGTGGCCTAGTATGGAGGACAGACATTAATCATATAACCACACAACACACATTTGTATTCAAGGTGTTGAGGGAGAGCTAACATAGTTATGGAAATCAGGGAAGTCTTCTGGGAGCAATAATCATTAAGATGCGTTCTGAAGATGAGTCAGAGTTAGCTTCAATTAGGGGGTGGGGTGTGAAAGAAAATCATCTACGGAGAAGGGAAAGCATGTGCAAGGGCCTGGTAGCAGGAAGACCCTATGTGCCCAAATTCTGAGAGGCTGGCTGGACTGGCATATAGAGGGTGAAAGGATGCCTGGTACAGGATGTGGTTCCATGATAATGATTTTTTGCTTTTAGCTTAAGAACAATGGGAAGCCACAAGTCAAGAGAATGCCGTGATTAACTTTGCTCTTGATTTTGACTTCTGTGTGGAGATGGATTGTGCAGGAGCAGGAGTGGAAGCAGGGAAAACAGCTGCAAGGCTTTTGTTGTTGTCCAGGTGAGACGTGATGGTAGCGTGGACCAGGGTGGTGATGGTGGAAATGGAGAGAAGAATCCCACAGGTGCCCCCTGCTCTGGTCAAGCCCATTTTCTCCCTAGACCCTGTCACCAGAGTGTGCTCACGAATTTGCAGTACGTGGAAGCTTGTCCACACTTCAGGGCTCTGCTGGGGTCTCCTCTCCCAGGAAGCCTTCTCTGGACAATGTGAGTCCTCCCAGATCTTTCGGAAGTCGTGTCTGTCTTCTGCACTGTCCGTCTCACACCTGATTCTTCGCTATGGCTTGGCTGATCTCTGGTCCATTTCTGGAGATGCCTTCACTTCTCTTGTTGTCTTGCTTTCTCCCTTTGGAAAGTAAATGCTTTGTTGGCATTTGCTGAATGGTATCAACAGAGCTCCCTTGGAAATTACACTTGTAAGTGATTACTCATGCCAATTGCCTTTGCTTCCCCTAAATTAAACACCGGTTGCTTATATCTGTCTTCATGATCTTGTTCTATCAAAACGTATGTCCCAATTTTTCTATTACTTCCTCTAAACCCTTTTCCTTATTTTTCCTAGTAGAAAGCAGCTTCAGAGGTAGGGAGTGGAGGTGGGGTAGGGGCAGGAGTGTAATTAAAGAGGGGCTATCTGACCAGAATTCCTATACCTTTTAATGGGGTATTTGATTAATCCTTTCTACAGGCACCATTATTCATGCCTTGATGGAATCTCATTTTATAGCCCTTAATACACGGACCCAATTTATCCACATCACATTGTATTCTAATACTTGTCATCCAAGTTATTAGCTATCTCCTCTCACTGTAAAATCATCAGCAAGTTTGATTAGCTTATTCCCCGGGGGATGATAGCGGAGATAAGAACAGACACAGTACAATATGACCACCATGGTTCTGCATCCTCAAAAGAAGACTGCTAAGCGGAATCCACTTATGGAGCTGGGGGGACGAAATAAATCCTGCCCCATGGCAGTGTCCCTGTGTTGGCCCCAGAAGCCATGGCTGCATATTCCTCCATGTTCCCAATGTTCTTCCTGACAGGCACAGCCCAGGACACCACTTCGACCTTAAACCCCCATTCTTTCCCTACCGGGGCCTGGCAGGCCAGACAACCCCAGGAGATGCACAGTGCTATGGGTGGCTCTTTCTCCAGACAACCCCAGAAGACGCACAGTGCTATGGGTGACTCTAAGCAGCCAGCCTCGTCTTCCTCTTCTTTGGAACCAAACCTGAGGCTGGGAACTCATGGTGGCTTCAGTCCTTTCTAAGCAAGGTCGCCTCTAGCCTAGAGAGAGAAGGGGCTTGTGTGATTCCTATAGGATGGTGGGCTCAAAGCCCACAGCGAGATTCCAATGCCCCCTCTTCTACCCACCCACCCACCCACCCACCTCTCATCAGTCCGATTAGGCAAAAACAGACATAGTCCTCTCTGGAGTCCTTTAAAAAAATTATCTTTTAACCAAAGGCCTTATTCTTCTTGTGCTTTTCTGAGTAGAATAAGAGAGGATGGAAGAGGCTCACTCTGTGGTGGCTTTGCTCCTTCAGGAATGGAGACTCATTCCCTTCCCCTCAAGCCTAGTCTGGACTTAGTGTTTCTAATAGAGTAATGCAAAGTCACTTCTGAGAGTAGGTCATAAAAGGCATTTTTGTTTTGTTTTGTTAATCCTCACACGAGGAAATTTTTCCACTGATTTTTTTTAGAGAGAGTGGAAGGGGAGAGACAGATATATCAATGTGAGAGAGACACACCAATTGGTTGCCTCCCACACACTCCGACCAGGGCCAGGGCTCATTCCTGTTAAGTAACTAAGGTACGAGCCCTTGACTGGAATTGAACCCAGGACCCTTCAGTCTGCAGGCCGATGCTCTATCAATTGAGCCAAACCAGGTAGGGCTATAAAAGGCATTTTGACTGCCTCTCTCTCTCTCCCTCTGGTTGTTGGCTCTGAGGGAACATCCCCATGGAGAGGTCTACAGGACTGAGAGGGAGGAATAGAGGCCTCCAGCCACAGCTGAGCCTTCAGATGACACACAGCAGCTCTGGATGACGCTGGACTCAACTTCTTTAAAGACCCCTGAGCCAGAACCACCCAGCTGAGCTGCTCCCAAGTGTCTGACCCATGGAAACTGTGCAAGGCAATAGATATTTGTTTTAAGCTGCTATTGGTTATAACAGGTAACAACACACCCTGACTACCTCAGAGGAAGGCCTTGGTCCCCGCCTTCCCTTTAGTCCCCTGCAGATCTCTTCTCTGTTTGGGGAGCCTGGTGTCCCTTTGATATCCTCTACCTGGCTGGTCCATGACTTACACCGTGTGTCCTCACAGTCTTGAGGACTATGTCCTGAGAAGAGAGGGATGGAGGGAGGAAGAGCTCCCCAAGACCTGGGTCTAGAATTCACCTCCCTGTCCACCATCCATAATGACACCTGGGATAAGAAGAATGACTTTTTGCAGAGAGCAGCCTTCCTGAGGCCATGGAATGCTCTTGTTTCTGAACCCGGGGGAGAGGGGAAGAGGAGGGAGGTGCTTAGTGACTTCAAGCAGGCCGACAAGCTAGTAGAAAAGACTTTCCAAATTACAGGTTCCCTTCTGTATCCTATGTTCATCTCCTGTCCCCTCTTGCTCTTCTGCAGTTTCTGCAAAAGGTCGTATCTCGTTTCAACTTTGCAGTTAACCACATCTGACATTAAGTGGGGATTCCAAAACTGGATGGAGATGTAATCTGGCTTAAATGTTGCAAAGTGTGCCACTCGACTCCACCCCACTGGCTGTGTCCTGCTGGCACAGACACAGTGGTGAAGGAGGTGTTGATCAATTTTAATCTCTGTCATACAAGGGATGGGATGTCGTTTTTGATTAAAGAAAAAAAAAATCTAGGTTACTCTTCTGTCTGATCAAAATCTATCTCAGTTCTATGGGGCAAAGTAAGATAGTTACAGATGTCAATCTCTTGGAAGGCTTGGAAAAGGCAACAAAGCAGGGAACTTAAGCAGTGAAGTGAACCCCAAAGCAGTGGTTCTCTAGGCAGAGCCCCCAAGGCAACAGCATTAGCACCATCTGGAAACTTGGTGGAAATGCAGACCCTCGGGCCCCACCCTGATCTGTTGAATCAGAAATTCTGGGGCCAGAGCCCAGCAATCTGTGTTTTAACAAGCCACTCTGAAAATTCTGATGCATGGCTACAGGTTGACTATCACTGACTTAAAGGATTAAACATCTAAATTATTCATTCATCCATTCAGAAGACATTGATTGAGTACCTACTATCTGCCAGACCCACTGGACAATGAGGCGGAATTATAAGGAACTCAAGAAATCCACCGTCCTCCCGCCCTTGCTTTATGACAAAGCTTGAAAAGAGAGCAGGAATTTGAAGAGCTAATCCAGGGAATGGAAATCTTCTTTACATGTAACTCTTTTCAATGGACAGGAGGTGCAATTGTCCCCCCTTCCCTGCCCCGGAATGATCATACTCTCAAAATAGTAACTCTTCTAAAGTAAATAAATGTGTGGGTTTAAGGTATCATGTACAACTGGCTCAGCCTTTTAAATGTAAAGAAAAAAAGATTATGTAATTTCACCACGAATGAGATACACTTAAGTTTGTGCCTATTTTTTTCAATGAACGAACTGTTTTGTCGTTTTATCATCTTTGATTAAGAATTTCTCCCCTCTTTTTCTGTAAGCCCCAAAACACCCTTATATGCTAAGACATATCTTATGCTTCCTACGGTTGGGCTTGGGGATAGCGCTATATTCATTAACTCATGTGACCCTCCCCTGGTTTTATAAAGCACATGTTAGCAAACACACAGAAGCTACAGGTGAAGAACAGAGACTGGAAGAGGCAGGAAAGGAACCCAGACCCATCTCTTAACCTCCTGTGAATTATCCTCCTGTTCTGTACTTTCAGTCCCACTGGGTCATTCCACTGCTCATTAAACTACTGATTAAGCCCTGGCTGGTGTGGCTCCGTTGGCTGAGTGTCCTCTGATGAACCAAAAGGTGGCGGGTTCAATTCCTGGTCAGGGCACACAGACCTGTCTGAGAGCTCGATCCCTAGTTGGGGTGTGTGTGGGAGGCAACTGATCCATGTTTCTCTCTCACATTGGTTCTCCCTTCCCTCTCCCTCTTTCTGCCTTCGTCTCTCTAAAATAAATACTCCCTCCCCCCACCACTGATTAGTTGGGAAAACATAAAAGAAAATACCACCACTCCCTGGAAAGATTTCTAGTATGACACCACTGACTAAAGCTCAATTGGGGGATTTATTTTCGAAAGTTAAAGTTCATGTTAGATTTCTCCTTCAGCACCGTAGATAATTAAGAGCTGACTATAAACTTGTTATGGTCACAGCATGAGTGGCCTGCCCACACATCTCCTCCAAGCACAACAGATCCAGCTTTGAGAAGGGGCCCGGCATGTGCTCCTTTCTCAGGTCGCCTCAGCGATGCTCGAGGACCCACAGAAACACTATCAGGGCCGATAATTTTCCTGTGCTTGGGGATGACTTTGGGTTGATCCAGCCAAGCCTGAGCCTTTGTGCTGATGGACACCCATAATCCAGCAGCTGAGGGGGTGAGGGGTGTGACCAATAGCCGGAGAAGAAATCAAAGCTGTCTGGCAGGACCAGGAACACCCTCAGCCCCGTGGCGTGGGCGCGAGGCCTGCCTTGACTGGCCAAGTTCATCTGCCGGCCAGGCCGATCCTTCATTTGCAGGGCGTCATGAGTCACACATCTTTTGGCCACCAAAAAGGATCAGGAGGCCTCGTCTCCTTATGGCACCCTGGGAAGAACCTGATGACTTTAGTTAAGGGCACCAACAAAATGTGACGTCCATGTGGGCTGTGTAGAAACCAGGTGGATATCTTTCAAGCTACCTACTAGCATGCAGCTTGAGGTAAACTGAAACACATTGCCTTTCCCCGTGGCTCTCTGTAATCAAGGATTTTTAGACCATCAAGTCCAACCCCTATCCATTTCTAATCCGGGGTGCTCGTTGGCTTCTGCCGAGACATTGATTTGATTAGCGGCATTCTGTGGAAATACAGACATGATCTGTTGAGCTTGCAAATGCATGATTTATTTCAAGATTCTGAAATGAGAAGCACACCTATTAATGGCACACTGGGGGCTGGGAGATACTTTGAAAGCATTTCATGCATATAAATGGGGCATGTGATGAAAGTATCTGCTTATAGTCACCGTCCCGACGCCAGGGACCACCCCACTGTGCTCCCCATCCTCGCGGAGTGATGGCTTCTCGGGAAACCGCTGGGATAAGATGATCTGGCATTTGGACACCCGTATGCCGCCTCATTTATCTACCTGTGACAGGGACAGTGCTGGAAGAGAATCAAAAGATGACAAATTGCTTCTGGTTTTGAAGGAGCTGTTCAGGATGGGTGTACGCCCAGGGGGAACCAGGTTTCATGCCAGGAGCCATCACTTCATTCTGTTTCAAGGCCACATTTTGGCAAACACCAACCAGCACATGATTGCTGTCTGATTTCACCAGTGGATTTAAGACACCTACTCTGTAGGCCTGAAATCCAGTCCTTCTGAAGATGGTGCGGTGGGAGCAGACCTGCCCACACATATGCTCTGGGAGGCGAGATGGCAGGCTCCAGAGGAGAGGGATCTGTCCCGTGTTGAGGCAGACAGATAACACGGAAAGATTTTGCAGGAGTCCAGAGTAGATATACAGTCTCAGTAAATGACTGGGAAAGACCATCTCCTGGGAGACAGGAGACAAAAATCTTCACCCCAAATTCCTAGGATACTGGTCACTGGAATCTGTTTTTGTGGATAAAAAAAAAAAATCCCCCAAACTTCCAACCTCCCTTTGGGCAGGAAGGAGGCACATGGTAAGTTTCAAGATGGTCCACCTGAGCGCAGGTCTGGCTTCTGCTACCCTCTGCTGACCAGCCAAGGGTCCAGCCAAGGCTGGGCATCACTCCAGCTATGGCCTTCCTGCCTTCTTTCCCGCCCATGCCTCCTCTCTGGAAACAACCATGTATTACATGGTCAACACATTCCTCAGCCAAGCCAGTTTGTGTTTCTTCTCTGCCGGGTGCTTGGAACTTACAAGGCCAGAGAAGTGCCTCACTATGCTTATGCCCATAGATGCCAGGCGCTCTGCTAAGTGATAACTCATAGCTACTCATTTTACCCTGACACTCTCCGAGGCAGTTCCTAACACTCCCGTCATGTTGTGGATGAGGAAAGTGAGACACAGAGAGATCGAAGGTCATCAAGCTGGATGAGGAGCAGAGCCACAGCCATCCATGCCCAGATCGCTTGGCTCCAGGGTCCACCTAATTCCTAACCCCTCTGCGGCCTAACATAACCCTGCTTCATACACAGCAGCCGAACCCCATATGGGCACGGGTTTCCCAGGCTTTCCTCATTGCCCAGGCCCAACACTCTGGAATTCAGTGGGTGCTTGGAGCAGGTCCGCAGAGCCTACACTGTGGAAAGACAGAGGCTCATCTTCTATTCCCCTATTTTTTCTAAATTCAGGTCAGATGTCCAAATGTTAATGTGGGGCTTGTTTGTTTCACCATGTTACCCCAGACTGCTTCATAGATGGTCTCTTTGTCTTCCTTCCTTAGACAAGCACCTGTCCCCCACCCCCACCTCCTGTCTCTGGCAATGATACTGCCCCATTATACATTTCAGCTCAAAATTCCGATTTTCCATGTAGCCATGAGGCATATTTATAGCACAAGTCACGTGCCAAGGCATTTGCAAGTTTATCATCTTACCTAATAAACAAACATGTAAAATGACTGTACATTTACTATGCCCACAACCAATCAGAGTGAATATGCAAATTAGAAGGCCAAAGATGGTGGCGGCACAGCTGCTCCATACAGGGAGTAGCCAGGCGGGGCAGGACGCCTGCTATGAGAGGGAGGGCGGGGTTGAGGGATCTACAGGAGTGGAGTGCCATAGCGAAGACAAGACTGCAGACTCCGAAATCTGCAGCAAAGACAAAGAAGGCAGACTCCAGCCAGAGTCTGCAGTGAAGATGAAGAAGGCAGACTCTGGCTGGAATGAAGGCCTGGATTCCGGTGGCAGAGGAAAACCAGTGCTGGAAGCCAAGGAAAAGAAGGCCTATTGCACGAATCTCTTCATGCAACGGGCCTCTAGTCCTATATAATAATATGCAAATGGATTGAATGGCGGAATGACCAGTCACTATGACGCACACTGACCATCAGGGGGCAGACACTCAACACAGGAGCTCCCCCGTGGTGGTCAATGCATTCCTAGAGGGGGATCATCGTTCAGTCAAGAAGCTGGGCTTGCAGCTGGCAGCACAGCAAAGGTGGTGGGAGCCTCTCCCGCCTCCCTGGCAGCACTAAGGATGTCCGACTGATGGCTTAGGGAGAAGTCCTAAGCCGTCAGTCGGACATCCTCTGAGGGCTCCCGGATTGTGAGAGGGTGCAGCTGGGCTGAGCCCCTTTCCTCCCAGTGTACAAATTTCATGCACTGGGTCTCTAGTGTCTAATAACATGGGAGCATATCCACCATGCCAATTCCACACACAGGCAAAGGGAGGTGTGAGGTCACTCAAGGTTGCGAAGGTGTTCTAAACTGCCAGGTCTCTTGAGCCACTTACGTACATGTTTGCCTCTGGATTGCTTCCTCTCATCTTCCTATTCTACAAACTTATCTGAGGCCTGGGAATGAGTGATGTTATCAAGATCGAGTTGTACTGTATCTGTGTCTATCTCCAGCTCTCAGAATACTAATAAGCAACTCTAAGCTCTGGTGGCAGGAACATCAGCATTTAGCTTTCTGCCAAAACCCATTCTCATTAGTAGGTTTACATGCGTGAAACACATACGTGGAGTTTTTGGTCTGCACAATTCTCTCATCAGCCAAAGTTGCAACTAATCAGAATGCTGAGTGGTCTATTCTCATGCAGAACACAACCAACCGCCTTCAGTGTCTGCTGAGATGACTCTCACTTCTGTTCTGATGGAATCTTCTGGTCAGGAAATGAAAGAGTAGATCATAACCTATATATGCAGATTGAATAATATTCCTTCAGAGTCAAAACTGTGAAACTGTTTTTTAAATACTTATTACAGAAAGCCCCAATCCCATGTGAAAGTGATACAAGAAAGCTAGAGGATGTGTTTGCTGCATGTAAGTCTGGAATTAGAAACTGAACATGCTGGAAGTTTTATACAGGCAAATTGGCCTCAAAGAGTGGTCACACCATTTTGTTGGTGCTGTGCATTTTCCCCACCAGAGTCTCTGTTCTTGGAAAACACACCCGGGGGCGAGTCGAGTCTGGCGTACCAGTCCTCTCTCTGCCCCTTTCAGCTGTGTGACCTTAGGAAAGTCACTGAACTTCTCTGAGCTTCCGAATCAGGGAAGCCAGCACCCACCCGTCTACTTTACTGAGCTGTCATGGAAATCAAAATGAACAAGCTATGTGAGAATGCTTCATGCATGGCAAATGCTGTAGATATTTCTGAAGATATATGATCACCCTCAAAAGGCGGTGGTGAGAACAGAAGCCTCTCATCTCGGTTTACAAAAGAATCATCTCCAGCGATATGGCTGAGAAGTAGCGTTTGGGAGTGTGACCATGGAAGGCGGTCTCTGTCACAACCTGCAAAAGCAGGCAAAAGCGCACGGTTTCACTCGTTCACCATTCCGACTCACGCTCACCCTTCAGCCCTTATCTAACCATCAACTCTATGTGTGGTACCTAGTGGATCCTTGGAAACATGAGACAAATCCAAGAACCCCAGGCTAAGGATTTCAGTGCCTCTGGCGCAGAAAGATCATCCATGGGACTGGGAGGAACTGAGAGGAGGAATTTCTGGAAGCCTGAGATGATGGTGATCCTTTGACTTGAATCTAAGCGAGTTCCTAGGACAAGCTGGTCACGCTACCTGAGCCTCCTCCCAGCTGGCAGGGATGAAAGCATCTGAAGGAAGAAAGATTGGTGGAAGGCATGTATGTCTCCGTGTTCCTAAAGAGTGGATCCCTAGAGATTTATAGGCTGGGCACTTCCCTGCCCCCCTTTTTGTCCCCATTAGTTTCCATTTCCCTAGCTGACACCTTCTTCTCTCTGTCAGGGATCCAACAGAATCACACCCTGTCTATTTTTCCTGCATCAGATTATCGCCTCTAAGATATTTCTCTGGTCCCTGTTGGTGGCTTCCTGCCACAAGCTAAGTCTCCTACTTAACAGCTCGAGGCATTCAATGCAAAACTGCAGCCTTCAGCAGGACTCGCGCTTGGAATCGTCAGGAGAGCGCCGAGCTTCACCAGCAACACACGTGTGCGGCAGCACTGCCATCTGGATTGGGGCTGACTGGTGCACATGGCAGGGAAATTACATTTCGGGCCAGGGAGGAGATGCGATCCGTGGGGATTTCCCCTTTAAAAACTTACAGCAAAAGCCTGCCTGAGACCATTCAATATTCATAAATGGAAAGCAGAGATGGCGTTCCTGTTCCGCCAAGAGCAATAGCTATTTATCACGGCAAATGACTGAAATAGTTGTACGTACAATGCTTTACTCAGTGCTGTAAATTACGGTATACAGAAGATTAAACTTAAGCCTAATGCTACCCTTGAGCTTCAACAGCTGAGTCCTATAAATGGATACCCGTTAAGAGGAGAGAATCTTTTTCCTGGTTACTATTTAAAAGTGTACCTCTATTAAAAGCTTGTCTTAAACATAAATTGCCAGGAAGCCCACCCCCTGGGCCCTAGGCAGGCTCTTCCTCTGGGCACTGAGTCACAAAGGCACATCTGTGTGACATAGTGATAAGCCTGGGACTTGAACTATGCAGTGTTGACCTGCAGGGGGATGAAGGGGAGAGGGACTTCACGGAGGGTTCAATGAGCACTCACTTCTGGGGGGAGATAGGGGGCTTTGGAATGAACCCCAAACCACTTCAAAGAGAATGTTTCTTCTGGTCTCTGTTGTTCTATGAAGTATCAAGAAACCCTGACCAAGAGCTGAAGCCCCCATTTTCCTAGCTGGGTTTTATTCTCGAAGCACTTGCTCCTCTAAGTGTGGTCCAGATATCAAAAGCACCAACACCCCCTGGAAGCGTGTTAAGAAACACAGACCTACTAAGTCAGAATCTGCATTTCAGCAAGAAACTCCTGGGTGATTCCCTCGCACATTAAACTCTGGGAGTCAAGGTAGAAGCAAGCAGGTGTGAACAAGGAGAAGCTCAAGATTTACAGGAACAGGCCCTAGCAGTGGACCCCAGGATACCAACTTCTCTTTTGTCCAATCCTGCTTTGGAACACTTTCAGGAATTTGAGGGATAGATTTTTATGAGCTGGAAATGAATGTCTCACTCTGAACTTGAGAGACGACCCAAAGCACCGCAGGGTATGAAACTGAGTAAATGAGTACAAAGCTCATGCTTTTTAAATCAATCAGGATGCCTCTAATCCCCCTGTGAGTGGGAGGCTGAGAATGCGTGGCCCTGCTTTGAGCCAGGATTTCATTCTCTGTTGTAATTACCAGTTGACGTTAAGTAAGAAAAGTATGCAAAGGTCTTTGTGTTGTTTGAGACAAAAGATTCAGGAAAGCGGTAGTCTATTAGAAAAAAAAATACCTTTTGTATGCATGTTAAAAACTTCATGGCAATCACTGCATAAATAGATATTTATGTACATAGGTTAATTTGGAAATAAAATAAAATCTATTGTGGCCAAGCTAGCAGAGGGAAAAAACAGCAAGAGGGTTAAAGAAACGTTGCTAATCGAATGAAAGGCAGAGAAGGAGTACAAAGAAGCAAATAAGATGCAAGATAAACAGAAACATAAATTAAAAGATAAAAATAAGCCCAAGTTTATAAAGTTATCACAATAAATGTAAATGGACAAAACTCACCTATGATAAGACACTATCAGAATGGACTTTTTAAAAAGCCAGCTATATACCTGCTTATAAGAGAGACACCTAAAACAAAATAACACAGAAAAGTTGAAAATAAAAGATTGGAAAGAGATAAAGCAAATACATATTGACCAAAAGGAAACTGGGCAGGAATGTTAATCAGATAAAATAGACCTAAAGGCAAAAAGCATTAATAGGGATGAAGACTCCACCAGTCAAAAAACATGAATCATAAACTTATATGCACCCAATAGCACAGTCTCAAAACTGTAAAGCAAAAGCTGTTAGAGCTCCAGGAGAGACTTACATCCATCACAGAAGACTTAACACCCCCTTTTCAGAGATGACAGACCAAGCAGACAAAATGGCTTAGATTATATGAATAATCACAAAAAAGAGAGATTCTATGAATTTTCTAATCACGTGATACATTAAAAAAAAAAACTTATCTCCTTGCTGGCTGGTGTGGCTCAGTGCTTGAGTGTCAACCTATGAACCAGGAGGTCACGGTTTGATTCCTGGTCAGGGCACATGCCTAGGTCGTGAGCTTGGTCCCTAACAGGGGGCGTTCAGAAGGCAGCTGATGAATGATGCTCTCTGATCATTGATCCCTTCCTCTCTGAAACCAATAAAAACATTTTCAAAAACAAGCAAACAAACAAAAAGGAAATATCAAGTTATAAAACGGTTAACATATCTAATATTCTCCGGTGGCCATCAGAAGTTAAACTAAAATTCAAAAATAAAACAATAGTAATGCTCCCCCTGACCACAGTCCACAGTTTTCACATGTGAAAACTAAAGCCACACACATACGTTACCACTTAGCATCGGTATTTTTTTCTCTGTGTGGCCTAGTTGCTAGGGGACCCGGTTAACATTTATCAGGGGTAACACCAGACACAGGAAACTCCCAACCTATTCTAACTTCATTATTTTGTACTCTGAACTAAATTCTAAACCAAAGGGACAATGAAGTACCTGATTCCAGGAAGAAAAGAGGGGATGTGCGTGGGTTAATTATGACCTAGCCAGGCAGCACTAGAGGCTGCTATTGGTTTACTCCCCAGACAGTGCCCTGTTCTGCCATCTCTTTCTACTCATCGACGCTGGCTGGATGAAAGAGACTGTCCTGGAAGTGCTCTTAGCACCTGGGAAAAGATGCTATTCAACTGACATGGCATCATACAAGTAATGGCTCCCTGGAATCAAGCAGAGACTGTCGTTAACAGTGTGTATGGAATCTTCTGTCTGCTTGTTCACAGGGCCAAGCACGTCTGAAAAGTGATCAGGGCATGCTGCAGAGGAGACACACAAAAATATAGGCCCAAGTGCCTGGGGGGAGGGGTGCGGAGGGCAGAGTCCTCCCCAACAAAATCAAACCCAGATGGTGGTCCTTGCCCTGGACTGTGCTGCCAGCCCAACATCATTCCAGTGCTGGTGAAGAATAAAACAAATGTTAAGAAGGAAAACAACAAACAACCTAAAAAGGATGGAATGCAGGGTTAGGGTAATATTGATCAAACCACTGACGGCAGGTCTGCCAAGTTCCGCAGGTGAGTGGGGATGGAGAGATGGAGCCATAGAAAGAGAAAAGGAGAAGACCACGGCTCTTCTGCCTGGGCCATGGGCATGCATCCACGGTGGTCAAAACAGCTGGTGGTCTCCTGGCTCATAAGCATGACATGCCACAGAGTGGGGGGAGCTCTCACGGGCATCCACCCCCTCCGGGCCTCCTTGCTGGTGCCCCAGCCCCTCTCAGCAAACATACATCAGCATCCTCCTCCTTCAAAGAATAGCGGAGGCAAAGGCTTGTAGTGAAGGCAGAGGTCCTCGCCACCGAACCCTAGGGTGAGTGTCCGTGGTGGTAAGACTATGACAGTGGCGGCTAAGAAAATGGCAGAGAGCTGCTTCCGACCCCTGACTCCTTAAATGCACCAGCAACTGGATTCACTCCTTTGTGGCGTCGCCGTCAGGATAATGCCCCAGATGTGACAGAAATGCAGGTCACGGAGTTAGGGGGTCAGTCTGGGCCAGCCTCAACGTGACCTCACTCTCGGGGACAGACGCGGCAGCGCTCCTGAGGAGACGGGCACTTGTTGGAGAGGGCTATGCACGGGGGAGGGCGGCCAGAGAGAGGCGAGCAGAAAACCACAGCCTCGACACAAATGAAGCCACACTTGTCTTAGAAAAACACACCTCTGCAGAAGGCTCAGGAATGTGAAGCAATAATTCCTGGGGGAGAAAAGCAAAGCACCTCTGATGCTAATAAACAAGCGAAGAACAGCGTCAGTTAGGAACCAAACCTCAGAAATCTGTTGCTCCCGTTTTGTAAACTAAAGACTACGGTTGCTTTCTCTGGAAAAAAAAAATGATGACTCGCTCCATGTGAAGTAGGATTCATCACAGTGAAATGGTTTACTTATTCTTTCATCCTTTATTCTCCCCAATTTGTACTCATTTTTCAGAAGTGCCTGGCCCCGTGAAAGAGCAGAGGGAGAGTCCTGCCATGTTTCTTCGACTCCCAGAATCCATGCATTGCAAGAGGCCACATCACTTTAATAGCTCCTTTTTCTGGGGGAGGCAGACCTGCCGTAGTAAATATACACGGATGGGACAAGCATTTTGACTTCAGAAACAATAAGGCTTGGGACCTTCCTCAGAGACCTGCAGCGTCCTAAGGATCCTCACATGTGACACTTTCGGAGGGGACTGACTGCCAGTGGTCTGGGCAAAGCACTAGAATGAGCTCTTTGAGCAAATGCTCATGAGGCTTTTTTTAAAAAAATTATATTTTAAATTTATTTCAGAGAGGAAGAGAGAGAGAGAGAGAGAGAGAGAGAGAGAGAGAGAGAGGGAGGCATCAATGATGAGAGAATCATTGATCAGCTGCCTCCGGCACACCCCACACTGGGGATCGAGCCTGCAACCTGGGCATGTGCCCTGACCAGAAATGGAACTGTGATCTGGTTCACAGGTTGACAATCCATCATGAGCCATGCCTGCCGGGCCAGAGGCCCTTCCAGAAGGAAAACTGCGACAGCGGAGTGGCAGCTCAGACTGAAGCTGGGTGCCAGCATCAGGGTGCGAGGTGTGAATCATGTATAATCAGAAGCACCCTTCTATACCCTTCTGCTCATAGAATACACCTCACATGGTCTGGGGACAGCGGGCTCTTCCCACTGCCAGTGTCCTCTCCAGGGGTTGGAAAAGATCTTTGATTCTCTGCGCAGGCACCAGATGAAGGAGTGGGATTGTGTCTGGGGCCACGTTATTAGAAACAAAAGTGCATTATTATCATTGCCAGCGCATGTGCTGAATTCAGATAAATTATGAGCGATGAGACTCCAGAGCGCGAGAGATGTGTTTTTGTTTTGTCCTCCAAGACCTCTGAGAGCCTCGACAGGCTCACGGCTGCTGTGAGTCTCCCTCCGGAACGGATCTGGCTGCAGCGCTTCCCAAGCATGTGTCCACCCAAACGCGAGCTGCCAGAGCCCTGATTTACTTCTCCGGGAAAGGAGCGCTGTTTGGGAAATGCTGCTCGGCTCACTGCTCAGGATGGGGAGGATCCAACATGACCTTTGCATCAGAGCTGGCAACATTCTTTCCTCGGATTTAAATAGAGCGATGACTGTTCCCCCAATTTTCCTCGGTTGAGGCAGCTCTGAGGAATGGACCCGAGGAGCCCGTACAGCACAGCGAGGACAAGCCAGTGATGAGTCAGAGGCCAGGGTCCTGTTACAGTGCCAGCTTCCAGAACCCAGCTGTGGTCGGGACCAGAGCAGCAGCCTCGCCAGCGCCCGTGGGGGAGGACGGCTCCCTTGTCAGCCTCTCCAAATGTGTCTGAACAGAGGTGGCCCTTCTTTCAACGTGCGCTGTCTTCTCAGTGAACACACTCGCCTCCATGTGACATTTGGCTTTTTCACAACCAGCAAGCCAAGTTTCTTTCCTTGCTTGCTTCCTCCCTCTCTTCTTGAACTCCAACTATAGATCCTGCACTCTTTAAGTCAGAGAATATCACGGTGCGCATAATGACAGGGCTCTTGGCTCTTTGAAATGTCTAGTCAGATGTGTGTGTTTGTATGTGTGTGCGTGTATGCATGTGCCTGTGCATGTGCGTGTGCATGTGTGTGTGCATGTGTGTGTGTGTGTGTGTGTGTGTGTGTGATGGGATGGAAAAGCAAACAAGCATTGCAATAGCCCTTATATATGCTCAGTTGGTGAAGTGGAGGAGGCCAAAACCACCTGGATTGGGATTTCAGGAAGCCTTCCTTCCATCGGTCTGTCCTCCGGGTCAAAGAAATGTACCCCATGCCGGAACACAAAAGGCCCCGTTCCAGTCCTCAGGAGCTCAGCGTCTAGTGTTCACAGGAGATGGCTGAGCAGGGATGGGTGCCATAGGACCCAGAGATATGGGAGCAGTGGGACCAGCTGCAAGTGGGTCGGGTGGCAGCTGAGCTCAGCAAACACGCAGAAAAACACTCAAGGTGTTGCTAGCCTAAAAACAGGTCTATTGGTGACATGAAAGTGCAGTCACCTGCACTTGGAAAAAAATCCCAAGATACAATTGAAAGGGTTATTGTCAAGGTCAACAACCACCTCTGGTGGCAAATCTAGTAATCTCTTCTCTTTCCTCCTCTCACTCAACCTCCTGGCATTTGACTGTGATTCTGAAACAGTTTCTCTCTTAGCTTCCTCTGCTGCTTTATCTGCCAGATCACTGGCGGCTGTTCCTTCAAACTAACTCAAACTGACTCCGCCTTTCTCCAGTGCAATCCATCAGCAAGATCCATCAGCTACATTTCCAAAATGGATCTCAAGTTTTTCCTTTTCTCATCTGCCTGGTTATGCATTGGTACTTACGAAGTCTCCCAGCTCCAAGCAAGTAGAGTGATCTTTTAGAAATACAAACCAGATGATGTCTTTCCCTCACTCAGTACCCTCCAGTGTCTTCTCAACATACCCAGAAAAAGACCCAAACCCCAGACTCTGGCCTAGAGGGCTCTGCAGCTGTGTTCCCCATTCACCTCCCTGAGCTCACACACACCTTGCTACTGGATTCTCTGCTGGGACACTCTTGTGCCAGCTTGTCATAGGGCTCAACTACATTTTTGTTTATGTTATTTAACCCGTCAGACAGTAGGTCTCAAGAAAGTCACCCTTTACCTGTCTGGTTCACCACTGTATCTGCAGTTCTAGAACAATGCCTGATATAGAATAGGTGCTCAATAAACATATTTTGAATAAATGAGTAAATTAAAACCATGTGACCTGCAGAAGGTAATCTAAGACATTCAGCCTTCAAGATAAGCTTCGGTAAGATTATACGCAGAAGTTCATTTTCAATTGAAGATGAATTCAATAATCCTACGATTACGAAGATCCTATTAATCTATCTCCAGCTTTGATCGGCACCACGACATCGGTTATTTGTTGATAACATTTCTACTTAATTCTCAGAAACGTGCAAAAAAAGAGGGAATTTTGCTGAATTTAGAGGAAATCACCTCTAAATTTGTGGGACTCATTGTCTGCTCATTTGTTGGAGATAAACAAGAAATGAGAGGCAGACCCCATGGTGGTGCCCACTCCACCTCTTCTACGAGCTTTCTTCTCCTTACTTTTTGATATTTAAAGGTGTATTAGAATGCTGTGGCTAAGGTTCTAAACACGTTCACTATAATGGGTTTATTCTTCCCTTTCTCCTTCCCTCAAAACTGTGCCCAAACCTGCCAGCAATGCCAATAAGCAGACAGGATCAGTGGCAGAGCTTACAAAGGTGAGGAGGAGACCGCAGCTCTGCTGCCCCCAGGCACTTGTCACTTAGTCTCCAGCATCCCCCAGGAAACAAAAACGACTTTTCTGTATTAAAGTTTAGTTAAGGGGTTGCAGATCCAAAAACATTCAACCAGGATAGTGGTTAAAATGATCTGGCGGCAGACAGAGATGGGAATCCTGGTTCTGCCCAACCTTAAGCAAATTTCTTAAAGCTCTTGAGTCTCCCTTCCCTTGGTAGGAGATAAGGTTAACAAGACCATAGCACCTTAGGGTGGCTATGGGATTAAATAAGACATAAAAAGCTTAGCACATATAAAGGCTCAATGAGTTTACTTGCTTCACTGTTGTTTTTGTCTTCCCTTCCCAGAGTAAAAAGAAAAGCCAGGATTTGAGAACATGTTGACCTGCTATGTTCTAGACCCAGCATTAACTCTAATTTGAGCAGTAGCAAATTCAAAATATAAAGTGCAAAAAAATGTGGTCCTATTTAATTGTAGATGCTCTTTGTTGTAATGCTTGATTTAAGGTTTAACCTTGTGCTAATCTGTCAGTCTGTCATTTCTTTCCTTAAAAACTATAACAAGGTTTTCTTTAGGACCTATTATTTGACATACACTTTAAGAGGGACAATGGGAAGATGAAATAAAAAACAACAGCCCCCCTGGTGTGACTCAGTGGTTGTGGTTCCATTCCTGGTCAGTCAGGTCACATCCCTGGGTTTTGGGCTCAATCCCCAGTAGGGGGTGTGCAGGAGGCAGCTGATCAATGATTCTCCTCACTGATGTTTCTATCTCTTTCTCTGTCTCTCTTCCACTCTCTGAAGTCAATAAAAACATATTAAGACAATAACAACAACAACAGATATTGTTTCCGATCATAACAAACCCCAAAGACATATCAATCTAGCAGTTAATTCTGGATTGGAGATCTATTCATCAAATTAAAGTGAAAAAGAAAAAAAAACTACTGACAAAATAAAGTTTGCATAGATTTACATGCTCTTGCCAAGTCTTATTAATTAATACTGTCAGACTTGACAAGGAATATGTTCGATGAGACCAATTTCCTTTCATCATTTTATATTTCTCTGGTGCAATCGAGTCTCCTAACAGACAACTAACAAGAACAGAAATTTAATGCCAACAGGAAAATTCATCTGAATTGACCAAAAAACCCAAACTCTGCACTGTGTCAACTGGCATCGTCAGGCAAAAAGTTCTGCAGGCTAATTAGCCCGCGATGGTCCCGGGAAGCCAAGGGGCGCTGACATTGGGAGGGACTGGCTTTCTCTGGGGCTCAGAAGCACAAATGGTTTGCTTCCTCCTCAACTAGAGGTCACCAGGAGGCAGACAAAATAACAAGAACAATTGCAGGAAACCCTGGAACCTCATTAATGAGCCTCCCATGTGTAGCACTCCTGGGCTGCTCTCGGTACCCAACCGATACCAGCATCTGGATGTGCACGGAAAGAATGGAGGTGCCAGCCTTCACGAGCAAATCGCTGTCACTCATTTATTTTGCAGCTCAGCCTCTCTGCTTTAGCTCACAGTTCATTAAATTCTACTGCATCACCATCAACATGCAAAACAGCTACTTGAAGGGCATTCAAAAATAAAATCAGAAAAGGGAATAAGAGCCCTCTCTGAGAAAGAGGGGAAAATTAATCCTCTTGTCGATTAAATGACATCTAGATTCTTTGGTTCTACTACATTTTTTTTTCTTTAGCATGACATGCAAGGATTATCTCTGTCTGATGGATGGGATGTGGGGCTGTGGGTTTTTCTGCTCAGAGGGCAAGCACCAGGCATGACTGAAAATTCTGAAGGAGCTGTGTGTATGGATGTGTTATTTCTTTTTTTTTTTTTTTTTGACTTGGAGGTAGGAAGGACTGCAATTCATGGGCTCCTGTGAGATATCTTGTTTGATGCTTTGTATGTGACTGTGATAAGGAAATTATTTTGATGATCACCAGCCCTGCGGAAGCTGAAATAGTAAACTTTCTACATGTTGCCATGTGATTCCAGGGAAGTTATTTCCAAGCTTAGTGGACAAATGCACATGCACACATTTTAACTTAGAGGAAAATGTAAGTATAGAAAAGCACAGAATATGATCAGACAAATGGGGATGTTCTATTTTATAGCAGTGGTGGTGAAGGGGACACTGGCAAAGCCTGGAGACAGCTTTGTTTGTCATGCCAAGGATTGAGGCCCGAGAAGGCGTTCAATATCCCACAGTGCACAGGATGGCCCCATAGCAGAGGATTACCCAGCCCTCAGTGCTAATAGTGCTGCTGTTGAGAAACCCTGCTTTAGAGGAGTTCATTATGTAATTATGTTATGTGATAAAAACAGAAAAAATCATAACTCTTCTCATTTAGGCAAATCATTTAACTTCACCAATGTTCAACCCAATTACAAAATTATAACTGGGGGTCACCTACTATTTTTCTCTTTAATTACAATATCCCAAGTTGATTAAAAATGTTACTATTAGAAAGAATAAAGTATTTTTTTCCATTGCAGGAACCTTGTTTTGAGCTTATCTATGTGCCTGTGCATACAGACAGAACTCCCTACACACACACACACACACACACACACACACACACACACACATACACCTCCATGTACACACAGGATTCTTTTTGGAAGAAATCACAACACTACTTCTGGGCTGAGGTGGGACCCACCACAGCACTAACACACAAGGGAACATCACACCGGGCATTCTCCCACTGCAGCAATCACAAGGGAAACCCCTTTGGATTCATTAAAAATCTCTGCAACAGTTAATGGTCAACTGGTTAACGATAGCTTAACTTTATTTTTAAAGCAAACTTTGTCTCACTGCTATGCGGATTTCCATTTGTGAGTTCCTTTGGTCATCACAATGACCTTATGGAGTAAACCACTCTCCCATTTTAAGAAGCAGACAACTGAAGCATACAGAGGCAAAGCAACCTGCTAATAAATGGTAGGGCTGGACCTTGAATCTAAACAGATGGACCCCCGAGAGGCTATTCCCAACCAAGAGGCTCTCACATCATGTCAGTGCCTCAGCCACAGCTGGGACAGGGATGCCTTTGGAGGGGGGTCAGGGCTCCCAAGGCGGGGCTTTTTGTTCCTGTTGCCCCCTTTCTTCAGCCGTCCCTAACTAGCCTCATCAAGATACTGAAGGGGCTTTAGAAACAAAGCAATCCCTTCAAGTCCTGGGAAGATATTTACAAAGCCTAAAGGGCCCATTTACAGACCCAAGAGGAAAACACAGGTGGGGAGGTGGTGCACAGAAGGCTCCTAGAGCAGTGGTTCTCAACCTTTCTAATGCCATATCCCATTAATGCAGTTCCTCATGTTGCGGTGACCCCCAATCATAACATTATTTTCGTTGCTACAGTGGGGGTCACCACAACATGAGGAACTGCATTAAAGGGACGTGGCATTAGAAAGGTTGAGAACCAGTCCTAGAGGATTTCCATGCCAAGCAGAGGGTCTCCCAAACTTTTTATGTCTGGAACTCCAGCTTGGGCACAAGTCAGGAGCAGAAGGAATGTGGCCAGTCCTAGGAAGGGGCTTCATGTGAGCCCGATGGCAAGGTGGCCAAGGCCAGATGGACCACAGTAGGGACATGAGAGAGATTCTGAGAACTTCAAAGAATTTCCTAAGGAGCTGATATTGGGGCCTAATGTGAACGTAAACCACATTTAGAAAGCCAGATCCTCTGGACTCTTGGCAATGTGATCATCTTCAGGCCGACAATTCTTGCCTCCAAGAGTGTGGGAAGCAGAAGATGAATCACAGGCCACAGTTTGTAGGCTGACCTCAGCGTGCACATCCCCTGAGATGGGGCAAGAAACGAAGACAGGAAGCACTTGACTGAATTGGTTTTCCCATTTTTCATAAGGAACATTCAACTTAATAAAAAATAGCCACACTTTATTGACAATAATAGCTACCCTTTCTTTATTTTCTTACCATGTGCCAGGAAACTACTCTATCTCCATTCCTTCTGTAGCTACGCAAGGCAAGAATGATTGCTTTCATTTCAGAGGAAAATGAGGCGCAGAAAGATCATGTAAGTTAACTCACCCTCACACGGCTAGTAAATGTAAGTGGAGAGTCTAACTTGGGTCTGTTTGACTCCAAAATTCATGATTTTTCTATTATGGCTTTTCCACATTACCATTGATCTCCAAAGTCCCCATAACCAATGGCCAACACACACACACACACACACACTTAAATAAGTAGGTCTTGGCCAGGTAGCTCAGTTGGTTAGAGCGTTGTCCTCATATGCTAAGGTTTCGGGCTCAATCTCTGTTCAGGGCACATACAAGAATCAACCAATGAATGCATAAATAAGTGGAACAACAAATCTATGTTTCTCTCTCTCAAAATAAAAATGAATAAAGAAATAAACAAACAAACTTAAACAGGAGACCAAGATCGGAATGCTGCCAGGTACGCATCTTTCTGTGTATGCCATGATCCTCAAAGTCCAGGGGCCGAATCACAGGTGCTGACAATGAGCAAGTTTCTAAAAGAGCACACAGTCCAGTCCCCTGTCATTTTACAAGTCACAGGTCTCGGGTTTCAGGGCTGAGCAGAGGCTGAGTTGGGATTTGGCCCCAGATGTGTGGGCCCCCTGGGCAGTGTCCTTCCCGCTGCATGGCAGCTCTGCTTCCCAGGATCACGGCGGGATGGTTCTGGGTGCTGGGAATACAGAGCTGAAAAGGACCACCCCTTAACCTGAAAGAATCGTCAAAGTTGGTAAATGTTCGAGAGTCCATAGATAACTGCAGTGTGTGGCAGAAGGTGGGAAGTGGCATAGGAAAAAGGAGTTCTATGGGCACTGAGAGGTGTAAATCCAATCTACGGAGACACAGGGTGAGGAAAGCCAAAAGGAAAGCCAAAAAGAAATGAAGCCACGCTCTGGGTATATCTGCAGGAAGGTGCCTCACACCAGTCATTGTGTACCATGAGGCAGATAGAGTCCTTATTTTGCAGACAAGATAGAGAGACAGGAGGCGACCTTCCCCCGCAGTTAACGGGGAGTCATGTGAATTATTTTATTAGCCTCTAAAGTCCATGTTCTCTCCACTACAACAAATTTCAAATGCTGTTCTATGAAGATCTGGGTGGTTGGGAGGTCAGGAGTAGGCCAGGTCAGAAGTGGCTCAAGCATCCACTCCAAGTTCAACCCTAATGGCTTTCTTTGTATATATAGTTATAGACTGAAGTTCCACATGAGATTCTATTTGAACAAAGCTCTGCAACTAACAAAATCAAGTCTGAAGCCCTGTATTATGTATGAGGTGCTACCTGGCAGGTGAATGGGCCAAGCCTTGGAGCTTGGGCAGGGCAGGGACAAAGGCAATCTATGCAGCAAGGCAGTGAGGGACAATAACCAGCAAGCAGGCAAAGCATGCACTTCCCTGATTTTGTGTTCAAAATCAGGCTCTACACCTGCCTCGCTTTGAGACCTGGGACAAGGCATTCCTAAGCTTTATCTTCCTCAAGTTCAACATGGTATCACATTGGTCTTACTTTTTAGAACTGATGAGAGGATTACGTGCTCAAAGATATAGATATTATTTAGCACAGTGCTTAAACGCTTAGCACAGTGACATTCTTTTTAACTTGTTGAGAATAGTAAGATTAGGGATCACACACACACACACACACACACACACACACACACACACACACAAGAAATGTCATGAAACTATAGGAGGAATTCTTAGAGAAACAAAGAAATCCTCACTGTCTCTGTAGAGTTCTGAGCTCTTCCTTGACTTCTCCTGGCCTTGATAAATATGAGCTGTGACTCGACAGGACACACACCTGGAAGATGAGGTGTCCTCATTGCTGTTTGTCAGCTGGTTCAGCAGGAAGCTCAACAGAAACTGGGCTTTGGGTGATGAGATCAGTAATTCAACCCCCGAACTAATTTACAGCCACTGCTCAAAGCAGATGCCACAAAACACTTGGTTCTCCCCCTAAGCAAGACTTGGCTCTTGTCCCAAAAAGGCCTAGGATAGAGGAAGGCACATGAATTAGCAGAGCCAAGCCCTAGAGGCCTCCTTCAAGGGCTAGGTGGGGCTTTGCCTTGGAGGCAGAATTCTGAAAGGTACAGTGGAGTCCTGGGTCCCTTTCACGTTTCTTTCATTAAAGTCTCTGCCTGTGAATTAAGATCCCAGTGAAGGTTTTAAGGGCTTAAGGGATTCCTGTCTGTCTGTCTTGCTTGTTGCTGTATCCCAGTGCCCAGAACCGCAGCACATCCCTGTAAACGAATGCATGATGACCCCATTCAGGGTGATCTGGCCTCTGCATCTGCTGGACACACAGAAGCAATTGGCCACAGAGCTTCCATAGTCATTCACCACCCAGCTAGTCTGGGCTCTCCTCTCCCCTGCTCTGCTCTCGACCCCACTAGCCATCTCAGCTCGTAGCACCAGCACCGGATCTCTGACAGTCCTTTGGAGAGGTGGATCTTTTCTCTCTTCCGGCATTAGGGAGGGGTCATTTACTACATGGTACTGAACAAGAAGGTCAGCCCGTGCTGGGCACATGACTTGTTCTTCTCATGCTCATTCTGCCAGGTACGATAAGGCTAGAGCTGGAAGCACTCACAAAGCCACATTGGAAGAGACTAGAAAAACCAAAGCCTTGAGACAGTAAGCAAGTAGCCCAGGGTCACAGGGCTGGCTGCAGGGAGGAGCAGGAGATGGCCTCTAAACAGGGCTCTCTGTAAACACTTCTCTGCCTGTGCAGGTCCAGCTTTTCAGTGCTGGAAAGTGCCCACAAATACTAGTATACCTACAGTATAAACACGGATAAAATTTGATGTATCTAAATATGTACATATCACATATCTGCATATTTATAAATGATATTAGGATACATAAAAACTACATCCATCCCTTAGTATCCACAGGGTTAGTTCCAGGACCCCCTGCCAATACCAAACTCTGCAGATCCTTACATTCCTTAAAATATAAAATGGTGCACAACAATGGATATAGTCAACCCTTCACATCCATGGATTCCCAACCATGGACTGAAAATATGTACTGTTTTCAACTGGCAGTGGGTTGAACCCATGAATTTGAAACTGGTATGGAGTGCTGACTGCATAGTTATGGAAAAACCTGCTTATATGTGGACCTGCACAGTTCATACCTGTGTTGTTCAAGGGTTAACTGTATTCCATAGTTGCAAATACATTTACAGAAGAGCTTGGATAAGCTCAACTCCCATATTTTGTACCTATTATTACAGAATAGTGATAACTGAAGGGGCAGGGGGAAATGAGAAATTTCTAGTGTGAGAAAGGGATAACATGTGGTTTGCAAAATTATAATCCTATATAATAAAGAGGTAATATGCAAATTGACCATCACTCCAACACACAAGATGGCTGCCCCCATGTGGTCAAAGATGGCCGCCCCCATGTGAACACAAGATGGCTGGCAGGGGAGGCAGTTGTGGGGGGGGGGACCAGGCCTGCAGGGGAGGGCAGTTGGAGGTGACCAGGCGGGCAAGGAAGGGAAGTTAGGGGTGACTGGGCTGGCAGGGAAGGGCATTTGGGAGCAACCAGGCCTGCAAAGGAGAACAGTTGGGGCAACCAGTCCTGCAGGGGAGGGCAGTTGGGGAACAACCAGGCTGGCAGGGGAGGGCAGTTAGGGGCAATTGGGCTGGCAGAGGAATGGTAAGGGGGTAATCAGGCTGGCAGGCAGGTGAGCAGTTGAGAGCCAGCAGTCATGGATTGTGAGGGGGATTCCAGATTGGAGAGGGTGCAGGCTGGGCTGAGGGAACCCCCCACCCTGCATGAATTTTGTGCACTGGGCCTCTAGTCTGTGTGTGTGTGTGTGTGTGTGTGTGTATGTATGTGTGTATATATGTGTGTGTGTGTATATGTATATACATATGTATACATATATACATATGTACATATACATATACATATGTAGATATACATGTACATATACATATGTAGATATACATATATACATATGTATATACATATATATATATATATATATATATATATATATATATACATACATATATATGAAGCCTAAATGACCAGCTGACCATTAGACCATCTGAACAGTAGCTATGATGCACATTGACCACCAGGGGGCAGACACTAAACGCAGGAGTGGAAACCACAGGCATGGAATGATGAATCTCAGAGGGAAGTGGGGAGCGGGGAGGGTGGAAAGAGATTAACCAAAGATCTTATATGCACACTAGAGGCCTGGTGCGTGCACTGGTGGGGTCCCTCGGCCTGGCCTGTGCCCTCTTGCAACCCAGGACCCCTAGGGGGATGTTGGAGAGCTAGTTTCAGCCTGAGGCCAGCAGGCCAGGCTGAGGCACCCCATGGGTGCATGAATCTGTGCACCAGGCCTCTAGTAATATTATAATTGCTTTGATTTTTTTAAGACACAATATTTAATGTGCTTTGACATTTAACAGTGAAGGAGGGCACTTAGATTTTATGTTCATCAAAAAGGAGTATGGTTTAAATAAAAAGATTGGGACATACTGTTCTGGAACTGACAGCATATTACAGCATTAGAAATCATCTGGTCCAATATCCTCCTTTAAAGAGATATGGGAACTTCCACCCAGAGAGGTTAAGTAACTTCCCATCTCAGGTCAATAGCTATTTATTTGTTCCTGAGAGGAGCGGCAGGGTGGACTTTATCTGTTGTATGTTCATGGCGCCCGCACTGACAGGGAGTCCCGGGTTTGCTGGTGACGGGATGAAGGCAATTTATTACACCAAGGATATAAAAATTCAGAGGGAAAGCGGATTCCCAAACACCTGCATTTTTCTTTACATGGAGGATTCCTGGCAAAGGAGAAGCTGAGCCCGAAGCTTTATAGGCAAGCCTCAGGGCAGCCAATGGCCCAGAGGGACTGGCTCCTGACTCCCAGGCCTCCTTGGTGTACATCCGGAGACCCCGCCTGGCTCTCTCTTTCAGGGGAACAAAATGTCAGGCTGCAGAAGCGACTCTGCAAGCCACCGCTCTCCCCTCCCTCCCTTTGTCACCTGCAGAGGCTGGCTGCGGAAAGGCTAGGCGGGTGGATGGTTTCAGTCTAGTCCCATCCACCTAAACAAGTTGCAGGTGTTCTCTCATTGGCTCTGACAGGACTACAGATCCTAAAATAGTTACCCTGTGAGCAGAGGCTGAGCCCAGGAAGGATGTGCCCACAGGCCTGGGCTAAGACAGACAGAGGGCCGACCCCATCTGGGGGCCCACGGGCGGCGCTGCTCCGCGAGGCGGCGGCGGGAGTCCACTTACCGCAGTGCGACTGGAAAACCTGTGGCTTGACGACCTGATTACAGGCACTGCACACTACGAGATAGAAGTCGTCATGTGCTGGGTAATGGCCAAATAAGTGCATATCTGTGGGGGGAAATGAAAACAGGTGTTTTTGAAAAAGCAATTAAGTCTCAGACGGTGTAGAGCTTCCTCAAGGACAGTTTTTCAAACGAGACACCCAGAAAGGCCATAATCTTCACGAGAGGGAACATGGTTAGTCATAATGCAGCTCCCCAACTCCCAGAGAAGCGCTTGCCTCAGAGAATACCTCCTCTGTCACCCTTGGAAGTGGCTGGCTGCCGCTGCTGGGGTAGCCGGTGGTGGCTGGGCTCCCCGAGTCCCATGTGATGGGGCCTTAGCTTGTCCCGAGAGAGCCGTGTGAGGTAGGACCCAAGGAAGCATGAGTTATTTTAGGAGGGGGTCCCTCAAACCCATTCTGACTTAAGCGGAGGTCTCTCAGGTGAGTGAGGGGGAAAGAGCGTCTGGCTGGGGGGGTGGACCCCAAGGTAAAAGAAGCTTCAAAACAAGAGACTCGGATTATTCCTCTGACTAATGTTTAGCCAGTGTCCACGTGCACCAGGCATCATGCGAGGTGCCAGGGATGACTGGTGGACAAGAGCGAGGGCCCTGCTCCCCAGCTTCACAGCGAGCAGAGAGCAACATGAAGCAGAAACCGCACAGATCATCGTGTGGCCGTAACTGTGGCCTGTGCTGCAGAGATGTGCAGGGTCCACTCACAGCACGTGGGCCAAACCTCATGGGAGGCTCTGGGGAGACTTCCCCGGGAGGAGCTATTTCCGCTGGCATTAGGGTCGGTGGGAGGGGGGCGGGTAGATAAACGCAGAGCCAGGGGAGGGAAGGAGGGCCTCTGTGTTGGGGGAACCCTCAGTTGGGACAGAAGAGCAAGGGGAGAGCCCAGCAGAGGTAATAAGCCTTGTAGATCGAGGTTAGGATTTTGAACCGGATTTTAAGAACAATGGGAACTTACAGAAGGTTTTTAAACCAACCAACAAACAAAAAATGACTGGATCAGACATATAGTTAGATGGCCTCAAAGACACGAAACGCATGTGGCCATACAAAATGTGTACAGGCATGTTCACGGCAGCATTCTTCATAACAGCCCAAAGTGGAAACAACCCAGATAGATATTCACCAACTGGTGAACGGATAAACGAAATCTGGCATCACCAGACAATGGAATACTATTCAGCCATGAAAAGGAATAAAGTACGGATACCTGCTACAACATGGGTGAACCTCGAAAACATTATGCTAAGTGAAAGAAGCCACACACCAAGGGCCACATACTGAGTGATTCCATTTATAGGAAACGTCCAGAATAGGCAACGCTACAGAGACAAAAATTAGATTAGTGTTTGTCTTGGGGAGTAACTGCTAAAGGGTTCTTTCTTTCTTTCTTTTTAAGTTTATTGATTTTAGAGAGAAAAGGAGAGGGAGAGAGGGGAGAGGCGGGGGGAGAGATAAACATTGGCTTGTGGTTGTTCCATTTATTTATGTTCTCACTGCTTGTTCTATGTGCCTTACCAGAGATTGAACCCACAACCTTAGTGTATGGAGATGATGCTCTGACCAACTGAGGTACCTGGCCAGGGCTTGGGGTGATAAGCATCAGGTCTCTAGTATACTAGTATAAACTACTGAATTTTTTACTTTAAATGGTTGATCTGTTTAGCATGTGAACAAAAGTTGTCAGAGAGAGAGAGAGAGAGAGAGAGAGAGAGAGATCAGTTCTGTGTGGAAACAGGAAACAGGTAGTCACATCTCCTGGTGCACGGCTGGGTGGAGGCAGAGCCCTGGAGGCACCTGGCCTACCTCTTCGCCCACTCGCTCTAGAGACACTTCAGGCCTGAGAGCAAGGTGCTCATAATCACCAGAGAGTTGATGGAAGAATTGAGACAGTGTATGCATGACCATGCCTTCTGACACAAACCCCTTGAACAACTTCTCCTCAACTCCCTGAGTCCTCATTTTCCAGACCCAATCAGTGTTTTTAACAGAAAACACCACACACACAATGGTTTCCCCCAGTTGCAGGGCTAGGCTACAGGGAAGAGCTGAGTTCCTCATGATACGGCGATGGCTCATTTATAACCAAGCAAGTGTTTAACTAAGGCACACACCACGGCTCTGTGTTCTTTACTTAGAATGGCCCTGCTTCTTAGAGGGAAGTAGAATCGACACTTTTCTCGTATGCAAGAAGCTGAGGCCCCTGTTCCTCTGGAGGAGAAGGCGTGTTACTAGAAGGGGGAGGTCAGATCCCCCTGCAGGGTCCTGCTCGGGTTCCAGGTGCATGTGGACCCAGCTCACCCCAGAGCACATGACAGGACAGAGCAGGGGACTAGGGTGCACCGAATTTCCGATCTGCTGGTGGTCCTGGGGGAGGCCTGTGATTTCCCCACTCTAGGACTTGTCTCTATTTCCACTTCTGACCAAGACTTGTTACTGAAGGGGAGCGTGATTAGTCAGTGCCTGGTGGGCGAGAGGCTTGTGGAAGCAGAGGCTGAGAGAGAACCCAACTGTGACAAGAGTCTGGAAGGGTGAGGAGACCCATGTTGGGCCCACCCAACGTGCCCGGGCCCTCGGTTCGGAGCCTCGCAGCGTGGAGAGGACGCCTCTCATGTCTGAATGGCTGACACCCTGCTGCGTTACTTTTTACTTACAGGTTATTTTTATAATGAACATTTTAGACAAATAACAAAAGTGATCCATGTTCTTTGAAGATATATTTAAAAACTACAAAGAAGCAAAAAAACCCAAAAAATTGAAATCACTGGCAACTTTTATCAACACCTTGCATCTCATTTAGATTTAGTTACACTTTATATCCAGGAACATGTGAGACCAGGAGCTAGTGAGGACTAAGACACTTATTAATTCAACAATCCTTACTGAGTGAGTAGCCTTACACCATTTCTGCAATATCTAAAGATATTTTCTTTACATCTAAAGAAATAAAAGAAATTCATTAACTTTTTTAAAAAACAAGCATTAACAAAAATTTCTTGAGCACCTACTCTGTGCCAGAACCTGTGCCAAGAGCTGGAAGCTGAGACCAGACCCTGCAGGGTGCGGACACTGTGTCTCTGCACCTTTGCTATACACACCAGATGACCTGGGAGGCCTGTCGGGATTCCACTAGATGTCCCACTGTTTCTGTATTCCTTCAGAAATCGGCGGGACCTCATACCTCCTACTGGTAGGTCAGGAGTTGAAGGTAAAGGTTAGGCTGGTCAGAGACTGGCCACTTGGAGGTGTGTTGTACTCCAGGCCCTCTACTGAGACTTTTCTTGAGTTCCTCTAGGACAGCTTCAACTTTGCACATGTCTGCTCGAGCATGTCTTCTATAGAAAACGAGAGGACCTGCTTACCTACATGATGCATTCCTCAGTGGGCCGACCTTAGAATCTCCTCTACAGGCTGCCCAGTTCTGAGATGGGGAACAAGGTAAGGGCACTTGGCCGCAGGGAAGACCACCACTTCGGGTGGAACCCCTGCTGACAGAGTGGTATTCATCTTTCTAGACTTCGTTATGTGATGACATCATCTTAATTCATCCTCATAATTAATCTGCGAAATTACCGTCATCGCCACTTTGCAGGCAAGGAAACATGAGTAATGTAATTTGCTTGAGATTCACGGCTGCGATTTGCAAAGTAGAATGAGATTCCAGGACACGGACTCTGAAGCCAATGCGCCCTCGTGTTACCAGCTTCATTCTAGCAAAATGGGCCTGTTCCCTGGCAGCACCTGAGGCTACTGCAGCCTTCACTTTCCCAACTTCCACCCACAACCCACCCGGAAGGTAGTGGAGGGACGGAGGAGACTAAGCCCAGCTGTGATGGAAGGAGAAACCCTGTTTAGGACAACAGGATGGTTTCTACAAAAGTAAAATAACTAATTTCCTGTGTAGTTGGTTAACTCTTTCCTAAATTAGTACTGAACAAGAAATGGACAGGACGGGAGTAGCATTATATTCGAGATACACAGCTTTCTGGGGGGAACACTTTTGACAAAGTCACATGTGAGTGTGTGTGTGTGTGTGTGTGTGTGTGTGTGTGTGTAAATGTTAGTTGGTGTCCAGGACTCCTTTTGACAACGGCTGCAGCTTTTTGAAAACGGCTGCAGTGAAGGAAAAGGCAGTGGCACCCCCGACGCACTGTGTGTACAGGCCTTGTTTCTGAGATGGGAAGATGCCTGGTTTTGTAGATTTAGGATCAGACTGGATGCTGTGCACGTTTGAATTTGCCCCTAGACACCTCCCAAAGCTTGAGACTGACATTAGGAAGCCACAACTGGTGAGAGTTCAAAAGAGGCAAAACGTGAGAAGGAGTGAATAAGGACTGACTCCTTCCTCTTGCAAGTGGGAACGCCCGAAAGCACAGGGTGCCCGGGAAGCTGCAGGGAGCAGCCCTGCTCTGAAGGTGATGGGCCAGCTTATCAGCCACTGCTGACACCTGTGCCCGCCGCAGAAACTCCCGCGGTGGGGAAAAGAAAGCAAAACACGCGGCTTTGAATTTTAGTTTCTTAAAAAAGGTAAAGTCCCCGGAAAAAGGGCTTGGTTTCCCTAAGAGTCTTTTCTCCGAGTTGTGAAACCACCTCTGCTGCTATAGGAATTACAACAATGGCACGGTAGTCCTATTCTAGTATAAAGACAATTTCATTGCATTTTAAAATCACGCTCCCCCTTTTAACTGGCTCTAAAAAATACTGACATGAAGAAGTTGAAATGGATTTGTGTAGTTTCAACACTCCAGGCCTTTCCACTGCGAGTCCTGCTTGCAATGTGCACCGCTGCCCGTGGTGGGCGACCGGCACAGACCTTGGTCGAACCCCAGGACGTGACACCCAGCGACAGCCACAGAGCCGGGTGTTACTGGGCTTCTTTGGAAAACTATCAAAACGATGAGCTGGTTGTTGGCAGTGGTTTTGATTTGTGGGCTTCCACTTACATAAACTCAGACACGGGCAATTATGGGGAAGAACAGTCACACTGTGTCAAGGACACACGTGACTGCCTCCAAGTGGACTGGAATCCGGACACGGAAAGGCACCTACAAAAATGACGTGTGTCAGATCAGAAGGAGCGCCCGGAGAGGCTGGTCCTCGGAGCCTCCCCCCAACCCCTTCCCTTAGTCTTAATATGCTCATTACACAGTTTTTATTAATTCATCCTTCAGGGTGATTCTATTGGTCTCCCAACCCCAAAATCTCCTTCAATTCACAGAACAAAAACAACTGGAGGTCTTCAAAGCAGACCTGACACCTCCTACTTCCCCAGGAGAACCTTCAACTCCCCTCTAGGAAAATGCAAATAGGGCGGCCACTTTCTGTTGTTCAGACCTCTGAAAACCCAGGGCCTGATGGGAGGGCTTCAAAACAATGAAATCTGGGCACGGAAACTGAAACCGGAGGCCTAGAAACGCGGGCCTCGGTGAGCTCTACAGCATCAATGAGGGCGGCGAGCGAGTGTGTGCAGGTGGTGGGCGCTGAGCCTTTCTTCTCATACAGACCAAGGACTAAAAGAGGCCTCAGCCTCCTCTTGCTGCGGCTGGGCAGGAAGTCACCTCCTGGCGAGGTGGCAGGTGGAAGCTCTTCATTATGCTGCAGGAACTATTCTCTCCCGATCCCCAGCCCAACCAGCCCACAAACCCCAACCAACCCACACGGCCATGAGAGACAGCAGAATCCCTCCTCTCTTTACAGACATGTGTTCATGGTGTGCTGAGGCAAGGGGGCTGTGGGGTGTTCCCTCAGGCCTCGGGCCACAGGGCAGCCCCTCTCACCAGCCTTTCCTCTGGCTTCCACCAGACCTAACAGAACTCTCATCCTGCAGCCCGAGGAGGTGATGCAGCCCAGAACCTTGTAAGTTGCAATGCCTGAGAGCTGGGCCCTGGAGTCTGGCAGTCTTGAGTTCAAATCCTAATGTTGCCAAAACCGGTTTGGCTCAGTGGATAGAGCATCGGTCTGTGGACTGAAAGGTCCCAGGTTCGAATCCGGTCAAAGGCATGTACCTTGGTTGCGGGCATATCCCCAGTGTGGGGCGTGCAGGAGGCAGCTGATTGATATCTCTCATCGATGTTTCTAACTCTCTCTTCCTCTCTGTAAAAAATCAATAAAATATATTAAAAAATATCCTAATGTTGCCATTTGTTTCTCATCTAAAATTAAATGACATGAATGAAGAGGCTGGTACATAGTCAGGATGGAAAAAAAAATACAACGTACCGTTATCTATGGTTTCCTTCTGTTTCTCAGACTCCCCTGCTCACTCCGCACGAAGCCTTCTTTGATGCACCCAGAGGAGAAGCTGAATTTCCCCCGCCCCAGGCCCTCAGAGCCATGGCTTTCCTAAGGCTGCAAGAGAGCAACTGGCTTTCACCACTCACCAGACTGAGGTCTGGAGGACAGGAAACCAGTCTGGTACATGGTAGCTGCCTAATAAATGAAGTTCTCAGGAAATCGATTTACTTTTGATGCCCCTTAATTTTCTCTTCTCTCAAAGGGGGATGCTGTAAATGATAATAAATGGCCCTAATATCCATGTTGTTATCTAAGATTACAAGGTCAGTAATTATGTTTACTTGTTCATTCTCTGAGAAAAGGACTATGTGACTCCGAGAAAAGAACACGCTCCAGACGGGCCACCTCAGTTAGCTCCTGCCCTCACTATCCTACGTGCAGGCAAGTGGGCTCTGCCTCCTCTGGGAAACACAGCCTCCGCTCTCCCTTCCCAGCGATGGCCTCTCAGAGCCAGTGTTTGGGGGCGGGCTTAGGGGTGTTTTCTGGGTGTCCCGTCTGGCCCCATTTTCTATGTCCTCACCTGGGGGCTGCATGGTGTTTTGTACATCTAGACAGTGAGTGCTCAGTGCCTGGAGACCTAGACTTCACCCACTCTTCCTGATTCAACTCTATCCTGTACCTCACTGGACCAGCACAGCAGCCAGGCGCAGCCCAGGGCACACTCAGCGATCTGAGTCCCGCCTAGCAGAGGATCTGATGGGCTGCCTGAGCAGTGATATCCCCGGTAGCCAGGGGAAGCATTTTGCAAAGGGCTCCCCTTTGCTATGCCTGGCTTAGGCAACAATGCAACCATTTGTCCCTAAAAATGTTCCTGGGGATGTAAACTTAGTCCTGATTCTCTCCCTCAAGCAGCTGCAGGACAGCCAGGGGTCCCCCCTATCCAGTCAGTCATACATAGCTTCTTTGTCCATCATGCCAGCCAGGTCAGCAGGTGGCTTCTGGTTTGACATCCCCGCCTCTGGTCCTCAGGACAGATGAGGAACGTAATCACTTTGGCAGGTTTCTGGGTCCTGATAAGGTATCCTGGCTACAGTCATTTTAACAGCAAGGATTGCTTGGGCTTAGAGATCAGCTGCATGGACAGGAGAGCCCCATTATGCCTTCACCAAGTCAGACCCACTGCCCTAGGCTCAGCCTGGGAGAAGTTCTGTGTAGACGACAAGGATGGGTACAGCATATTCAACCAAGGGCCTGTAGATAAAAATTATATAGTTCCCTACGACTTAGAGAGAGAGGAAAACCACCACACTATTGGGGGAAATTCCAGTCCGTTCCCCAGGCCTCATGCTAGTGGCACTTAAAGGGCTGATCAATAGGGAGGACTGTGACTCACCAGAGTCATCACCAGGCGCCTTCACTCTCAGGTTCTCCCAGCTGGGTCATTTAATTGTTTAAATGTTCCCTTAAATCCTTACACTCACATTACCTTCAACTTGAGGACTATAGTTTGGATAATATTTGTTTCTGCAATATCACTAGGCCTCCCTGGGCATTTTTTCCTGAACGCTTCTTCAGTAGGCCTTGCTTTGCTTCTCTGGATCAGGCATTTCCTGCTGCGAGCCTCCCTAGTCTGTGTGAGGGCAGCTTCTAAGTGACTGTGGGGCGACCCAGAACCTCCATCTTGGGCATTTCTTGGATCCAGGTGATTCTCCTAGCTTAGTCTGTGATATCCTCCCTTTCTAATCCAACTCAGAGAGATCTCTGTAGGGGTGGAGGTGGGTGCAATATTTAATGAAATAGGACAGTGGGTTTGGGGAGAAAGAAGTGATAACCCAATATGATGCTTTTCCTTGCAAGAAATGTATGATCAAAGAGAATTTTCAGACTGAACAGAACAGTGATGTTAAGAACAGCTGAAATGGGTCAAGGGGAATCAATAGGACATCTCCTCTGGTGTCTTTTTTTTTTTAAAGGCTTAAAAAATATTGATTTTAGACAGAGGAAGCTGGAGGAAGACATGGAGAGAGCAAGGGACATTGATTGGTTGCCTCCCCCATGCACTCCAACTGGGGATTGAACCTGCAACCTGGGTATGTGCCCTGACTGAGAATCGAACTGGTGATCTTTTGGTGCACAGGGCAATGCTCAACCGAGTTACACCGACCAAGGCTCTTCTGGTGCCTTTTCATACAGCACAGTTTAGTGTCTTGCTGTGGCAATCTAACTGAGCCTGGAGGATGGGCACCTGCATGGTACCTGATCCTTGAGTTCCTTTCTGGCTCTTCAGTTATGATGACTGGTCCACCATGGAGTGTGTCAGGAGAAGGATGAGCCAGGAAGAGGAGAGGAGGGGAGAATACCACATCCATATTACAAAAGAGCACAACATTTGAATGGTTTATTCTTTTTTTATTTATTTGATAAATCTTTATTGTTCAGATTATCACAATTGTTCCTCTTTTTTCACCCACAGCTCCCCTCCACCTGGTTCCCACCCCACCCTCTGTCCTTACCCTCCCCCACTGTCCTCATCATAGGTGTATTATTTTTGTCCAGTCTCTTCCTGCACCCCCCAAGCCCATTTCCCCTGAGAATTGTCAGTTCACTTACTTTGTATGCCTCGGATTCTATTATATTCACCGGTTTATTCTGCTCATCAGATTTTTTTATTCACTTGATTTTTATTGATTTTTTTTTTTCAGAGAGGAAATGAGAGGAATAAGGAGTTAGAAACATCAATGAGAAAGAAACATCGATCAGCTGCCTCCTGCCTCCTGCACATCTCCTACTGGGCATGTGCCCACAACCAAGGTACATGCCCTTGACTGGAATCGAGCTTGGGACCTTTCAGTCCACAGGCCAATGCTCTATCCACTGAGCCAAACTGGTTTTGGCTCCTTTAGCTTTTTCTTATCTGTGAAGCTCTTTTATCTGACCTTCAATTCTGAATGATAGCTTTGCTGGGTAGAGTAATCTTGGTTGTAGGTTCTTGCTATTCATCACTTTGAATATTTCTTACCACTCCCATCTAGCCTGCATAGCTTCTGTTGAGAAATCAGCTGACACTGGAATGGGTACTCCCTTGCAGGTAACTAACTGTTTTTCTCTTGATGCTGTTAATATTCTCTCTTTGTCTTTTGCTCTTGGCATTTTAATTATGATGTGTCTTGGTATGGCCCTCTTTGGATTCCTTTTGTTTGAAGTTCTGTGCACTTCCTGGACTTGTAAGTCTATTTCTTTCACCAGGTGGGGAAAGTTTTCAGTCATTATTTTTTCAAATAGGTTTTTAGTATCTTGCACTCTCTCTTCTGGTACCCCCCATAATTCTGATGTTGGTACGCTTGAAGTTGTCCCAGAAGCTCCTTACACTATCTTCATATTTTTGGATTCTTTTTTCTTTTTGCTTTTCCAGTTAAGTGTTTTTTGCTTCTTTGTATTTCAAATTGTGGACTTGATTCTTGTGTTCCTCTTGTCTGCTGTTAGATCTCTATATAGAATTTTTTATTTCAGTTAGTGTATGCTTAATTTCTAGTTGGTCCTTTTTCATATTCTTGAGGGTCTTGCTAAATTTATCAGCCTTTTCTAGAAAATTCCTGAAAAACCTTATAACCATGGTTTTGAATTCTATATCCAGTCGTTTGCTTTCCTCCATTTCTTTCATTTGTGATCTGTTTCTTTGTCTCCACATTTTGGCTGCTTCCGAGTGGATAGAGTGGCTTTGTGTGCTAGGTGTCGTATTGGGCCCAGTGGCTCATCCTCCCCAATTACCTGAAGTGGACACTCTTGGTGCACCCCTAGGTGGGCTGTGTACACAGTCTTATTGTAGTTAAGCTTGATTGTTGTTGGTATCACTGAGAGGAATTGACCTCCAGGCCAAATGGCTGTGAGGATCAGCTGTGTCTACTTCTGTGCTGGAGACACTCTTATGAGACAAGACTTGGAAAAGCCTCTGTGCTCAGCTTGGATAGGGCAGTCTCAGGGCAGAGCAAACAGCATTGGTTTCCCATTAGCCCTGCCTTAATAGGCCCCTGTGTCTTAGTGTCCCATGGTAATCGCTGCAAGCACCTGAGAGAAAACTGCCCTCGAGTTCTGCCCGCTGCCAGACAGTCTAGCTTCTCCCCGAATGAGTCTGGGTCCCCAGAGTGTCACCTGGAACTGGAGTTCAGTGCAGTCGGGAGCTTTTGTCTTCCTCCTGCTTGAGAAAGCCAGTTGTGCACTCAGTTGCCAGTCCTCTCCATGTGCATGTCTCAGTACCTCTGCCTCCTGCAGCTCCTCGGAGTCTGTGTACTTTTCTCCTTCCTTCTAGTGTAGAATTTCCACTCAGCCAGACTTTCTGTGGTTCTGGATGATGTCAGTTTTGTCTTTTAGTTGTAGTTTTGAAATTATTGTGCAAGGCTGCAATTTAGGTGTTTACTTATGCCGCCATCTTGGTTTCTCCCTGAATGGTTTATTCTTAAAAGGAGTTAGTGAAGGCCATCTATCTATAGTTTATCCATCATTATCTATCTATCTATCATCTATCTATCTATCTATCTATCTATCTATCTATCTACCTATCATACAGTGGTACCTCGAGATACGAGTGCCCTAACATACGAGATTTTTGAGATACGAGCCGTCGAGCGAGCAATTTTTGCTTTGAAATACAAGCAACATTTGAGATAGGAGTAATCGCGTGGATCGGCCAGCTGCACACGACCCACCAGTTTACCGCGACTCGAGCATCTCATAGTTTCCCACGCCTCAAGGTTACAGAACAAATTAAACTCATATCTCGAGGTACCACTGTATCTCATCTATCATCTATATCTATTTATATATACCTATCATATCTACCACCTATCTCTATCATATCTATCAATCATCTATCTTAATCTACTTAGCCTATATATCTTATCTATTATATCTACATCATCTCACCTATCATATATCTCTAATCATCTATCTAATCTATCGTATCTATCTCTATCTCATCTATTATCCATCTCTATCATCTCTCTCTATAGATATCTATCAATTATATGTCTCCGTCTCATCTATGTATCATCTATTTACCTATCATCTTTTTCTCTATCTTTTTACCTACCTATTTGCCTATCAGAGGAAGTGTTACATTGGTTGAGTACTGTGGTTCTGAGGTGGACTTCACTCAGTCGAATCTGTTTTGTTTTTTATAATATACTAGAGGTCCAGTGCATGAAATTCATGCATGGGGTGGGGAGGCGGGGGTATGTGTCCCTCAGCCCAGCCTACACCCTCTCCAATCTGGGACCCCTTGAGGGATATCCCACCAGGATCGAGCCTAAATGGGCAGTAGGACATCCCTCTCACAATCCAGGACTGCTAGCTCCCAACTGCTTGATTGCCTGATTGTCCCTAACTGCTTCTACCTGTCAGCCTGATCACCCCTAACTACTCACCTGCAAGTCTGATTGATGCCTAACTGCTCCCCTGCTGGCCTGATTGCCCCTAACTGCCCTCCCCTAGCCAGCCTGGTCACCCTTAACTGTCCTCCTTTGCCAGCCTGGTAGCCCCTAACTGTGTTCCCCTGCAGGCCTGGTCCCCCCTAACTACCCTCCCCTTCAGGCCTGGTCCCCCCCAACTGCCCTCTCCTGCAGGCCTGGCTCCCCTCAATTGCCCTCCCCTGCAGGCCTGGTCACCCCCAACTGCCCTCTTCTGCTGGCCTGGTCACCCCTAACTGTCCTCCTCTGCAGGCCTGATCACCCCCAACTGCCCTCCCTTGCAGGCCTAGTCCCTTCCAACTGCCCTTCTCTGCTGGCCTGATTGCCCACAACTGCCTTCCTCTGCTGGCCATGTTGTGGTGGCCATCTTTTACCAAACAAGGTCGGCCATCTTGTGTGTTGGAGTGACAGTCAATTTGCATATTACCCTTTTATTAGATAGAATTTTATTTTATTTTTTTTACAGAGAGGAAGGGCAAGGAATAGAGAATTAGAAACATTGATGAGAGAGAAACATCAAACCAGTTGCCTCCTGCACACCTCCTACTGGGGATGTGCCCGAAATCAAGGTACATGCCCTTGACCAAAAGTGAACCTAGGACCTTTCAGTCCACAGACCGATGCTCTATCCACTGAGCCAAACCGGTCAGGGCAGTCTGAACCTGTTTTATTGCTACATCAACTGCTACATTTTTTTGGGTGACAAGGGTGAGATGGCTTTACAAAAATAAAAATTAAAAAGAAAAAAGAAACCTAGACAACAGTAAAATATTAATTAGTGTTCAAGGCTATATTATAAACTATATGAAAGCAGGGACCACACCTCTTGCATAGCTTCAAATTCCCTTCCGCTTATGCCGTGGGAGCCAAGCAGAAATCTGAATTGAAGTTCTTGTAGGCAACTGAATTCAGCCTTTTCTCTGAAACAGACTTCGGGCTTAAAAAACAAGGGCTGCTCTGAGGCATACCAGAGAACCTGATGTCTACCATCTTGCTTCTTGAGATTCGTATGCCAGGAGGTTCTCACTCTGTCCTGATGAAAACAAGATGGAGAGCCCTGAGCAAAGGAATGGGGTGGGCTGGGGTACCCAGCTGTCCGTGGGAGTCAAACCACATGTGCTGAGGGCTTTCACAGGCCTCCTAACACCAGGACAATGATGAAAGAAACACTTCTCTTAGGCCTTTCGGCACTGTTTGAATATTTTCATTTAGAAATGCACGGAGGCCAGGCCGCATCTACCGCTGAGACGTCCCACCTGCTCCAAATCAGCAACCTGAGATGGCAGGTTGCCAAGTCAAGCTGACATTCGGCCCATGCAGAAGCCCCTTACCTGCCCAGGTTCCTCACGAATGCAGGGAGTGTGCATTTTAAAAGGCATGGAAGAGGCCTGCGTGAGACTGTCACGGCAGGCAGGCCTCAGCCAGCAAGTTCCTGCTCTTACTGCCATCCAAAACATGCAGCAGAGACCACAGAACACACCCACGCCTAAAAGTGCCCTGTCATTTTCTACACGCTCCCCCAAACCCCTGCCCCGCTGTGGGGGTTCCAGGAACACTCTGCTTGCAGATTCAGGGTGAAGAAGAGGTACACGCTCGGAATTAGTCAGACTGTGGCCAGGAAAACAGGCTGTCCCAGTGCCTGTGGTCTTGGCGAATCTCACAGCAGTGGGAGTGATTGCTGTCTAGAGGGTCTAAACCTGAGACTCTAAGGTGAGAGCCTGGATCCCGAGGCACTTGCCAATGGCTCTGAGTGCAAAGCAGAGTGGGCTCTGGCTGTGGTTTGTCTGTAACTGACAGAGATTGTAGCAATTTCCCCCCAGAGGGTGTTTGTGAAGGCTATGGAGCCCTGTATGCGCCCTTAGAGATGACAATGATCGCCCAAATGCAGCTGCCACAGCTCAGAGGTAATGTGCCATTTGGCCCCGTTACAAGATGTGTCCACTTGGCACAGCCAGAGGGCAGTGGCAAGAACTGCTTCATGTCCCTGGGAATCAGTGTCCAAAGCACTCAAGCCATTGGGACAGTCAGGCTGCAGGAAGTGGTTGACAGACACTCCAGGCATTCCCCTAGGACAGTGGTCGGCAAAATCAACAGAGCGGCAAACTGCGGCTGGCGAGCCGCATGTGGCTCGCCAGCTGCAGTTTGCTGACCACTGCTCTAGGAACAGGTTGCTCACGGGGAAGCCAGAGCTACTCCAGCTGGACCCGTCACTGCACCAATGTGCACGAAGGTCAGAAATGCACCTTTGCTCTAAAAACAAAAATGCTTGAGCATTGCATCATATCTGGACTCCTCACTTCAGTCACACACACCTGGTAACTACTCCGATGGGCTGGAGCTCAAAGCCAGTAGCTTTCTGAGCACAGACGTTTGGGAAGAGAAAATCCACCATGAGAGGATTACAGAAAGCTGTTTTAAGGTAATGGAAAATAGGATCGATCAGCTGGAGGAGAAAATCACAGTGTCTTCAATCACAAATCAAGCATGAAGCCAGTTCTGTGCCTGAGGAGAAAAGGGCAACTCAGCAAAGTTCCTGAGGCTCTGGGGTCTGGTCATGCCCCTGGGTGCCAGTTCACCTCCCACCACGTCCTCCCTGACCCTCGCCCTTTCCTTACCCTCCCTGCACACTCCCCAAAGGCCTACACATCCTTCCAGGCCAGCTCTGGGGCCACCTCCTCCAGGGAGCCCTCTTCAATTCCCACAGAGACAACAAACCCTTTCTCCGTATGTGCACAGTCCTCTGTATTTACTGCTAGACTTGGCCCACTCTGTCTGGTGTTTTACAGAGAGTGGTGGGTGTGCCTGTCCTCCTCCTTTACACACGACTGTTTTATATATGGACTCCAACATTTAACAGTTAAAAATTAAGACTGCCAGAAACATGCTCAATGCTTAACAGAGTGCTGATGCATCAAAGTTGCCTTACTTTAGAATAAGAACCAAGAACCACTCAGGAGACTTAACTGGGGGAACTGGGATTAGCAACACATTTCCACTTTGCCTTTAGCTGGCTGTGCAATGATGGGCAAGCCCCAGAACCCTTCTGAATCTACCTCTCTTCTGCTGGAACACAGCAGTCAGACCTTCCCCACAAGGTTGCTGCAAAGATTAAGTGGCATCTTAGAGGCACTTCACTAAATGCCCATGAAGCTGAACAGGACTTTAGCCTGAATTAGCTAAGGCAAAAGGCAAAGCCTCTGCGGATCACTGTTTTGCAGAGGTGGCTCAGTGTCATGCTTTTTTCTTTATTTTTCTTTTGTTTTTTAAAAATATATTTTATTGACTTTTTACAGAGAGGAAAGAAGAGGGATAGGGAGTTGGAGACATCAATGAGAGAGAGACATTGATCAGCCGCCTTCTGCATGCCCCTACTGGGGATGTGCCCGCAACCAAGGTACATGCCCTTGACTGGAATCGAACCTCGGACCTTTCAGTCCGCAGGCCGATGCTCTATCCGCTGAGCCAGACCAGTTTTGGCCTTTTTTTTATTTTAAATTAAATATATTTTTATTGATTTCAGAGAGGAAGAGAGAGGGAGAGAGAGATAGAAACATCAATGATGAGAACGAACCATTGATTTAGGTGCCTCCTGCACAGCCCACACTGAGGATCGAGCCTACAACCCAGACATGTGCCTTGATGGGGAAACGAACTGTGACCTCCTGGTTCATAGGTTGATGCTCAATCACTAGGCTACACCAGCCAGGCTAGTGTCATGCTTTTAATGAAGGTTCTGGAGCCAGACTGCCTGGATTTAAATCCTAACATCACCTCCTTGGGAACTTTCTCTGGCCTTGAGTTTCCTCATCAGTGAAATGGGGATGGTAATAATGTGTTAGCTGTCAACATGAGATGGGGGTAACATGTCTGATGTCTGGTGCTTGCGAGGCCCCGAATAAACATGAGCTATTATTATGATTTAGAACCAGATTTTATATGGAGGGACTTTGAAAACAACCACCCTGCCCAGCCAGTGTGACTCAGTGATTGTCAACCTATGAACCAGGAGGTCACGGTTCGATACCTGGTCAGGGCACATGCTTGGGTTGTGGGCTCAATACTTGGTAGAGGGCGTACAGGAGGCAGCTAATCAATGATTCTCTGTTATCACTGATGTTTCTATCTCTCTCTCCCTCTCCCTTCCTCTCTGAAATCAATAAAAATATATTAAAAATTAAATAAAAACAACAACCCTGTTGCACTGGAGTAAAAACAGTGAGTGTTGAGAAAGAAACCATTGCTAATAGCCACCCGGTTGTGAAACTTCTGTTTACCACAGGGTGAGTAAACAGCAGGTGAGGGTTTCTTAAACTGTGAATTCTACTTGTAATTTGGTGGCCAAATGTAGATGCTTCTTCCTTCTGCCAGATTTATGAAATGAGATTCTCTGAGGAGTCCAGGAGGATGCATATTTAACAAGCCCCCTAAAGGATATGATAACTCCTAAAATTGTCCAAAATAGGAATCCACTAACATGGAGACATCTGGTCACTCGACACACACTGGTAGATCCCTATGCTAGTCTGGCGATATGGAACCTCTCACTGGTTAAAAGATCCTGTCAACCAAGGGGGGGTGTTCTGCATAAGTAGGGATGCCACTGTGGTACCTCCACATGTGGCTTGGTGTGCCCCTCTTAGGGACCCCTACTTCTAAGTCCTTGGATCTATGGGTTGGAGATGTATTCAGTGGTGAGCTGGAGACAACTGTGTGACTCTCCCCTCAACTCTGCCTTCAGTTACTTGGTGTTGGCTGTTTGAAATTCACCATGGTGGGAAGGTTTACATGGCAGAAACTGGCAAATGCCACAGCTCATGGCTTTTAAATTTGTTCAGAGAGCCCATATACTAGCACACAGCTAGTTCTCATCTGTAATAAAGTTCTGGAACCCAACTCTGTGGAACATGGACCAGGGCACTCTATTTAGGTCTTCGGGTGGTTTGGAGCCATTTATATCCTGGTTTCCAAAATACGTTAGTGGTGTTCCGGTATTTTAGTCCTCATGGCCTGGCTCAGGAGAAAACCTCCTTTGTGCTCTGTGGTCATATCCTCAACCTCAGCACGGGGCTGGCCATCTGGTAAGGCGCAGTCTTGATACCCATGTGGAGTGAGTGGAGTCCGGGGGTGGATGTGCCAGAGCCAACCCCTCATCACCACTGGAAAAACAGTCCTGCTTTCCAAAGGGCTGCCTGGTGGCCTTTCTAGCTACAGGAAACCCACCCACAGCGTGCAGGTAGGGCCGAGGTTCTACAAAAAAATCTCTCTTCATCCTGGGAGCAGGGTTCAGGTGCAACTAAGCTTCGGCCCCAGTCCCCAGCCGCTGTTCAGATACCATGGCTACCTACCTTTCAGGAGGTGACCCATTAAAGGCCACAAGCCCTGCAGTCAGCCCTGCTCGGCAGACATGCTGGAGGAACACACTTTTCCTTTGAATTCCTCCACTCAGCAATCAGGTGAATCAAGGAGAATTCAATCCAATTTCTCAGTAAATCCTACTATGCTTTGGAAGGACACGGTTTGAAAAATCTATTTTTGTGCTGTTATTTACTTAAGGGGTGCATGCCTGGAGAAGCTTTCTCGTAGTGCCATCAAAGTGTGCCTCTCACCAGAAAAAAAAAAAAAAGGCTCCTCCCTCCTGGAATACCACCAGCAGCAGCCCAGCCACATGCTTTTGCTTCCGGTCCCTGCAGCGTCCGCTCCCCTTCCCATCTCCCCCCAGCAAACTGCCATCTACAGCCCTAGGGTGAGCAGTTTTAGGAAGATGCTTTCCCAAAGGAGTGCAGCTCTGGGCCCTATTCCTGCAGCGGGTGGCTGCTGCCAGCCTCCTGCATAGCTGTTTTTCCCCATCCAGGGCTGCCCAGGGTTCATGTATTTTTGTTTTTCTGGCTTAAATGCTGTTTTTTGATCCAGATGCACAGCCCATCTCCGTGGAGCTTGCATCTGCTATTCCGGAGGCTTCCAAGCGTAAAGTGCTGGGGGCAGGGCTGGGTATCTTTGGGCAGCGTCAACTTGCCAGAAGAGCCACAAGCTCAGATCGGAAGACAAATGTACTCAGTGTCCTCAGGGCCTGGGGCTGTCAGTATTGGTAAAATTAGACCTAGTCCCAATGCTATATATTCTACCTCGGTGTCAAATCTACCCACTGGGGTCATCCTCCAGTCAACTTCAACATGGATCCTTTATAGGACTCCAGTGTGGGTCACACACTAAACTCGCCACCTGCCAGCAATGGTTGGTCACAGACGTGCCATGGGCAGCGGGAGAGGTTGTGGGTGGAGGTACAGAGTATATACGTGTTTACATGGCAGGGCTTTTTTAAAGGAATGACCTGAGAGCCTCTCTTCTCTGCTCTGGCTCATTCTTCAGCTTCCCTGAAACCATGGGCTGCTGGGCCCCTTGAGTCAGGGCCTCACGGCTGGCCCTCACACCGGAGACCCAGATCCCATCCAGCGGGAGCTGGGAGGAGGGAGACAGCTCTGGCCCTGGTGGTCATGAGAACTCAGGGCTCCAGCAGTGTCTGTGACGCTTCAGGCCTCTCTCTACCAGTAACCTGTCAAGACAGGAGATTTTTCTGGGTCACCAGAGCATCCCTGACCCTACTGGCAAAATAAGGCAATGGAACAGGTTTGTGGTACTGTAACTCATGGAGCGACTGAATTTCTCAGGAGCTTTTTTTTTTTTTAATGTGTTTTTATTGATTTTATTTAATTTAAAATATTCTTATTAATTTCAGAGAGGAAGGGAGAGGGAGAGAGAAACATCAATAATGAGAAAATATCATTGACCAGCTGCCTCTTGCATGCTCCACACCAGGGATCGAGTTCACAGCCAGGACATGTGCCCTGACTGGCAACTGAACCATGACCTCCTAGTTCATAGATCGATGCTCAACCACTGAGTCACACTGGTGGCGCTGTTTTTATTGATTTTAGAGAGATAGGAAGGAAGAGGGGGAGAGAGAAACATTGATGTGAGAGAGAAACATTAATTGCTTACTTCCTGTATGCACCCTGACTGGGGATGGAACTGGCAACCTTTTGGTGCATGAGATGATGCATAAGCCACACTAGCCAGAGTTCCCAGGAGCTTTTAAAATACAGACAGACTGAATTGGACATTCCAGGAGTGAGTCCCCAAGAATCTATAATTTGGAACAAAGCTTCATCAACACAAACTCCAGTCTCTGATTTTGATGCAGCTGTTCAACTCAGTGCTGGGCTAGACTCCCCCAAAGATACCATCCCATAAAAATGTCTATTATTTTATACTAGAGGCCCAGTGCATAAAATTCATGCACGAGATGGTCCTCAGGCCTGGCCTGCAATCAGGGCTGATCGGGGCCTTCCAGCTGCTGGCCAGTGCCTTCCTTCCACTGGATGCATCGTTTCATGCTGCCCCTTGGTGGTTGGTGCACGTCATAGCGGGTGGTCGAACTCCCAGTGGGTCGAGCTCCCACCAGAGGGGACAATTTGTATATTAGCCTTTTATTATATAGGATATCTTCACCCTGTTATAAACTAGGATGAGAATGGGAAAGCACAGGGTGAGACTCATATGTACAAGTTGTCTCTCGGGCAAACAGAGATGGGCTAGGATACTGTCTCCTCTCTGACCCAGCCAAGTGGCCACCAGTTTACCCTATAGGCAGCTTATAAGGGGCCTTACAAGGTGAAGTATGGGTATGACCCTAGTTAAGGTTACAGTGCCTCCAAAGCCACTGATGGACAGGACTTCAGGAAGAGAAAGAGAAAAAGTCTTGACCCAGCCATACCCCTGAGGTTGGATAGGTGTGGCCCAGGCCTCCAGTCCTGGCCTTGGAGCCGAGTCTGCCCCGGATGTCCTGTCAGGTCCCCTTGCCACTCTTCCCTCAATGACATGCCAGGAAAAGCACTTCAACATAAGGGACAGCTATGCTGAGACATCAAACGAAGAAAAGTGAACCCTAAGCACCTGATGTGAATCGATAGGAAGGGCCTGGCTGTTTTATCTCTAAAAGTCTGATTAAGGGGACTCCTGTGTCTGGCTGTCCCAGGTGTTGGGCCAATGGGTAAAGAGCAGCCACAACCCACCCTGGGCCAGGATAAGAATCAGAAGGGGGTTTAGGGTCACAGAGAAGAGAAGAGCCCTGGTTGGAGATGAGTGGAGGTACCTCCGCACTCCCTTCCCATCCCAGGAGAAATTAGCCTCTCATTCCCACTAGGAAATAAGGGCCAGAATTCAGAGGCAGCCTGCGGAGCCACTTGCAGGCCAGCCTGACATTTCTACAAACACTCATTCCCTGTGGTAGGTGCCCAGGGACTGATCTATGCTAGATCCTTAAGAGGAAGGTTTGTTGATAAAATAATATTATTGAAAACAACATCAATCACAGTAGCCAACACTTATGGAGTATTTACTCTCTGTGAGGCACTGTGATAAGCTCTTTATATTGAACTAGAGGCCCCCAAAATTTGTGCACTGGGTCGGTGGGGTGGGGGTGGGGGTGTCCCTCAGCCCAGCCTGCCCCTGCTCACACAGTCCAGGAGACCTCAGGGGATGTCCTACTGACAGCTTAGGCCACACGGGTCTCCCTCTGTGGGAGGCAACCAGGCTGTCAGGGGAAGGTGCCACCCCCATCACCCTGCTGTTGCTGCCACTGCTGGCTGCCATAGCTGCCAAGGTGTTTTCATCAACACAAACTCCAGTCCCTTCACCACAAAAAAAATGACCATTTTCTTTAGGCATTTTCAAGATGTCTCTTTCATAGGATATGACATTTCTTTCTTTTTTTTTTTTTTTATCCTCACATGAGGATATTTTCCCATTGATTTTTAGAGAGCGTGGAAGAGAGAGAGAAATATCAATGTGAGAGGCACACTTTGATTGACTGCCTCCTGACCTGGGCCCCAGCCAGGGAGGAACCTGTAACCTAGGTACATGCCTTTGATCAGAATCAAACCTGGTCCCCCTGTGGGTCTCTGCTCCGGCCCCAGCAGCCCAGCGCCAAAGCTGTGGGGCTAGGATTGGGGGCTGGTTCCCCTGCGTGTTGTTTTCTTTGGCTCCTGGGCCATCCTATCTGTTGTTCTCTCAGGCTCTGGGCCTGCACCAGGCCCCTCCTCCTGAGCTGGTCATGACTATTACGGTGTCCCAGTCTAATTTGCATATTACACATATCCCATCTAATAAAAGAGTAATATGCAAATTGACCATCACTCCAACACACAAGATTGCTGCCCCCATGTGGTCAAAGATCCTACCCTCATTGGAACACAAGATGGCCAACACAAGATGGCCAGCAGGGGAAGGCAGTTGGGAGGGACCAGGCCTGCAAGGGAGGGCAGTTGGGGGCAATCAGGCCTGCAGGGGAGGGCAGCTAGGGGTGACCAGGCTGGCAGAGGAGGAAAGTTGGGGGTGACCAGGCCTGCAAGGAAGGGCAGTTGGGGGGGACCAAGGCCTGCAGAGGAGAGAAGTTGGGGGGGCAGGCCTGTAGGGGAGGGCAGTTAGGGGTGACCAGGCCAGCAGGGGAGGGCAATCATGGTCATTCAGGCTGGCAGGGGAGTGGGTAGGGGGTGATCAGGGTGGCAGGGTAGGGGGTGATCAGAGTGGTTAGGGGCAATCAGGAAGGCAGGCAGATGAGCAGTTGGGAGCCAGCAATCCTGGATTGTGAGAGGGATCCAGATTGGAGAGGGTACAGGCTGGGCTGAGGGACACACCCCCTCATGCACGAAATTCATGCACTGGGCTTCTAGTGTGTGTGTGTGTGTGTGTGTGTGTGTGTGTTTAGTTTAATCCTCACAATAGCCCTGTTAGTATCTCTATTTTCTAGGTAAGTAAATAGAAGCTCAAAGAAGGTAAGCTATTTGCTCCCAGCTTTATAGCTTGAAAACGGTGGAGCCAAAAAAGTGAGGCCAGGTCTGCAGAGCCCACTCCTAGGCCATCTGTCTTCCCCAAAGAAATGGCAGCTCAGAGAAAGGGAGACGGGTCGGAAGTGCCAGGAACATGGTCAGTTAGGAATAAAGACCTGTGGAGTAGCGTTTGCCAAATGTCCAAGGACTGAGAAAGAACAAAAGAGGCATAAACCAAAGTCCCAGTTTGCAATGAAAGCACAGCTAGGACAACATGCACACTTCAAAAATGAACAAGCCAGACTGTAGAATGTACTGATACAATAAAGGGCTGAACTTGCCAGACGGTTAGAGGATAGGACACATAAAGTGATGTGAGAACTGAGCAGACAGGCAGGCAGGGCAGCAGAAACTGGATGAGGGGGTGATGAACTCGCTGGGGTGGCAAGGGGCTGGCTTTCTGAGGGTAGTTTATGTGGCCAGGAGAGCAGGTTTGGCAGGGTCCCTGCTGCTGTGGGACGGGAAGGGGAACACCCATGCCTCCCAGGCTTGGTACATCCTGTGTGTAGGCTGGAAGCTGATGGCATCTGTGCCTACAGGGCATTGAGTTGATTCAGTGCAGGAAAGAGGAGGTTATGGGCTCATCCACTGCCTTATCCACTCACCCATTTGTTCACTCAACACTTACTTATTGTCATTGATCATATGCTAGGCATTTGGGTACAAAGAAATGAATGAGATAATTCCTGCCCTCACAAAGCTCACAGACCATTAAGGGAAAAAAATACACCATGGCACATGTTAAAGGGCGGGGAACCGAGTACCAAGAAGGGAGAGCTCATGCTGCAGCGGAGGGCAGGGGAGGCCCCGGAGCTGGGTAATGACATGAGCGGGCGTTTCTAGAGTGGAGGAGCAGTGCAGGTAAGGGCGTGAGATGACCTGTCCAGGGTACTGTAGGGTAACTGCATATAGTAGGGAACAAGGATGGCAAAAAAAGGGAAAGAGACATGGCAGGGAGGCGGGATTTTACTGTGTGCACGTGTGTATGAGAAGCATGTGGAGGACAGTCATGGGTGTCTGTTAGGGAGGCAATGTTGAACTTGCTGGGACACGCCTGGAGGTGAGGGGGCTGCCACAGGGGTCTGTGGGGAGCATGGCAATATTTGACCTGGGGACAGGGGGAGAGCGGATGAAGGGCCCAAGACAGTCGGCGCTGATCCATGGTGGGAAATGACGTAGTGTTCTGACTGGGGTTACTGACAGGGGGAAAGTGGATGGCAATACAGAATGGGGGCAGGAGGTACTATGGACTGAAGTGTGTCCCTTCTGCATTCCTATGTTGAAGCCCTGGCCCCCAATGTGATGGTATTTGGAGATGTCCTCACTGGAAACCAACCTCATGCTGACACTCTGACTCTGATCTCGAACATCCAGCCTGCAGAACTGGGAGAAATAAATTTCTGTTATTGAAGTCCCTGGTCTATGGTATTTCATGTGGCAGCCAGCATCGCCTTAGACATTTATTTTGCAACCTATTGAGTTTGAACATGAGGCATGTTGGGATCAGAGAAAGATCAAGACAATCATGAGTTGGGAACAGGGCAGGGGTCAGCCCGTAAAATGCCACTGCCAATGACAGGGTTCAGGATGGAATTGGGGGAACATCAGCCAGGAAAGGAAAGGAAAGGACAAGAAAGGGGCCAGGGCAGCAAGCTCGAAGGAACACTCAGAAGGCGCCAAGGAGGACACAGGCAAGGGAGTTCAGTGCACGGAGATGGCAGGTCAGACTGCAAGGTGTCCAGTGCCTCTGACAACTAGGGACAAAGCTATTTTGGGGACAAGCAGGTAGGGAAGCCAAGCAGCCACTGCTGGGTCATGAGCAATTAAGGAAGAGAGACCTGTTTGTTTTGATTGTAAACAAATAGTTGAGTAAGGTTTTAGTTTGCAAGAAGCCAGGAGAGACTTCTTTGCTCTGCCGGTGTCTTCTCCTGGCCTCCAGGGCCTGGGAGTGCTGCAGTCCAGGGCTCACCTTCTCTGCCCAACCTGCCACCACAAGTACCCTCTTGCTGCCCACTGATAAAAGCAGACCTGACACCAGATCCCACTCTGTTTTCCACACACGGCCTCACTCAGTCTTCTGAAGAGCCTCGTGAAGTTTACAGGTGAATAAGCTGGGCCTCGGAGAAGTCAAGTTAACTGCCTAGAGTCACACTGCTGGTAAATGGGATGGGGGATTAGAACCCACACGTGTCAAACTCCACTATATTCTGTCTCAAAGAACCACTCCTGTACTGAACCCACATATTCCTTTATAAGTATAGAGTAGGATACGCCTTTGACATGCCACTCCTGCACTGGTTCTCAACCCTTCTAATGCTGCGACCACTTAATACAGTTCCTCGTGTTGTGGTGAGTCGTAATGTAAATATTTGTGTTTTCTGATGGTCTTAGGCGACCCTGCTAGTGGTTCTCAACCTGTGGGTCACTGCTGTAGAACCTAAGACCATCAGAAAACAGGACACGACCCACAGGTTGAGAACCGCTGCATTCCTGGGACAGATATTGCAGGAATGACTCTCTGATTCTTTACTGTTCCTCATATCCACACCAGTGGGTGTGTCCCCTCCACCCTGATTCTGGGCTTGGTCATGTGACTTGCTATGGCCATTGGGACAACAGCAAATGTGACACAGAGACCTAAAGAGTGCTTGTACATTGGGTTTATTTGCCCTCTCTTGCTGATCTCTGGAACCCTGAGCCCTCATGCGCAGAAGCCCGCACTGACCTGCCATGGTCTGGGATGTCCAGGCCATTCCAGATCAGCCAGCCTCCCAACCATCAGACAGTGTGTGAGGCCATCCTAGACCATCCCGCCCCAGCTGAGCTTTCCACAAAAGAAAGCCATCCAGGGACCCACAGAATCATGATAAATGATTTGTTGTCTTAACCTATCGAGTTCTGAGGTGTTTTGTTCTGAAGCCAAAGCTGACTAATAACAAGTTCTGAAAGAAGGAACAAACCAGCTTCTTCTTCCAGCTCCGAAGCAGTCTGGTGTCCAGACTCCTTTAGCAACAAAAGAACCTCCACAAGAATACAATACCATCTTTGGCCTGGAGGGTGGGTGCCTGTGTTGCTGGAGGGAGCGGCAAAGGAACAGTCCTCCCTGTACCTTTCCTCTGGAACACACAGTGCACCGGCCCCAGCCAGCAGGTAGCCCCTGATAGGTTCCAGGTTATTTGGGGACAAAGTGACACAGGAGTGTGCTTCTGCCACATTGTCCCTGGCTTGGTGTTTTTCCACTGATGAGAAAGAAGCACATCTCTTTAGTGAGCACAACTGCAAAGGCTTTGAAGCAGCATTTCATCAAAGGTGCTGGAAGAGCTTTATCGGGAGACTCTGCAAAACCCAGCAAAAAGCTTGCTGTTTCCGCTTCCAGAGAGGCATAAAAATGAATGAGCACCCAAGAAAGCTAACCCGATCAGAGGCACTTTGATAAGGTGACAAAATCGCTCCCTCCTCCAGGCCAAACCCACTCTCTGTGGTGAACTATGATGGCAAAGAAGCACTGACTAATTAGAAGCATCTCTAGGGCATGAGAAAAATCAGCACCTAAACTGCCTGGGCAGAGAGAATTCCTTGTTAAGAGAGGAGACCACAACAGCGAAATGCTGGGACGTCACTTTCCCCAAACATTTTTATAAAGGGAGGAGGAGATAGCGTTAATTAGGACAGGAGCTTCCACCCAAGTGACACAGAAGACACAATTATTTTTTTAGACCAAGTGCCCCTTTTCAGGTGGGGACGGATGCCTGACACCACCCACTATTTTGAAAAATGACTTTTAGTCTTTGCTAGTTCTAATGAAGCTTGAAATGAAGATGGTTCTCTTGTTTACTCCCCTGTCTAAGCCACCCATCAATAATACCAATGTCTGGATTATTTATTTCTCGCTGGCCAACCTATGGGGCATACAATATGATGGAACCATCTTCTCCCAAAGGAGGGTGGACCTGCCTCTCCGGTACTGTAGAGCATGGCTCTTGAATAATCTGATTTTGACAAACAGGGCTGATGCCCAACTTTGGGCAGGAAGAAGAGTCCTGAGAGTCAGGGGCTTGATTCTTGGCGCCCCCCACTCCCCACCATTGCCTAGCTGTGAGGTTTTGGACAAGGTCCCTTACCCTTGAGAAAATTCAAAGTAATGAAGGGGTTAGAGACTAACATTCTTTTTAAAAAATTGTGGCAAAATAAGAACTACATAACATCAGATCTACCCTCTTAAATGTTTAAGTATACAGCATAGCATTGTTCACCATAGCACAGTGCCGTACTGCTGATCTCTAGAACTTTCTCATCCTGCATAACTGAAAACTCCCCGTTTTCCCACCCCCAGCCCCTGGCAACCATCATGCTGCTATTCTCTGTTCCTATGAGTTTGACTACTTCAGATATTGCATGTGGAATCATACACTAGTGGTCTTTCTGTGATATAGTTCACTTAGCATAATGTCCTCAAAGTTCAAACATATTATATTCTCATAATAACAGTATTCACTGTTGGAAAGGTAGTGATATACATTAACTGATTTAATCCTCACAGAAATCCTGTGAACTAGAATATCATGATCTCTTTGTGAGGCGAGGGAGGTGAAGTGACATGCCCAAGCTCACCTGGTGTGAACATAACAAACACAACGTTGTTTCTGTACAGTTCAAAATTTTTATTTTAGGTACATAGGTTTGAGAGATACTGACATCACTGAGGACGACTGTGGAAGGTTGGCAGCAGGGAGAGTAAATGCGACGTGGTGCCTGAGGGAGTTATCTTTGTGTAATTGGAAGTGTTCTTTATAGCAGAAAGGAGGGAGGCCTTGTAGCCGGGGGTCCTAGGACCCATTCAGGCTCCATCCCTGCTTCAGGTACCCAGGAAACAAAAATGAACACAACCAACATGATCTCTGTCTCATGGAGATTCCATTATAGCACTGGAAACAAAAAATCCTCCTGTATAATAAAAGGCTAATATGCAAATTGACTGAATGGCAGAATGACTGGTGGCTATGATGTGCACTGACCACCAGGGGGCAGACGCTCAATGCAGGAGCTGCCCCCTTGTGGATAATGTGCTCCCACAGGCTGGTGAGTGAAGCGGCGGTGGCAAGAGCCTCTCTCACCTCCATAGCAGCGCTAAGGATGTCACATTGCTGGTGTAGGCCCCATGGGGAGTGGGCCCATGCCGTCAGTTGGGCATACCCCAAGGGGTCCCAAGAGTGTAAGAGGGCACAGGCTGGGCTGAGGGATCCCATGAATTTTGTGCACTGGGCCTCTAGTAAACAATAAATACTTCTAATAAAGTTGAGTATGTTGAAGGGGGAAAGTATTATGAAAAAATACTTGAGCAGATAGAAGATTGGGATTGCTAAATGGGAAGCTAGTTGGAATTCAAAAAATTTTATCGCTGAGTAGATGATATTTGAGCCAAGAATAGAAAAAGGCGAGGGAAAAGCCTTTACCATGAAGCAGGAGGATACCAGGAGCAGAGGAAAGAGTTAGTGCAAAGGGTGAGCTAGAAGTATGAGGGTCTGGCCGGCGTGGCTCAGTGGTTGAGTGTCGACCCATGAACCAGGAAGTCACTGTTTGATTCCTGGTCAGGGCACATGCCTGGGGTTGCAGGCCCAAACCCTAGTAGGGGGTGTGCAGGAGGCAGTTGATCGATGATTCTCTCTCATTATTGATATTTCTCTCGCTCCCTCCCTCTCTCTGAAATAAATAAGAACATATTAAAAAACAACAACAATAAAACAGGATGTATGAGGAAAAGCAATGTAGTTGGAGAGGAGCAAACAAGGGCCAGAATAGAAGGAGGTGAAGCCGGAAATGGTGGGGCGGGGAGAGGGGGTATTTCCCAGGCCTTCCCAGCACAGTGCTGGAAGCAACCACACCAGAGGGAAAGGAAGTGGAGCCAGACCCTCCCCTAGAGGTTCCATCTAACCTTCCTCTTGCCCCATCCCAGCATCATCAAGGCATGAGAGCCTTATTCCCAGGAGAAACTGCTCCAGGCCGGCTCCTGTTAGGGTCGACTGTGGTGCTGGATGAAAACAGGGACTGCAGTGAAAGGCTGCGGCCTGAACAGAGGACCACAAGCCCCAGCACAGGCTCCATGGTTTCCACCCCCCAGGAGGAGAGACAGGATGGCCCCATGTCCTTCAGCGGGAGATGAACCCACTGTTGGTAAAAATCACCAGACATTTGAGGAGAACCTCCCAAAATGAAGAAGTGAGACCAGAATCAGGAGGAAAGGAAATCGCCAATTCAGGAAGATTAAGAAAATCCAATGAGAGAGACAGAGAGAAAAACCAAAAAACACCCCACACACCCTATAATTAATATCACTAGTGATTCGAGACATTGTATTCGGAAAACAAGGTGCTCTGAAAAAGAATCAGAAAAGGAAGAACCCCTAGAAACTAAAAATATGTCAACTGAAATGAAAATTCACTGTAAGGTACTGGAGAACAGAGTCAAGAAAACAGTGCAGAAAGCAGAACAGATTCATAAAAGGATAAGGAATAAGGAGAAAAGGGAAGGGACTCAGAGGCCAGTCTAGGTTGGCCAACATTTAATTAACATGTAATTCCAGAAAAAAAAGGAACAGGAGAAACAAAGGAATAATCTGAAATATAAAATACATTCCAGAATCAAAGAAAGGCATCTTCAGATTGAAAACTCCCCAGGGAATGGCCAACTCAATGAATAGTCCAAGAAAAAAAGAAGGAGGGAGGGAGATAGGGAGGGAGGGAGAAGGGAGGAAGGAAGAAAGGAAGAAAGGAAATAACCAAGGCATGTTACTCTGAATGATCAAGAGGAAATCTCAAATTTCCAGAGAGAAAACAGATTATTGCATTAGATATTTCATTAGCAACATCAGGAAGGCAGTGGGATGCTACCTTCAAAATTTGGAGGGGATATTATTTGCAAACAAAAATTCCATATCTAACTAACAAGCATTATTCAGGTTGAGGGAGGACAAAGGAATGTTCAGACCTATGTGGCCTGAAAAAACGTGCTTCCCATGTACCCTCTCACAGGAGCTTCTGGAGGATGTGCTCCCCCAAATAAGGGGGTAAAGTGTAAAAGAGGAAGACTTAGGGTCCAAGAAAAGCAGGGATGTAAGACACAGAGGTGCAGGGGACGGAGTCTTCAGATGATGCCTAAAGAGAGGTAAGTCCAGATTGGAGCAGGAAGATGGGGAATCAGGAGGTGTGGAGCAGGGCTGAACCTACAGATATGATGCTTGTGAGCATTTGGCAAACACCACAGGTAGGCATTTGGAAAGAACATGCAGCAGGTGTGTAGTAAACGAGGCAATCTTTTAAAGGCAATTAAATCTGAGAAAAACAAAAAGTTGTATAAGAAAGGAAATGTAATTCCAGGACACTAGTTGGTACTCTAGTGAGAAACAGTTAAATCATCGCTGTACTGTGAACACTAACCACAGATTTCATCCCACTTGATGTATAATTGCTGGGGATGGGGAGTGAGGCTGGGTGCGCAGGGGCCAGATTCCTCCAACAGGAAGCCAGCAGGCAACGTTCAAAACCTATAAACCAGGAAATGCAGCATAAGCATCTGATTCACGGAGATCAATAGCGGAAGAAACAGCTGAAAGATTTTAAAGAGACTGCTCTGGGGAGCGGGTGTGAGGGGCTGGAGAGGGGCTGAGAAGGCACTGCTGTTGGACTTTTAAACTATCTTTTAAAAAAAATTAATATAAAATTTATTATTTTTTATCGTTTAAAGTATTACAAATAGAAGTACATATGTCTCCTTCCCCCCCGCCATTGAGCTCCCCCAGGCTTTCCCTACCCCCCAGTACATAGTACATGCCCTCACCTGCCCCCCTCAGTGTCTTGTATCCATTGGTTATGCTTATATACATGCATACAAGTCCTTTGTTTGATCTCTTACAGCCCCCCCCAACCTCCCTGCCTTCCCGCTGTAGTAGGAGTCTGTTCACTGCTTCACTGCTTCTTTGCCTCTGTATCTGTCCCCACCCCCACCCCCACCCCCAATTCTTTTCTTTAGACTATCTTTTTACAAAACTCTGATGAAATAAAACTCAATTAAAAAAATAATGCGTCCCCTTGGAATTTTTTGTATAAAAAAGCTTTTAGTATGGAAAATGGAGTGACAAAGCAACTCAAAATGAGGGAGAGGAAGATGGAGGAGGACAAAGAGGAAATAGCACAAACTGGTCAGTGCTATTATACATCAAGTGGGATGAAATCTGTGAGAAATGGTTCGGATTCAGAAGCCATCGCTGTGACTTGCCTGCTGATGGAAACGCCCAAGGAGGGCCCTCCTGGAACGCCTGGCTCCTTCCCCTCCGCCTGGAGCACGGGGAGGTCCCCATCCCTCAGGGAGGTGGTCAGCCACCCAGAAGTTTCCCCAAATTCCTGTCACCCTACCGCACCTGCCCTGGGCAAGTGGAGGCTTCCAAACCGTGAACTCTGTCTGTGGAGACTTGTCTCCAGCTGTGAGCCAACACGCTCAGAAATGTTCTGGAATGCTACTTCTGAGGCGGGATAAGCCAAGACCTCGAGGAAACCCGCAGGGCATGGGAGCAGGGTGAGCTGCAGCCATGATAGGTGGTATCACAGTGACCTCAGAGTTCAGAAAACAATCAGGGAAGAACAGGGTCAGCTGATGGAGGTTATGCTGCAAGTCAATCAACAAGGGAAGCTGGTAAAGAGGGTGTGAGCGGCATTTCAGCGAACTGAGAACTTGTCCCCCTTACAGGTCATAGACATCAAAAGGCCACGCTTTCCCACGGGACTAGAAAGTATCCAATTATACTGCTGTTTACTCTTATTTCTAAGGTCTGGGAGTGGGGCGGGTATTTATTTTTACTCTCTTATGTATTTAGAGAACCCAATGAGAGCAGAGCGGGCACAGATATTTGATTGAAAACAGAAATGACGATATGCACCCTTTCCCTATTGTTGATACAGGAGAAGGCGATGAAGACTGAAATCATCAGACGGGAAGATTGCTGCCTATAAACCACATGGAGATGGAAGGAAGCCTGGTGCTCAGTGTGCAGGAGGGAAGAAACCACTGTTGGTTGGTGGTTTCTTCTGATATTAAAGTAAATGCTTGGAGGTTATAGGAAGCTGGTAACTATTCTGAAATTTTGTAAGAGAAAATAGTCTGCCCTAGCTGGTTTAACTCAGTAGGTGGAGTGTTGGCCTGCAGACTGAAGGGTCCTGGGTTCGATTCCCGTCAGAGCACATGCCCGGGTTGTGGGCTCGATCCCCAATGTGGGGCACGCAGGAGGCAGCCGATCAATGATTCTCTGTCATCACTGATGTTTCTATCTCTCTCTCCCTCTCCCTTCCTTTCTGAAATCAATAAAAATGTTTAAAAAATAAAATAAAATACATGCACCATTAAAATTCCCTTACCAAAAGTCACTAACAATTGTAAAAGAAAGAGAAAGGAGCAGGATGGTTCTGGGCCTTAGTTTCCTCATCTGTGAAGTAGTAATAAAAATACTGTAATTTCTTTTCCTCATAGGGTAGTTGTGTGAAGTAAAATGGGCTGACATATCTGAGGGTATTTTTTAAGCTGTAGAGCAGTGGTTCTCAACCTTGATATTTACATTACGATTCATTAACAGTAGCAAAATTACAGTTATGAAGTAGCAACAAAAATAATTTTATGGTTGTCACCACAACATGAGGAACTGTATTAAAGGGTCGGGGCATTAGAAAGGTTGAGAACCACTGGGCTAGCGCATACAACATGCAAATCCAAATGTGTGACCAGTTAGTTCCCTCATGTCCCTGGCCAACTGTTTTTGTTTTGTTTTTTAAAATCATCCAAAAATCCTTCTGCTGGTGATAGAAGTAAGGGGTTGAAGTTGGGCAAGTAAAGTAGTGAAAGTCTCCCATCTTTACTTAAAAAGATAAACAAAACCAAAAAAGCAACCCCAAGCCCAAATCCAGCAGCTAATGAATATATAGCATCCTCTCCATTCACAGAATGGCCTTCAAGAAAAGGCCTCCAGCCCAGCAGGTATAGCTCAGTGATTGAGCGTTGATCCATGACCCCGGAAGTAATGGTTCAATTCCCAGTTAGACACATGCTCGGTTTGTGGGCTTGATCCCTAGTAGAGGGAGTGCAGGAGGCAGCTGATCAAAATTCTCACTCATCATTGATGTTTCTCTCTCTCCTTTTCCTTCTTCTCCCTGAAGTCAATAAAAAAGAGAAAAAAGAAGAAGAAAAGAAAAGGTCTCCAGATGCTGGTAACTGAAAATTCCCTCTCCCTCTCTCTCCTTTCCTCTCTCTCTAAAAATCAATAAAAAATATATTTTTTTAAAAATTTAGTACAGACACCAGCCTAGAGACCTGAGTTCTGGCTCAAGGTCTGTCACCAGCCAACTGGGTATCTCTGAACACGATGCTTTGATCTCCAAGCCTCAGCTGCTTCACCTATGAAATGAGTTGAGTCTAATGTGCAAATTTAGGTTTGCTTCCCATGTTGGTGTGTCATCCAAGCTTAAATTCCTGGATTGTAACTGATACTAGTTAGCACTGGTGTTAAGCGATAACATTTTATGACATTAAAACATATACATACTAATAATAGAGACATTTGGGAAGAACTTGCAATAAGAGGCTTGTGGCTTGCCAGAAGAAAAACAGGAATGGCAACCTGCAGCTATTCTGCAGAGGAAAGCAACATGGAAAAAAACATAGGACAGTCAAAGAAGAGAACTAACTCAACCTGACCACTAAGAAAAAACAAAGCAACACTAATCCAATAGCCCAGCAGTGTAAGACCCAAGTGAGTCTCAGTTGGATGCAGGGGAGTGAAGGAACAGAACCTGTTCAAGGGATTTACGTGAGCAGAGAAGTCTAAGGGGTAAATGATTTCGGCGTAGCATGAGATTGAAAAAAAAAAGAGATGAGGAAAATGGAAGTTGTAATATTTTACCAAGGGATTCAAAAATACTTTTCCTTTGGGGATCGAGAAGATGAGTTCTCAACATAAGAACTGATGGGGTTTGACATAGAGGACAAACGTTTGAAAAAGATGAGCGACATCAGGGATCAAATGAGTGAAGGAAGTCAAGCAGCATCTCAGGGGAGCAGTCTGGGACTCCACTCCAACACATGTCTGATGCGTGCAGAATGGAAAGCAAGATTGAAAAGCAAAGGTTGGGGATGCTGCCTTTCCTGGCACAAATAAGCCCCTGGGATCAAAAGTACAGAAAAACAAACAAACCCCGACAGTCATAGTGGCATCCCTATTTGTTTAAACTGACTTTCTTGTTGGAGTCTGAATCTCTTTCCAAAATAAATAGCATACTTTCTTCTTGTTCAGGCAGTAAAGTTCATTTTTATATCATTCATTAAACATTTAAACCCTTCAATAAAAAAATAAACATTTTATTGAGGCAAAATAAATCATTCATACTTAAGGACGTAGTATTTTTTCATCCTTTGGGATAACAGTAGCTAATGCTTGAACACTTCCACATTATTCTAAGAATTTCACACAAAATCCCTTGTTTAATCTTGCCAACAAACTTATGGGGTAGCTACTATAGATCCACAATACCTTATCCAAAACTGTTGGGCTAATTGGGTTTCCCAAATTAGAATTTATCAGATGTTAGAAAGGTAATATGATACACTCTGTACAAAACACCCAAGCAGAGTCTGGGACTGCATCCTATAATCAAAAACATTAGCATTTCTTTAGTGAAACATAGGACTAATCATACTAAGTTGGATAAATAAAGAGCATAAGAAATAGATTTTGATCAGATTTTGCTTCAAACGTAGGTAAAAAAACTTTTCATTTTCAGAGTATTTGGGTTTCAGAAATGCAGACCCCCTAACAATCAAGCAGTATTATTATCCCTACTTGATAGATGAGGAAGCAGGAGCACAAAAGTATTATTTAAACTTGTCCAAGATCACACAGCTCATAAGTGATGGATGGGGTCAGAGTTGTCCCCAGGCAGACTAGCCTTAAACATAACGGCACTGCCATTATTATTTCCTTGTGTGTGGCTTACAGTTAGGCTCGGTATTGGTGGAGGGCATAAATTAACTTTTCATCATCTAAGTAGTCATGGAATCTGGTACCCAGATCCAAGGCAGCCAAGTGACATCCATGCTTCCCACCCCTGGAGAACAGGGAAGGATGACATGTTAGGAGACTAAGGCTTGGAGTTACACAGGCTGACCACGAACCAGGAAGGCCTGGACACACAGAGCATCTTGGAAAGGTGCTTGCTCTGAATCTCATGGAAAGGTTGGGGTGAGAAAAATACAGAACAGTTTTCCCAGGAGTAACCAGGTAAACCTGTCTCAGTAACCAGTGAGACTAAAGAATACGGATATGAGAACTGAGAAGGCAAGGCAGAGAAGTAACAAGAGCTGCTTGTTTCTCCAGCGTATACTAAACGTCAGATGTTGCACGGGTATGCAGTCGCACATTTTGTCCATTCAGCAATCTTTTGGGGGAGGAACTATTATTATTCCCATTTCACAGAGGAGGCTTCCAATCTCCAACATGGAGAAGACAATATCTCTGACGGGTTCAGTCCTCAAACAACAAAGTCAAAATACAGCCATTTTCCATGCTGACACAGCTCCTGGGCCAGCGTGGTGTAGGGAAGAGAAATAAGCGCACAATTTTATGACAATCTAGTTCATTTAATTAATAGCAACAAAACACCCGCAAATACACTCAGTGAGACGATCCACACTACTGCCAGCTCCCCAGCTCCAAAGCAGATCAAAATCGTGGACTTCAGTGGAAATTATCGGGATGCACTCACTGAAGGAAGGCGATTTCCACTAGAGGGAAAAACACGACAACTTCCTTTCTGAACAAACGGGCCAGAGACAGACCGCTGTTTACATTCCAAGCAAAATCACAAGCACGTAAGCTCTGATGCTGTGCTGACCTTACAAGGACCTTCTCTGGAAAGAAGGGATTAAAAAGAAAATACCGAGTTATTACACACGACTGCCTAAGGTTGGGGTAGAGTCGGGTTTTCTCAAACATTTCCCACGTGAAGGCTGGGAGGACACCTGAGGCTCCCCCTTCAGTGCCAGGGGTTCTGAGCAGGAGGTCATGAGAAGAGTCCTTGTCTCCGAGGACACTCGGAGTGTCTCAACTCAAAGCTGGTAGATGCAACCCCGCTGCACTGATGAGGAAGGGAGGGTCTGGGAAGCTGAGTCCCTTGTTTCAGACCATGGAGGTGGGACCAGAGATGCCACGAGGGTCTGTCCCCATAGCCCGGGACTCTGGCAGAGGGTCTTCAGCCCTCCTCAGCCCACGCCTCAACCCGAGCTGGGGTTCCACTTTACCTGTTCTATTGATCAAACGTTTGCTTAAAATCTTTGGGGGAAAATGGTACTATTCTGCAAACATCATCATCAACCACAAAGATGGCAATTTTGAAAACCACAGTCCCAGGCAGGGGGCACGCCTCTCTTTGTGACGGGAAGAGTTTTCTACATTCTTTCCCCTCCCGCTGTGGAGGTAAAGGGTGTGGCAAGAGGTGACGGTGGAAGAGGATGAATGCCACTGTGTGGGAAATGTTAGACATACCTAACGTGTGATTAGGCAACGGAAGATAACATCTGAGTCATGCAGCAGTCCTACATCAAAACAGTAAATCAAAGGCAAACAATGTGGGAAGGCAAGTTCCTGGATTCTTACAGAACCTGCGTTGGGAGGAGGGCTCCCATTCCAAGGATCTTAACCTGTAAATCAACAAATCCATCCCTTCTCTAAGAGGCAGCAAGAACCCACATTCCAGCCTTTACACCGGGAGAAGGAGATTAGGAAAGGGGGTGCTATGCCTGCCACGTCCAGTGCCCTGAAGACAGGAGGGGGTTGTGTGTCCTGTGACCCCACTGGCAAATAGCATTTTATCAGAGACTCCTGCAGAGCAGTAGACATTGTAAAGGGCAAGGTTCACAGAGGTGTCCTATTGAAACTTTAGAGACCTCTCCAAGTTCAGTGCTTCTCAATCCAGGTCCCTAGGAGCCCTGGATGCCTCAGGAGCACCTCAGGGCTCACCCCAGGGCCATCACCTACAACCTTATCAGCTCCTCTGTGTTTTATTCAGAGCAATCGAAGTCAAGTTTGGCTAAGCCTAAGGAATGAGATGAAGTCCACCTCTATCACATAATAGAGGAGGCCCAGAGAGGGAGCGTAAGTTGTGCACTGTGAAGCAGCTGGTTAGTAAACAAGTTCCAGCCACTTGCTCAATGCCCGCCCCTTTGGCCACCCTGGTTGCAAGAAGGAGTCTGCTTCAAAATGACGGAATGTAGAAAGCCGTGTAATCTCATCTCTGTGCTGAGAACCGAAGGCACATGGGGCCCACTCAGGAGGCCTTCTGAACTGCTCTGGGAAAGCCATGAGGGGTTTAAAATGCCTAGAAAGCAACTGGCTGTGGTATGGTGCTTCCAAATTCCTCGTTTCCAACTCTGTGGGGTGAGCTGGGCAACAGGTGGACAAATTATTACATAGAGAACATCTGCCAACATCCATTATGAAAAGACTGTGGGCCAGGAAGTATGAAAAGTGCTCTGGGAGACTTCTGGTTAACTATGGCAGATTGACCACATTTATCTCTTCTTTCTCCAGAAGCCCCACTTAAATGACAGTACATTTAATCTTTAAAAAGCATACCCCACTGATATGGTTCAATGGTTGAGCATCAACTTATAAACCAAAGAGGTCACTGTTTGATTCCCGGTCAGGTTGATTGATCCCCAGTAGGAGGCATGCAGGGGGCAGCTGATCAATGATTATCTTTCATTGTTGATGTGTTTATTCTTCTCTCCCTCTCCCTTCCTCTCTCTGAAGTCAATAAAATATATATATATATATTTAAAAAAAGGCAGGAATTACAAGAACAAAGTGAATAAGAAAGAAGATCAGAGTAGACCCAAGATGGCAACAGAACTTTGGATGCTACTGGGAAGCAGCTGGACAAATAGTAAAGGACTTAGTAAACCTGAGCCACTGAGTGGAGTGGGTGGGAGGTGGACTCAAGCTGAATCCAAAGGCCCAAGATTTCAGGCATAGGCTACTCTCAAACATAGGCGTGAGGCCGGGATAAACACAGGAAACTTGCTAGAGTATCCCTCAGGATGTCTCTCCAAAATGTGTACATACTTTAAAAGTTGATAGCTCAATTGATGTTTCATTCTTTTCAGATTTAACCCATTGGAATGAATAATTATTCAAAGTGTATACACATTTTGGGGCGGATACTCTATACAGTCTTATATTCTCATACCCTTTGCCTCACGCCAGCACAAGACTTTATTTATTTATTTACTTATTTATTTTATTTTAAAAAATATATATTTTATTGATTTTTTACAGAGAGGAAGGGAGAGGGATAGAGAGTTAGAAACATCGATGAGAGAGAGACATCCATCAGCTGCCTCTTGCACGTCCCCTACCGGGGATGTGCCCGCAACCCAGGTACATGCCCTTGACCGGAATCCAACCTGGGACCTTTCAGTCCTCAGGCCAACGCTCCATCCACTGAGCCAAACCGGTTTCGGCCAGCACAAGACTTTAGACACCAAAGAGTTGTTTAAGAAAGGTTATGGAATACATGTGGTGACTCAGCTGTGAATAATACTTACATAGTCATAACGATACAAGCCTCCAGTAGCTATCAAAGAAATAAACCTTCAACTTTCATGAGAGGAAGTTATTAGAAAACATAAGATGTAAAAAAATAAAAAATAAAATCTAGAAGTAGGATAAGACTTATGGTGCAATTTGATTTTTAAAACTGTGTACAAGTATGACTTTGATAAAACTAAAAGTTTATTATGTTAGGGTGAAGACTTGTTAACCGAATAAAGATTTTTTACTGACAACACAAATCGGGTGTCCCCCGCACCCCCTCCGTGCGCGTGCGAGCTCACACACACACACACACACACACACACACACACACTCAGGCAATAACCTCTTAACTGGTTCCCTGCCTCCAGATCAACTGCCTGGCATACTTAGCACATGCTTTGCCAGGGTCATCTGCAGGCAGATCTCTGTCACATTTTGTTAGAAGCCATCGCTAGAAGATGAAGCCCACAGCCTGGGCCCACCAGCCCTCACAGCTTTCTCTCTGGTTTTCCAGGCTGGTCCTCTGCCCCTCCCAGACAGGTGCTTTCTCCTCAGGAGCAGCCCACTCCTGCCCCCCTCTCCTAATGAGAGCCTGGGTGCCCTCTGCAAGCAGATCTCATCTCCTTGCCTAGATCCTCCCTCGGTCCTGGACGAAGGCTCCCTGCATGGGACTGCTCTCCCACCTCCAGCACACTGCCTGCATTCACATTTCTCTTTTCTCAGCAAGCAGGTCTTGGCTCTAGTCTTGCCTACCTATCCTCTATATCACGCTGTCTGATTTTTTTCTGGGTACTTTGCATCACTTGGGATGATCTTGTCTTATTTATTATCGGTCTCCCTCCTACTCCTGTCTTATTCACAGTTGTATTCTTAGAGCTGTGCCTGGGACATAATAGGCACTCAATAAGTATCTGGTGATGAGTGAATGAAAGGACTTTAAAAAATGCACCCTCTGGCCCTGTTTGGAAACGAACAGTAATAAATGCTCTTTCTTAGCCCATTCTACACAGAAATCTGCTCCCTTTGTTTCACTCTTCTGCCCATGTCACTCATGACCTCTGACTGGTCAAATCCACGAGTTAATTCATGAAAGTCAGATCAAGTCACTTCCCTGATTAAAACCCTCCAGTGGCTCCTCTCAATTCTAGAATAAAATCCTAAGTCCTAACATAACTTGCAAGGCCCCATCTGGCTTGGTGTCTGCCTCCCACTCTGACCTCGCCTCCTTACTAAGTTTGTTCTAGCCATGGCAGCTGTCCTCCCTCCCTGCCTCAGGACCCTGACATCTTCTGAACTTCCAGACTCTTACCTGGTTCTCTAGCATCATTCAGTTTTCTGATTAATTACCATCTCCTTACAGAGGCCTCTCTGCCACTCACAGCCCATCACTCACTCTACTATTCTTCTAGTTCAGTGGTTCTCAACCTTTTTTAATGCTGTAACCTTTTAATACAGTTCCTCATGTTGTGGTGACCCCCAATCATAAAATTATTTTTGTTGCTACTTCATAACTGTAATTTTGCTACTGTTATGAATCATAATGTAAGTATCTGTGTTTTCTGATGGTCTTAGGCTCTACAGGAGCGGTTCTCAACTTGTGGGTCGCGACCCACAGGTTGAAAACTGCTAGCAAGGTCAGAGAAATATTGAATACCAATTAATAATATGTATGCCGAAGTACTTAATAGGAACGTGTATTGGTGTCTACAACTTACTTTGAAGTGCCTATAAAAATAAAATGGTCCTAGCCAGTTTGGCTCAGTGGATAAAGCATCGGCTTGTGGACTGAGAGGTCCCAGGTTCGATTCCAGCCAAGGGCACATATCCCAGTTGTGGGCTCAATCCCCAGTGGGGGTTATGCAGGAGGCAGCCGATCAATGATTCTCTCTTATCATTGATGTTTCTATCTCTCTATCCCTCTCCCTTCCTCTTTGAAATCAATAAAGAAATATATTAAAAAAAAATAAGATGGCTTATTGGGTGGATAAAAGGAAGGTAAATGAATATCTATGTATCTACCTACCTATATAGTAAAGCAAATATAGTAAAATGTTAATGGAAGAACTAATGATAATGATAAGGAATAGTTCACTGTAAAATTCATTATGCTGTACGTTTGAAAATTTTCGTAATAAAATGCTGGGAAAAAATAATTTGGGAATATACTGAATACTGTTTTGTATCCTATGTGGTTCATTGATTATTGTTATTTTCCTATATCATTACTGTCTTTGAAAGCATGGTTCCAATGGTTGTAAAGGATGTACCACAACTTATTTAACTGGTCTCCTATCTTTGGACTTGGAGACCATCTTCAAGTTTTCACTTTTATCACCACTAAAGTAATGAAAATCCTTGTATATAAATCTGTGTGTATAAGTATGTTTATTTCTTCAGTTTACACTCCCAGAAGTGCAATCACTAGGTTCAAATGTCGTAACAGTTTAGAATCCTGTTATGTTCCCACTGCCAACGGCCTTCTTGAAAGGTGACCACAGGAAGGGTTTATTCTTAGCATCTGGAGAGTCTGTAGATTTCTTAAGGGAGGAGAGTAAGAAACTGTTTTCCTCTGCCCCCACCCCTGGGCTTAGGGAGCTGCCATGTACTCTGTAGGTGCTGAGAAAAATGTCTTGAATTACATTAAAAGAACATATGACCAGAACTAATCCTGCCATACCCTGGAGAAAAATGATGAGAGGCTTTTCTTTGTGAGAAATTGGAGGCCTCCCCTTCCTGCCCGTGGCAAGGAGAGGGCTGCAGGCAGGAGGCAAGGATGAGATCTCCCTGAGGCCCACCATGCCTCTGGGGGCCCTCCCCCAGTTTTCCTAGGGTCAAAGGTAGTCCCTGGGACTCACTGAAAAAATATGGTTCACCGAAACAGTGGAATATTCTTGTGGCCTTAAACAGAAGAAGGTCAAGTCATATGAACTCTGGTGGGAGGATGGACTGGAATGGCTGCTCAGGGAGGCAGTGAGCACTTTGCAGGACAGAGGTGCAGTGTCCTCAGGGCTGTGCAGGAGGAGGGTAGGGGGTACACCTGCTTTACTCCATGCCCCTCTGGACTGTGTTTTTTTTTTCTTTTATAGCTGTTGTTTTACAATTTTATAACTTTTTTTAAAAGTTCGTACCTAAAAGTAAAGGGGGCAAGGTTGGTGGGACAACACTTGGGGACCACTGTTTGGATATAGCATGACAGTATTTTGGCTTAGACGTTAGTAAACTAGCATTTCAGTTTTCAAATCTGGACCTGGTTTTGTTCCAAAAGTTCAATTGTACATTCTAGTTTGGAACTTGGAGTATATTTCCCCACAAAAGGGAGGCAATTTCTATTCAGGCTGGCAGGAGCTTTTCTGTCCTTCATAAAACCAAAATAGAGCTTGTTTTCACAAAGGAGGGCAACCCCATTGACGGAGATCCTGAAGGGGACGGCCACGGGACTGGTGACAGAGGCTGTCATTTTCTTTAAAAAAAAAAAAATCTTTCTGCCTGGTTGTCGTGGTTCAGTGGTCGACCTATGAACCAGGAGGTCATGGTTCAATTTCTGATCAGGGCACATGCCTGAGGTTTGTGGGCTGGATCCCCAGCTGGGGGTGTGCAGGAGGCAGAGGATTAATAATTATCTCTCATCATTGATGTTCCTCTCTCTCTCTCTCTCCTTCTCCCTTCCTCTCTGAAATCAATAAAAATATGTGTTGTTTTTTCCAAAAAGAAATTTTTCTAAGGGTGCATGCCTAGTGGCACTCCTCTTTCTCATCTGTTTTTGTTTGTAGTTTAAGAGGGAAGTATAGTGGGAGAAACCCCTCAGAACTTTGCTGAGGTAACTGGTTAAGGCAGAAGGTGGGAGGGGAAAGATAAATGTGTGAGAACCAGCTCCTTCTGCAGTGAACCCATCCAATCTGGAAAGTGAGTGGAGGGGGGAGGAGGCGGAGAGGGGACTAGTGGCCGGCATGGGTGCACCCTGGGGTAAGTTAGAAAAGGGCAGTGTCATCAAGAGGGGCAATGCCCCAGACCAGAGGGTTCTGAGGAGGAGTGTGGGGTGTGGAACATGGAACCTCCCAGCGAAGGGAATGTGTCTATGGCCCAGAAACAAATATTCTGGAACGTCGTGAACAGCACAGAAATGAGAAGCTTCCAATGGTCTGTCAGATTTCAGCAGGTCCCAACCACCAAGCACTGCCCTCAGGTCACTAGTTTATAGACAACAGACGCAAATGTCTGCCAGTCAACAACGCATGTTTCTGGCACGAGGAAGAGACCGTCTACTGAGCTGGAAGTCCTATTATACCAGGAAAATGTAAGTCCTGGAGTTACACAAGAGCTACAAGGTCACCCAAACAACTGAAATAATCCAAGGAGCACAAAAACAACCTAAGAAATGAGATGAATGTGTTAAAAGCCCAGGAAAGAGCAATTAGGGAGCTAGCCGGCTGCCAGCATGTACACGGTAGGGCAATGAGGTCCCTGTGTTCGGTGCAGAGTGATGCTTCCACAGACAAGGTGAAGGAAAACGGAATTACCAAGGACAGATGGCAAACATGACCGGGTGGTGGAAGGACCCCCAATGAAAAGAGTTGGTCCTGGAGACACCAGGATAATTGGTGCCTCCACGCCCATGCCTCCTCCACAGCACCTGGCCCTGAACTGATACCCAACGATACCTGTGCATCTGAGGTTATCTTTTATATATAAATTGATTGATTTCAGAGAGGAAGGGAGAGGGAGAGAGAGCTAGAAACACTAAAGATGAGAGAATCATTAATCGGCTGCCTCCTGCACACCCCCTACTAGGGATAGAGCCCGCAACCTCAGCATGAGCCCTTGAATGGAATCAAACCTGGGACCCTTCAATCCACAGGCTGACACTCTGTTCACTGAGCCAAACCAGCTGGGGCCATTTGAGGTTATCTTGAAGGCAGGCATATTATTCCCCATTTCTTCAAGTCTACCATGCCATACGATGTATATTATTTTATGTACGGTAAGAAAGAAAAAACCTACTGATCGGTTCAACTACCACAAGCACTGACTTTCAGATGTAGCTCAACTTTACAGACATTAAAATTGTGAAAATAGTGCACATCTTAGAAGCATGAAATATGGCACATTGAAAGGGGTGCCTGGAAAAACCTCTCCCTCCTAGCCTCCCAGCCCCCAGCCCCCTCTCACCAGCACAAGGAAAGGGGGTACAGAACAATAGGAGGAAAACTGAGAAGTGGGCAGAAGCACAAGGCTGAATCCACAGGAAAAGCAGGCGCAGGGACAGATGGTCTCTCTGTGGATTTGATTTACGGTTTCTGTGGATGGTGGACTCCACCACGGGGCACAGGTCTCTGGCCACCCTTCTCCATCACAGGGTGAGCTGATGGCAAGCTTGCAGCCTCTCTGTGGGTCGAGCGGTGGGCACAATGGTCCTTTGGATACATTTGCCAAGCGCTGGCCAACCTCGCCAATGAACCCATACCCAGCAATCTCTTGCTGCGGTGCGCATCCTGAAAGCAGGAGTTGGCTGCACAGGAAGTATTTGTGCAAAGAATGAACCACGTCTTCTCCCTCCTTAAACAGCTTCCCTCTATTCTCAAGGGAATTGGAAAGGAATGCTTCCCATTTGCAAATCAATAACTTGCATGGGCTGTGTAGACAATAAAGCATAACATGTGATCCCAGGGACCCTTGGTGGCCCAGTGTTCTAACATAATCCTGTCTTGCAAGAAGCAGACAGGAAAACGACCCAGGCCTCCTGGCTGGTCTGCCCAGTGCCATGCCGAGGGATGGTGGTCTGTCTGCTTGTTATTGTTTCTTCCTTCCTTTTTTTTTTTTTTGGTGGAAAATCAGAAGCTTCGGCTGCGAATGCTGCCAGGAATCCATGACACTCGACATTTTACCATTTCCTACTTTTCACAGTTATTTGCATAAGAGTTGTTAGGAAAATACCTGTACCAGAAGGGCGATGATTTAACGGAAAAAACATTTGGATCATTCCCTTTCAGCCAGAATTTTACACACTCGGAGGCACTTGACATTATCCTTGCAAACCTGGAAAGAAACAGCTGCCACGCAGGCCACACCCCCAGAGGCTTCAGCCTTTTGATACAGGGTGAGTAGCAGTGCAGAGATTTGTTAGATTCTGTGAAATCCTAGCCAGAAGCAGAGGCTGGGAGACCAGGTAATAAAATCGGTCTCCATCCGTCTCTGAATCAGGACCCTGCTTCCCCAGCAAAGACAATAAAAAGGGCCCGTGGCTGTCGAATTTCATTTTCCCCAAATGTCCCACTCCCTTCTAATGACTCCCAGTCTGGCACCGAAGCAAGAGCCGTGGGCAATGTAGGGACGATGTGAACTCCTGAGTCCCTGGGAACCAAGCCAGCCAGTGTTCTGGGAATCTAGGAACGAGCCATTATCAACCCACTCGCCCATCGGAAGGTTGGCTGCAGCACGCCTCTGCTTCCTATCCACTCTCAAGGGAGACTTAGGAACCTAACTGGCTTTCAGCAGAAAAGCAAAAGAATCTACTCCTTCATGAAGGACCATCCCTGCTCAAATCCGCATTCCTCAGCTCAGACAAAATCGCAGAACCATCTGAATTGCCCACTCAACTTTAGGGAGCCGGCCCCAGCAGGAGGCCCCATGCAACACAACCCACCAAAGGAGCCAGCATCTGACACATTCAGCGGTGGGTGTTGTAGATACAAAGGCAGAGGTTATGTCTTTTACAAAGGCCAAATGGCATGCTGTTATGGGCAACGGCTCAGCTGAGAGGTTTTCAGGAAGCTGTTGGTGCTTGCATGGGGGGAATAAGAGCTGGTGGACTTGAAAATCAAAACTTGAATCTGCAAGATGGCTGCTTGATGGTTTGGTATCTCTCCCTGGCCTAAGCACTCTAGCTTGAACATGGGGATTTCCACGCCTCAGCCCCAAATACTCTTACTGAACCTTGCTCCCAATTAGTTGGGCACATGGGTGTAATATGATGGCAGCTTTCTCATTCGGATTGGGTTCCAGACGGTACCTGATTAGCACGTAGGTGTCTGTTTTGGCCATGTGGCCTATATTGAATGGTCCATCTGGGGTGTCTGAATGGCAGCTGTGAGGCAGCTCGAGCACAGGGAAGTGAGCCTTCTTCCCTACCTTCCTGCATATCTGCTCACTGTACCCAGAGGAGAGGGAGGAACTGCAACACCCCATGAGGGCTGTGTTTAAGACAGAGAGGACTGGCAGTCTACAGCTCCTTGCACTCAGGCAGTTCATGAAAAGACATCTATTAAGCACCTAATGTGTGCTGGGCACAGGGAAGAGGGATATAGATGAGACATGGCCCTGTCTTAAAGGAACCAGAGCCCACTAAGTAGAAAGAGAGGTGAAATAAGAAACAACAATACGATATAACAGTTGCCACCTGAAATGTGCAAGGAAATGGATGAGGACTTGGTTAATTGTGCATGGGACTGGGGTCAAGGAAACCTCATTTAAACTGGGTCTTCATGGATTGCCAGAAAGTTGCCAGCTGGACCAAGACACAGTCTGAAACAGAGGAACAAGAGAAGAAGCTGAATGGGGCTGGGACTTCAGCTGTATGAAGGGCCATATGTCTATTTCACTTAGGAGACCCCAGGGAACTACTGACATGATTTAAGGAGCAGAGTGACAATGAGATCTGAGTTTTGGAAAAATCACTTTTCAGATAATAAGACTGGATCAGAGAGGCAGTCACTAGAGGATGGAGATCCGCTGGAGGCTGCTGTGAAGGTTCTAGAGAATGGGGGTGTGGACAGGGGCCACCTCTGTGGGAAAGAGGAGGACGGGCCATAGCATACGTGCTTGAGGAGTGAGGTCCACAGGCTGCAGGCAGGAAGGGTTAGAGCCGGCCTGGGACCAGCCTGCACACTGCTGGGTTACACAGCCTGCCAGCACATTTCTCTCTGCCACATTTTCTGAACTTTCCTGATCTCCGATTCCCTTGGCAGAATCTGAGCAACTTTCTGGCTTCCAGCTCTACCTTTTATATCCTCTCCAGGTCATGCATCCTGCCCTCACAGCTTCCAAACCTCTCACCCACCAACAGGCAAATGCTGGGCCATGGAGCCTTCCTGTCCTCCCCTACTTTTCCTCAGGCTCCGGGTCTAGAAGCCCCACAAAGAAAATGGGGTGTACTCCCCACTGGGTCCTATGTATGGACCCATTTCCAAATACCAACAGCAAATAACTTGCTTGGAGGTGAGTTCACCCTTCTGGCTTTACCTGCCCTAGCTGGTATCAGGCATTCTGGAATCCATCTGGTTTACCATTGCCTCCAAGTCCTGGCCCCTGAAGTAAGGCAATCTTGGAGTCTTCCCAGAAACCTTTTTGGAAGATTTTTCTGGACAAATCTGGACATGAGATGACAATTCTAATCTCTTTAGAGAAGTCCAGAAGAAATGCAGCTAGGGTGGGGCCAAGAGAGATCACTGGGGCAGAGGAGCTCCAGATGTTTTTCCTGTAAATCTAATTGCTCATATTTAAGGCAATTAGCATTGCCTTAAATGTACTATATAGCATTTATGTTTATAAGAGGATTTCACGGTGTATAATTGTTTTGGATCCCTATCATATGGAAGGTAGGGGTTACAAACTCTTAGGAGGAGAGCACGAGAGATCTGTGGCCATAAAGCCTGGGTTAGAACCCTGCTCTGCCACCCACTGGCTGTCTGACTTTGGGTAAGTACCCTACTTCCTACTTCTCAGTTTATCCAGCTGGAAAATGGGACTAATACCAATAAAAGCACGTAGCACTCTATAAGCATTTATTATAGAAAGATCTCCGATTCAGAGATGACATAAACACAGCACTGACAGGCTGAGGAACTTGCCTGAGGCTGACTGGCTGGAATGTGAGATAGAGAACTAGAATTCCTTGGCTCCCAGGCCATACTTTTCATGCCTTGTCAAACTACTCTGGGAAGCATTTATTTTCTGGCAAGTCCCTGGCCCTGCCTTAGAAAGGGCCTTTACAGGGCATGATAATGTACATTATCATCCTACAGCAATAATTCTTAAGGTATATCTTTTCCTTGAAATTTTTTATTGAGATGAAATTCATAACATAAAACTTATCATTTTAAGCATTTTAAAATGTACACATTGGTGGTTTTCAGTATAGCCACAATGTTGTACAACCATTACCACGATCTAATTCCAGAATATTCACCACCCCGAAAAGAAACCCTGTATTTCCCAATGTCCTTCTTTTCCCAGCTCACGGCAAGTGGCTTTCTGTCTCTATATCTATTCTGGATGTTTCATATAAATACAATCATACAATGTGAGGTCCTTTGCTTTCACTTAGTGTCATGTTTTTAAGGTTCATCTATGTTGTAGCACGTATCAGTACTTCATTCCCTTTCATGGCTGAACAGTATTCCATTGTATGGATGTACCATATTTTATTTATATATTCATCAGTTGATAGACCTTTAAGTTATTTCTACTTTTTGATTATTGTGAATAGTGTTTCCATAAATACTGGTATACTAGTTTTTGTGTGAACTTTGGTATAAGATAAAGAATGGGATTACTGGATCATACTATGTTTAACCTTTCAAGGAACTGCCAAACTGTTCGTTTTTTACATTCTCACCAGCAATGTGTAAGGGTTTTAATTTCTCCACATTCTTGCCAACACTTGTAATTTCCCTTTTACTCCTTAAATATATATTATAGCCATCCTAGTGAATATAAAATGGTATCTTATTGCAGTTTTGACTTGCATTTCCCTAGTGACTAATGATGTTCAGCATTTTTTTCATGTGCAGTACATCTTTATGCTCTTGATACGGTATTATGCAAGTTGAGATAAAAGATATGAAGTCTTTGGCCCCTTTTCTTAGATGAAGAAGAGGGCCTGGTATATGTACACAGATCTGACCTACATACAGATCACAGCAGGGAAGCCTAATATGCAGGTTCCTTTGGTCAGTTTCCTTTGGTCAGTTTCTCCATGTAGGAAGCAAATGGTGGCCTTAGGGTAGGGTGAGATTTGGGAAGGCTGCTCAGGCCCACAAAAGCTTTCAGGTCCACCTGGGGCCCATCTTGCTTTGTTCCTCTTGCTGGCTACTGGGTCACATCTGTTTTTATGGGCCTTACTGGCTGTTCCCACCTTCAGAATGGAAGCCCAATTTGGTCTACAGGCGTGAAGGTGGTGCTAACAATGTTCTGCATTGGTTGGTAAACCAACTGCAAGCTGGGGAGCCAAGCATAAATGCCATATGACAGGTCCTTCTTGAAAGCTAAGATTGCAGGTGGCCTGAAATACCAGCCCATGTCTGGGCACACATTGAAACAAAAGCCTCCTGAGTATGGCTGGGTGACTCCCTTTCTGAAGGAGTCACTGGCCATCATGGCAAAGGGTGGTTACCCCAAGTATGAGTGTTCCTGGCTCAATGCTACCTCTTCTTTTCATTGCTTCCTCTGGTCATTTCATATTTTTTCAGGGCCTTTCCCAGTAACAGGAGAGAAAATGCTAGTGAATACTCCCATGACTCTTGTAGAAAAGTATGGTTGAATGAGTCAGGCTCCTGTTCTATCCCATGGACTCCTGTTCTATCTTTTGCTAAGTAATAAACTACTCCCAAAATCGGTGGCTTAAAGTATAATTTGTTATTATCTCTCACAGTTCTGTGGATTGACTAAACTCACTGAGCAGTTTTTCTTAGGATCAGATGTCAGCTGAGGCATTAGTCATAGGAAGGATCTACTGAGCTGATGTCCAAGATAGCCAATGCACACGGTTGGTATTTAATGTTGTTTGTTAGCTAGATTGTCAGCTGGTTGTTCAACTAGGGATGTCCACTGACATACCTACATCTCAAGGAGAGTGGGCTTCTTATAGCATGGCAGCTGGGATGACAAAGGGAGTATGCCAATAGTGAATGTTCCAAGAAACTCAGGAAGAAGTTGCAAGGCTCCTATGACCTAGCCTTAAAAGTCACACCGTGTCACTTCTGCCATATTCTATTGGCAAAAATGAGTCACAGAGAACCCTTCCCAACTTTATGAGGCTAGCATTGCCTTACCAGACAAAAACATCGCAAGAAAACCAAACTACAGATCAACTCCTTTATGACTATAGTTGTAAAAATCCTCAACAAATAGTAGCAAATCAAAATCAGCAACATATAAAAATAATTATATATCACAAACAAGTGGAATTTGATGTAGGACTGCAAGGGTGGTTCAACATATGAAAGTCAATCCATATAACATAACATATTAATAGAATAAAGGACAAAACCACATGACCATTTCAGTAGGGGCAAAAAAAAAAATCATTTGGCGAAATCCAACACCTGTTTACGATTAAAAATACTCAGCAAACTAGGAATAAAAGGGAGCTTCCTCAACTTGTTAAAGGGTATGTTTATAAAAAGTCCACAACTAATATCCTACTTAATGGTGAAATACTGAAAGCTCTCTCTCCAAGATGAGGAACAAGACAAGGATGTTCATCTCACCACTGATATTCAATATAATCCTGGAGGTCCTAACCAGGGAAATTAGGCAAAATAAATAAATAAAAGGCATCCATATTTTAAAAGGAAAAAAGTAAAGCTATCTTTATTTGCAGACAACATGATTTTATATATAGAAAATCCTAAAGAATACACACATAAACACACACACCAACTATTAGAAATAAGTTGATCAAGTTGTAGGAAAAAAGAACAACATACAAGAATCAGTTATTTCTATATATTAACAATTAAATTAAAAAACATTCCTATTTGCAATATCATTGAAAAAGATTCTTATAAATAATTCAGCCAGTGTGCAAAACTTGTACACTGAAACCTACAAGTTTTCTGGAAAACTTACTATTATACAAATAGCCATACTTCCTAAACTGATTTACAGATTTAACAGAATCCTTATAAGAATTCCAGCTGCCTTATGTGTTTTCTTTTTCTTTTTTTTTCTTTCTTTTTTTTTCTTCAGAAATTGACAAGCTTATCCTAAAATTCATATGGAGATTCAAGGGGTCCATAGTGTTTCTACTGAAACAACCTTGAAAAAAAGCAAATTTGGGAGACTCACATTTCCTGGTTTCAAACTTACTATGAAGCTATAATAATCAAGACAGTGTAGTACTGGTCTAAGGATGAAGATTGGATCAATGAGATAGAACTGAGAGTGCAGAAATAAGTGCTTATATTTATGGTCAATTGGTTTTCAACAAGAGTTCCAAGACAATTCAATGAGGGAAAGAACAATTTTTTCAACAAATAGCACTAGGATAACTGGATAGCCACATGAAAAAAAAATTTTGGTCCTCTACTTCACAGCATTACAAAAAGTTCCTCAAAATAAATCAGAGATCTAAATACAGGAGCCAAAACTAAACAACTTTTATAAGAAAACATAGGAGTAAGTCCATGTGACCTAAGTAAGATTAGACAAAGCAAAAAGACAACCCAGACTGTGAAAAAATATTTGCAAATCATATATCTGATATGAAACTTATATCCAGAATATATATAAAAATGCTTACAACTTAATAAAAATGTTGAAATAATAGGATTAAAACTTGAGTGATGAATTAAAAAACTTTTCTCCAAAAAAGATTGCCAATAATATGTGCCAAAACAGACACTAAAAGATGCTCAACATTATTAGTCATCAGGGAAATGAAAATCAAAACCACAATGTGATACTGCTTCACACCCACTAACATGGCTGTAATAAAAAAAGAAGGGTAATAACAAATGTTGGCAAGGACGTGAAGAATTGGAACCCTCAAACTTTGCTTGTGAGAAGATAAAATAATGCAGCTGCTTTGGAAAATAGTTTGGCAGATCCTCAAAAAGTTAAGCGTAGAAATACCATGTAATTCAGCAATTCCAGTTCTAGATATATACTCAAGAGAAGTGAATACATATGTCCACACAAAAACTTGTACACAAATGTTCATAGCAGCACAATTCACAATAGTCAAGAGATGGAAATAACCTAAAAGTCAACTGATAAGTGGATAAACAGAATGTGGTATCCTATATAATAAAAGGCTAATATAGTCGCTATGATGTGCACTGACCACCAGGGGCAGACGTTCACGCAGGAGTTGTCCTGGTGGTCAGTATGCTCCCACAGGGCGAGTACTGCTCAGCCATAAGCTGTGCTCTTGGCTGGTGAGCACAGCAGCGGTGCTGGCAGAAGTCTCTCCCACCTCTGTGGCAGTGCTAAGGATGTGATGGACTGCCAGCTTAGTCTGAGGGCCCCTGGACTGCAAGAGGGTGCAGGCCGGGCCAAGGAATCCCCTCCCCCTGAGTGCATGAATTTCGTGCACCAGGCCTCTAGTATTTATATAATGGAATACTATTAAGTCATGACAAGGAATTAAGTACGGATCTATGCTGCAATGTGGATGACCCTTGAAAACATTATGCTAATGAAAGAAGCCAGGTACAAAAGACTTCTTCCCATTTATATGAAATGTATGGAATAGGTAAATCCATAGAGACAGGAATTAGATTAGTGAACTGAGGAGAGAATGGTGAGTATAAGGTTTCTTTGGTGGGTAATATTCTGAAATTAAGTAGTGGTGGTGTCTGTACAATTCTGTGAATTTGCCAAAAATATGGAATTAAAGAGAAATTTTGTGGTAGTTTAATTATATCTCAATAAAGCTATTATTAAAATAGACACACACGTGTGAATCACAAGGTCAGCCAACTGTTACACACCAGGACCCACATCACGTCCCAATCTGCCAGCTCTTTGCAGGATGATAAAATTAAAAGGCTAATATATACAAAGTGCCAGGTAAATAAATAATAGTTATTCAGTAAATAGTAGCTCCTGTTCTTAGTCTGTCTTGTCAGCATAATTATTAATGCTAGTGATCCCTGCCAGCATTCAGTAGCACCTACCATGTGGCTTGGGAATTACCTGAGAATGTTAATTTTCCTAGCTACTTTGGTCCTCTAGGCTAGATCAGAGAGTCACAGAATTTTTGAGCTATGAGATTTCCTAAAAACCACGTGATCCCAAAATAAATTACAGACATGGTAAATTAGCCTAAATATGTACAGAACACCTAAAAATCAATGAAAAAATGATGGAGAGACCAACAGAAAACTGAGCAAAAACCATTAAAAAAACTCACACAAAATATACACAATGGCTAACAAATACATGAGAAATATTCACACTTAAATCATGAATGTGTAAGTTAATAGAAGATTTAAACTTATTAAATCATCAAATATTTAAAAATCTTTAATGAGGTATTGGCCAAAGTTCAGAAAACAGCCACTCTCATACATTCCTGACAGAGTGTTCATTGGTATAGCATTTCTAGAGGGCAATTTAGCAATGTGTATCCAAAGACTCAAAAGTAGCATTCCTCTTGTAAACACGTATACCATAAAAATAATCATGAGTGTGTGCAAAAATTTAGCTTACAAGTATATTCATTCATTTATTACAATATTATTTTTCTTAAATGAAAAACTGAAAATAACCAATATATCCAAGGACAGGGAACTGAATAAATAAATTGGAAAACATGTATACAATAGAATAGTTAATAGCACAAAAAAATGCTTACCATAATCAAAACTATACAAAATTATCTCATTTTTATAAATTATTATTTTTTTTAAAGACCAATGCTGGTTAATTCTAGATGATAGTATCATAGGCTAGCATATTTTTCTTCTTCTTTCATTGATGTACATTTTCTACAGTGATCATGTATCACTTTTGTATTAAACACACACACACACACACACACACACAAATATAAACACATTTACTCATGGAGGCCAAAACCTCCATGAATGCCTGCTCAGTGTGCCCAGCCCAACTCCACCTTCACTTCCCTTCCTCCTCTAGAGCAGTATCCTCAGCGCCAGGCCCCTGCTTTCTGTTCCTCTCTGGATGCTCCCAGCAGTAATTATTACCCCAGGAATCTCAACACCGCTCAGTCCCCCCATTTCCCCATCTGCAAGCCCCTCGAGGTCATGCCTGCCTCCCCTCCAATCAACACTCAAACAGAAACTCTCCACAGAAGTTGGTCTGTGATTCCACTTCCCTGCCAAGGAAGTGGCCGAGGGCTCCCTGATCGTACCACGGGCTGCCCAGAGGCCTCCCCCATGTGGTGATGTGCAGGTTGGAGCAGAGAGGTTCTGCCAGGGAGATGGGAACTCCACCAGGCCCCTCTGACCCACCCAAGACGTGTCACAGATTTTTTTTAAAACTATATTTTATTGATTTTTTACAGAGTGTAAGGGAGAGGAAGAGTGAGAAACATCAATGAGAGAGAAACATCCATCAGCTGCCTCCTGCACACCTCCCACTGGGGATGTGCCCGCAACCAAGGTACATGCCCTTGACCCGAATCGAACCCGGGACCCTTGAGTCCACAGGCTGACGCTCTATCCACTGAACCAAACTGGTTAGGGCGTGTCACAGATTTTTTTAAGGGCAAGAGAGTGAGGTTGGTTGTCCTCTAAAATCTTCAGCAAAACATCAAAACAGCAGAGCTAGGAGCCCATTGGGAGGTGTGTTGGTGTGTGGGTTACAGGAAGCAGCCTCTTCCCAGGGGAGGTGGGGGTTCTAGCCCTTTCGGAGTGTGGGTTTGTTAGCTTGGTTTCATGACCCCGCTCCTCTTCCTCAAAATACTGTGTGTGGAGTTTCCTCCTAAATGAATGAACACAAACGATGTACACATGAGGATGTGCAGGCCCCAGGATGATGATGGGCGCTCTCGAGTCTGGGGTCACATCCTCCCCCACCCCAAAATTGAAACGTACAAAATCAGCAGCTCCTCCTGCCCCCCTCTCCCCCCTTTAAATGGAGTCACCCTGATGGTGGAGGCAAATTCACACACACGTTTTCACATCCTGAGGCTCTACCAAGAGTTTTCAATGTTTCTTAAGCTTTCTTATTTTATTTTAAAAACTATGTAAATTTTGCTTTACTTTCTATTTTTGCCCTCCTATATTTCATTAATTCTAAACTGCACTCCACTCCCCTCACCCTGCATGTTATAACATCTTTAAAATCAGAATGGATTCTTAGGATCAATAATGGCTAGAGTTTAATTGCCAGAGGCTTTTGTTTCCCCCTATGAAATATAATGATAAAAACATAACACTTTCTGCTAAAAAGTACCCTTGGAATAGAACTGCTGTTCTGAAAGTTGTGTGAGGTTTGCACACTGCCGGCTCCCTGCGTAGGGGCCCCGTTGAAGGGGGCATTTCTAGATGCTGTTTCCTTATGAGATATTCAGTCCAAAGGCATCCAGGACACAGCCTGCCAAGGCACTGTTCCCTTCCAAACATATCCCCAGTCTCCCCCTCCGGGGGTACTTCTTGCAAAGAAAGGATGTTTAGTGAGCATTCTCTATGAGCTGTTAAGTGCTGCCTGTCCCCTTAATTTACTCTTCCCAACATCCGTGCGGGTTAGCTGCGATTATCCCATTTAACGGATGGGGAAAATGAGGCTCTGAGGGCTGACGTGACTTTCCTAGGCCTCTGCCTCCTCTGACCCCCAGTGAGCAGGCGCAGAACAAGCACGGGCCTTCTGATGTCCTACATTCCAGATGCCCTCTGTTCACAAACGAGGGATCCACGACCTGCACAAAAAGTAGGCCTTGTTTACCTGCAGGAAGGCCCCTCTCAGGAGCTCGCCACCTCCCCACTTGACTCCCCAGTCTCTACAGCCCCTCACTGGGAACACCCTCTCACTAGGAACACCCCCTCACTGGGAACCCTGGTGCATGGGGTGACCTGGAGGACCAGATAAAGTCAGAGCCCAGAGAGAATGAAAGTCGGTGTGAAAAGAGACAGAAAGCAGGTCTGTCCCCAAGATACCCCAGTTCTTTCTCCTTCTTGCTGCCCCCTTCCTTTCTAATCTATCTCTTCATTTTGGAAGATGATCTTCCAACTCACCTTTCCACAACACCTCCCTCCCTTCACTCTCAAATTCTGGGCCTTTTTTTTTTTTTTGCGCCTCCTGCAATTTATTCCCAACCTCGCAGTTAACCTGTGGAAACCATGTGATTTCTTAGATCTGCCCCTCTATCTGGCAATGATAACAGCTGCCATTTCCTGACCATTGACAGTGTGCCAGTTCGTGAGTCAGCCTAACCCTCCCTCCCTTAGGACCAACACTGTTGTCGAACTGAGTAAGCTGGCCCACAGAGACTCGAGGTAACTTGCCCAAAGTCACACAGCGAGCAGCAGGCAGAGGCCAAGATGTTAGCTAAGAGCTGAGTGCAAAGCCTATGTTTTCTCTTCTCTGCCAACAAGCTTCTCTTCTATCAATTCGACACAGGGATGAGATTCAAAGGTGGCTTCCTCATCTAGCATACCTCGCGCTGTCTGTCTGTCTTTCTCTATCCCTCTCTCGCAGGTGAAAAGCCTGAATACAAATCATGCCAACAGGGCTAGTTTTCCAAGTGGTTCCACTACCCAGGCTTTTCCCCAGGTCTCTACTCCAACCCAGAGAGAAGTAGTCTTCCTCAAAGGAGATTTAAAGGTGTCATGGACCCTAACACCAAGCTCTTAAAGCAGCACACACATTCCTGTTAGCTTGGATCCTGTCCCATGTAGTACACCCCATGGTCTATCTGGGCACATGCATGCCTCACGCACGAGCTGTAAATTTCTTTAAACACTTTTTTTTTTGAAAGGGGGAGGGAAGCCCATATCTTTGAGGGGGATCTCAGGAAAGCCACAGAACCCAGGTCCCGAAAAGCTGTGCACACACAAAATACGCCCTCACACTTCCACGAGCCTTCATGCAATTGAATTAGAGACCCTTTTTTCTCCTTCTTCCACCACCACCTTTGGTCAGAAAGAATGTAGCCGTTCACTTTTTCACACTTTCTATGAGGTACTTTCCCACTGCTCCTGCCCAAGGCCCCTGTAATATTTCCCTTGCTCTCTGTGAAATCCCACCAGCATGCTGTCTGGTTCCAGGCCCAGAGTCTTTGAGCCTGTGTCCGGCCCTGTGCCATCCACAGCCCACCCCTAGAGGCCTGCCCACAGTGGTCTGAATGTTTGTGTTCCTCCAAATTCACATGATGGAATCCTAGTACCCAATGCGATGGCATAGGAGGGAGGGTTCAGGGGGGATGATTAGGTCATGAGTGAGGAGCCCTCAGGAATAGGAGGAAGGCTCTTATGAAAGAGACCCCACAGAGCTCCCTGGTCCCTTCTGCCATGCGAAGACAGTGAGAAGTCTGCAGCCTGGAAGAGGGCTCTCACCAGAACCTGACCGTGCTGGTGCCCTGATCTCACACTTCTGGCCTCCTGTACCGTGAGGAACAAATGTCTGTTGTTTAAAAGCCACCCGGTCAGTGGTATTTTGTTATAGCAGCCCGAATGCACACAGACACTGCCCGTTCCCTCCCCCTCCCTGGCAGATCTTGCTGGCTCTGTGTATGGGGGACCTTACAGCCCGACCCTTCTCACAGAGGAAGCTCACGAGGCCTTGCCCCTGTAACCGCCCCAGGCTGCCCTGATGTCTGGCAGAGGGAGACCCAATCCCAGAAATCTGACCCAGTTAGTTCAGCCCTTCCCACTGGCCTCTGCCCAGCAAGTGCTTCCTCCTGCCCAGGAAGCAGAAGCACGGGTGGCCGCGTGCGGTCTGGCCTCTTGGATTTCCAGCCCTGGCAGCTCCTCTGGAGAGGAAAGCACCCTGTGCAGGTTAGGAAAAGGAGCCCCTCCGGGCAGGTGCAGCCTGACCCTGGGCTGGCACACCTGAATAGGGCCCCCTCTACACATACTCCAGGCAGCTCCGACAGGAGAGGCGCCGGAGCTGAGCTATTTCAGAGGAGCTAGGGAATCATCCGATTCTCTGCAGGCCTTCATCTGACACCTGGGACCACAGCAACACTAAGTACAATGGCCAAAGGGAGCAGACAGTCCATTGATGGGGGGGAAAAAAAAGAGAAAAGAATCTCTGATACACGCTACAACTTGGATGAACCTTGAGGACAGTATGCTACATAAAATAAGCCAGTAACAAAATGGCAAATACTGTGTGATTCCATTTATCCGAGGTACCTAGACGAGGCAAATTCCTAGAGACAGAAAGCAGAGGGAGCGGGCCGGGGCAGGTGGGGAGTTCTTGCTTAATGGGTACAGCGTTCCCGTTTGGGATGATAGAAACCTTCTGGAAACGGACAGTGGTTATGGTGGCACAACATTGTGCATTTAGTACCCCTGAGTTGGATACTTAAAAATGGTTTTAAAAAAGTAAATTTTATGTTGTTATATTTTTTAAAGTTTACAAATTAAATGTGCTCTATATTGTGGTTTAAAAAAAAAAAAAAAGAAGGAGGAAATAACCGCACCTGTCTTTTCCTCACTTTGAAAAGCTACGAGGATGTATTATACTTCACATAAGGGCTGGACGCATCCACAACATTACCTCAATACCGACGCTCCAGCCACAGCACCCCGAGGGGCCGAACGCCTTTGGACCGTGGCAGTGTGAGACCCCATGGGATGAACGGTGTCACATAAACGGAAACATCCTTTCCTCGCTGCCCGTGTCCTCCACCCACAGACCCCGTCCCCATTCCCCCGACTCTGCACCCTCTCTCTACCTCTGTCCCCACAGGCAGTGCGCTTCTCTGCTGAGGCCGCGGCAGCCAGGCCCAATCTGGGGAGGCATAAACTGACATCCTGTTATAAATCCTTCCCCTGGAGAGTGGCCCTCTCGCTGTGCCAAGAAGTCTTTTTCTGACCATCTGTAATCCATTCAAAGGCAACTGGCAGGAAATGGCAACTAGGAAAACCCCTGCACAACGCAACCGGTGGGACCACCTCTCCTCTCGCTCAAGGCCAGAGACAGGAAGTGGGCCTTTCTGGGGACACACAACCTCTGGGGGGAGGACTGAGAGCTGTTGGGCAGCTGTCAGGGGCTCAGTGGGCCGGAGACAGATGCTTGCAAAATTTGGTAAGAAACCCATGCCGCATTGAGTTTTTAAATGAGCTCTGCAGAAATCTCATTTGAAAAACCAAAACAAACCACAGGCCTTAAGGGGGGCGGGGGGAAATATTATATGAAAACTAACCTCAAAAATGCTTTTTTCTGATTTCTATGGACAATTAGACCACAATTCCAAGTCGTTCCAATCCTTCTTATTAGGGTTCCCCTTCGAATCTGGTATTGTCAGCTGCTTCCTCCTAAGAGTGGCAGCTTTATTTTTTGGCACTGAAAGCTGAAGCCCCCCAAAGCACAGCAGTGGGGACCTGAGTCCGCCCTGTACAGGCTCGCGAGAGCCAATTGTTAAATTTTCAGGAATTTGGTGAATAAATTATTGAAAGTTATTTGATATAGCTGCAATTAAATGCATTATATTTTTAAAAAAGAATACCCCAAAACGCACCACTTCCTATTTATCTTCCTACATTTTATTATCATCGATGCTTTGAGCAAGGGTTGGCAACCTTTTCTAGAAAGGACCAGGGAGTAAATATTTCAGGTTTTGAGTGTCTTTGTCTCAGACACTACGCTCTGGCATTGTAGTGCACAAGTAACCAGAGACAATACATAAATGAATGAATGTGGCTGTGCCCCAAGAAAATGTTTATTACAAATAGAGGTGACATGCAGCTTTTATCCGTGGGCCACAGTTTGCTGACTGCTGCTCTTGAAGTTATTTATGTCTATGATACTTGGATGTTGGAAATCCTATGCAACAGTGTTCTTGCCCGGATGGTGTGGCTCAGTTGTTGAGTATCAACCTATACCAGGAGGTGACTATTAGATTCACGGTCAAGGGCACATGCCTGGGTTGTGGGATCAATGCCCAGTAGGGAGGGTGCAGGAGGCAGCCAATCAATGACTCTCTCTCATTATTGATGCTTCTATCTCTTTCTCCCTCTCCCTTCTGCTCTGGATTTAAAATATATTTATAAAAAAAACACCACTAACAACAAAAACAACAGTGTTCTTATGCACATTTCTTCAGTGACAGAATAAGGAGCACTTGAAATATGGTGGTGGGAGACCTTATACTACAGAAATCACCAAATGTGATAAACCAGGGATTAATTTATGATTATTTTTTATTGTCTGGATTTAAGAAAAGGTTGGAGAAAATTTTAGTAATGCAGAATTAAAACCGTGTCACGTCTATAGCTGTATTGTGAATAATGCTAAAAATGAGGACATATTTTCTTGGTATTTCAAAACTATTACCCAATTTAGCAAGGCCTTCGCTCTCATCACCAACAATTGAGTGATGGTTCTAACATATCTCTTTGTTCTTCCATGTTCACCTTACTCACCAACTTAAACAAAAAAATCAACGAACACTTACGTTGGATTGACACCTGTTTGTCAATTTCAATCTCAGGTTGGTCAGGGATAGAAGAATTTGGCAAAATTTAACAATAGCATTCTGGAAGAATCAACGGACTATCTAAAATCTTGCAATAAAGAGTATTAAATATTTTATTATTTGTAAATTATAGGCTAAACAGCCTTTTAACAGTAAAATGTATAATAAAAGTATATCTGTGTAAATTTATTTAGAGAGTGGGTTGTTAAACATTTAACAAATAGCACAATGATTGTGATAAAAAAAAGAAGTTACAAACTAATTGGGCAGCAAGACCTAAAACTGTGTGTGCACACACACTTCAGAGAAAGAGAGAGAGAGAGAGAATAACTGTCCCCCCAGCACACTGAACAGAAACAGCAAAATACCCACACACATTCTCCTACAAAAAAGGAGCTTGTTGCCTGAAAACTCTACTTTATATAAAAAAAAAAAACCACCTCAATTGTATTGGTATCAAGTAGGTATACAATTGAAATAAATTATGAACTGGTTCTCTTTGGAATTAATGGCAAGTCTGGGACTCATTCTAACTCCTTTTCCCAAAAGCAGCTTTCTGGGGAACTCATAGCCTTTACTTTATGCTATTCCCTCTCTGTAGAGTACTCAATGTCAAATCCTAACCATCTGTGATGGAGCATTCATTCATTCATTCTTCAAATATTAACTTGGCTCCAATTATATATCCTTCACTGTGCTCCAGGTAGAACCACAAACTTAAAAGCCCCTGCTCTCAGGTCAAAGGTCTTGTAGACAGGCAATAGAAACTTCTTCCTTCCCTGAGTCCCAGGGCATTCAAGCCATATTAAAGTCTCTAGGTGGCATCAGAGTTTCTAGCTTGCTGCCTGGAGAGTTCCTGAGTTTCCAGTGGGAGGGCAGGGGTTGGGATGTTATTCCACCTTAACATCCTGCACAGAGCCCAGCCCAGTACCTTGGCGGTTGGCCACTTCCTAATGAGTCTGTGATACAGGAAGAATGGTGAACCTGTGATACAGGAAGCATGGTGAGTCAACCTGTGATACAGGAAGCACGGTGAGCCTGTGATACAGGAAGCACGGTGAGCCTGTGATACAGGAAGCACAGTGAGCCTGTGAGACAGGAAGCATGGTGAGCCTGTGAGATAGGAAGCACGGTGAGCCTGTGAGACAGGAAGCATGGTGAGCCTGTGAGACAGGAAGCATGGTGAGCACAGTGAACCTGTGAGACAGGAAGCATGGTGAGCACAGTGAGCCTGTGATACAGGCAGTATAGTGAACCTGTGATACAGGAAGCATGGTGAGCACAGTGAACCTGTGATACAGGAAGCACAGTGAGCCTGTGAGACAGGAAGCATGGTGAGCACAGTGAGCCTGTGAGACAGGAAGCGCGGTGAGCCTGTGATACAGGAAGTATAGTGAACCTGTGATACAGGAAGCATGGTGAGCACAGTGAACCTGTGATACAGGAAGCACGGTGAGCCTGTGAGACAGGAAGCACGGTGAGCCTGTGAGACAGGAAGCACGGTGAGCCTGTGAGACAGGAAGCACAGTGAGCTTGTGAGACAGGAAGCATGGCTCTAGCTTTACAATCTGCGGAGGGGCATCACTCATCCTAGTTTGCAACTTAAGTCGAGCAGTTTACTGGGCCCAGCTAAATGCTGACCTCCTGTTGGAAGGTGGAAGAAGGATTATTTTAAGTGTAATTATCTTCTTCCTTCCCTAGACTAAAGAAGAGGGTCACTTGAGTGTGTGGGACAATGCTCCTCAGTATTTCTAAACTCATGTTCTGTCAACCAAGATGTGGGCACACTTTACTTGCATTGCAGAGCTCACTCTCTCTAGAATTTTCATTAATTAGGGGATGACACACTGTACTTGCATCTTATCGAAAAGTGCCCACTCCTTGCCTTTGTTCCTCCTTAGCTTAAATCATGAATGTTCAATTCCTTGCTCTGAAAATTGCTAACTGGAGGAAAAGCTTTGCTCTGCTTTGAGAAAGCACACATCGTTTACTGATTTCAGGGAAACACCAACGAGGAGGGAGAATCATTGATCAGCTGCCTCTTCTGGATGTTGCAGGAGATCGAGCCTGCAACCTGGGCGACTGCCCGGACCAGGAATCGAACTGTGACCTCCTGGTTCACAGGTTGAAGCTCAACCACTTAGCCACCCCAGCTGGGTTGCTCTGCTTTTTTAAGAGGCATTTAATAGTTCATCCCCTGTTGATAAGAAAGAGGCCTCCTTTATAGGTGAATACCCGCCAGTAAATATAGATCAGATTAGCATAACATGAAAACGAGACCGTTCTACAAGCCCCAAAGAAATAACTGGTTCAGGCTAAGATCATTAATAAATACCAAGACAATTCCATGAAATGTCCTGTTGGTATTCACTTGGTTCTAAAGCATCACCCATTGTATAATGTGCTAATTGAAGAAAAAAACACGTATCTACAATGGAGAGAGGTGGTCACCACCTTACTGAGTGATCAATACCTAAAAATGGGCCTCCCTGACATGATGTGCCCCCTGATGAGAGGCTTGATGAAGTACTCAGAATCACCTGGGATGTATTCTTGCCAGGATGTTGAGCCTGAATCTGAGACTTTAGCTCTAACTTCCAGTATGGAGGAAAAACAGGGCATAGAAAAAGAAGGCAAATGACACCATGAGCAAGTGACCAGACAGGTCAGAATGTGAAGCATTTTAAATGGTAATGTTTTACATATGTACATGCAAAAAAAAAGTATATATATATATATATATATATACACACACAGGGGGCACTGTTCTAGATTAAAATTGGCACAAGAACCATAACAACCAAATGTAATGCATAAATCTTGATAGTATCCTGGTTATATGTGTGGGTGTATGGAAAAGCAGCTATGGAAAAAGCAGGTATACACTTTTTTTGGGGGGGGGGAGACAACAAGAGAAATTTGAATAGGAACTATATATTAGATGTTATTAGAAGACTGGTATTATAATTATGCAGGAAAATGCTCTTATTTTTAGGAGATGCATGCTGAATGAAGAATTTAGGGGTGAAGTGTCACACTATCTGTGACTTACTTCCAAATGGTCCACCAAAAACATACATATTTATATAAGATGAGGCTCTGAGAACTTGAATAGCTCAAGGTTACACAATCAGTATGTGTCAAAATGCTGAATATTTAGAAGTGAAATGTCATGATGTCTACAACCTAGTTTCAAATGAAATATATATCTTCATAAGAAGGCAAATAAGATGAACTGTGAACTAATTTTTAACTCTAAGTGGTGCATATACTAGTATGAATGATCATGGTACTATTATTTCAATTTTTGTATATGTGTGAGAATTTTTTAAGTTAACATTAAGATGAAGGGCCAAAAAGAAACAAGGGTGCAAGCTGGGGTTACCATCAAATCTGAACTGAGAAACTTTAGGCTGCTCAAAGGTGTCTGTGACTTTGGGCCCAAAGTTTAGCACTTTTCCACTGACTTCACTGCCTAGGTAGGAAGCCCTAAGGCAGTGGTTCTCAACCTTTCTCATGCTGCGACCCTTTAATACAGTTCCTCATGTTGTGGTGACCCCCAACCATAAAATTATTTTCGTTGCTATTTCATAACTGTAATTTTGCTACTGTTATGAGTCGTAATGTAAATATCTGTGTTTTCTGATGGGCTTAGGCTCTATAGCAGTGGTTCTCAACCTGTGGCTCAAGACTGTAGAGCCTAAGACCATCAGAAAGCACAGATATTTACATTACAATTCATTAACAGTAGCAAAATTACAGTTATGAAATAGCAACAAAAATAATTTTATGGTTGGGGGTCACCACAACATGAGGAACTGTATTAAAGGGTCGTCGCGGCATTAGGAAGGTTGAGAACCACTGCCTTAAGGGATCCTGGAGCTGTAACATCCTACACTGAGCTGGGCCTTTTTGCATTGTGGCTTCAAATATCCACCTGAACAGAAACTTCAGGAGTCCTGCCAGTTCTTAGGATCTCAACAACTTTAAAATATTAGGTGATAAATCAAGGAAACTCATACATAGGTCATTTCCAAACTGCTTTTAAAAATGAAAATACTTACAAATGTAGAGTTGTTTAAAGGATATAGCGTTTCAGTTTTACAAAAGGAAAACAGTTCTGTAAATGGATAGGGCAACAATATGAATGTACTTAACACTTTTAAACTGGACCCTTAAAAATGGATAGGATGTCTTCCAGGACAAAGGAAACAAAGGAAAAAATAAACAAATGGGGATACATGGGAGTAAAAAGCTTCTGCAGAGCAAAAGAATCCATCAAAAAAATGCAAAGGGACCCCCCAGTATGGGAGGACATATTTGCCAATGATACAACTGAGAAGGGGTTAATTTCCAAAATATACAAAGAACACATAAAACTCAACACCAGGAAGACAAATAATCCAATTTAAAATTGGGCAAAGGATCTAAATAGGCACTTCTCCAAAGAGGAGATATAGACAAAAAGATAAAAATAAATAAATACACATATGAAAAAAGGTCAATGTCACTAATCACCAAAAATATGCAATTAAAACAATAATGAGGTATCACCTCACATCTGCCAGAATGGCTACCATCAATAAAATCAACAAACAACAAGTGTTGGCAAGGAGGTGGAGACAAGGGAAATCCAGTACACTGCTGGTAGGAATGCAGACGGGGGCAGCCTATGGAAAACAGTACGGAGCTTCTCAAAAAATTAAAAATGGAACTGCTGGTTGACACAGCAATCCCACTTCTGGGAATATATCCTAAGAATCCCTATGTTCAAAACAGTGCTATTTACAATAACTAAGTTCTGGATATAGCTCAAGTGTCCATCAGTAGATTAGTAGATAAAGAAGTTGTGGTACATTTACACAATAGAGCACTATGTTAAAAAAAGAAGGAGCTCTTACCCTTCGGAATAGCATTTATGGATCTGGAAATTATTATGCTAAGCAACATAAGCCAGTTAAAGAAAGACAAATATCACATGATCTCACCTAGGTGTGGAATCTAATAAAGGAAATAAACTAATGAACAACATAAGTCCAGAGGCATGGATGCATGGAACAGAATGACAGATCTCAGTGGGGAGGCAGGTGGAGAGAATGGGGCAGGGGAGAGGGGATTAACTAAAGAACATCTACACATATAGGCATATCCCATGGACACAGACAACAGTGTGGGGAAAGCCTGGGGTGGGGTGGAGTTTGGGTGGTGGGGGGCAAAAGGGGTGAAAATAGGGGACATCTGGCAATAAAAAAAAACACGTTATTTGTATTTTACCACAATTTAAAAAGAAATGAAAATACAGGTATATCGGACATATACCTGAAAAAGTGGATGCCTAGCCAACGTGTAAACCTCTATTGATTAAAAAATAACTCAGAAAAGAAAAAGGGAAGATATGGTCCCTCACACCCACCTCTACAAGATTTATAATACAGATGTGAAAATCAGACACCAGGTAAACAAGCCTAAGATTTAGGGGCCAGAGTGCATGGTAGGGACAGCCAGCAGTAGGAGGTCCAGAGGAGACCAGCCTGAGAGGGTGGGGAGGGTTTCCTCTGAGAATGAATGAGGTCTGAGCCCTGCAGAATGAGAAGCATTCACTTGAGAGGAAGGCACTTAGAAGCAGAGGTCCCTAGAGAGGCAGAGACTGGGACCGGGAAGGAACAGGGCTTGTCCAAAGGGCTATGGCAAACAAATCACCTGTGTGGGTTTGGAAGGACTGAGGCACAGTCGACCTGGCCTACAGCATGAAATGTGCTGGATGGGGAAGGGATGAAAGGTTTGCACTTAAGGAGCAGCCTGATAAAATGTGACTTCTCGGGAGATTAATTCTGAAGTGGTATGAGGGGAAGATGGAAGTCAGCACGACCACATCACCCATCGGCAGGTGGGAGATTCTTTCTGTCTTTCTCAGCCATTCGAGTTAAAGAATCTTCTTTGTCGCTGCCCCTCAGAGCCAGTGACAAGTAGGGCATCATTGTGGCTGAAGAAAGGATATGTCTTCCACACCCATTAAGCAGTTATTGTAAAGAGCTAGGCCTGGCTGGTGTGGCTCAGTGGTTGAGCATCAAACTAGGAACTAGGATGTCAAAAGTTCAATTCCAGGTCAGGGCACATGCCGCCCAGGTTGTGGGCTCGATCCCCAGTCAGGGGACGTGCAGGAGGCAACCAATCAATGATCCCCTCCTCTCTCTCTCTCTCTCTCTCTGAAATCAATACAAATACATTTTTAAAAATCTAGGCTATGGGATGGCGCCTGAGGGATGGAAAGAAATGGAGAGGTGCTGGGAACTGCTCTGAAGACAGAGGGAGAGTGGATAAGGGAAGAATCAAAGAAGGCTTTGCACTTGCACTTGACCTAGCAGGGTCTGGGGGTGCAGGAAGGACACCCACGAGGGGCTGTCAAGATGCAATACACCAGAGGCTGAGCCGATCACCCTGTGCAGAAGCGGTCAAGTCAGGAGGCAGACATGTGGAATCACCACACAGGACTGAACCATCTTCAGGTGAAAGCAGCAGCAGAGCTGAGCTGACAGGGCAAACTGGAGGGAGGAGGACGAGGAGGGAGCTGGGAGGAGCTGGCAGAAAAGCTGAAAATTGTGTGCCACCCAAACTTTGGTAAAGAAAATATGGTTTTCTAAAAGCTCTAGGGCAGTCTACTATTTCATGGAAACCTCAAAAAGTACATTGGGAAAGCAAAGAGCCTCTTAATCTGTCTGAGGTTGGATTGTTATATTTTGGGTTTGCATAAAACAGGGCAGATCTCTATTTTCCATCGTCTTCGGCGAGTAAGTGTTTGGTCTGAGCCTCTGTAAGTGTCGCTGCGAAAGATGGTGAAGAAGGGACCGGAAGCCTGGAGTCTGGGGACTGGCCCAAAGGGCTGACATTGGTGGGTGGGCCACCTGGAGCCAACCTCACCTAAATGTGAGGAGTTTCACTTTCCTGGTATTTTCCTTTCTTCCTGCCAGTCTGGGCCAATTATCACCTGTGAAAGGTGCTCCAGCCCATAGCCTTTGGTCCTCACTAGAAGGATCAAAATACCAGCCAGCAGACCAAGGGATCTGGGCCTGTCAAAGAAACCCCATACTGCTGAGGCAGTAGGAAAGGGGACAGGGCTGAAGAGGAAATACATGTCAAGGACTCCCCTGGTCTCTGAAACGAGAGAGATGGGGGGGGGGGGGGAGAGAGAGAGAGAGAGAGAGAGAGAGAGAGAGAGAGAGAGAGAGAGAGTGTCAGAGAGTCAGAGACAGAGACAGAGACAGAGACAGACACACACCAGCTCCTCCAGTCCAGGCAGATCGTCGAATAGGAAATTCTAAGAGCACTGGTTAATGGAGAGAAGATTAAATCCTAAGTCATGAACTCAACATGACCACCTCCCCCATCGGCATGTGAGAGATGCATTTTGTGCCTTTCTCAGCCTCTGAATCAAAGACTCTTCTTTGTCACTGCCCCTCAGAGCCAGTGACAAGTAGGGCATCGTGATGATGGCTGAAGAAGGAAAAGGTCTTTCACACCCACTTAGCAGGTACACGGGGCCCATCAAAAGGACCCATCTAAGCTGCTTCAGGTATTGGCAAGCTCTCTCCTTTCCATCATCCAAAGGAGCACATCCTTTATGGAAACACTAACGATCCCAATGCCAAGAGGGAAACTGAAAAGCGGCCTAGAAGATGTTTCAAAAGGGAAAAGAGAGAAATCATCACTGTAGATAGATGCCCCTGGAGTTGCTTGGCAACCGTCCTTGCTAACACCTCCTTCCAAAAAGGAACAGTTTGAGCCGGCTCCTGAGATTTCCCTGAGGCCAGGACTCTGACCCAACACTGGAGCCCTGGGATGAGAAAGCAATTCACTGAGGGGGAGGCCAGGGGCCCCATCAGTGGGCCACTGGCTCATACACAGGAGGGGAAGAAACTGGAACCATTTTGCTTAAAGAACATCCTCTTCTAGGTAGGGCTGGTACTTGGCTGAGGCAAGCGAGGCACCATTGAAGGAGGCCCTCACCAGCACCCATGAGAGCCTGTGCATGCATGTCCTTGGTGCCCCACCTGCCTCACCTCAGTCCCCACCCTGCTCCTAAGATGACATTATGACACAGTCATTAAGGGTACAGCCTCTGGAATCAGCCTGCCTCCGGGTTCAAATCTCAGGTCTACTACATCCCAGCTGTATCACCTGAGGTAAACGCCTTAACCTCTCTGAGCCTCAGTTTCCTAGTCTCTAAAAGGTGGTTGGTGATAGGAATTGCCTCATGGGAGTAAGTGAGAAAATGCCCATTTAGCTCCGTGTTTAGAAACGAGGCACTGCCCAGTAAATGGCAGTGAGGATTTTTATTTTTCAAGTCATTCAAGCAGTTCCCCAGGACCCCTTAAACTGGGCCTGTGGAATCCACATCTCTAGGAGTGGGCCCTGTGTCTCTGCTTTTTTTAAAAAAAAAAGCTTCACAAAAGATTCTCAAGGTGGGCAGGGTTGAGAGTCACGACTGTATCCAGTGGACAGTGGTTCTTAAAGTCCAGTAACCATCAGAGCCACCTGGGGAGCCTGCTTAAAATGCCTGTTCCTATGTCCCAAACCCAGTCCTGATTCAGCATGACTACAGCCTCAGGTGCTAAGTACCTAGATGATTGCAATGCAGGGTCCCCTACATGATCACACTTGGGAAAAATGAAACCAATTCACTTTTGCTAACAGCACAGAGTCCTACTCCTTTTGTTTTTACTCCTGGAATCCTTAAAGAACCAGGGACAAAATGTGGACCAAAGATGCTTAGTCAAACACAGGCACACTCCTGGAGCAGGAACGGTGTCCTCTGTTCCCTGAAAGTGGTAGCCCTCTTCAGAGCAAGGAAGGTGAATCCAGTGCCGGGTAAAAGTAACAATCGTCCTAACAAAAGCTCACAATACTGAGTACCTACTCGATGCCAGATAGTACCCCATTTATTTTCAGGACAAACCTGAGAGCTACTATTATCACTGTGCCAAAATGAGGAAACTGAGGCCCAGAAAAGTTGTCTTTTCTTGCTTCTTACTACATGGGTAGTAAACAGCTGAGTCGAGATTTAAATAATGCCCCATGAAACTTCCAAGTCTGCAATGCCAATGCACTTTGTGGCAGAACATACATAAAGTTGACCCTTTCCACCATTTTTACAGTTCGTCCATCTCCAGCACTTTTTCATCTTTCCCAACTAGAACTTTGTACCGACTGAACACCAGTTCTCCACTTCCCCCTCCCCGAGACTTTGACAATTACCATCTGACTCTCTGTCTCTATGAATTTTACTATTTTAGGAGCCTCATGTAAGTGGAATCATACAGTATTTGCCCTTTTGTAGTCCAATACAGTACACTCTTAAAAAGAGGCAGACGTCACCTTGGTCTGAGAGGACCAAACTAGGAATGGGTCTCAACCATGTGCCATATCCTGGTTCGTGTCATCAGTCTGGGTGTCCTGTCTCCCCAACCTGGCCCCACCCCAAGACTCCATGACCTACTGGTAAACTGTGGTTACTGTGTTAGGGTCACACAGCATGCCCGGCCCCTGTCAACCCCCCGGTGAAGGTGTCCTTGCTCTATTAATGTTCTGAGACCACCAAAATTAGCTTCACAGAGTAGGTACATAGGTTCAAAGAGCCCATCACCGCGTCCCTTTTGCTAGTATCTCCCCCACTATGGTGGCCTAGTGTCACTTTGTCCTGCCCTAGAGAGTATTTATTTGGTTTCTTTTTTCTTTCAGCACCTATTCCCTAAAACTGGCAAGCAGAATTGTGTTATGAAACCTCAGGTATAAGGATAAAGCATTTACATAAAAACAAAAGCTTTCCCCACAGCAGAACTCCAGCTTTACTGAGGGAATGGGGTGAACTACGTCTAGCCCCTGAATGGCGAGCATCCTCAGTCTCAGCCCACTTGCAGGAAGGGATTTTCTGGGCTCTCATCGTTAGTTGAAGAGCCTCAGGGACCACATTCAAGCTCCACCACGGAGGAGCAGGAGAGAGCCAGCCACAGAACCTTCGCCAGGAGCCCACCAGTAGCAGGAAATCACACCGAGAGTTTTAGGAGAGAAAGACATGGGAGTCCGTTTCTTTTATCGATGTATTTATTTACGTGGGGTGGTGGCGGGGAAAATCAGCTTTTTGATATTCTGTTTCCGCAACTCAAAAAAAGGCCAACCCTTGGCCAACTCTCTCCCTCTCCATCACAGCTCCCTTTGATTACTTCAGTCACAAACAGACTCCCGAGTTCCAGCCCCACCGATGCCCCCACAGGTCCCTTGTGGCAAGACCAAGTGTGGACTCCCAAGAAGCACCCCCACACTGGAGGCTCCCCCTGGGGCTCTCTTTTGCCACTGGGGGAACCGTAGGCCCAAGGGAGGTCTGCCAGGGTGGTGCTGCGTGGCCTCAGGTAGGGGCAGCGGTCAGGGTGTGGCTGCTCCTCTTACCTTTCAAATGCCGTTTGTCTCTGTCTCTGTGGTCTAGGGTGGGGTGCTTCAGCCCCTCACCCCCTTATTCTGGGCCTTTCTCAGTGGTTTCCTGTCTGTAAATAGTTGTTAGCTGCTCTTCTTGTGAGGAAGAAGCAAAGCCAGGAGCGACCTACATCACCATCTTGGTGACCTCACTCTTATTGCAGCCACTGAAGGCCGGTAGTTTCTGGGTGTGACACTGGGCCACCTCAGAACTTGGCATCCTCGGACGAAAGGGATTTGAGCAGACAGGGTCTCAGTGTGTCTGCTAATACATTTATGTCTACATCTGAAGGATGTCACGCCTTAATCAGAGCACCACGAACAACAGGTTAGTCCAAAAGATACAAACACGATGTACACAAGTTACCACACAGGAACCGGGTCCGCCTCACTGTCCTAAATTCATCTGGAAGCAGAGACAGCAAGGCTCTGTGAACCCCGGCCTTGCGTGAACACAGCCATGCAGTCCTAAGTAATGTCGTGGACCACGTGGCACAGGTCAGGAGCCCCAGGAAGCAGACCGTCCTCTGCCCTTCCTATTTTCTAACCCATAACACGGGAACCCTGAAACCAGCCGCTTTGCTCTGTCATGGGCACCCCAACTTCAGACAAGTCCCATGGGTAATCACACTGCACAGAATGCCAGTAATATTTCCAGCCTGCCTTTAAACTAAATCCTTAATGATTCACTGCATGGTACTCATAACGTCACTATGTAATAAATGGCACCATTATCAGAATCGATGCTTTGGGGTCTCCTCCACCCACAGCGAGGGAGGGTGGGCCACCCAGAATTAGAACCTGAAGCTCACCACTGTCCCCATCTTCTGCAGAATAGAGCTGAAGGTTTGGCGGAGTCACCTGGCAAACCTGTGGAGGACAGTTCTTTGAGGGACAGAGTCTCTCTCTCTTTAGATCCTTCCAAATGCAGCCCCGGGCCAGGGGACAGTCACAGCTTTGCATATGTCTGCTGGGCATTCAATAGGGCCAGCCCACCTGGAATGCAGGCCGAAGACATAGACAGATAGTTGCAGAATATTCCCATGAACATCTCAGTGCATTTTTCTTGTGTTCTTGCCTTTCCAGCCCCACCTTCCACCAGTCATTCTCTATCAGGGCCCCTTTGCTCCTGAGGGGGTCTTAGCAATGTATGGACACATTTTTGGTTGTTTCCTATTGGGGGAGGGGCAGGAGCCCCTGGATTCCATTGGTAGAGACTAGAGATACTGCTAAACATATTACCATGCACAGGGCAGTCCCCCGCCACAAAGTAGAGCCACACTGGGCATGTTTATACTACTCTCTCCTTTGCTATCTTCACTCTAAGCAACACGGACTCTAGTTTCTAGAACATTCTATATTCTCTCACACTTTGGGCCTTCACACATGTTGTTTCCTTTAATTATCACCTGCCCAGCCCTGCACACAGATAACTTCCATTCATCCTGCAGGTTTTCGGGTAAATAAAATTTCCTCAGGAAGGCCTTCACTGAGCCCCCAACCTAAATTAGGTCCTCCTACCACGCCTTGTCATAGCACCCATTTCCCCTTTCAGAGTACTGTCCAGACGCCAGGACTTTTTTTTTTTTCCAATCTTCACCTGAAGAGTGAGGATATTCCCCGCCCCCCATTGTTTTTAGAAAGAGTGGAAGTAAAGGGGGGTGTGGGGGGATGGAAGGAGGGAGGGACGGAGGGAGGGAAGGAGGGAGGGAGAGAGAGAGAGAGAGAGAGAGAGAGAGAGAGAGAGAGGATTGATGGGAGAGTCACATCAATTGGTTGTCTCCCGCTCGTGCCCTGATCGGGGCTGGGGATTGAACCTGCAACCCAGGTGCATGTCTTTGACCGGGAATTGAACCCGTGAACCTTCTGTCTGAGGGCCGAAGCTCTAACCACTGAAAAAACAGGCCAGGGTGACGCCAGGACTTTCCAGCGCCTGCCTCTGCAGCCAGGGTGGAAGCGCCGTGAGGCGGAGGCGGCGCTGCTTGTTGCTGTGCCCGGGCCTCGCCCCGTGCTGGCACACATGAGACACTGTGTCAATGCATGACGGAGGCCAAGAAAGCAGGAGAGGGTATGGAAACCCAAGCAAGACACCCAGAGGCCTCAAGGATCGCTCCACCACGCAGGCACCACAAAGAGAATGTGGCAGCGCCTTATGAATTGATATGGACCACTACCCTTCAGAATTTTGTCACATGTGAGCATTATTTATAAAATAAGAGGTACTTAAACGAGTGATGTGTGTCACAGTCTACATCTTCTAGAGATAAAACAATTATTCTTGTAGAATAAGGTCTGATAAGAAACCAACACATCATATACAGTGTCCCAGGGTGTGGCCAACCTGCCTAACTTCCTGTTTGCAAGGGGCCAGAGCCACGTTTTCTCTACACAAGAACCCCGGCACATAGAAATACCTGTATGTAAGGAGATTCTCGTTTAAAGCTCTATATTTTCAAAACTAGATGGTTTTGAAAAAAAAACCCTTTCTCTGCTTTTCTGCCTTGGCCATCGCACTCCCCCTTCTCCATCAGCTGGATGCAACCATAAGGCTTATTCATCCTCCAAGCCCTTACTTCTCCTTTCTACCTTTCCTCCCCACAACCGTTAGGCCACTCCATCCCTCCATCCTTCCATCCCAAATGCTGGGCGAGAGAAGAGGAGAGATGATAATGAGACGTCAAAGCGAACAAATGTTTCGGCTTGTTAGCAAAAGGGGAGGAAGGTAGGCTTAATGGGAAGAGAAGTTGAAATTAATGGCGAATGAGGTTTATCTGTGTAATCTGTGGACTTGGTGTCTCCCATCTTCTATTAGCACAGATAACGGAGTTGCCTGTACAGCAACAAAGGGAAGCCCTCGCCGTTTCCCATCAATCTCCACCACTTGTCGCTGGCTCCCCTGGCTTGGATTCTAAGAGCACTTCATTCTTACTGCTTAGTTGCCATCTTTTCCTCCAATTTGCTCCCATCCAGCCATAACGGCAAGACTCCTAAACCTGAGCTGCATTCCCTGCTTCATCCTGTGTTCCAGCCCAGTTCCACCAGCATCTCAGGAGGAAAGCAAACTCTTAGAGTCACAGCAAGATCTTACTGGCTCCAGACAGTTTTCAAATTGGAAGCATTCCACAAGTTTACCTACATCAAATCAAAACATCTGGGAAGATTGAAACACAGACAAATGCCCGTAGTAACGAGTACAGATTTCAAAAAGACCTAAACAAAAATCTATGAAGGATTTTCTTTTCTCAGTGATTAGACAAAACACAATAAACACAACTTATTGATCATTTAAAAAATTATTTTAGACCTCCTGGTAAACCGCTCATAGCCACAGGCTCACAACTGCCTAAGTATTTTCTCTAAGCTCTTGATAAAACGTACCAATGACTACATATTAACTGCACTCCATTAAAATTCGTTTTTAAAAAATCATTACCTTTATAAAATTATAAAATTATGATTAACTCTAAAAATGAAATTTCTGATATAGTTTATCTTTTCCATTCATCACTGATTAAAAATCCCAATTAATTATAATAATAGTGGTTCCTAGAACTAGCTTCATTAATAAATGAAGATGATAATCATAATAACATAAAAAAAAGAATGAAGGCAAACATCCAGTAAGTGTTACCATGTGTTAAGCCCTTCTGTATTATCTCAGTTAATCCTCACAACAACCCTGCTATTATCTGTTTTATATAGTCCAGGACACTTATGAGCCATATGCAACCTGCTCCTTACTCATAAATTGACATTCTTTAAAAAAAAAAAAAATCCCTGGCTGGGTGGCTCGCTGGCTGGAGCAACATCTTGTACACTAAAAGGTTGTGGGTTCAATTCCAGGTCAGGGACATACCTAAGTTGTCCCTGGTTGGGACACATGTGGGAGTCAACCAATCAACTGATGTTTCTCTCTCTCCCCATCTCTCTTCCTCTCTCTCTGAAATCAGTAAACATATCCTCAAGTGAGGATTCAAAAAAGAGTACAGGGAAGGGAATTAGAATAGGGGAACATCTTTCTAAATCATAGAGCTTTTTCCCAATTAGCTTGAAAAAAAAAGTCTTTAGATAAACCTACAAGGCTAGAGAGAAAATTATTATAAAAGGTTAGATGAATGGCCTTCCTTGAATTCTCTGTCATAAGTGCATTTCATGTCTTAGATTAGGCTAACAAGGTTTCTGGGACCCTCTCTTCTCCGGAAGTTTAAGTGCCTAGCTGAGCCAAGCTGACCTAGGTCAGCTCACTCTCCACTGAGGGGGACACATCACCCTGGGTTCTGGACTCAAACCCTCAATCATTCCAAAGGCCTAAAGGTCACATACCATTCACAAACTATTTGCAGCAGAATATGCTTGTGTATGAGATGCAGTGATTTTTGCCACCGAGAGATTATAAATGAGAAAATAAACCCAGTATGTAGTAGTTTAAGATGTTTTTAATACGAAGCCTTGATTTTTTTTTGTTAAGTTTTTTTCTTCTTCCGAAGACAGCCGATCTGGTATGACGATATCTGAAGTGTAGGCACACTCAGCAGAGAAACTTAGGTTAAGAGGTCTCAAAGAGACCTCAGAGGATGTTTAACCCCAGTCCCTTACTTTTCTTGTGAGAGAAGAGGCCCAGAGAAGGGAAGTGATGTTCCCAAGGTCATATGGGAGAAGAACCTAGGAAGCTGACTCAATCCCTGCCTCCTGCTCCTTTCACCACACCAGGCTGCCCTTGATATAACCCCATATGACCACATCCAAGCCTGGAATCAGCAACACCTTCCGAACCCAGGTGATGATCTGGCAAGGTTCAAAAGTATTTTTCAAATCATCTTGACTGTCATTTTAGTTAGCTTTGGATGAAACAATAACATTGATGTAAAGACTTTATTACAGAGATTTCAAAGCCTTCTGAGATAGGTGAACTGAAGCACAAAAGGAATGAGGAATGGAGAAGGAACTGTTACAAAATCGGATTATTTTAGAAGTCAATCTGCAAATCCTTTCCTCCATGAAGTTAATCTATAAAAAATATCATATCACAACAATGTGCACAGCAACATTATTTACTAGAATTAAAAGATGGAAACAAGCCACATCTTCATCAAAAGATGGATGGCTAAACAGGATATGATACATACACAATGGAACATTAGTCAGCCACAAAAAGGAATGAAATTCTGACACGTGCTGCAACATGGATGAACCATGAAAACATTATGCTAGGTGAAATAAGCATGTCACAAAGGTACAGATATTGCATGATATTTACATGTATATATGTAATTATACATGGTATTTATAATAGGCAACCTCATGGAGACAGAAAATAGATTACCAGGGCTGAGAGGGAGAAGGGAAAGGGGAGTTACTATATCATGACTATAGGATTTCCGGTTGGGATAATAAAAAAAGTTTGGGAAATGAATAGCAGTAATTATTGTACAACATTGTGAGTGTACTTAGTACCATTGAACTGTATACTTTAAAATGGTTAAAACCGTAAATTTTATATTTATTTTATCGCAACAAAAATCATATCAAAACCTGGATTATAACCTTTTAATTCTCAATTGATAGTTACTCATTGCTATTAAACCCCAAATTTCTTCTCAAGATCTGCGTCTTATGGTCATCTATGTATGCTCACACACATAGATAAACAGAATCACACCTAGGCCGCTCTGTGTCCCGCAGAGACCCATCCACAAACAGTCATCCATCCTGAGACCATCTACATGGTGACCGCAACAATAAAGCCTATGGCAAGACGAATGCAACCAGTGTTTCTGGAGATCCTGGCAACCAAACAACCCGACTGAGTCCCAGCTCAACCCTCAAATTCCTCACGATGGTGGTGTGTGTGTGTGTGTGTGTGTGTGTGTGTGTGTGTGTGTAGTTTATGTGTACTCTATCTGTAAAGAAAACTGTGCATATACCAGGAAGACCTTCAGAAAGAGCTAACCCAAGTCTGCTCCACTAGGCCCATGAACAAAGAGATTTCAGCCCATACATGGCTATTGGGTGAACTCAGCAATTGCATGTTGCACTGAACAGCGGTGTCCTTAATGCAAATGCATATAATTGGGAGCTAAATCTTTGTACCTTTACAGGACAAAGGATATAATAAGCAGAATGTGCCACTTGTGAATTCTGAGGAAAGGAGAGCCTTTCATTTTTCCTTAAAAGAATCCATTTCTCATGAGGCAAAGAGAATCTGAGAACAAGTCTTTTGAAATAGAAGCAGGGAGGAGGGTGCCGAATACGAGTTTTGTGTTATAGTCATAATTGATCACCAGGCCCAAGAGGTGCCCCTTCTGTGCCACACCGTAACGCTTACTCAACTTTAATTTAAAGGTTTTCACAACCACGTCTTCCTTCATGGAAACCTCTCCATTGCCAGTGGTCTGACAACTGAGTCCATTAGCTTTTAAAGATTTCAAGAGTTTCTGAAGAAAAACAATCTCTAGAGATACTTCCCATTGCCAACACTCATGAACATTTAGCACAAATAAGCTGCCACTTGTGAGCTGTCCACTTGACTTCATTCCCTTGCGCATCCTAAAGATGTGTCAAGATCACAGTATGATATTTAGAGACAGCATCTTTAGAATAAGGTTTCATTCCCAAGAAAAGTGCTTAATTAGCAGAACCACTATGCTAGAGAACTGTCCTTGAATATGCATGCATTTTAACCTCCATGTTATTTTTTCTGAAGCACCTATTTTCCTCTCACTGGATGGCCAGGCAAGGATTAGGCGCAGAAAACCAACGGTCACAGGTGCCGATCCACAAAATAAATGCCATCTTTCCAAGCAGGTTTGTGGCTGCCTTCAAGGACGACATCCCGATTTATGAGGGAGACCCATTCTTTGGAATCTAATGGCCCTTCCTCCATTCATTCGGGATGAGCAACGCTCCTGTGGCCTAGTTTCGGCGAAACTCCTTCAACACTTTCCACCAGCCCCTTCTGGCCCTTCGGGCCATCCTCCCACCCCCAATGCCAGCCAACCATGTTTATAAGACACCCGTTAGTAAATAAATCACAACTCAAATGAACCCATCCATTTGTTCAGCAGAAAGTGGCCTCTGGATTTGCTCCACGTGGACCCATAGGCCAGTTACATATGGCAGGCTTGCAAACATGAACAGGACATGATTTATTTATGATGACCATGTGTGTTTGATGCCCAGTTCCAGCCGGTTGTGGCTTCACTTGCCTGCCTCAGTCTAGGATGACCTATCTACTCCCTGTGTCCCATTTCAGGTACTGTATTTCCAGGCTGGGGAGACAGAGAGGGGCAACTGGCCAGGGGGCTGCACACACACATGGCCCTAACCCTGCTGGCCACATAACAATCTGTGACCAAACACAAAGTGGGCCAATGGAACTTGCTACACAGGTTTGCATGTTCAGTGGTTTTCCGTGGAGAGTGGCGAAGTAGCTGCTGGAATACCTTGACCACGTGAGGTTCACGAAACTGTTGTGTATGTACCCACAAGAAAGGCTGGAATGCTTTTGAAGGAAGCCCCGCTCCTCATTTCACAGATTTTGAACACATACCCCCGCCCCAACCTTTGGCAATGATGCTGCAAATGCGAATGGCAGATAGGCATCAGAAGGTCCAAACGTGGACTCCAACTGAAGTGCAGCAAACTTCTGCCTCCAACAGCCTCCCACCTCTTTACCCCCCCAGTTGTATTTATACTTTGGAAGAAGTTAACAACCAAGCAGCAGGCACCTGGGCGTGCTCAATTTTTTGACAAGCCTTAGTCACTCTGTAACCAGCAGAACAATTCACAATATAGTCGAAATCCTGTGAAGATTTCTGCCACACATGCTAACACTAAAATGCCAGTAGCTCCACTTACCTTCTTTATTAAGCCTCATAACCTCCCTGCTTTTTCCACCCTCTTTTCCAGCCTCTTCTAAATCTACATCTGCAGATGAAAAAGAAAAAGAAAAAAAAAAGAAAATAAGGGAAAAAGGCGAAAAAGGAGGGGGGGGGATAGCCAAAGTCAAGGGGGGCAGGGAGAGTGTTTATTTGCAAACAGATGGATATAAATACTGTATATGGAAAGCTTTCCAAAATTGACAATGCGACGTTTCCTCCCAAGTCCGGATTTCCATCTACCTGGCCCAGATAGGTACCAAAAAAACTATGCAAGCAGCAACAGAGTAGCCTTTTAAACAGATACACCATGGGGCTGTGAAAGCCCACCCCGCGGGCTGCCACGGGGAGCCGGGCACAGACAGACAGACAGACAGCCCTGGCAGCAGGGCCTCTGTGCACTGATGATCTGTCTCTGTGTGTATTTATTTAGAGAGAGAGGGAGAAGCATGGAGGACACCGGGGGCCACTCTCTCTCTCACACACACACTTTTTCCCAGTGGCTCTAGGTGAATGGAAAGGTTACAGGATAATAAAAGGAGGAGGAGGCGGTGGGGTTCTTACTGTCGGAGCAGTGTAATTTGGCGGCGTCGATCCAGGAGGACCAGGGTTTGCCCAGAAACGCCTCCGGACTGGGCACTTTGCGATCCAGTGTCGCCATTGCTCTTCCTTCTTGTTGCTTTTTCCCTGTTCCTTCGGCAGCAGCAGCCGAGAGACACGGGATTCGAGAACGCTCCGACGTCATCTTCGGAACGTTCCGACATTGAGTGCTCTGAACGCGGGCGGGAGGGAGGGATGGGAGGAGGGGGCGGGGAGAGGAGGGCGAGGAGGAGGAGCCGGCGCCCCAGCGCCCGCAGCCGGATGGGCTCCGCTCGCGGCGTGCGCGGCCGCCAGAGGCAGCAGAGAGGCGCCGGCTGCTCCGCGCCCGCCGGGAGGGGCCGCCGCCGGGCCGGGCGAGCGTGCGCCGGGGACCAGAGGCTGCCGCGCGCCCGCCCGGGTCGGGAGATGCTCCGCCGCCGCGCGCCGCCTGCACCCGGGGGGCCCGCGCGGGGCCGGGGTCGGGCCCGGGCGCCGGGGACAGACCCCGGAGAGGCGCGGCCTGCGCCGTAGGAAGGGTCGTCTTTCCCGCAGAGTTGCAGCGGGAGGACTTAAAGTTTCTGCCTGCAGCCCTTCCAGGGCGTCCTGCTGCCCTCGCCAGGTCCCTGGCGCCCACGGCCAGGGGCCCCCGCACGGATCCCCGCGGCTGAGTGGGGGGCGGACACGAGCAGGTTTGCAACCTCCGGCCCCCACCCCCACGACCACGCCAAGCCAGGGAAGGGACCCTGGTGACCTCGCATCCCATTCACCGCCCGCTTTACCCGTTCTTCTCGTTCACGGTGGACCCCGGACCGTGGAGGATTCTGCGAATGCCTGTGTGGGACCCGAGACCCGGAGAGTAGATGGAAGTGGAACTGAAAAGCAGGTGAGTTGGGGGCCAGAGAAGCTGCCTTCCCATCTCGGACTGCGGGGCGCGCACAGCTCCAAACTCTGCGCCCGGCGCCCCCAGATGCTCTGCGCGGGGCGCGCCTCCGGCTCGCGGAGAACCACTGCGGAGACTTTGCTCGGGGATCACGGTAGCGGGGGAGCGAATTCCCCGCTCCCGCCCGCCGCGCCTCTGGAGCAGTTTTCTGCGCTCCCTACTACGGCGAGAGGAGAGTGGCCGGGACCAGCGTCTGCAGCCTCCCGCCAGGAGTCTGATTCCTGGGAGAATTCATTTTAGGTGTAAACTGCTTTAAGCCAGTAGATAGGAAGCGTTGGATTTCCTCTGAATGTTGGACGTCTGATGCTTTGACTGAGATTTCCCTTCTCTCCCTAGAGGTAGGCAGTAAAGGCCTTAAGAGGTCTCCTGGTATTTTCTTTTTAAAAAGCCCTTTGTTTACTCGGACTTACCTAAAACGTGGGACACTCCCCCACAATTCGTATATAGTTCCCTCTATTTCCCCAGCACCCTTTTCGTTCTTACCACTTCTGTTTTCCCCAGGCTGAAGCGCGCTGGTCTGAAGTTGCTCTGTGCTTGAGTTCTGCCCTGGCTGTGCTGATTTCCGTGTATGGGAGAGCCAGGGTTAGGATGGGCGATGGAGGAGCAGCTACACATTAAGTCTTCAGTTGTGATGTTTGCATGAATGGGCCTGGTGTGTGTGTGTGTGTGTGTGTGTGTGTTATCAGACCCAGATAAATTTCATTTGCCTTTGCATATAGAGACCACTCAATGGCCACAGTGCCACTGGGTGGAGAATTCTCATTTTAAGGATTGGTGGCGTTAACCAGTATTTATTACTTAGTGGCCTCTTATGTATGCTAGACCCTGAGCTTAACATTTCCTTCCATCCTTTCTTCCTCCCTCTCTCTCTCCCTCTATTCATCATCCATCCATCTTTTCAACAACTACTGTCTGTAACCGACCCGCCGCCCGCAGCAAAGGAAAACAAATGAGATCCAGCCCAACTTTCGAGTTGGTGGTCTCTGTGGAAGAAGGAAGGTGTAGAACTTCTTGGGAAAACAAGACCCCCACACAGTGAGTGGCCCGGGAGGTAGATGGCACGTCTCTCAGAGCTGTGCCTGTTCCTAAGAGGAACTGAGATCTGGTTGGGAGAGGCCAGGAAATGTGTCCCTGAGAAGAGGGGATTGGCTTTGCCTCTTGGACATGGGAAGGATTCCTAATGGTAAGGTGAAGACTGGTTTTTGCCAAGGGAGGGAGCGTGATGGTGTTCGCAGAGGCTTCAAGCTGTGTGTAAGTGTGGTGTGTGTAGGTGTTGAGTGTGGCTTAACCTGGGATGGTGGGTGACTGTTGGGGGTTGGGGATGAGGAGACTGTATAGTCAGGCTGGAGACAAATTATGTAAGGCACGGAATGGTAGCCTAAAGAGTTTTGTTTGACAACTGGGGGCCACTATAGGGGCTTTCTGCAGTGTAAGGATGCGTAGAAAGTTTGACTTGGGAAGATTCCCCTGGCCTTGCTGTCCAGGCTGTATTGCACTAGGGAAGCTGGTTAGGAAAGTAGTGCCACACTATCGATAGTGTGTGAAGAAATGAAGGTCCATGGAGTAGAGAAGAGGGGACAGGTATACGGCTGGGGGGACAGCATCTCATCAGAGGATATGTTGTATGTTTGGATTTGGGGAGAATCAGAGAGGGATATAGAGGGGTGAGGCACAAGTAATGAGATCCTGGGACATTTTCCCCTCCCCCTACTCTCCGATTTTCCTCCCATTTTTGGTGTTATTCCTCTATTGTGAATTTCCTCCCATTTTTTGGTGTTTATGTGGTTGGTGGCCTCTAAAATGACCCCAGTGATCCCTACATCCTGATATTCATACCCGTGTGGGATCTCCTTCCCTTCATTGTGGGCTCAACCTAATAATTTGCTTCTAACAAATAGAATAGGACAGAAGTGATGGGATGTCATTTCTGAGGTTAGTTTACAAAAAGACAATGGCTTCTGGCTGTCATTCACTTGCTCTAAGAAAGCCCATTGTCATATTGTTCCAAGAAACTGCTGTGGTGAACCCTTTTATAGCCACGTGAGTGTGAAGTTTGTCTTCCTCCAGTGGAGCCTTGAGATTAGACTAGAGTGCTGGCCCACATCTGTAAGAGACCTTGAGTTGGAGGCCCCCAGCTATGTCTTGCTGGTACCGCTGAGCCACATAAACTGAGATAATTAATGTTTGTCATTCTAAGTGGTTAAGTTTTGGAATAACTTGTTATGTAGTAACTAGAGGCCTGGTGCATGAAATTCGTGCATGGGGGTTGAGGCGGGGGGAATGTCCTTCAGCCCAGCCTGCTCCCTCTCCAATCTGGGACCCCTCAAGGGATGTCCAACTGCTGGGATCGGGCCTAAATGGGCAGTTGGACATCCCAGAACTGCTGGCTCCCAACTGCTCGCCTGCCTGCCTTCCTGATTGCTCCTAACCAGTTCTTCCTGCCAGCCTGATCGTCCCTTAACCCAGTGGCTTTCAACCTTCCTAAGGCAGCAACCCTTGCATATAGTTCCTCATGTGGTGGTGACCCCCATCCATGAAATTTTGCTACTGTTATGCATCATGATGTAAATATCTGCATTTTCCGATGGTCTTAGGCGACCCCTGTGAAAGGGTCGTTCTACCTCCAAAGGGGTCGCAGCCCACAGGTTGAGAACCGCTGCCCTAACCACTCTCCTGCCAGCCTGTTTGCCCCTAACTGCCCTCCCTTAGTTCCCCCCCAACTTCCCTTCCCTGCAGGCCTGGTCACCCCAACTTCCCTACTCTGCTGGACTGGTGACCCCTAACTGTTCTCCCCTGCAGGCTTGATCACCACCAACTGTCCTCCCTTGCAGGCCTGGTCCCTCCCAATTGCAATCCCCTGCTGGCCATTTTGTGGTGGCCAACTTGTGTCCAGATGGGGGCAGGATCTTTGACCACATGGGGGCAGTCATCTTGTGTGTTGGAGTGATGGTCAATCTGCATATTACTCTTTTATTAGATAGGATAGAGGCCTGGTGCATGGGTGGGGGCCAGCTGGTTTGCCCAGAAGGGTGTCTCGGATCAGGGTGGGGGTTCCCTTAGGGCATGGGGCAGCCTGGGCAAGTGGCCTGTGGTGGTTTGCAGGCTGGCCACTCACTCCCCTCCCCCCTCAGCAGCACAAGCAGAGGCCCTGGTATCTGGGATTTATTTATCTTTGACAATTGAAACTTTGTAGCATGGAGCAGAGCCAAGCCTTCTGCTCTCTGCATGGTGGCAGCCATTTCTGTTGGGATTTATTTATCTTCTATAATTGAAACTTTGTAGCCTTGAGTGGAGGCCTGGCCTGCCAGTGTGTGTGGAAAGCTTGGCTTCCTCCATCACCAGGGAAACCCAAGCCTCCCTCCTGCTTGCTCTGTGGCTGCAGCCATCTTGGTTGGGATTAATTGGCATACTATCTCCTGATTGGCTGGTGGCGTGGATGGTGGGTATCACAGAGTGATGATTAATTTGCATAATACTCTTTTATTAGATAAGATATGTAACTACTACAGAATATAGTATAAAGTGAGTAGATAACAAAAAATAAGTTTAACAAAGAAAAAGTCTGAGCAGTGTTCCCTTGCTCCTCTTTTGAGCCTCCTGTGAATTGTGTATCATTTTTCCCAAAATTTCTCTTTTTTTTGGCTAGCTTTGTGGAACTGGTTTATACTAGTACTATACTCTGAGTTTTTAAATTTATCGTTATCCTTTGGACACTCATGTTTTTGCTCTTTAAATTCAATTACTACTTTGTAGAAAGAATTCTCTAATGACAAGGTCATAATGTAACTTTGGAAACAAGGCTGTTGACAGCAATGCCACCACACTGGTGGTTGTTAACAACCCTGCCTTCCTCAAAGTGTGTGGAGTGCATAATAATGAGGGGACTCAAGCCCAGTGGCTGGGAGTCAGTTCAGTGACTTGATCTTCCAAAAAATTCTGTCTCCTCTCCTGGGAGCCACTTTAAACCACTCAAAAAATCAAAGTGGCTTTTCCTTAGATAAAGTCAGGGCACCTCAGTTGCAGAGAAACAAAGCAGTGGTTCAATATTTTAACATTAGTTTACTCTCCTCGCTGAGCTTATTTCTGCACAGCACCCTGAAGATGGTATGACAACCTAAATATCATTCTCTTCCAGCTGAGAGGATTTTATGTTGTAACATAGTAAAGAATGGACTGGACTCTAAACGTGATTTAGCAACTCTACAAAAGAAGACCAGATACATTGCCAGTTTACCCGATAATCAGAACAAGTGTACATTATTGCAGTTAGAGTTATGGAGTATAATTGTAGAGTTTCTATTCTAAGCCTTCCACAGGTTCTCCACTGACTACAGAGATAATAATACCAACTTTGTGAAACTGCAACCCACCTGTCACTTTGTAAATCCGATAAAATGGCCATCAATTACGTTACCCTGCTAGGAACCAGAGAAGAAAGAAAGCATTGCTCATCAAACTACTAGACTTTCACACTTGACTTTCGATGAAAATTGAGGTCAGTTGGGTGTAGTATTCAGGTCTGCACGGCACACACATATTATTATTTACACATCTATACATATAAGTCAACTGTGTATTGCAAATTTATCACAGACTTGAATTCCTTTTGATAGTAAGTGGTTATAAATACTGTTAGTGACAACAAGAATCTTATACATTCTTAATAGGAATAAATTGACCTGCAAAGCAGCAATTTAAAGCATGTTAACATAATGTCTCTGTGATAAAACTATCTAGCAACACCTTCTACCCCTCATGATTAATGTTTAGCAAGATAAATGGAATGTAAATATTTTTATTGTTTTATCCTCTTTCTGAGGAAAATGACAGTGGTTGATTTAATTAAAAAGGAGTCTCTCCCGTAGACGAAATTGAGAAATCAGTTCAGTGAAGGTGACAATGGGAAGTGCCTATTTAATTTGAATAACACCCCGTTCTGTGGAAATGTGCATGGAGTACGTAGCCTGCTTAATCTGATTCATGTACTGTTTCACCACAGTATTGAAAAGAAGAGGGAATATTAGCTCTCTCATTTCAGAATGTTAAACTCCTGCTGGGGTCGAGGTGCTTGTGTGCACCACCCACTTCCTACCTAGACTGTTGGGAGTTACCTGGAGGCGACGGGGAGAAAATGACATGTTCCATTAAAATGAGGCATCCTTGGAGTTGTTTGATGTTCTTTGCCTTAATTGAATCCATCTATCCCATCTGCCACTCTTCTCTCTAAATTTATTTCCCTAACCCACTCTCTCTGAGAATTGTAATTTGGGGGAAATTTGTTACATACATTGTTCCTTTTATATAAGCTCTTTGCATCTGGAGGGCAGGTGTGCTGTCGCTCTGGCCTTGTTAGACAAGGTTGCCTGCCTCTTCCCTGCCCCCGCACATGTTGCTGGATCAAACGGGGCTGGGATAAAAGACCCCCAGTAGCAACCGGAGTAGAAAAGAACATAGGAATTCCAGGTTTTTCAATATGGGGCCCTAGCCATGTGCCAGGGCTGAATAAACATGAATTCAATAAATATAACTACAAAAACATGAAATTTGCATTCCAACTGCAGCCAAAAAAAAAAAATGCAAACGTATTATTATGTTGAGATAAAACTGCCTTGAAACCTCTGGCAGATTCATCTGTAACTTTGATCACTTGAGGCCTCTGATCCCTAGCGTAGCAGAGCAGCCCCATTTAACCAGTGCTCTCTCTCAGGGCTTAGACAGAAGGAAAGATAGCTGCACGTTAGTGTTCTTTAGAAATCACTTTGGGCCCTTAACCTTATAAATAACATTTAACATCAATATGCATGTTTAATATTAATCGGAGTGAGGTCCACATACCCCTCTAAACGAACCATATTCATATGGTTGAGGACACAGTGTAGGGTGAGGGTCAGAGCACAGGCTTGAGATTGACAGACATAAGTTATTATTGCTCTGCAGGCATTTGTTTGAGAACCTTTCTTAATCCATCAGAACCTCAATTCTTACTTCTATTAAATGGGTAGTAAGGCTCTTCTCTTCAGATGGTGGTAAAGATTGAGATTCTGGGTATTGAGCCCCCCAGCATAGGGCCTGGCACACAGTGGACAAGTGGAAGTGTCCGCTGTGATTATTACGTTGGTTGCAATGCACTGTGTAGACAACAGCCGCCAGTCAGAAGCAGCCTGGTCCTCAGACACTTAGGAGGGCTCCTGTGGTTGCTGCTGAGAACGTCCTTCTCATTGGAGAAAGGACACAAAAGCTCTCCTCTTTCCTTTGTACTGGCTGCTGCATCAATTGGTGGAGACCTCTGACACTTCTGCCTGAAACTCCCTTTGGACCAGGACTTCAGGGCAAGGCGAACCCCCCTTTGTTCAGGGAAGACCTTCTTAGACCTTTTTGTTATGTAAAGGAACTGCACAACCCAAAGTCTGTGTAGACACAAAACTGCCTTTGCGTGACACTATAAACAGTTGTCCTCATAGTAAGCAGAGGGCGTCTCTGCAAACTATTGTTTCTTTTGTAAAAGAAACTTAATATTGGGTTCTAAAAATATTGTGTGAATGTGTTACTCCCTGCCCCCAGATCACTCCCATACCCAAAATCTAAGGCATTTTTTAAATACCATTTCCTATACATTGTCTTATTGTTTGTATTTATCATTACAGGTGAAGATATTGCTGTGTCTTTTTATTGCACAGTATCATTATGTGGAGATATACATATATGTGTGTGTGTGTGTATATATATATATATATATACACACACACATACACACACACACACACATATATACATACATATCCATGTTTTTTTCTTTTATTTTTATCAGTGGTTGAAAAAGAAGCTTTGTATGAGCATAAACAGGATTGACAGGTGCGGCCGTCCATTTTGTGGATATTTCCCTGCAGCTTTCTTTTCTCAGGTGCTATTACATGTGGAAACACCTCATTCTTCTAAACTACTACATAGTATTTCATAAGATGTTCCAGAGTATATTTCTCTATATCTTATCGATGGACAAATTGGTGTCTGATTTTAAAAGAAATAGGCTGATCAATATCTTTATTTTATTTTTGTTGCTGTCATTAATCCTGGGGATATTTTTTCCATTGATTTTTTTTTTTTTTTTTTAGGGAGAGTGGAAAGGAGAGAAAAAGGAAAGGATGGGAGGAGAAAGAGAGAAACATCGATGTGAGAGAGACACAATTGCCTCCCTCACACCCCCAATCAGATACGAGTCCCTTCAGTGGGCAGGCCAACCATTGAGAAACACACTGGCCAAGACATCTTTATTTTTATATATGTTTCCTGGGCACCTGAAGGAGTATTTCTACTCAAAAGTAGAATTGCTGGTGTGTGCACTTTGAATTTTAATAGTTCTGCCAAATTATCTTCTAAAATAGCTGAATAATTTATACTCCCACTAGCAGCATAGGTCCTCACATCCTAATACTCAGTATTCTCAGATGTTTTAATTTTTGCCAATATGGTAATTTTTTTCCCTATTTTGTATTTTCCTCATTTCTATATATTTTTGAGCATTTTTTCCCTTACGTTCATTGTATTTATACTCTGTAAATTGCTGTTAACACCTGATGATTTGTTGTTGGTATTTTTAGATCTTTTTATTGATTTGTAGACATTCTGTATACATTCTAGATTTAGATATTTTGTCTGTTTGAAAACAATGTAATTTTCCAGGTTGTTGCTTTTGTCCTTTTAACCTGTTTATGGCAGGATTTCCATACATTCCCCTCCCCCCCATTTGGATGTATTGGGCTTTTCCTTGAAACCATCAGCTTTTTGTGTCTAAAGGAGTTGTACATGCAATCAAAGGGGGAACAGGATAGCCTGTGAGAAGGGGCGGATCTGAGGTTCTGGTGATAAAGGCTGTTGGAGGCGAGCAGGACAGGTTGCTGTGGTGGGCAGCGAAGGCTTGGGAGAGGAGAAATTGGAGCTGGGCAGGGGAAAGCCTGGGGGATATAAGTGGCCTGTGTGCAGAGTGACCCACGGAGCAGTGACCATCTTAACGAAGAGCCTCGGTCACGTGGAAACTGGTTCCCTAAATTTGCTCTTATAGTTGAAAACGGGTAAGTCATGGAGGGATTTGGAATCAGGAAAGGTTTAAAAGAGTTACAGGGTGTTTCTAAGATTAAAATCTACAGCATGAGATAACATGGGTAATAATACTGTTTGTTCTTAGTCGAGTGGTTCATTTCGTTAAGAAATACTTTTTATCAAGAACAAATCTCCGAAATGAAGGCCCTGTTGACCCTAATGAGCTAATTAGGTGAGAAACTTGAACCTTTCAACCATCCACCTGACATGTTTAGAAATTGCACCCAGTTGTTCTAATAAAAGGGTAGTTTCTTCCTTTGTGGTTTACCCTCTAACCCTCCAAAACTGGGTCATTTTCAAAGACAAGTTAAACAGACATTTCGCTCTAAGTAGGCTGACCCAAAAGGCAGGGCTAGGGAGTCCTGGATTATGCAAAATTATTAATAGCTCCCCCTTCCAGTCTTAAAGTGTCCTGGTTTGTATGGTAAATTATATGCTACCCTAATTCTAAGTGATCTGCTTTGGACCTTTTTTTTTTGCTTACTCTGTGGATCCTCAGTGCCCAAAGGGACGCTTTCCAGCGTAAGGGTATTTGCCCGCCATGTACACTCTGTCTTTCTGAAATTGTTGTATTTTCTCCCTTGCATACAAATGACGGCAAAAATTTCAGAAGAAAAACAAATAACATAAATAAGACGAGTTACCATAAACCTAGAAATAAACATTAACATTTTGATCTATATGTCTACATGCCTAAACATATCTATCAATCCATCATATAGTTATATATTTTTATTTTATTTTTTTAATTGCTATATTTTAATCCTCACCTGAGGATATTATTCCATTGATTTTTAAAGAGAGTGGAAGAGAGAGGGAAAGACAGAAATATCAATGTGAGAGAAGCATATTGATTGTTTGCCTCCTGCACACGCCCCCACTAAAGCCCAGGGTGAGGTATGTGCCCTGAACTGGGCTTGAACCCAGGACTCTTCAGTCCACAGACGTTCTATCCACTGAGCCAAGCCTGCTAGGGCAGTGATCGGCAAACTCATTAGTCAACAGAGCCAAATATCAATAGTACAATGATTGAAATTTCTTTTGAGAGCCAAATTTTTTAAACTTAAATTTCTTCTAATGCCACTTCTTCAAAATAGACTCACCCACACTGTGGTATTTTGTGAAAGAGCCACACTCAAGGGGCCAAAGAGCCACATGTGGCTTGCAAGCCGCAGTTTGCCAACCCCTGGGCTAAGGCTATTTATATATTTTTAGATCCTCAATCTTCAAGCCAAACCACTTTATTTGGAGTGGCATTCTATATATCATATCTATCTATATAAAAGCCTAAGTGACTGGCCAACTGGCCGGTAGCTGTGACATGCAGTGACCACCAGGGGGCAGATGCTCGATGTACACGCATGGAAGCATGAAAAAGACTGATGAATCTCAGAGGGAAGCAGGGAGGGAGGAGGGCGGGTAGAGAGTAACCAAAGATCTTATATGCATACTAGAGGCCCATTGCACGGATTTGTGCACCAGTGGGGTCCCTCGGCCTGGCCTGTGGGGATTGGGTCAAAACCAGTTCTCCAACATCCCCTGAGAGGTCCTGGATTGCAAGAGGGTGCAGGCCAGGCCAAGGAACCCCACCGGTGCACGAATCCGTGCACTGAGCCTCTAGTACATATATAAATGTGGATATACATACTACATAATATATATATTCCAAGTTATTTAGTAACATACTCAAAATAGATAAATGTAATCACCTTTTAAAATAATAACTTTTAGAGACTGCATGGTATTCCAGTGAATGGCTATTCTTAAACTATAATATGTATAAATCTTCAATTTGGGGCATTTAAGTTGTTTCATATCTCTATATGTAGATAGATATTTAACAGTGCTATAGTGAATGTTTTATGGAGCTAAGTTTTTTCACATCCTCATGGTTATTTAGGATGCTTTCTTATAAATGGAATCAATAAGTCAAAAAGGATATGCATTTAAAATTTTGAAGTTGTCAAATTTAGCCAGCATGTGTGAGAATTCTTATTCCTCATGGCCTCGTTTATGATGTATCTTATTATTTTTGTTTATCTGTCAGTCTGTTAGGAAAGAATTTCATCTTCTAGTTATTTTAGTTACACGTCTGATTATTGATTACTTATATTCCTTTTTTTATAAATTGATAATTCTTTTAGAGCTTTTTCAGTAAATTGTGAAAGTTCTCTTATATATTACATAAAGTTATCTTTTGTGTTATAAATTGCAAGATTTTTGCCTAATTTACTACTTGTCTTTTAACTTTGTGGTAGGTTTATGTGCATGTGTGTTATATATAGGTTAAGAAGTCTTTACCTTTTATAGAATTACTAGAGGCCTGAAGCATGAAATTCGAGCAAGGGTAGGCCTTCACAGCCCCCACTTTGTCCACAAAGTCGTTCAGGAGGGCGTCTAGATGCTCGTTGCACTGTTCGGTTTATTTGCATGTTACACTTTTATTATTATAGAAACCTATTAGTCTTTTCCTTTGTGGAGTTACGTGCTTTTTTAAAGGACTAGGTTTTCAACAAAATTAACCTGAAAAATTGAGTTTCTTGTTTCAAACTTTACAGTATGGGCATTGTAGATAGATGAGGCATAATTTTTGTTTCTGTTTCTATGGTTCTGCATATTTCCCAGAAGGGGTTTAGTCACTTTACAAATTCACTGATAAGTTACTGCAAGTAAGAACTGGTGATATGCATTCTTTTCCTCAACCACAAAACATTTATGCCTTCCTTCAGGAAAAGCCGTAAGGGAAGTTCTTTGTTTTTTAATTCTCACCCAGGACTTGTTTAGAGTAAAGGAGGGAGGGATGGGGGGTAGGGGAAGAGAGAGAAAGAGAGAGAGAAATAAAGAGCAAGAGAGAGAGAGAGAGAGAGAGAGAGAGAGAGAGAGAGAGAGAGAAAAGAGAAGAGAGAAACATCAATTGTCTGCCCTCCATACGAGCCCCAACCTGGGATCAAACCTGCAACACAGGTATGTGCACTGACCAGGAATTCAGCTGGCAGCCTTTCAGTGTACAGGATGATGATGTTCAACCAACTGAACCACTCAGGCCCAGTCTCATGGAAGTTTAAAAAGCCTAATTCGTTTAGAATCTTTGCAGAGTGAATCATTGTCCCATTGATAAGCTTTATAATTGCACTGATGTTTTCTCAAGAAACACCAACCCAAGGTTCTAATACACAGTCAAGGAAAGGCCACAGCCTTTCATAGCTCCCTCAAAGCAAGCAGCTTTCCCTGGAATGGAGTACCTGGGCTTCACAGCAGAGGTACTACTCTGTGGCAAAAAGGGCATTCCAGGCAAATGTGCATCTAGTTCTAGATGGGAATGGTATGGTGTGCTTGTATCTGGGTTCTTACACTGGGTTGAACCACATGTGAGCCTCAGAGACTCTCTCTTTGTCTTTCAAGTTAGACCTGAGCACCCTGCTTTCTCCTTGGCGCTCTCCCGTGCCTGATTGGCCCTCTCAATCTTTATTCCAGGGGTTAGGGAGAAAAAATTCTCTCTCACTTACAGACCTCATGGAAGTCCATTTGGTTGTCCTCAACCCCAGCCTCCTTCCATTGGAGGCTTTTCTTCCTACAGAGAGAGGGAGGAGAGGTCTTGAGCACCACTGAAAGGTGAATGTAAGATCGATGATCGCTACCATCATGATACTGGGATAGGGCAACCTACTTTTATTTTCAGCTCTCAGAGCTTTTCTCCTCCTGCTTACCAGTGGGGACTCCAGGGTCCGGCCCATGTAAAATCTCAGGGTACCAAACCTACCCATTGACTTCTCAAGAGAACCCCATCATTGCTAAGTCTCCCTGCTCTGATTTATTCCTTCTCAAGGAATCGTTAAAGAATAAGAACTGTAGAATAACCTGCTCATATCAGCAGGGAATCAGGTTTATAGTGTCACTCTGGGGGCCAGACCAGGGATTTGAAAATAGTTTTTTTTTACTATGGAATGACCGTGTTATGGATTAGAGATCTATACTTCTTTTCAAGATCTATACTTCTGTATGAAGTACATCAGGGGTCTCCTCAATTTGGGGAGGATAAATGGATTTCCCTCTGCTATTTGGTCTCCCTCTCTCCATCCTCTTATTTAGTATTACAAAAGTTAAAGAACTAATTTGGCTCAACACAACCCTCCGAGTGCCAGGGGAGAAAATCAAATATGAGCAAAGTTCAAACTCTGTCGTAGGCAAGGCTCATTTATAAATAACTTGATTCTTGTTACCCATTCAGCAATCATATATCTTTCCCAGTGAGTATTGGCAGCATGTCAGATGGAGATCACTTATGAAGAGGTTTTGCATTTCCAAACCCAATATGGATTCACGAGAATCTGGATTTGGGGAAGCCAGTTTGACTAAAGGAATTAAGGCTCATTCTTTTCTCCTTTTGAGGGCTGTGGTGGGAAGTGGTAGAGCAGATCATCATTGTCTATGCAATGAATTCACTCAAGTAAATTCATTCATTGACTAAGATTTTCCTCCGTGATAGGCAACACCAGAGAAGTAAGGAAGAGAAATACTGGATACATGATATGTCTCCATTTTCCAGCAGGGGCTGAATCGTGGCCTCCAAAGATATTAAGTCCCAATCCCTGAAATCTTTGAAGGTACTGCCAATAATAGTACATACATGGTGATGTGATTAAGGTAAACATCTTGAGTTGGAAATATTATCCTGAATTATCCATTTGAGTTCTAAAATGCCATTATATATGTTCCTCCTAAGAGGGAGGCAGAACCTGACCAGCATGGCTCAGTGGTTGAGCATCCATCTAACCCAGGAGGTCATGGTTCAATTCCCAGTCGGGGCACATGCCTGGATTGCAGGCTCAATCCCCAGTATGGGGTGTGCAGGAGGCAGCCAATCAAAGATTCTCTCTCATCATTGATGTTTCTATCTCTCTCTCCCTCTCCCTTCCTCTCTGAATTCAATTAAAAAAAATTTTTAAAGAAAAGCCAATGACAGTTTTGAACAGTCTGACTTGTAGGCTCCTGTGTAGGGAAGGGGTTAGGAAGAGGGGAGGGTGAAGTGAAGAGAACATGAGGGAGCTATTTTGGGAGTTCAGGTGAGAGATGGCAGTAGCCTGGATTAGGGTGGAATCTGGGCTAAGGTGGAGGCTAGACCTGGTGAAAGTGAGCAAATGTAAGATTATTTAGGCCACCGATGCTTGAATGGTCTTGGGTGGGGAGTGTGGAAGAGGGTGGTGTCCTGGAAGACTACCAGATTTGTAGGCCAGATGGATGGGAGTTGTCACCAGGATGATGAGCTGCTTGAAGGAGCAGGTGATGATTCGCCTGCAAAGTGAAGATCCAGAGGAGAAACCGCTTTGGAGAGCAGCCACTATGCCCACAACTCCGTCTGAGGCAAGCTTACGGATCCTGCCACCAGGGCCACAGCAAGTTGAACTGGGAGAACGCCTGAATGGTGGCCATGATAATGGTCTTATGAAAGCCTATCTGTGAAGAGGGCTGTGCCATAAATAGTTGATGAGATCTCCTTTGGAGGATTTGAAAAAGAACCTCCAAGTGACAATATTTAGAACTGCGGACATAAGAAAGGTCATACAGAAAGGCAGAAAGTAGAAGTCATGAGTAAGCAAAAGGTCCTAAGATGGAAGGTAGGAGAGAAGAGAGAAGTGGCTGAAGGGCCACAGGGCACTTGGGAGGGACTGATGGACCCCTGACTCTGAGTGTGGCCAGCTGGTTAAGAGCTAGGCTTGCAAGTTGAGCAGATGTAGTTTTGGGTTCCCAGCACTGATGCTGATAGGTGCATGACCTCAAACAAGTCACTAAACTTCTCTAAGGCTCTGTTCTGTTCCCTGAACTGTAAAATAGACACCATAATATTTCTTGGGCCTTGCTCTGAGGATTAAAGAAAAACACATGAGAATGGGAGAAGATATTTGTAACACATAAAACCACTGGAGAACTGTTATCCAGAATAAGAAGTTGGAGGGGGTGTGGAAAACTTTTACAAATCAACAAGAAAAAACAGCCAACTCCTCCCTCACAAGCAAAAGACTTGAACAAACGTTTATTAAAAGAGGATATTAACATGGCCAAAAAATATATGAAAATAACGTCAATCTCATCCTACATAATAAAAGCCTAGGTGGCATCATACCCTTGCACAACATCATTACAAGATGGCCACCATAAAATAGCCACCCTCACATCATCAAAGATGGCCACCCCAAGATGGCTGCCACAAGATTCCTATATAATAAAAGCTTAGGTGGCATCATGCCCTCATGAGACATTATTATAAGATGGCCACTATCATGTCATCACAAGGGCAGTTGGGGGCAGCCAGGCTGGCAGGGAAGGGCAATTGGAGCAACCAGCTGGCAGGGGAGGGCTTTTGAGGGTGACCAGGCCATTAGGGCAGGGCAGTTTGGGGCCATCAGGCTGGCAGGGTAGGGCAGTTGGGGGCCATCAGGCCAGCAGGGGGAGGGAGCAGTTGGGGACCATCAACTCGGCAGGGGAGGGTAGTTAGGGGCCATCAGACCAGAAAAGGGAGGGCAATTGGGGGTGACCAGGCCTGCAGGGAAGGTCAGTTAGGGGTGACCAGATTGGCAGGGGAGGTCAATTAGGGGCAAACAGGCAAGCAGGGGAGGACAGTTGGGGGTGATTGGGCAGGCTGGCAGGGGAGCAGTTAGGCACCAATTAGTCTGGCAAGAGAGCAGTTAGAAGGTGATCAGGCTGGCAGGCAGAAGTGGTTAGGGGCAATCTGGCAGTCAGATGAGCAGTTAAGAGCCAGCAGTCCCAGATTGTGGGAGAGATGTCTGACTGTGGGGCCTAAACTGGCAGTTGGAAATCCCCCAAGGGGTCCCAGGTTGGAGAGAGTACAAGCCAGGCTGAGGGACACCCCACCTGTGTACAAATTTTGTGCATCAGGCCTCTAGTTAATAAATAATAAGGGAAATACAGTGAGATTCTACAAGCAACAACATAGATGAATTTTGTAAATGTAATGCTGAGCAAAAGTAACAAGATAGGGATAGATGTGTGAAGTGTGAGTCAGTGTATTAAAACTTAAAAGTTAAAAAACAGACATTAAAACTACAGTTTAAATACTATACACATACATCAGATTGGCAAAGTGTGAAAAAATCTGATAATACTAGGTGTTATTGAAGGTGTGCTATAATAGGAAATCTATATGCTGGTGGGAATGTAGATTAATGTAGTCTCCCTTTCAGTTTCTCCCAGAGGCTGTGTTTTCCTGCTTTGGAATTATCCAGTAAAATTGAAAATATGCACATCCTACAACCCAGTGATTCTGTATCTAAGAAGAACATCTCATGTATACCGAAATATACAAGTATATCTATAATTCTATCATTCATGGCCTCATGCTAGAAAAAATGCAAATATCTAATTGTAGAATGGAAAAGTAGATTGTAATATAGTCACACAGTGGAGTACTGTGTGGCCCTGAAAAATGAACAAACTATGCTATCGTAAACAACATGGATGAATCTTGGAACACAATGTTAAACATAAATAACGTAGCATATGATTTTATTTTAAAATGCAAAACTAGGCGAAACTAAATTGTAAACCATATTATGGATTTCTTATTGCATACCATATATTGTGGAGCAAATGATAAAAGTAAAGAAGTGATTATCACACAAGTCAGAATAGTGGTTGCTTCTGGGGAAAGGGAGGGTTCTGGGACTAGACAAGGATACCTGCATAAGGAGGATTTGGCAGTTCTTAGAGGTATTCTATTTCTTGATCAAGGAGGTAGTTTTACAAGTATTTGCTTTGTGATTGTTCATTATGTTGTACATTTGTTTTGAACAGTTTAATCTAAGAGTATTTTATTCCACAATTTAAACAGGTTTTTAAAAAAAGAAAGCTAACACTTGTAAAATGCTTGGCATAATGCCTGGCCCATATTAAGAGCTCAACAGATGGCAATTTTATTTACCGTTATAACCCAGTTGATAGAGCCACACTGTATCCTAAGCAACCTTCCAGCGTCTGGACTGAGCTTTATTCTCCATGAGGTCTGGCTTGGAGGTAGAAATTCTGGACTCCTCTGTTTCCCAGAGTGGCCCCCTACTGTATCCCATTATTTAAGGCGGTGATTCTTAACTGATGTGTGGTGGTTTACTGCACTGCCTCAAACTGGAATATACATACAAGCATATCTATAACTTTATTGTTCATGGACTCATGCTAGAAAAAATGCCAGTCTCCATCAATTCAGTAACTGGAAGTAATGCAGAGTGAATCCAGCCTGCTATAGGACCGGGTTAGGGCTCAGAGGTGGAACCTGATGGCAAGCTGGTGCCAAAGAAATGAGAACATGTGAAAACTTGGCCTTCTGAGAGTCTGCTGGGGAGGTAAAGTCAGACCCAAACAATAGTCATGTAGAAGGGGATCAGGTGAATCCCAGGATAGAGGGGGATGCCATTAAAAGCCTTCAGTTATGTAGCAGCCCTCAAATCTAGCATTCCATAGAAAGGGTGACAGTCACTGATCAAAGTAACCTGAGAATGTCTCTCTTCCTTGCAAGCCATAGTTATTGTGAGGGTTCTTGTGTACAATGGCTAATTATAATAACAGCTAATAATTATGGGATGCTAATCGTCACTAGGATAGTGTACTAATATTTGACCTCATTTCCACCCTGTGAGGTAGGTGCAGTTCTCTCCATTTCACTGGATTCCGATGAGGCATGGAGGGAGTCAGTAACTCGCTGAATGTTTCACAGCTGGTAAGGACCCGGGAATAGGGAATATTACTTTATTTTCTGGTTCTAGAGGGAGAGTATAGTCCAGTGTCAGGGAGTTAGATGGAGGCAGGTTTTGCTAAGGGTGAGCAAACACATCCTAATGGTGGAATGGGGAGTTTTTAAGAACAGCAGGCTCTCTCTCTCTAAGCAGGGGCAGCTGGACAATTTATTAAATGTGCTTTAGAAGAGAGTCCCCCATTGAGTTGTAGGTTGAACTAACTTCCTTTCAAGGCCCGTTCAAAGAATCCCAAATGTAAGTTTGCATTTTAGTAGGGTTTCCAATAGGATGCCGGACTGTATGCTTATTTTCTTTTTAAATACGAACTTCCAGACTTTAGTGCATACCCTGATGTATAAACTGTTTGAGCACTTTCATGTTGATGGCCATGAACTTCCTCGGAACTCTTGAGGCACCGTAAAATGGTTTTCCCCATGGCGTTGTTTTCTTTTAGTTTTTAAGCCGGCAATAGCTGCAAAGAGCCTTTCTGACTGGCATGAAGTATCCTTCTAAGCTTTAGAAGAAAAATAATTTGCATCAAACATTCTTCCACATTTATTTCTTTAATTTCAGACCAGAGGTGCTGAGCTTTTCATATGACTTTCCTGCCACACCTCCCACGAATGGCATGTGTAGTGTGAAGACTGCGTGTGCGGCACTAACAGTGGTGTTTGATAGCATTTGGGCTGTTTAGAATCTGCCCTTTAGACTGAAGTGATATGTCTGGCTTTGTTTCCAGGGTTACAGAAACTTCCTTGGTCTATTTCCAGGCCTGTGCCCAGTGGAAATGCTACTACCCTGCAGGATAATGAAGGTGTTGATCCTGAGAAGGAATATTTCTGTCAAAAAAGGACTCTTTGTGGTTAACTAGGCCCAGATTCATAATCAGAGTTTAGC
>JAAGEH010000307.1:33643708-33811800 GCA_011751065.1 Lasiurus cinereus
CTCTCTCTCTCTCTCTCTCTCTCTCTCTCTCTCTCTTTCTCTCTCTCATACGCACGCGCGCACACACACACACACACTCAAGCTGCCAAGTCTCCTGCACTATGTTCCTGCTGTCTGAACCCACCTTTATACTAGTAAAGGAGTTCCTGGAATGTATATTTTGACCAATTGGATGAGACCGGCTCTATCTAATCAGAGCTGCTCAGCTATATCCTTATGTGCATTTTTACTGACCAATCAGAGTGGCTCCATAATGAACAATTAGAACGAGCAATTCCAGCTGATCAGGACAGTATTTTGAAGCCTATCAAAGTGTGCAAATTTGGGTTCTTCATTTGCATAAAAACAGACCAATCAGAGACCAGGATGAGTACTAGTTCTATATAAGTGGAACCTCCGCATTGTTGGAAGGGAGCCTACTTTCAGTCTCCTCGTGAGGCTGTCTTTCCCCACTTTGCAAACTGTTCACCTGAATGAAGTCTCTTTTTCCACACTCCAGACTGGGGACTCCTGTTGATACTGGTTTGGCAGAAGCTAATTTTTGTTGACAGAGGCATACGGTGGCATTTGGTTGAGCCTTTGCTGTTACCTGACAAAACTGACTGGGTTGTGGTTGAGTGTTTGGCCTGAGGGTGTAAAATAGACTCCGATTTTCTCCATGGGCAAATGTAAGAGCTGAGTGGCATATAGTTGCTTTTAGGGTTTTAGAATAATTACTGTTTTAACTAAATGTGTTTAAGCTGAGGGTCGTCACATGTACAACTTGGGTGTGGGACTCCTGCAAACCTGGGTTATAGTCCTAGCTGTGGTTTTATGACCTTGGGCAACTTATTAAACCTCTGGGCCTTAATTTCTTCGTTTGTAAAATGGGATAATTCTGCCATTCAATACTATTACAGGGTGAATGATCCTATCTAATAAAAGAGTAATATGCAAATTGACCATACCTCCACTATACTTACCAGCCACACCCACCAGCCAATTCCGAGTGAGTATGCAAATTAACCCAACCAAGATGGCTATGGCACCAGAGAGTGCAGGAGAGAGGTCTGGATTGCCCCTGGCAATGGAAGAAGCCAAGCTCTCAGCAAAGCCTGGCCTGCAGCTGTTAAGGCAACAAAGTTTCAATGGCTGTGCAGCAGAAGGCTTGGCTCCATTCCAGGCTACAAAGTTTCAATTGTAGAAGATAAATAAATCCCAGATACCAGGGCCTCTGCTTGGGTTGCTGGGGGGCGTGGCCAACCTGCAAACCACTACAGGACCCTCCCCCAGGCCACCTCATGCCCCAAGGGAACACCCACCCTGATCCAGGACACCCTTCAGGGCAAACCAGCTGGCCCCCACCCATGCACCAGGCCTCTATCCTATCTAATAAAAGAGTAATATGCAGATTGACCATCACTCCAACACACAAGATGACTGCCTCCATGTAGTCACAAGATCCTGCCTCCTTGTGGACACAAGATGGCCACCACAAGATGGCCAGCAGGGGAGGGCAGTTGGTAGGAACCAGGCCTGCAAGGGAGGGCAGTTGAGGATGATCAAGCCTATAGGGGAGGGCAGTTAAGGGTGACCAGGCTGGCAGAGGGGGGAAGTTGGGAGTGACCAGGCCTTCAGGGAAGGGCAGTTGGGGGTGACAAGGCCCACAGGGTAGACAGTTAGGGGAAAACAGGCTGGTAGGGGAGCAGTTAGGCATCAATCAGGCTGGCAGGGGAGAGGTCAGGGGGTGATCAGGCTGGCAGGCAGATGCAGTTAGGTGCAATCAGGAAGGCAGGCAGGTAAGCAGTTGGGAGCCAGCAGTCCTGGATTGTGAGAGGGATGTTTGACTGACTGTTTAGGCCCAGATTGGAGAGGGAGCAGGCTGGGCTGAAGGACACCACCCCCCTCCGCCCATGCGTGAATTTCATGCCCCAGGCCTCTAGTAATTTACATAAAATACCTGGCCCATAAGTAGGGATTCGATACATATTAAGTGACTTTAAGAAATCTTTCGGATCTTTTTTTTTTTTTGATTTTTTTACAGAGAGGAAGGGAGAGGGATAGAGAGTTAGAAATATCAATGAGAGAGAGACATCAATCAGCTGCCTCCTGCACGTCCCCTATGGGGGATGTGCCACAACCAACATGCCCTTGACCGGAATCGAACCTGGGACCTTTCAGTCCATAGACCGACGCTCTATCCACTGAGCCAAACCGGTTTTGGCTCTTTTGGATCTTATTCATGTGTTTAATGATTCCACAGTAAGGAAAGCCCAGAGGCACTTATAACACACTTCTGCTTATACTGTTTTCCTTGGGAATGAAATACTGTGCACTAGTGTGTTACCTCCTTAGGAGTATTAGTATGTATATATCCACTAGGATGCTTTTGCAAGTAGCAAAACCCCCAACTCAAAGTAGCATAAAAAACCAAATGAATTTATTGGTTCATGTAACTGTAAAGTCCCATGATCAAGTTCAATTGGCCCAGCAGCTCCAAGATGGATGGAAAGGTCTGGTTTCTTCTCTCCTACCCTGGTTATCAGCTTTACTCCAAGTCTGCCTTCTTGTAGTTGCAAGATGGTTGTCAGCAGAAGTCTGGGTCCCTCTATTAGAATTGAATTTAATCAATGTGATGGAAGACCCATTATAATAGCGGCTCTTATAGTATTCTTCTCCCCTATGTAGGAGAAATGCAGAGATAGGCCGTCTAGTCTCTGTCATGTCTTGGGCCCAGATTCTAACTTGATGCTGCACCTAGTAGGGCACTACTACCTTTCCCAAGGTCACCTCCAGGTCCAAAATGACGGCTGGTGCTCCAACCATTACATCTGCATTCCAGGCCAGAGGAAGGAAGATGAGGTGACGCTTTGTAAGCACCTCACAGCGCTGTTGCTTTCATTGCATTGGCTTGAACGTAGTCGTGTCGGGTGGGAAAGAGAGTCTGGGAAATAGAATCTTTTGTTGGGCTCAGATCTGCCCAGTCGGGAATTGAATCATGCCTATTCCCAAGAAGAAAGGGGCAATGACTATTTGAAGGCAAGCAGCAGTTGTTGCCACTCAGGGCCACATGATTATTCAGGCCCAATGGACACAGAATGTCTTTTTTTTTTTTAAGCTTCCATGGAAGGGAACAAATATTTTCTTATTGGAAAATCTCAGAAAACACACCTCCTGTCCCATTGGCTCAAATTGGGTCTTTTATCCATCCTTTCATCATTCACTGGTGTGTGTGTGTGTGTGTGTGTGTGTGTGTGTGTGAGAGAGAGAGAGAGAGAGAGAGAGAGAGAGAGAGAGAGAGAGTCAGTGCTGATTGGCTGGAGCACATGAGATCTCTCTCTCTGTAAATCAAAGGTGAGGCTAGTTCCCCAGCCACATCCCTGGGACACTCAAGGACCCGTTAGGGAAAAGGAAGGGGCCTTAGTACAAAGTTTAGCATCATGACTTGATGCTGCAGCCTTCCTTTCATGATGCTGAACAATTCTAGACTTTTAACCTCTTGTATTTTAGATCTCTTACTTATTTTTATGGATCTTTTCTGAATCCTCTCCAATCTTTCCTGATTTGTGCTGGGCACAATAATAAACAGGCAAATCTGTAAATCTCTCTCTAAGCTTCAATTTACCCATCTATAATTGCTGAGGATCATGGTATCTACCTTTCTCCAAAGATCAATTGAGATGATACACAAAGAGCATTTAATAAAGGTGAAATCATAACCACGCTTCCTGATTCTCGGGCCGATTCTTCTATTTGCATTTTTTTTCTCTCTCGTGCTCGTTTCTTTACCTGAATCCTTAGGAACCTTTCTGTTGTGCTCCAGCTTCTGTTTCTGTGGTTTGCTTGTTTTTCCTTTGAAATTCTTTTCAATAAATGTCCCTGTGTCTGTTTCTGACTTCTCTCATTTGCCAAGGCAATTTTCTGTGCTCGAAGGAATGAAACTAAGGAAAAGTGACTCAGGTGGGCAGAGAGGAGAAAAGACGCTGTGAGGAGCGGGTGGAGGGAAGGCTGGTATGGTCCCATGTCTGGTCCCCCCCACTGCTTCAGCCTCACCCCTTCCTAGCCAGCCCAACCAGAGGTTGACTTCTTGCTAGGTGGCTGAGTTACTTAGAAAAGAAAGAAGATTGTGCCTGATTTGTTCATGTGAGTCAAGAAACACCTCCTCAGTCATTAGATCTTGAATTGGTGTACATACTGCTTAGAGTGGAGCATATGAGTTTATTCAGTTTAGAAATTCAAAGGATGGGCGCGCGCTCTCTCCTCTCTCTCTCTCTCTCTCTCTCTCTCTCTCTCTCTCTCTCTCTCTCTCTCTCTCTCTCTCTCTCTTGAACTGAGAAAGCCTCCTCCAGCTGCATCTCAGATGATTTGTCCTCATCCTCTTACCTCTTTCCAGCCTGCTCTCCTTGCTTCTGCAAGGCCAATGGATCTGGGAGGATTTGTACCCATTTTCCCAAGCAAAGAGGTGCGAGTGAAATGCTGCCTTGCACGTGGTGGAGGATACAGGCATCCCTGGAGTGCTGCTTGTAGTTCCGTCTTAATTATCAGGGAGGGGTAATAGCTCACATCAATGGCCAGTCACTCCAAGCACTTTGCAGGCACAGCGACAGCAATCGCTAACAGTTAATGGGATGTTTACTATGTGCAAAGTGAAGTTTAAATGGCTTTCTATAAATTAATTTATTCTATTCCCTAGTACTCCTCTGAAGTAGTAACTACCAGCATCCTCATTTTACAGAGGGGGGGATCTGGGATCCAAAAGGTTAGACTACGTGTTCATAGCTAGTACCTCCCCACGAGGAGGTTTTAATATTATTATCATACCCATTTTACAGATAAGGAAACTGAGGCACAGGGAGAGGAAGTAGTCCTGGATTCAAATGCAGACATGAGATTCTAAAGCCTGGGTCTTACCTGGTATGTCATGCCACCTTCTCCGGGGACATGTGAGAGCAGCATCTTCCGACCCAACACTTCACGCAGGAGGAGCCTGAGGACCACCTGTGACTACGGAACTCCTCTGGGAGCAACTAGTGGCGTGGCACAGGAGGCAACCCCAGCTGTCCTGGCAGTGCTTCTGGGGTCTGGAGGGGAGTGAGGAAGGAAGGCCCTGTGATTGTCATATCACGTCTCTGGCACCAGAAACAGAATTCACTTGTGCTTTTACTGCTTTATGGTCTCTTCTTTTCACCCCTGGGGCTGTTGGTCAGGGTGTCCTGGGACCTGCAGGGCCTCTGAAGCATCAGATTCTGCCCTCATAGTTCTACCAGTTACCTCAGGGAACTAGCCAGGGAAGACCTCATTGAAGATGTGATGGTTGGTTTATACCAGGACTTGTTTCCTAAAGGGTTTATGGCAGTGTAAAGAAATGCCTCCCGTTCTGGGAGAGAGCATCTGTCAGGCTCTCGTAGGCTCCTAGAAGTCCCAGGGGTCTAGACAGAACCCATCATCTTCCTGCACCTGCCTTTCTTTACCTTAATTTTTTAAAATCCTCATCTGAGGATATTTTCCCATTGATCTCTTAGTGTGGAAGAGAAAGAGAAAGATAGAAATGTCGATGTGAGAGAAACACATTGTTTGGTTGCCTCCTGCACTCGCTCTGACCAGGGACCTGGGCAGGGAAGGATCCTGCAACCAAGGTACAGTGCCCTTGACTGGAATTGAACCCGGCACCCTTCAGTCCATGGGCCGATGTTCCATTCACTGAGCCAAACCAGCTGGGGCCATTTCCTGACCTTTAAATTGGAAATAATGTCTTCCTGGGCAGGTACTAAATGACAGTTCCTGTGAAGTTCCCAGCACAAGCCTGGCACCAATAGACGGTTGGTGGATGATGATGATGTTGGTGAATGTTACAAGGCAGACAACAAAGAAGCCTAAGAAAAACAAGGATAGGGTCATACAACGAAGCCAGTTTTGAGGCCTGTACAAAAACGCCCACCACAAAGTCATCCTGGCTCTCTCCGGGCCAGTGTGAAGACAGGAACCTGATCAGAGAATCATCCACGATGATCACCAGGGAGGCAGTGCTCAGGAGAAGTAACCTTCCAGGCCAAGGTGGGAAGAAGGATCTCACTAGAATCCTGAGGAGGAGGACACTGCAGTGCTATCCACAGTGTCCTCAGCAACTACTTTATGTAAAGCCGGTGACCAGCGCCGCTGTCTGTGCCTAATGGAGGCTAGGCCACGGCATAACCCCTTAGAAAGCACTGCACTGAGAGGCAAGTGCTGGGATTCAGGCACAGTTCTCTCCACAGTTTTGATTTAATTGGGGGTCTGAGAGCTGATGGTTATGAGCCTAATAGGGACCCTCAAGAGCCCTGGGCCCTCTGCATGTATTACCTCATTTAAATCTTACAGCGACGACTTGAGATTGGAAATATGACCATTCCCGTTTTGCAGATAAGGAAACCAAGGCCCAGAAAATAGTCCCAGGGCCTCTGAGCTCATGATCCCTGGTCAGGCTTCCCATGCAGGCAGGCAGGCTCCAGAGCTGGGACCCCTCGTCTCCCCCCCGCCATCATTCTGGGACCAGCATCCTTGCGGTCGCCCTTGGCAGCTGAGCCTTTGACAAGTCTTCGACATCAGTGAGTTCAAAAAGATGTGCATGTGAATGCCGACGGGCAGCTGCTGTTTGGGGCTGGTTAGTGTGGGGCCCTGTGCTTTCCCTGTCAGCTGAGAGGGCGCAGGACTGACACACACTTGCTCATGAGCTGGAACCAGATGACCTCAGCTCAGAAAAAGGGAGGTCAAACAGGAGAGCAGCGCCATGCCCACCTTAGGAAGGAGTCTGCAATCTACTCTAATGCACAGGCAAATGGATGATGGAGGACTCCACGTTTTCTGTGTATTGTGGCTGCAATGATTTTAGTATGAAAACGTGTCAAGGCAGTTAAGTTCCTGTTTCGGCTGTTTTGACAAATGAATATACGGCTCCATCGAATACTCCGTGCACACCCCTTCTATTGTGATTTTTGCCTAAGGTATTGGACCCCTAAGCTATCTGGCAGGAAGCCTTCCCAAAGCCACCCCCTTCCCCCCACTCTGGTGCCACCATCGCAATGCAGTGTTCTAGGAAGGCCAGCTGGAGTGCTGTGCTGCTTCTGTGTGGTAGACATGTGGTTGTAATTGCAACGGAAGCAGCACTCTAAGTGGTGCAGACTTTGGGTTCCTCCTCTTCCTGTATATCCTTAGTAATTGACAGAGTGTCTTGTCCTCTTCTGTGAGAGCTGGGCCCCCTCAGAGTTTCCCAACACTGTCTGAGGGTTGGTGGTTTCCTGTTCAGCCCCCCCCTCCACCTGCCCCATCCAGGCTTGTCAGGTCCCAGTGGTGACTGCTCCTACGCCACCTGCATCACCCCCTGATGTACAGGGCCCACTTGTCCTCAAAATGTGGTCGAGTTGGAGGAATTAGAATACAACATAGCACAGGCAAACGTCCTGTCCCTTATTAGGATTGTTGGCCATGTTCCCTTAAGGCTCTGTCGTGCCGTTATCTTCTTGGGTTTGCTCTTTCCCAGGAGCTGTTATTTGCCCAGCTAACTGCCTCCTCCAATCCCCAAATTCCAGTTACTTCCTTACAAAGCAGAATTTAGCTCATGCCTCATTTCCCCCTTTACTTCCCAGGGCACGGCCAGAGCATACTTATCTCACCCATGAAGTCTCAGCCAGGCTCACGTGGTGTGTTTCTTCACTGTAAGGAATAATATGTGAAAGTGGCCACAGTCATAGTTTTAAAAAGCTTTTTCTCCCTGCTATATTATATGTACCAGAACTTACAAAATAGTTGGGAATTAAATCTTTATAATGTAAGGACAAAATAATGATATAATAAAAAACGACCAGAAATGAGCTGTGAAGCCATGAAAAGACCTGGAGAAAACTAAAAAGTGTATCAATCAATGAAAGAAGCCAGTCTGAAAAGGCTACATACTCTGTGATTCCAGCTCCGACATCTTGGGAAAGACAAAACTGTGGCGATCAGGGGTTGGGGGCGGGGAGGAATAGGAAGAGCCCAGTGAAACGACTCTGTATGATACTACAATGGTGGATACATGTCATTATATACTTGTCCAAACTCAGAATAAACACTAACAAGAGTGAATGTAAGGAATATAAACTGTGGGTTTTGAGTACTAATGACATGTCCATGTGGATTCAAATATTGTAACTAGTGTGCCACTCTGGTGGGCAATGTTGAGAAAGGGGGAGGGGCTGTGTGTGTGAGGGCAGCAGAGGACTATGGGAAATCTCTGTACTGTCTGCTCTCAACTTTGCTGTAAACTGCTCTATAAAATAAAGTCTATTAAAAAAAAAAAGACTCCAAATAGGAGATTAAGTAAGTAATGGTGGTCCCCCAAATAAGGGAGAAGACGAGAAGATGGCTATTGGCTGGGATGGCCCCACTAGGCTTTCAGAGGAGAAAGTAAATGTTGGATTGAGGTTGAGGGGTGATGGGATTTGATATGTGGGGAGTGAGGAGATGGTGTCACGGGGAGAAGGAGGAGCCTGAGCAAAGGCACAGAGGTGGCATGGCATGGGACCCACAGGACTGCGGGGTGAGCAGGGGTCCAGGCGGCAGGAAGAGCAGGTGTCCTCTGCAGGGGAGAAGAAGAAGCAGAGAGCTGCTGTGGAGCCCGTGACCGTGGTTTTCTGGTAGCATTTCTGAAGCGAACGCCTTGATTGTGGTTTCCTGATAAGAGATACTCAGCATTGTAAACTTCGAGGGAGCGGCTCTGTAATTTAGTCTGTTTTCTTACAACATGTGTTTGTTTATTACAGAGAGCTGTGATAACTCGAGGGTGTTGTGTCAACCTTGTCTCATGTACCAGCTGAACTCAGTGACACTAACATCCTGACAGATGGGATGTTATTACTGAACCACCGGGGAGGCTGCCCGGGGCTGACTGTGCTTTGTGTGCAGTGTGGGCCCACTTGACCTGAGTGAAGGCAGCAAAAGCACCTCCCGTTGGAACCCCATGCCTGTGTCAGTTACTCCAGTGGTTCTCAAACTTCAGCCTGTGTCTGAGTCACAGAGGGAGGGGGAGAGTGCCGGGGGGAGGGCAGCGAAGTTAAACATAGAATGCCATGCCCCACCCCCAGAGTTTCTGATTCAGTAGGCATGGCCAGAGAATCTGCATTTCTAGCAAGTGCCTAGGTGATGCAGATGCTACTGATGGGGAGATCACACTTTGATGACATAAGTCTACTCCTGAGCCCTGTAGTTAACATAAAACTTACCCTCTCCTGTTCTGCTTCTGCGAAGGTGTGGCCTAAGGCACTTCAGTTTCAGAATGGAACCTGAATGTCCATTAACAAATGAAAGGATAAGTAAAATGTGATATAAATACATATATTCATATGTATATATATATATACATATATATATGTGTGTGTGTATATATATATATGATGGAATATTATTCAGCCATAAAAAGGAATGAAATGCTGATACCTGTTACAACATGGATGAATCTTGAAAAAATTATTCTAAATGAAAGAAGTCAGTTACATAAAGCCACATGTTGCATGATTTCATTTATGAAATGTCTGGAATAGGCCAGTCCATAGTGACGGAAAGTAGATTGGTGGTCGCCAGAAGCCAGGGTCGGAAGGAATGAGAACTGACTGCTTATTAGGCTTCGGTTTGGAATGATGAACTTCTAAACCTAGACAGTGGTGATAGCTGCACCACATTGCGACCCTACTTGTTGAGTACCACTGAATGATACACTTTGAAATGATTAAAATGGTCATTATGTACATATACCACAAAAATAAAGGAGTGACTGGAGTGCTGTTCTAACTCACATTGTGGGAGCCAGTTGAAAAGTTTACAGGATTAAGATTGGAAATGCAAAGGGCCTTACACTAGTGGTTCTTAGCCTTATTGAATGAAACATAAATCACCTAGGGAGTTTTTGTATGATAGCCTTATCTTAGCCACACGTGAGGACAATTAAATTGAAATCTCTGGAGGTGAGGCCTAGGCATCAGACATTTTAAAATTCAGTCCCAGATGATGCTAATGTACAACTAGATTGAGAACACTGGCCTAAAATCTTGAGGGTCAAATGGACTCAGACCTATGTGCAAACTGACTGGGACTTCATCATAGACAATGAACCTTTCATCTTCTCCCAAATTTGCTTGAATGCATAGAGTAGAATGAAGAGACTTGGGAATCAGTTTGAATATCATCTCCACTACCAACTAGCTGTGTGACTGCGAGCAAACCACAACCTCTCTGAACATTGTTTTTGCCAATGGAGAAAAGGAGTCTGTGTTCTCCTTTGGAAAGAACACTATTTCATAGCAGTTTTGTAGGAAACAGGCCAGTTTTCTAGTTCTAACAGTGCTTTTTTGTCATCATGAATCTCTGCCTGTCCTTGACCGAGAGGGAGACACAGTGCCATATCCCATATTAATAAAAGGCTAATATGCAAATTGTTCCCTCAACCTGGAGTTTGACCAAGGGGCAGGCCAGCTGGCTAATGGCCCGCAGCCCCTCCCCGCTAGCCTGACTCTACCCATACATGAATTTGTGCACTGGGTCTCTAGGTTATGTGAAAACTCTAACCCTGTAATATCTTGTATCATGAATTCAGTTTTATCCTCACACCTAAGAGAAGGGACATGTGTAGGTTGGGAATGAGAGATCATGCCTCCTGAATCCGTAATCTGGAAGTAGAGGAGATTGTGAGCCTGGTAGAAATCTTTTTGACCTCATGCTCAGACTTTCTTTTGTGTACCAAGCTTTATAACAATGCCAATATACTTAAAGATAAAAACAGATAAAATATATGTACAAATTCATGACAATAAATAAAATCATTTGGATATTTTCATGTTTCTTATTTGTAGGTAAAATAGATAATATATTTTTATTCAACCACAATTATGACATAGATACAATTTTATATTCTGCTTGTTTTCACTTAGTACTTTGCCATGTTTTTATAGTTCTTCATTATTGACACTTTAATGGCTTCATAATATTTCAATGAGTTGCCTTATAATTTACTTTATTATTCCTTTGTTGTTTAAGTTTTTTGGTTGCTTCCAAGTTTTCAATAGTAGAGACTGCTCAATGAAAATATTTCTTCATATAACTTTGAATTTTTTTTAGCTTATTTTCTTAAAATTTCCATAACTTACTGGATCAGGGCTCTAAACATTTTAAGGGGCTTGAACGTACTATCTCATTGCTACCGGCAGGATGTGGGTATTATTGTTTTCAATAACATCCCAGCATTGAATGTCATCATTTGAAAAGGTTTACAAATTATATAACTACTAGAGTTCTGGTGTATGCATTCATGCACCAGTGGGGTTCCTCGGCCAGTCTGTGGGATCGGGCTGAAACCAGCTCTCCAACATCCCCCAAGAGGTCCAGGATTGTGAGAGGGCACAGGCCAGGCCAACAGACCCACCAATGGATGATTGGGGCCGGGGAGGGATGCAGGATATTGGCCATCTGGGGAAGGACCTTGGGAGGGTTCCAGGGTGTGACTGGCCCATCTCGGTCCCAATCTGCTGGACCCCAGCAGCAAGCTAACCTACCGGCGTCTGCCCGCCACCGCGCCCCGCCCCCCCCCCCACCTCCCCCGTGGTCAGAGCACATCATAACATCATAACAACTGGTCGACCCGTTGACTGTCTGCCCCCCAGTGGTCAGTGCATATCATAACAAGCATTGAGCGGCCTTAGCATATCATTAGCATATTATGTTTTGATTGGTTGAATGGCCAACCGGACACTTAACATGTTAGGCTTTTATTATATAGGATAATCTAAATTTAAGCTAATAAATTACTGTGTCCAACATTTTTGCATGCATAATATTTCTTCTCCAATTCCTTTTCTGGTGGCATCCCACTGTTTTGTAAATTGCTGGGGAGAGAGGCAGTTTACAAACATTGCACATTGTAGAAAATCAATGATTATTTTTTTGAAGCAATGAATATTTGAGGTAACCCCTCCTCCTAATATTTCTTCAGGTTTCTAATAGCAGGGCTTTTTAAAACACACACAAAACAACGACACTATATTACACTTTATTTCACTTAGGTTGGTAGCCTCAGAGCTTTGTTTGCTGGAAAAAGCTAAAAAATTTTCACTAGGTGGGAAGTAAATCTCCCCACAGCACGAAAGTATAGCAGCTAAACCATTGCTGTTTCCTCCAGCCTTTCTTTGCACTCTCATCTTTTTTCCTGTTTTCTCTGGAAGAGTCAGCTCAACCTGAATAAAAGGAAAGCAATCTGTAGAGTGCCTGGGAGGAAAATGAGCACAAATAGGCCCTTTCTAAGCTCTGGAGCTTAGTTTTCACTCATTCAAGCAGAAGGTTTATGCACACTCAGATGTGTGCATTGGTACCCATTGATCGGGACAGTTCAGGTCATGGTGACAGAAACTGCTCTGGGTTCAGCAGTGCTTTGAAGTAGCTATGTGTTTTATTAATTTCAATAGTGCCTACATAAATTTCAAAAATAATAGTATAGAACATGCAGGAGACCAGTTTATCCAGCTACATGCAATGTTGATGTGCATTTGCATCCTCGAGTTCTTTGTGTCCTCAGCACAAAGTTGGGAAATGCTGCTCTGAGAATAGGCCAATCCTATCTAATAAAAGAGTAATATGCAAATTGACCATCACTCCAACACACAAGATGGCTGCCCCCATGTGGACACAAGATGGCCAGCAGGGGAGGGCAATTGGGAGGGACCAGACCTATAAGGGAGGGCAGTTGTGGGCAATCGGGCCAGCAGGGGAGGGCAGTTGAGAGGGACCAGGCCTGCAAGAGAGAGTAGTTGGGGGCGATCAAGCCTGTAGGGGAGGTAAGTTAGAGGTGACCAGGCTGGCAGAGGAGGGAAGTTGGGGATGACCGGGTCTGCAGAAAAGGGCAGTTGGGTGGGACCCAGGCCTGCAGGGGAGGCCAGTTGCGGGGGACCGGGCTTGCAAGGGAGGGCAGTTAGATGTAATCAGGCTGGCAGGGGAGTCATGAGGCATCAATCAGGCTGGCAGGGAGTGGTTAGTGGGTGATCAGGCTGGCAGGAAGAAGAAGTTAGGGGCGATCAGGAAGGCAGGCAGGCAAGCAGTTGGGTGCCAGTAGTCCTGGGTTGTGAGAGGGATGTCTGACTGCCCGTTTAGGCCCGATCCCACTGGGTCTAAATGGGCAGTCGGTCATCCCTTGAGGGCTCCAAGGTTGGAGAGGGTGCAGGCTGGGCTGAGGGACATACCCCCAATGCACGAATTTTGTGCACCGGGCCTCTAGTATCTTAATATTATAACTAAGAGGTGCTTAACTAGTTAAGATGACTAGGGAAGTTCTTGTCATTGTCACTTGGACTTTACTAGTATTTAATACTATAACCTGCTCCCTGTTAGGCCTAGGCACACTTTAATTTTTGAAGTTAGTTTACTTCCTGCCTGTCCACTTTCTTCTCATCAGTGACAGCAACAAACAATGGCATTGCTTACATGTCTTGCTGCCTGAAATAAAATCTTCCAATTCAAAAGGAACAAAGGCTGCACCTCTTTTCTATTCTCTTCATTGGCTATAACATCTTGACATCTGCTTCTGTCTCCAGTTTTGTCTGAGACTTAGCTGATCTCTCAAAAACAGTATGTCGTGTGTTTCTGTTGGGAAGCGAGTACTTGTGACTATGGCTTTCAGAGGAAATGTATGCTTGTTGTTTGCAGAGAGTTGACATATATCTAAGGGTCCCTTTGACAGAGGGTAGAAGGGCCCCAGAGATTTGCACCATCTCCTAGGAGCGCTTGTACCCTGGGATGCTTGGATGGCGGCAAGGATGTGTAACCCACTTCGTTGCACCCTTTCCCCTTCCCAGTTTCCTACAAAGGCACTGACCATCATTTACTCCAGCTTCAATCTTCAACATTCACCTTAGTACACATGACGTCAGAGATTCTTAAACTCAAGGGAACAGAGAGGTCATAGCACTGGTGTCCAAGCCTGGCTTTTCATCAGAGTCTCTTGGCGAACTTTTGAAAAATACATGGTCTTGCCCCCACATGTGTTCTGATTCATTACGACTGTGTGTGGACATGAAACTTGCATTTTTGTTTGGTTTTGTATGTTTTTAACTCACTAGATCACTGGTTTATTATAAAAGGTTGTAACTCAGGAACAGTGAGGTGGAAGAGATGTGCAGGGCAATGTGTGTGGGTAGGGGTGTGGGACTCCCACGCTCCTCCAGGTCTGCTGCCCTCCCAGCCCCTGCTAACCTAGAAACTCCAAAATCTGCATTAAAAAAAAAACAACAAAAACTCTCCTTGTGCTTTTAAAGTTTCAGAACCACTAACCTAACTGGACTCTCAGGGCAAGACTCTCTTGAATATCATCTCTGGTAGGTGGCCATGTCATTGGCATTGAATACCTCCAGCCATGGGGCACTCACTACTTTTACAAGTGGCTTGAGTTAAAATAGTTCTTTTCCACCACAAAGGTTTCTACCTATCGGTCTTAATTATACCTTTTGAGCAGCATGGGAAAAGCTATTCCTACTTTTCCCTCAAACACTTGAAGACAACTACTGCTTCCTTCTCAGAATCTCTCAGAGTCCCGTTTCTGGGCTCTCAGTCCTAGTCCTCCTCTGAATATGACTGGAGTTTTATAGTGAGTTTAGTTACATCTTTTAGATGATCTCTTTGAGAACTGTATGAAGTGGCTGTCATCCCAGTGTTAGAGATGACTGAAGGCCGGTAGATTAAGTGACCTATCCTGGTTCCCACAACTAATAAGTCGCTGAATTGCCATTTGGACAATCTGTCTAACTCCAAATTCTTCACTCTTACCTAACACATTATGCACCTGATTTTTATTTTCTTGGTTTGTTAAATGCAAATAAGTAGATGCTGAATAAGAAGTATTAAACTGAAGTGTATAAAAGTATAGCCCCTCCAATTTTTCCGCCCAGAGGCAGCCACTATCAGATTTGCAAAGTCCTTCTTAAGCATTCCACTGAGAGCTGGAGGTTCTGTTTGGAGCAGCAGAGAACTTTGCTTCGTTTGCTGGGTCTCCATCTGCAATGAGTGCATCCTCCTCAGACGCACAGAGGCTGCTGGCAAGGCCTAGGTCTTACTCTGACTTTGTAGGCAAGTAAACCCTTAGTTTTTTGCTTAATTATTTTTAGTTAATTAGTTTCATTAATTGTTTTAATAAACTAGTATTGATTCAGGTTCTACTCACTTTGTACCCTTGCACGTGGGTTTTGGGGTCTTAAAAGAAAGCCATTATTTTTCCTGTTGGTTGTAACCTATCATTTCACCTTATATAGATCTTTTAACTTCCCAATTTGATCACTCTTTAAATTAATTAGCTCAATGTCATTCTCATATGTTAATATATATGATGTCCCTCTTTGTCCAAATCATTGGTAAAATTTTTGTTGAAGGTGGGACCAAAGACAGAGTTTTTGAATACCTGTGGGGGAATTAATGAATACTCTTGGATATAGTTACTCAACCAAATGTGAACACACCTAACTGTATTACCATGTGGTTTTATCTATAGGGATATGAGAAATTTGGTCAAATGCCTTTCTGTCTACAACATTTTTCTGATTAATTAATCTAGTAAGCTTATCCAAGAAGGGGAATGTTTAATTTTACACTTTAGCTAATCTTCTGTGAGCTCCTAGTTATCATCCCCTTTACGGGTCACAAACATCTTTTTTATAGTATATTCTAGATTTTTTTTCTGTGGATTGATATCAGCTCACATTTTTGTGGAGCTCTGAGCAACTCAGAAAGGGCTGGGATCAGACTGGGATGGGTTGCAGTGGAACCTGGAGTGGCAAGCAAGGCCAAGGCCTTTGGGTGGTGAGTGAAGGCTACTTTGGTGGTGAGTTAAGTGCAGAGACGTCAGGGCTGGTTCTTTAGAATAGAGAGTTGACTAGAAGTATCTGCCCTAAGGCTGCATCTGGAGCAGGGAAAGATTAAGAATGCATCAAAGGCAGATGCTCCCTCAGGGAGTAAACCACTGGGCAGGGAAAGGCTGGAGGCTGGTGTTTGAAACCAGAAATCAAGAAAACAGAGGGTCAGGGAGGTGAAGCTGATGACTCGTCTTGGAGAAGTGAGCTGCCTCATTGGGCCCCCTGTAATGGGACAACTTCATTCCCTGTCTCAGCAAACGACACTACCCATTGTCCAAACCAAATATCCGAGTGTCCTACAATCCTTCTGCTCCTTCAGCCTCCCCACACCCAGTTTACCAAGCCCTGCCATTTCTACCTTGAGTATTTCTACTTCTAATATTTTCTCAAACGGCCTGTTTCTCTCCATTGCATTGTTATCTCACTCTTGAATTACTGCATAGCTACCTCACTGGTCCTCTTGCCTCTGAGATTTGGCTTCCAGTTTAATCTCTACACCATGGATTGAGCCCTTCTTTTGAAGTACAGATTTGATCATATCTCTCTCCTGCTTAAAACTCCTCCAGTAGTTTTTCTGTTACCTTCAGAATAAAATCAAGGCCTTTAGCCAGAAATAGTTTCCCCTCCCGAGGAAGCCTCACTTTCCATTCTCTCCTCCCTCGTCTTGCACATTTCAGGCTCTGGCAGGCCATGCTCCGGGTAGTCATATTGTGGCTGCTCTTTTATGCTATTGACTATGCTGCTTCTGCTCTTTGGCCCCTTGAGTGTGGCTCTTCCATAAAATACTATGGCCTTGGCGAGTCTATTTTGAAGTGGTGTTAGAAGAAGTTTAAGTTAAAAAAAATTGGCTCTCAAAAGAAATTTCATTGGTTGTACTGTTGATATTTGGCTCTGTTGACTAATGAGTTTACCGATCACTGACCTAATTGTTACTCCACTTAGTATGTCCTCCCAGCCTACCACCTGCTCCCCTCCCCATTGTGAAGAATCTACACAGAGAGCCCTTATCTTATTTCTCACATAAGACATAATTACTCTGTAGAGTAAAAATTTATTTATTTGCTTGTCTCTCTTCTCGATTATGAGCTTCTTGAGGGCTAGAAAACATTTTGAGATCCTTAATGCTTAACACAATGCTTGGCACATAGATGTGAACAAAAATGTTTGTTGAATCCAATTGTTCATACATTCATACATTCAATATGAACGAGAGAATAGCCCATTTTGAAGACCAGCCCTTTAAAAAATTCTCTCTTGAGACATGATTTTCCCCTATCCAAGGCTCAAGTCTATTGGTACATGATACTTTCTGATGAGAGCTATGTAGAGGTTATTCATGTCGGATGTACAATACCATGTCAGATCTAGTTCACAGAGAACTGAAGCTTTTTTGGCTGAGAACCTTTAGTATCTTTGCTACGATAGGAGGCAGTCTGGTGCTATGGTTATGATGTGGCTTCAAGGTTGGTGGCCAAGAGGAAGGGATGATGATGAAGGGGGTAAATGTTGGAGTGGGGAGGACCTGCAACTCCAGTCCATCGGAATGGATGACCTAGGCAATGGGAAATAGGACTAGGAAGTGCTATTTGTCTTAGAGTTTTCTATATGGAAGAATTGGGTGAGTGGATGAATATCTATACTAGACTCATGGGAGACAGTTTACTTAACTTAATTTTATGGACAGACCTGATTTGGTGTAAGATATAATCGGCCTGTCAGCAGCATGTTTATACTGGTAGTTATTCCTATCCTGATGGCTTTTAACGATTTTGGGGGCTGGCAGGAACTGGGGTAAATGTAGCAGAACAAATGGGTGTTATAGGGAAAATTTAACTGTAAGGAGCAGTGATCACTTGGTGATGGTGGCAGCAGAGCGCAGAGGAAAAGTGATCTTTAAACTTCTGCTTTGCAAAAATTGGTGTATAAACTGGTTGCATTAAGGAAGCAACCCAGGTGGGAACATCTATAAAAATAAATGCATTTTAGATGCACATACTGTAGTTGGGTTTCTTGTGAGACTGATAGAAATGAGCTGTTAGTTAATGAATCAGTCAAAGTGATGAATAACAGCGAAAAGCTCTGCCTTGGGAACTTAGGATAATACCAGTTACACCCATAACCTAGTTACAGGGCTCAGTTACTGAACAAGTGGCAGAAACTAAATGAAGAATTGACCCAGGAACCCTTCTTGAATATGTCTATTTTGTTTGGCATCTCCTTTTAGAACTGCTAGAAATTCCAACTTACAAAATGGAGTGGTAGGTGCAAACTGAGAGGTAAGAGTAAGGCATGGCTATCACATCTGGGTGTTGGGGCTTAGATAGAAAGTTTGCTCTGTGGTTGCTATAGTGGCTAAGTAGTGGCCATGGTCTATGCTTTTTGCTGTTGCTTTCTACTGAGAGGTGCAAAGACAGCAAAGCTGAGTTGTGGCAAATTTCTGGACATTCTTGCCCATTATGCCTGTTGCCTTGAATGGGACCAGGTAGTCCTGTGAGCCAGAACAGAAAACCTGTGGTTCTGGATGCTCCAGATGCTGTTGTGTATTGATGTTGAATCAGTAGGTTTGGTGCTTCGTTTTAGTCTCTCACGCTCTGGAAATGCTTGAGCTTGCCCTGATCCATCATCCCTCCAGAGGGGATCAACAGGATCAAAATATGACCTGATGGCCAAGTCCTCTTTCCCCCCGCCCCTCCGAAGGTCTATATTTGACCTGTTCACTATGGTAGTCAGTAGCTACATGCAAGTGTTTATATTAAATTAATTAATCAAAATAAGAAATTCAGTTGCTTAGTTACACTAGCTACGTTTTAGTTGTTCAGTAACCACAAGTAGCCAGTGATATGAGTATTGAACATACTCATATGGAGCGTTTCCATCACTGCAGAAAGTTCTGTTGGTAGCACCGGTCAGATTTCTTTGAAGGAGAACAATCTGGGTGTCATGCTCCTGCAGACTGACTATGCTGGTGGTTTTTAGACCAGGTGAGGATAGAAGAAGTTCAGTTGTGATGATGAAGCCTCCCCCACCTACTCCATCCCAGGAAAGGGTGCTATGCAACATAACAGATGTCTTCAGGTCTTCAAAGATCCAGTGGATGACTCCGGAAAGGTGTAAATTTTTGATAGCTGCTTTTTTTTTTTTGGTCCTCAAAATATAAGCACGAATGACCTGGAGTTGAAGGAAGAAGGTGTGTTGGGGATGATGTTGATCCATCTAGATGTCACGCTTGAAGTTGGTAGGAGTCAGAAATTTGACTTCCACCAGTTTGTTTGTTTTTAAGGATTTCTACAATTTTGTCTTTAACCTGTAAGGCAGAGCCTTCTTGTCAAGGAGTGAAAAATTAACATATACTTGAAATTTTTTCCCTACAAGAATGGACTACTCTGCCCTAGATGATAGTTCTATTTATTCAGTGGTCAGCAAACTCAGTCAACAGAGCCAAATATCAAAAGTACAACGATTAAAATTTTTTTTGAGAGCCCAATTTTTTAAACTTAAACTTCTTCTAATGTCACTTCTTCAAAATAGACTTGCCCAGGCCGTGGTATTTTGTGGAAGGGCCACACTCAAGGGGCCAAGGAGCTGCATGTGGCTTACGAGCCGCAGTTTGCCGGACCACTGTTCTATCTCATATTGTAGGCTTCAGCAAATATTCTTTGACAAGTACTTTGCTGTGATACTGCTAAGTCTAACAGTGAAAGATAGTTCTTACCTTAATGAAATTTAAAATATATGATACCAATCTCATAAACTCTAATTCACAAACCCAGGGATTATGAGAGGCACTTTAAAAAATGGCATTAAGATTACCCTTTATCTCTGTGGTAGGCAGAATAATGCTCTCCCAAAGATATCTATGTCTTAGTTCCCAAAATGTGTGAATATGTTACTTTCTCTGGGGAAGCATCTTTGTAGACGTGATTATTTTAAGGAACTTGAGATGGGGAGATTATCCTGGGTTATCTGGGTGGTCCCAGCTTAGTCACAAGAGCTACCCAAAATAGAGAACCTTTCCCAGTTGTGGTCACATAAAGAAATGTGATCAATACAAGAAGAGTCTGAGAGATGTAACATGTCTGGGATTTGAAAACAGAGGAAGGGACCATGAGCCAAGGAAAGCAAGCAGCCTCCAGAAGCTGAAAAAAATAAGGAAGTAGGTTCTCCTTAATTTTATACGTCTGACTTATAGAACTCTAAGATAATAATTTTGTGTTGAACCTGCTATGTCTATGATCATTGTTAATAGCAGAAATAGGAAACAGATTTACTTCTTAAAGAGTGGAGAATTATCAAATAACTTATTTTGGAAAAAAAATAACTATTAAGAGGATGGAATATTCATGCTTACAAATCAGTACATATTTAGCTTGTAGAATATTCTGTAGAGAACCAAACTATAATAAAACTGTTGCTTGGTGAGCATAGAAAGCTTCCTTAGTGATTAGGCTGAGTTCAGAATGCTATTATGTCTGGTCTACTTATCTGGGTAGCTGTTAGGCCTCTGAAAGTGTAATCCGGTAAAGAACTTGTCTGCCAAAAACTGGCCTTGTGAATTGGGCAGCAGCCATGCATGACTGGCATTGAAGGCCTTCTAAGCCTTAGCAACCTGATTTTATTTGTTCACACAGAGGACCAAAGAAGATGGATGGAAAATAAATAACTGTGAAACACTTGATCTGGAAGAACTCTTTGTGGGGACAACAGGTGGGTATCATGGGATCTGTACCCCCAGGGTACACCAGGGTGGGACTGGTGGTAAAGCATGTCATGGGTTAAGAAATCAGGATCACAGCTTCTGAGGACAGAACATGTTCTCAACTGAGGATTGATCCCAGAGAGGAGAATTGTCACCTGGGTTTGCAGTTACAGCTGCTTTTCTGTGGGCAGGGCGGGTGTGAGCTTCCTGGATGTGTGCCAGGGGCACATCCTCAAGGCCAATGTTGGGCACTGTGGGGGACCTGGCATTTCTGAGAGCCCCATACTTGGAACTTGGAATGTTTTCTCATCTTAGGTTTTCTTGGCACTGTTCCCTTACTCTGTGATTTTCAGAGATTACAGCGTGATTCCTCAATTACCTCTGCGAGATCTTCCCGTTCCCAGGCTGTAATTCCTGGGCCTGGAGTCATGCCCTCATTTAGACTGACTCTATCTCTCCATACATCTTCAGCTCCTGTTCCCTCTCAGTCATCTGTGTCCTTCGTTCTTGGTGTTGGAGATTCTGCTTCCAGGCGTCAAGGACAGAAGTAAAACCACAGTTTTTTACTTCCACCACCTGCCCAACTCCACTCCAGGCCGTTGCCCTTTCCTTCGTGGATTCACTCCAAACCCAATTTTGCCAGGTCTGTTTTGTTGTTGTTGATTCTCACCTGAAGATATTTTTTTTTCCATTGCCTTTTAGAGAGCCTTGAAAAGGAGGGGGGTTGGGGGGGGGGGGGGGGAGAGAAACATCTACTGGTTGCTTCCTGCACGTGCCCTGGCCTGGGGGCAGGGAACAAATCCGCAACCCAAGCATGTGCCCTTTAGTGTATGAGCCGACACTCTGGCAAGGGCTACAGGTCTACTTTTGCCCTCTGAATATTACACAGGCCTGAGGTGGGAGTTGTCACACACCACAGCCTCTTCTGTAAAGTCCTGTCCTTCTGGCATGCTCCTCACTCTACCTTCCCATTGAAATGTTCCCTCTGCTGACAGTACAAATGGTTTCAGGTACCTCCTCGATGTTCATGTGGATTATGCTTTATTATATTTTCAGAACTTCATTTCTGAAGGTTTCTACACATCAGGTCATACTTCTTTTAAGTGCTGGGGTCATTAACCCCAGTTCTACATTGAAAGGACTCAAACAACCAACGCTTGGCCCCAACACAGACCAATGGAACAAAATATCTGGGGCTGGCCCCAGAGGGCGGGGTGGGGGGGGGATTTTATTTTAGGCATCCCTGATAGCCATAATAGAGAAAAAAAAAAGTGTTAAAGTGGACTTCATCAAAATTAAAAATGTCTTCTCATGAAAAGAGACTATTAAGAAAAAGAAGAAAAAAGTCACAGACTAGGAGAAAATATTGGCCACACATATATTGGAGGACTTACATCCAGTAAATCTTAGCCATTCCTGCAACTCAATAATAAAAAGACAAATGGTGCAATTGAAAATTTGACTAAAAATCTTGAATAGACACTTCACAAAGGAAAAAAAAGTACACCTTTCTTGTTTTTAATGTACTCACAATGCCTTCAACACATCTAAAAATTAACAGTAACTTGTTAATATAAAATATTTAGGCAGTATTCAAATTTCCCCGATTGTCTCATGATTTCTTTTTATTCTTGGCTTGTCCAAGTCAGGATCCAAATAAGACGCACAGACTGCATTCAGTTGAAATGTCTCTTGTCTTTTTAAATCTTTAGACCTCTTTGCCCTCTTTCCTCCCCCCCGCCCTTGCCATATATTTATTGAATAAAGTGGTTATTTGCTTTGTGGAATTTTCAACATTCTTGGTTTTGCAGATTACACATTCATGGTAGTATTTAACATGTTCCTTTATTACCTGTAATTCTGATATACTGGGAGTCTCATCATCATTAGTAGTAATAGTAAAAACTTCACTTCCAAGACCAACACTTTTCATGTATGACATCTTGCCACAGTGAGTGAGGTGGGTCCCAAACTCTCCTGAGGCAACAAAAAAAAAAAAGGATAAGTATTTTGCAGTAATGCCAAGTCTAGTCCCTGTTGACTTTACAAACAAAAAACACCTGACTAGAATAGAACCCATCATTAGGTGCAGGATAGCTATCTACTAGAGTGTGTTGGGCCTTCCCTTTGTGCCTGAGAATGAGCATGGACAGGTGGGAAGAATGTGAACTTGGGAGTCAGAGGCCCGGTACACGACATTTGTGCACAGGGGTCCAGGGGGCATCCCTCAGCCCGACCTGTACCCTCTCCAGCAGTCAGACCCCTCGAGGCCAGCAGTCAGACATCCCTCTTGCAATCAGGGACTGCTGGCTCCTAACTGCTCACCTGCCTGCCTGCCTGATCACTACTTTGCCTGCTGGCCTGCTCACCTCCACCTGCCCCCCTTGCCAGCCTTCTTGCCCCCAACTGCCTTCTTTGCCGGCCTGATCGCCCCAAACTGTCCCCCACTGCTGGCCTGCTTGCTTCCAACTACTCTCCCCTCCTGGCCTGATCTCCCTTAACCGTCTCTGCCTTGGCCCTACCACTATGGCTTTGTCCAGAAGGACATCCGGAAGGTCTCCTGGTCCCATTAGCATATTATCCTTTCATAGATAGAAGACTGGTGCACTGGTCGGGACCAGCTGGTCTGCCCTGAAGGAGGTCCCGGATCAGGATGGGGGTCCCTTTGAGGGGTTGGGCTGGAGCAGTTTGCAGGCTGGCTATGCGCCCATCAGGGTGGGGGTCCCTACTGGGGGCGGTACTGGCCTGGGCAAGAGGCTGGGGCAGTTTGCAGACCAGCCATGCTCCCATTGGGGTGAGGGTCCCCACTGGGAGGCATGGCCAGCCTGGGTGAGGGCTTGAGGGCCATTTGGGGTGGTTTGCAGGCCGACCGAGCCCCTGGCTTTGTCTGGAAGGACATCCGGAAGGTCTCCTGGTCTAATTAGCATATTACTCTTTTATTAGTATAGATGCCTTTCCTAGTTAATATTTTTTCATCTCAGATTTTTTATAGAAGAAGATAACATTTATCTCACCCAGCTACTGAGATGCTCCTGCCATGTAGCATGTGTTTGTTTCCTTCCCTGCATAAGTTAAAAATAAGAATGTGCGTCTAAAACAACAAATCTTTAGAGTTTGTTTAGACCCAAATGCAAATGTGGCATTCACCAACTTCATAAATAATGGAGAAAGGAGGTTTCATGCACATCCTTTGAAAGAATATGCAGAGAGGGAAAGGAACCAAAAACAGGAAGCATAGCTCTCTTTCCCTCCTTCTTATAATTAGAAAATTCAGGAAATTCTTCCCAAGAAAGCATGACCCATTCTAGCCTAAAGTTTTGCTATTCTCTGGACTGTGCTGGCTTGAGAACATATTTCTTTTACCAAAAGATGAGTTCACAGTAAATGACTCAGAGACATATGGATGAAATTTCCCTTAAGCCACTCAGAGGATTAGAAATTAAGGGAAAGAGTGCTTGGCAAAATGCATTTGGGGTTTTGCCAAACCTAAACCAACTGAGAAATAGTTAAGACACAAGGCAGATCTCAAATGCTGCCAAGTTTACCCATCTTAGCAGGACAGGGATTTATAATTAGAGCTGCTCAGAAAAGCACTGCCTCTCGGGCGGCAAAGGACAGAAGAGCCTTTGTCCTTACCGTCTCAAGGGGCTGCTCATTCCCAGATGTAAAGTGTTCACCCCTTCTTCATCACCAGGTGGCAAAGCCACCTCCTCGCCACTCGGTTCCTCTTCCATACCAGGCCCGCACCATGCTCTCCAGGCCTCTTTTGTTTCCAGGCCAGGCTGGCTGTTTCTCACGTGAATTCCTGGATGAAGGAGAACAAATCTTCATGGGTGCTCTTAAATTACAGTGAAGAGCTGTGGTGGGAAAATATGACAAGTCAATTTCCTTCCTGGACACATTTTTTTTTGGTCTTCTGTGCCTCACCTTTGTCACCTTTCCACATTTCTCTGTTTTCCACGGGTTTCTTTTTCTGTAAGACGAGAGAATTGGATCAGCTGTTTTCCAACTGTGCTGCTGGAGTCTTTTGCGGGTGTGGCTGGCCCCGTGGAGAGAGAGAAAGGGGCTCTCTTCAGAAAGGGTGGGGCTCCAGCTAAAGATTTCAAGTGAACGAAGAGCTCCGAGGTTGAATAATTTGAGAAAAGATTGAATAAAGACTCAGGTCTCTTCTGACAACACAGTTCTGGTGTCTTATGTCACATTTCTCAGTCTCCACTCCCAACTCCAAGTATCACTAACCATGTGCACCAGCTTTTCTCCTCAGCATTGGGCAGAGTGTACCTGTGTGCCAGGCACTTGCTAGGCTCTGGGCAGTTAGCAGCGAACAGAACAGACCTGATCCCCATCCCCATAGATCTAACAGATCAGTTGGGGAGGCCGGTGTTAAACAAACATATGAATATGTAACTCTAAAGCAAGGTGTATAGTCCATGAAAAACAAAATCGTGGTTGAAGTTTGTGCAGGCCTGGGGTTTGGGAGATACTAGAATGCTTCTTGTTCTGTCTTTCACCCACCAGCCTGGCTTGCCACTCTGTAGATTAGTATATTATTGTCAGGTCATTGAAGGTTTCCATCAAAAATATACCACTTCCACTTGAAACGTAAAGCACAAAGTAGCTAATGGATTCAGCCAGCTGGTACTGCCGAAAGCAAAGAAGACAGACTTGAGAGAAAAGACGTAGGACTTTAGGAGGGAAGGGTGGGAAGGCTTACTGCTGGCTGGGCCTGGAAGGGTCTGAAAGGTTCAGAAAGGCAGTGACCCAAAGTGTAAGCAAAGGCCATGCCAATAACTACCTTCACTTATTGCCCAGTTGTACCTAGATCTCTCCTACATTTCTTTCCCCATTTCTCACTAAGTTTAATATGTATATACAGTATTAATTTATTACCAAATCTTAATCTTATTGTTATTCCTTTGCTTCTGTCTAGCTCTTTCTCTTTGTACAATTTGTAAAGCAAAAAGGGACTTAAAAGAAATTTCTGGAGATATTTGTATGGTTTCTACTATAGGTAAGTTGGCAATGCCCACCAGTTTTTGGCCTTTGGTATTCTTGACTACTTACCTGGGATGGGGAGCTAGGCAGAGGGAGACTAGTTTATTGGCTAAAGAATTAAGACTCCTATGGGGCACTGGATGGCAACATTTCTGCAAACCTAAACTTAGCAAAAGCAAGAACCTGTTGACAAAAGGTCAACTCTGCACAGCTACCAATCCCAACATATTCTATGTAACATGAACTTATGGAAAGAGAAGATTAAAGCCAGAGCTGGTGGAAGGGTAAGTCTCAATAGTTCATCTCTCAGGGCCTGTGGTCCATAGGAAGGGCTTAGTGGTATTAACTATTACTGCTCTACTGGTACCACCACCATCACCATTACCACTAGCAACATCAATACCATCACTACCACCGTCACCACTACCACCATCACCACCACCACCATCATCACCACCACCATCATCACCACCACCACCACTAGCACCGCCACCTTCACTACCATTATTACTGCCACCACCAGCACCACTACCTTCACCACCAGCACCATCACTATCGTCACTATTATCATCACCACCACTATACCCAGTTAGAGATACATATATTTTCTTTCCTTTTTTTTTTTTCAAATATATGCTACAACTAGATTAGCACACTGCTACCTGGTATAGAAACTTAGGAGAATTGCTATAATAAAGAATGATTTGTATTTGATAACATTTTTTGGTAGATAAGTAGTCATTTCTTATCTACTTAAGCAATATTTGAAAACAGAGTGTCCTTCTGTGTGTACTGAAAATATCCTCTGGAGTTTTGTTTGCATTATCAACTTATTTAGCACACTCTTTCTGCTTAGCAACCACCCCCACTCCTCGGGCCCTGTCCTTTTAATTAACAACCTGTCACTGTATTTCAGTGTTTCTGTTGAGGCACACCAAGTGAGCCATGAAAAGTCAAAACATATCACTTCACATAAAAACAACATTTGCTGAACTTCTCATACAATTGGGCTGGTCAGATAAACTGCTTCTTGGGGACCAGAAATTGAACCTAGGTGAGCTGATGTGAAAGGCTGAATCAAGGTGTGCAGAGAGCGAGAATGGCAAGGGGTGAGGGTAGCAAGGCAGAGTTACAGGACCAAAAGTTTACATATGGAGAGAGAGAAAGAGAGAGAGAGAGAGAGAGAGAGAGAGAGAGAGAGAGAGAGACATCGATTGGCTGCCTCTTGCAAACCCCCTACTGAGGATCCAGAGGATTGAGCCTGCAAACCAGGCATGTGCCCATCTGGGAATTGAACTGGAAACCTTTCCATGCATGCAATGATGCCCAACCAACTGAGTCACCCCAGCCAGGGCTGATCACTTATTTTAAACTACCTCTTTTGTGCCTTAAAGCCCAGTGCCACCTAGCTGACACCTGGCAGATGTGAATTTTGCATAGATTCGTTCATGTGTTCCATCATCACGTAACGATTAACTTCTAACATATGCCCAATATGCTCTAGGGATGCAGCAGTGAGCAAGGCATCTGCCCCAATGCTGTTTATGTACTGGCAGAGGAGAAAATAAAGAACAAATAAGGAAACTTAAGTATAATTCGTGTTTGATAAGTGTCACTAAGGAGTGAAGCAGAGTTTGGACATCATAATAGATGATGGCATGTGCGTGTGAGATTGTGTACAGCATGTGTGCTCCCATTGCTAATTCAGTTAGCTCCATCAAGGAAGGCTGCTCAGAAGGAGTGACATTTGAACAGACAGACCTGAGTGAAATGAGAAGTGAGTCAAGTGAGTGTCCCTGAACTAAATGGAAGCCACACATCAGCAGTATTATGAACTGACCTACATCAGTTTGGTCACAATGCACAGCTAGTAGGTTTTTGATAGTTGAGGATAGCTACTGAGAGAAAACTGAGATAAGTAAAAGGTGAACTATTCCCCTACAGCTATCCTCAGAGTTTGTAAAGAAAGTAAATCTACCAAACCCAGTCATTCATACGGAAATGTATTAAGAAATTTTTTACTACCAGATTCAAATAGTATACATGAACTGATGAGCTCAATGGAGACCCGGTACTCTCTCCTTTTAGGAGCCCTGAGTAAGACGGTCACTTGAAGTAGAGGCGACAATACATCAGAGACATGATTCTGTTTCACTGAAACCCAGCAACAGGTGAATAGTGCTCCTTCTAACCAAAGCACAGACAGTGGACTGTATAGGATTAAGCCTCAGGACCCATCCTTAAGGCTACACACTTGTGATGGTTAATTGTATGTTTCAACTTGGTTAAGCAATGGTGCCCAGATGCTTGATCAAACACCGAAGTGTTTCTGTTACTGTGAAAGTATTTTAAGATGTGATTAACACTTAAATTAGTAAACTTTGTGTAAAGCAAATTGCTCTCCATGGTGTTGGTGGGCCTCATCCAATCAGTTGAAGGTTTTAAGAGCAAAGACCAAGATATCTTAAAGAAGAAGGAATTAAGACTCTAGACTGCAACATAGAGTTTCTGCCTGAATTTCAAGCCTTTCAACTGATGAATTGATTCAAGAGTTGCAACAATAAGTCTTGAATTACCAGATTGCCCTGCCCTTCAGATTTTTGGAGTTGCTGTCCACCACAATCACATGAGCCAGTTCCTTAAAATCTTTCCCCCTCCCCCACTATTGGTTTATTTCTCTAAAGAACCCTGAACTCATACAGATTTTAGTTCTGGGAAGTGGGGTGCAAGTGTAGGAGTGGCTTTGGAATTGGGTAAGAGTAGGGGCTGGACAAATTCAAAGTGTACAATAACAAAAGCTTGGATTGCCTTAAAGAGATTGTTGGGACAGAGTGAAACTTTGATGGCTGCCGCCTGCATGCCCCCTATCGAGGATCGAGCCAGCAAATGGGACATGTGCTTGATTGGGAATTGAACTGCAACCTTTCCATGTGTGGGAAGACATAACTGTTAAAGCAGATTCTGATGAGAGCTCAGAAAGAACAGAGCTGTAGAGCAAGTTTCTATTATCTAGAATACACATATCAACATGAACAGAATGTTGCTAGAAATATGAGTGTTAATGCTACTTTTTGTGATCTTTCAGATATTGGGTCATAGACGCAGACAGGCATGGAGGCAAGATGATGGGAAGAGACCCCGGGAGAAAAGAACTCCTACAGACCAAGGAGAGGCCCAGCTCAGATCCTGTCTTCCCAGCCCTCAGAAGAAACCAGCTCTACCAACACTTTGATTTTGGACTTCTAGCCTCCAGAACTGTGTGACCACACAGATCTGTTGTTGAAGCCATCCAGGCTGCGGTGCAGCCCCAGCACATTATTACTGTGCTAAGAGCCTCAATGGTTTCTTACAGCCCATTTGTCACCAGTCAAGTGTGCCAGGAGCAGGTGCTGAGACAATATTTGGGGTACAAAATGTGCAGTAGGGGTCAAACCCTGTAAAAGGAAGGGGAAAGAGCCATCATCAGAAACAAATGCAAATGACATGATACCAGTTTAACAAATATGGCCAGCCAGTACTGCTTTAAAAATAATTAAAAAGCTCAAAATAATTGAATATAAGAAAAAGTATAGCTGATCTTTAAACTTAACTTATACCTATTACATATATATACACACACATACATATACACACACACACATATGTATATTACAGAGAGGAAGAGAAAGGGTAGAGAGCTAGAAACATCAATGAGAGAGGAACATCGATCAGCTGCCCACAACCAAGGTTCATGCCCTTGACTGGAATCGAACCTGGGACTCCTCGGTCCGCAATCCGACGCTCTATCCACTGAGCCAAACCGGTCAGGGCTGAAGGCTTTTCTGATAAAACACTAGGTGACAACCTGAAGAAGAATTTTCCATTAGAGCAACCGGCGGCCCTTAGAGTAACGAAGAGCATGACTAACTGCCTTACTGAAGGGTTTGAAGTAAATCACAGACATCCCAACAACTTGCACTTGTTGCTGTGTCTGTGACACCTACTCTCTCATCTTGCTCAATTAACTGTCTTAGGGATTATTTGATTGCAAAGAAGAGAACCTATGGGAATTTATTGGAGTTTACTGTGAGAATACAAGGATTTGATAGGAAACTCCCAGACACTGAAATTGGCAGTTAAGGCTCTTTGGGCCACTCAGGATGGATCTGGAGTGCTGGGATCCCAAGTTTCCCCTGCTTCTCATGGGCCTCAGGGTCCCCCTTTCTCTGCTTTTCTCTGTGTCTGCTCCTGTCTCCCACTTCTCTGCCTTTCCACTTACTTATCAGGCTTGGTTCTACATAACAACCAGCGTTTGACCATCTCTGTGTCTCTCAGATTAATATCTTGAGAAGAAAAAAAAGGAGGAGGAACTCTAACTGGCACAGCCCTGCCTATGGCCTGGGGTCCCTTGAGTTAGCTGAGCATTGTGGTCCATGATCTGTGTCCAGGATTGTAGAAGAGCAGGGTAAATGAGGCTCCTCCTTCCAGGGGCATTGGGAGGCGAATTCCTCAAGAAGCAGGTGGTTAAGGTGTGGCTCTCACCAGCATCTCTGGCACGCCTACTCCAATGCCAGAAGTCTCTCACATGCACACTCCTGTATATGTGTGTGTGTGTGTGTGTGTGTGTGTGTGTGTGCACATTCATGCTCACATGTACACATACACACACACATACACACACATCACATGTAGTAGATTAAACCAATCCAAGAGTTACTGCCATGTATTCAAATTATAATATTCAAATATACACATAATGTGTCTTCCTTGATTTTGTTCCTATAGAGATATCTTTCTCTGAAATCTCATATCCATTGTAACCCAAGGAGGTCTGAATCGACTCTCCCTTGGTGATGGTTACTTCTACCAACTCAGGCTGCCACCGTGGCTAGGATGGTGCAGTCTCCCTCACAGACTCCACATTATTAAAGGCTGTGAGTCAAGTAGCTCACAACCAAGCCTAATCTAGAGTTGACTTTCCACTCAGGCCTCTGTCAGCTCTAACAACTAGACCTCAGCATAAGCTATCAACCCGGTTATATGACTCATAAAAGCAGAGCTGTTTGTTATCCTGCGTACATAGGAACCTTAGATTCTTCTTCGTGTTTTCTTTCGTGCTTGTTGCATCATTTGGAATTGCCCAGGGAACCTGGTGTATCAACTAATCTTAGCAGCGAGGCATTTTAAAGCAAGCGTAGCAGTGATTAAGAGCCCTGTGTCCAGCTTTCTGGAGCCACTAGCCTTTGCTGGACAGGGCCAGCCCCTGACCAGGCTCTATAGGCTCTCTCATTCCCCATGCCCTTTCCCCCTGAGCCTTACATCCCTTTAACAGGGGCAGAGCCTTTATCCCCCATCAGAGGAAATGCAGAAAAAGTGGAGACATCTCTGGCAGAAAGAACCTTGACAAACTGACGACCTCAGAAATACTTAAAGAGAAGAGGCATATGGTTCCTTCCCAGAGCCCCTTTGTTAGGGGAAGGACTATGGGATACCTGAGTAAACACCTATATTTATCTGTTTCTCCCATCCACACAAGTTCATATGCCTACAGACTTCCATGAATAATTAGATAAGTATTTGCTAGAATATTCTCCTGAAAAGCCTGTTGGAGAGGTGTCCAAATCTGAGGGCACATTAAAAAATTTTCTTCTTTTCAGGTTTACCTAGACCTGGCTTCCCTGGCAATTCTTCTCAAGTGCCAAGAGGTCCAGACCAGTGTGGGCTAGGCCAGTGATACTGCCCCTTGCCACATGGCCCAGGAGACCCTCACCAGTGACAGGATGGGTCACAGTGTTCTCAGTCCCTGGGTGTCTGCCTAGGTGTATGGGCAACTCCATATGCCAACTTTGCCATAGAGCCCTTGTTTGGAAAGAGGCCCCATGATTCTCACATCAGCCATTGCCTTAGGGTCCCCTCACTGCAGAGTCGCTGGTCTGGCTGGCTCAGTCATCTGTCTTCACAGGCCTCCTTCCCAGGCTTTTGCCTAGGGATCCATAGCGGTTGGGGCTCTTCTTATCTCTCCAAAGAAAGCCCACAAAGCGTTCATTCACCTGTCCCCTTTCCCCATAGTCAAGCTGGAAGGCCATTAGGGAAATCCCCAAGTTTAAAACACCAAAGAGCCAGTCCCCTCTCTCTGAGAGGCAAGAGCATCCAGACCCCAGAAACCCCTTCCATTCTTTCCTAAGGAACAGCTAGCTCCTCACCACCCCGCCTGCTCAGCCATTGACAGTGTGACTTCTTGTGATAGCAACCAACAACAACAAAAGAGAGAACAAATCAAGACCAAACCAGATCTAATGTTCGGTTCTGTAGGTTCTTCCCCTGCACCTCTCCTACACACAAACATCTTTTCCAGTTACTTTCCTTCCCAGTGAATACAGGAGTAGGAATAAAAGAGAAGAGGTGGTAGGAGAGGGGGCACCATTCTGTTTAAAAGGACACCTGTGCTATCTATGGATGTGGGTGTTCTATGTAGTCCAATGTTCAGGGACCAAGGGACTGACTATCAGTGTAGTGACCTGAATCCCAGCCTCTGGAGCCCAATTGCCCAGGCCTGTGGCCTGGCTCTCACTTCCTAGATTTGTAACCTCAGACCAATTACTAAATTTTCCTGTGCCTTCATTTTTTCATCCAGTGAAATGGTGGATCATAATAGTACAACCATTGCATAGTGTCATTGTATGACTAAACAAGTTAACACATACTCAGTATGTAGAACAGTGTGTGGCCCATAGAAGGAACAGAAAAAATGCTTGCTCTGTTATTACAGATAGCTATAATACAATATTTCTGTTTCTGTCACTATAAACTTGACCATTCCTGCTTAGAAGTGGAGAGCAAATCTAAATGATAATTTATTCGTAATGAATATCTGGCTATGTCCAAAAAAGATTTAAAGTGGCTGAAAAAATACAGAATTAGTCAATGAGGGTCTTGTTTATAGTTCTTTGGTAAAGGATAATTGTTTTTGACTAGAGGAAAAAACTGCCTTCTTTTTTGTTTGTTCACGATGGTGATGTAGTTGACAACCCCCTAACCCTTATGTGGGGAGACCTTGATAAAACAGTGAGAATGATGTAGGGTACCGTCTTTGAGCGGTTATGGTGTGCCAGACAGGACACGCATGGATGATCCCCTTTGATTCTCTGTCAGCTCTGCAATGGAGAAGACACTGTGATTCCCACTTTGCAGATGAGGAAGCAAAGTCAGTGTAAATGGTTTAGGAGACTAAGTTCAAGGCTAAGTCCAAGGCCAAAGGATTTCTGCTCTGCCTGAAACCACCTCCTGACTGGATGGCACTTAGCTTTTCCAGATTCTACAGAAGAAAAATGAAAGGGATTGTTACCTTCTGGTTCCTCACATCTGAACGAGGAAGGATAGGCCCCTTACCTGGGTATCTAGTAATGTAAGCTTGTGGAATTCTTATTAATTTCTGTCATGCAAAAGAGGCCATAAACAATGAGCCTAACCTTAATTTAAACACTAAATTATTATGTTTGACTAAGAAATCTAAACAGGGATTTAAATGACTCATGTGCTTACAATTGATGATTCATTTATTACTGTTTTCTCCACAATGGCCTCTGTCTGGGATCTAGGGACAGGTTTGCTACACAAAACCTTGCCACTGGTTCAAGCTCATTTCCAACATTTCTTTGTTGACTTGCTCATTTGTTTAACAAGTTAATGGTGTTGTGATCTGCATTGGGCAACAGTCATGAACAAAGCAGACATGACCCTGCTTTGTGGAGTTAACAGTCTGATTGGGCTAGCAAATGATCTCATGAAGAAATACACAGTGAAAACTGTGGCAAGCACCACCATAATAGGAACAGAGGTGCTTAGAGGGAGAGTGAGGAGGAGTGGGTGGTCAGGGAAGGTCTCTTTGAAGAGAACATTTCATCGGAGATGTGCAAGATGAAAAGGAGTGTTTTCTATAAAGTAACACATAGGCATTAGTCACTTACTGCACTGCTCCTACTGTTATTATTTAGAATAGGACAGAGATAGCAGGACAGAGAATCCATTTATATGACATGTCTAATATAGAGTAGTCTATATAGACAAAATGTAGATGAGTGGACGCCAGGGCTGTGGGAGAGAGTGGGAGGACCTTGCAGAGTGACTCCTACGGGGTGGTGGTGGTATGATGAAAGTGTTCTAAAATGGATTATGGCAGTGGTTGCACAACTCTGTGAATAACTTTAAAAACCATTACTGAACTGAACACTATAAGCAGGTGCATTGTATAGTATGTGAATTATCTTATCTAATAAAAGAGTGATATGCAAATTGACCATCACTCCAACACACAAGATGTCTGCCCCCATGTGGTCAAAGATGGCTGCCCCCATGTGGACATAAGGTAGCCAGCACAAGTTGGCCAGCAGGGTAGCGGGGTGGGCAGTTGGGAGGGACCAGGCCTGTAGGGGAGGGCAATTAGGGGTAACCAGGCCAGCAGAGGAGGGCAGTTAGGGCTAACCAGGCCTGCAGGGAAGGGCAATTAAGTACAAACAGGCAGCAGGGGAGCAGTTAGGCATCAATCAGGCTGGCAGGGGAGTAGTTAGGGGGTGATCAAGCTGACAGGCAGAAGCGGTCAGGGGCAATCAGGAAGGCAGGCAGGTGAGCAGTTGGGAGCCAGCAGTCCTGGAGAGGGTGCAGGTTTGGCTGAGGAACAGAAAACCCCCTGTGTATGAATTTTGTATCTCAATAAAGCTGTTATTAAAAATAAGAATGATCTGGAGTTTACTGGTGTGAACTGGGCTCAGGCTCATGCTAATCGTCATCTTAGACCTGGAGTTAGATGAGACTGAGCCCCAGGGAAGTCATACTTCTACAGACCTCTACCCATAAAGCCAGGGATGGGTTCCACCAGCGGGTCCTGAGGTCTGAAGGGTAGCAGAATACATCACCCCAAAATATTACTGTAGGAGTGTAAGCCATGCCGCCCAGGATATGCCACTTAATGTATTGATAATTTTGAGCTATGGGCACTGGAAAAATAGCAAATGCAAGGAGAGGCTTTCTCTGAATTCCCTCTTTTCCCTAAAGACAGATCCTCCAAAAGGAGCTCAATTATCATAAATCCCCTGTCTGGGAATTTTATTAACCAGAGGAAATGGACCCCACATCCAGACAAACATCACAAACCTTCATTCCTCCCATCTATTCTTTTGTTTCTCCCATCGATTCTTCTGAGGGCCCATTCTCTTTCCTAAAAGTCGTTTACCCTCCCCTAAGACCACTTATGTACCCCTCCCCTTTCCCTAGTATGATGGTATTTAAGCCCCAGTTGGGAGCAACTTCAGGAGTTACTCTTTTTTTCCCCTGGATCTCTCCCAAATTTCTGTTTGTTTTCCTCTTGTTAATCTGTCTTTTATTACAGGGCACTCAGCTAAGAACTGAGAAGGTAGCTACTGAGCTTGGCTTCGAAGCAGACCATCCCGTGATCCTCAGGGTTAATGAGGGAAGGAGTGTCCCTGGGGTCCAGAACTCGGGAGGGCTGTCTCAGCCAGGTGGGATGAATGGGGCTGTTCAAAGGCAGGGCTGGAATCTTTGGGGCATGCACCTCTCCAGCTTCACACAAAAGATCTGGGAAGCCTTCTCCCATGGCATGTCTGACCCAGCATAATGGCAGAAGCCGCCTCAGGACTGGACTCAGAAGCGGTAACTACAGGAGAAAAACCCCACAACAAATTCCATACTATGGCCTTTATGATCCCTGGACCAGGAAGGGGAAGGAAGCAGAGACTCCCCTGAAGCTCATAGTTCCAGTAACTGCATAAATATGGACAGAGATATAAAGGCGACCCCCCAGGTATAAAGGGGATCAGGTTCACTGGCCAGCGTCCAATGCCCACGAAACTACTGAGGACACTTAACAGCACACGCACAGCAGCACTTCTAGTTCTCATCCTAAGTCTGCAATTTCAGGTACTTTATAGATTATGTAACAGTCCGTAGGCTGTCCGCAACCCCTCTGTAGGAACTGTGTTCCAGGTGCTAAGTCAATGGATGTGTGGAACACAACCTCTTGGTTAGCAAATGAGACACTTGCAGTAGCATTAGCTAGACTTCAGGAAATTCCCTTTAAAGACTTTAAGCACCAGCTTGAGCCTCTTGCTGCTGGGCTAGACATGCCATGGGAGAAGGCTTCCCAGATCTTTCGTGTGAAGCTGGAGGGGTGCCTGCCCCAAAGATTCCAGCCCTGCCTTTGAGCAGCCCCATTCATCCCACCTGGCTGAGACCCTGGTGGAACCAGGAGGACTCAGGGTGTCAGCAGTCAGGAACAAGAGGGCAAGGGGGCTTTCGGATCCCATTCAGTCTCTGTGTGATTCTGGCCCAGCCACGTCCTTGGTGCTGGGACCACGTGCTTTCGGAAGGAGATGGGAGCTGGACCAATGGACAGCAGAACATCATAATGGCAGAAGCCGCCTCAGGACTGGACCCAGAAGCAGTAACTACAGGAGAAAAACCCCACAACAAATTCCATACTATGGCCCTTATGATCCCTGGACCAGGAAGGGGAAGGAAGCAGAGACTCCCCTTAACTTGGCGAGAACAGGGCAACATGAAGAACACTGTGTAGTCAGGCTGAAAATTAAATAGATGTGAGTTTCTTTAATTCAAAGGTTTAATTGTTTTGACGGTTTCCATAACTTAATCGGAGCCATCACTTCAGCTTTAATTATGAATAATGAAATGGATTATTTGCAGTAACTAATATGACAGGGAAAACTGAGAGGTGAGAAATTGGTAACTTGGCAACTGTGTATTCATTCATCTTCTTTTCAGCCCATGTTTATTGAGTACCTACTGGGTTTCAGCCTCTGCCCTATAGATGTGCTATTCGGGGGGAAAACAGGATCAGAGCCCCGACTCTGGGCCAGTTTCTTTCACTTCATTATCTCATGTCCTGCTTTCAATAATATTCCATGCAGCCATTATTGCTCCGATTTATAGAAGCACAACCGAGATTCTGAAAGGTTAGGTAATTTGCCTAAGTTCACAGAACAAAACCTATGCTCAACCTGTCTCACACCAAAAACCTACAGACTGACACTCTGAATCTTACTTCCTGCTTCATGCCGATAAAGTCAGCTTTTCCTAGGGTAAAGGTTGCTTTGTATTTGAAGCAGGCAAGACAGTGATTAAAATGTACTTTGGGGAAAATTAACCTGACAGTTGTCTGTGCAATGCATTGGGTGCTACTGAGATGGTCCAGGCCAGAATGGTAGCAGTGAGACTGGGAAAAGGGGCTGCAGGAGGCACCCTGGGGACAAGAAGGGGCCTGCTGAGGCTTTGGGTGTGGTGGGCAAGGAAGGAACACAGCCTTGCTGCCCTGAATTGGGGAAGCAGGGGACACAAAGTTCCAGCTTGGCCACTACTAGTGGCTTAACCTGGGGCCAGTCACTGAACCTCTCTGAGCCTTGCTTTCTGTGTGCCTAGAAGGTGCTTTACACAGCTAACCTAACAGTCTCAATTCAGGGGCACATAAACTGAAATGGTTTTGTGTTTTCGACCTGCCTCTGTTAACGGTCCCTTAATATCTTTCTTCTCGGTCATTTTCAGTTATTTGGGGCCCACCACAGTTTTTAAGGCTTCTATTTCAAGCTTGACTTAGATCTCATTCCCTGCTATCCCCCTGCTACTGGCTGCTGCAGCAGGGGGAGCTGGCACTGCCAGTGTGGAGCCTGGGCAAATGGTGAGGTCTGGCTCCAAGAGGCTCTTTTTTGCCCTGGGGAGGACGGTTGAGGAGGAAGGAGAGGAAATGTGGTGAGTGTCCCCTTTTGCTGGCCTACGTTGCTGGCTTTCATTATGACTGTGGCAGCTACCGGCTCATACTAACTGGCCAGCAGGGACCAAATGTGGATTTGCTTGTGGGGCACATGTGGTCTTCAGAGGTCCTGTAGGGACTTCTGCTACTCATGCTCCTGGTGAATCTGGCTCAATGCCCCCTACCCTCCTCCTGCCACTAGCCTTGAGCTTCTGGGCTTCCCTACCCCAGTGGGCAGTTCTTGAGTGAAAGGAAGGGGAGAGATGGTCCAAGTCTGACTTCCTTCCACGTATCCACTGCTATTGTTACTGCAGTGTGTCAGGGAGCAAGCTGCTCCTTGGCCATCTGCCCTCTTTGCTGCCATTGCTCCTTCTTTGAGTGGAGGCTGGACTCCAGCTCAACCGTGCTTCACCACCAGGCCTGTAGCTGGTGTGGGCTGCATGAGACATGAAAGCACCATATAGGGCAGCACCAGCTCTGAGGGGTGGGCACATCACTCCCTACTGGGCAGAAGTCTCATGCGACTCCAATAACCTTCCTCCATAGACTTTTTTGAGGGCTAGAGTGGCAGTGGTGGTGATGGGAGTCAAAGGGCCATGTCTATCGCCGCCTTGAAGAGGAGTCTAGTCCCAATTCCGAGTCTGATTCATCAATTCTGTCAGCAGAAAAATTCCCACTTCCCCACTCTACTTCTGAGAAGGACAGAGTGCCTGGCTATTGAGACCATCCTGGAGGACTGCGGTCATGTCCAGCTTTTACTGTCATCTCAATGTCTCTTCTTTTTCTTTGCTCTTTGACTTCCCTTTTTGGGGCTCTCTGTCTGCACAGTAGGTGTGGAATTTTGAGATGGACTCTGAGCTCATCAGGATGGATTGGTTGGCCTCTTGGGTACCATGCAGTCACAGAAGCAGGTAATCGAAGAACAAACATTCCTGCGGTGTTTAGAGTCTCCCTTAGTTACCACCAGTCATCTGTTTGGTTTCTTGCATAGCAACCAAAAGGGGAGGGGAAGATGAGCGGCATCTGGAATGCACTTTGATATAAGGTGGGATTCCGCTCCTGGGTGATTTGCTGGAAATGTGCACAGAGGTGAACTATCAAGTATGCAGGAAGCAGCCCTCCTTCTGTTTCTCCTGGGGGCCATGTCAGGTAGGAACTCATTTTGCCACCTTGTTTGCTCGACTCAGTTTACAGGATATCATTGTATGATAAAGTCCTGAAAAAGGAAATTGCCTCTGGGAGGCCAAGATTAACTGTGGGCTTATCTGCACTGATGAGTGAAATGATTTAGCAACAGGAGCCGCAGGAGGTAGGGGTAACTCAAAGAACGGGGTGCCTATAGAAGCCACAATCTAGTCCATGTCTGTATAGAATTTGCTTTCCCTCTGGTGTTAACTGGCCTGAGCTGGAAGTCCTTCTAAGACCCAAAGTTGGGAAAATAATTTTCATAGCAGAGCTTAGTGTTGCAGAAGAGGAAATTTTTTTTCCCCTACTCTTCTAGGTCGTTTTAGCTGACCTATTAATTGATATAAGACAGATTAACAATAGAAAAACAAGTTTAATTATGTACACAGGGAGGCCCTATAAGAATATGAGACCTAAGGCAGTCAGGCAATTGAGCCTCCCGGAAAGGACATTGAGCTCCAGGCCCTGCTGAGCTCTCCGCCTCCCCTGCCCACCACACCTAGCCCATATGCTTTGTGGTTATCTTTGGTGATAGCTCTCTTCCTAGACCAGGCCCTCTATCTAAACTCTTTTAGAAAGCTTAGGGGAAGGTATTATTATTATTATTATTATTATTATTATTATTATTATTAAAAAGCTATTCCTGAATCTTTTGGGTCTTCATGCCTTTGGCTCAAAATAGTCCCCAAGTCAAAGTGGCACAATCTAGGAAAATGTGGTCTGAATCCCTTCAGTGCATATGTCAAGTTAATCTTTGTGGAGATTCTGGCCTTTCTCTGGAAACTTTTGGGGGCAACTTGAGCTTAGCAAATCCTCTTGAAAAACTGAGGTACTGAGGAGGTATTGTCTTACCCTTGGGTAGAGGAAATGCCTTCTAGTTGAAGAGCCAAAGATTCTTGCGCATCTTCGTCCTAGGTAAAGAACTTCAAGAATCTTAGGAGATCTTTTTAATGTTGTCAGCTCAGATTATTGAAATTGAGCTTTTTATTTATTTATTTTTCTTTTATTTTTTATTAAAGGAAATCAATCTTTTTATTGATCTTTTGAGAGAGAGAGAGAGAGAGAGAGAGAGAGAGAGAAAGAAACATTGATGCATTGATGAGAGACATAGCTTGGTTGCCTCCTGGAGATGACCTGATCAGGGATGGAAACACAACCTGGGCATGTGCCCTGATTAGGAATCAATCCTGCCACCTTTTGATGTACAAGATGATGCTTCACCCAACTGAGTCACACTGGTCAGAGCAGAAATTGAGTTTTCAAATTAAATCTTATTTTTTGATAGGTAGCATACCATAATATATAGAATTCAATCATGTTAAATTTGCAGGTTAATTTAGAGATAATTTACATCTTTGATGAGTGACTTTAGTAAAACACTTAGAGCAGTGATTGGTACATAATAAATGCTTAGTAAATGTTAGTCATTATTCTGTGCTAAAGGCCCAGTGCACAAAATTTGTTCATTCAGGAGGATCCCTCAGCCGGGCCCATACCCTCTGGCAGTCTGAGAGACCTTGGGGGATGTCTGACTGACTGCTTAGACCTGCAGCAGACTCTCAGCACTGCCGCAAAGGTGGGAGAGGCTCCCGCCACTGCTGCTTCCCTTGCCAGCTGTGATCCCGGCTTCTGAGTGGTGCTCCCCTGTGGGAGTGCACTGACCACTAGGGTGAAGCTCCTGCATTGAGTGTCTGCCCCCTGGAGGTCAGTGCACATCATAGCAACCAGTTGTTCCACTGTTAAGTCAATTTGCATGTTAGCCTGTTATGCCTGCAGGATCGAGCTGAAACTGGCTCTCCAACATCCCTCGAGAGGTCCCAGATTGTGACCAAGGAATCCCACGTCAAGCTAATATTCCTGCACAATTGCTTAGATTTCTCCAAAAACCACCTCTTACAGAGAACATCACCCAAATCTAACAACTGAGCTGAAGAGCCAATTTCATACTCAGCCCCAGCACCATTTTGTGCTTTGTTGCCTGGTCATAGAAAAACTATGATGCATCACATGTGCACAGTCACCTGACAAGTGTGGAGTGACGACACAGTAGTAAGTATGTGCCTTCTGTTATCTACAAGATCCAGATGCAGCAAGGGCCCACCGTGGCCACTTACTGAGTGTAACGCGTACTGAGGCAGCAACACCTATGTTATGTGTAGAGTGGACGGGATCAGGCAATAAAGTAGTCAGCATAATGCCTGATGAGTAGGTTCTTAGTAAATGCAAGTGGTTTCTTGTTTTAGCAAGGCTACCACTCACCATACCATTCTTGAGAAAAACCTCAGTAAGTTAAACCTGAGTAAAGGTGTCCTTTTTTTCTTGGCTGGAGGAGCACAAGTCCCAGGTGTGGGTAGGAGGGGCTAGGAGAAGGTGGGAAATTGTTAGACAAATTGCCAGCCTTTCATTTTTGCTTATGACTGTCCTTGTCCTGCTGAAGAGTGGGGAAACACATTCATGAACAGCTCAAGGTGGGCTTTGCTGACTTTATTATTGTGGGAAAAGAGGGCATGAGGAAATTATGCCTTAAAAAAAACCCAAGCACCAAAGCAACTGATTATTTTGCTCATTTTGAAAAACTATTTTTGGGAACATTTTTCCTCTAAATACTCTGGTATACTATTTTGCTTCGGGTTTTTATCACAAGAATGGTATAATAGGAAAGTCAATTTTAATAGATTAAAAAAATCTATTCATATTCACATTACCTTAAGCCTCAGCTGTTTTGATTTATCTGAGTCATTGCACAGTCCTTGTCCATAAACCTGGATAATTCTGTGAGTAAAAATAACTTAGCATAATGTATTTTAGTCTCTAATCTAAATAAGATGATTTTAGATTTATAACAGCTTGTATCAATGAATGTATTTATATTTCAATTTTGCCTATATTCCTTCCCCCAAATTTGAAATAAATGCATTTTTTTAAAAAATATTTTTTATTGATTTTTTACAGAGAGGAAGGGAGAGGGATAGAGAGTTAGAAACATCCATTAGCTACCTCTTGCACACCCACTACTGTGGATGTGTCCGCAACCAAGGTGTATGCCCATGACTGGAATCAAACCTGGGACCCTGCAGTCCACAGGCCGATGCTCTATCCACTGAGTCAAACCAGTTAGAGCTAAATGCATTCTTTTTTAAAATAAAACCAACATTTTTCCATGTTTGTTTCTAGAAATTTTACACCTAAAATTTCTAAAATTCCAGAAATAAACAATTTCTACATTTTAAATTGCTTGCTGTTCTGAGTAGCATGATGAAATCTCTTATCTGACATCGTTCTCCTTGGTTCAACCCAGGACTTGAATTATTCCTTTGCCCATCATCTTCAAGCTGTAAACACCTCCACCCCCTGCCATCCCCATCCCATTAGTCACTCACTAGCTAACTCTTGAGGTACTGCAATGCTTGTGTTCAATTAATCCTTACTTTACTTCATAATGGCCAAAAGCACAAGAGTAATAATGCTGGCAATTTGAATAAGCCCAAGAGAAGTCCTAAAGTGCCTCCTTTAAGTGAAGATATGAGTACAGTACAATAAGATAATTTAGGAGAGAAATCACATTTGCTTAACTTTTATTACAGTACTAGAGGCCCAATGCATGAAATTCTTAAAAGAGTAGACATTCCTTCCCCTGTCTACCAGCACTGGCTACCTTCTGGCTGTTGGCACCCAGGACCTGAGCTACCCTCACAGCCCCAGCTTTCATCTGAAAGGTCGTCTGGAAGGACATCTGGTCTAATTAGCATATTACACTTTTATTATTACAGATATTACTAGAGGCTCGATGCACAAAATTCATGCAGGGGGAGAGGGGTGTTCCTCAGCCCAGTCTGCACCCTCTCCAATCTGGGACCTCTCGAGGGATGTCCAACTGCCAATTTAGGCTAGTAGGATCAGGCTTAAATAGGCAGTCAGACATCCCTCTCATAATCCAGGATTGCTGGCTCCCAACTGCTTGCCTGCCTGCATTCCTGATTGCCCCTAACTGTTTCTGTCTGCCAGCTTGATCACCCGCTAACCACTCCCCTGCCTGCCTGATTGATGCCTCATGGCTCCCCTGCCAGCCTGATTACACCTAACTGCCTTCCCCTGCTGGCCTGGCCACCCTAACTGCCCTCCCCTGCAAGTTTGATCACCCCCAACTGCCCCCTTGCAGGCCTGGTCTCCCCCCACCACCAACTGCCCTCCCCTGCTGGCCATCTTGTGGGGGCTATCTTGTGTCCACATGGGGGAAGTCATCTTTGACCATGGGGAAGCCATCTTGTGTGTTGGAGTGATGGTCAATTTGCATATTATTCTTTTATTAGATAGAATAGTGGCCCAGTGCACAGGTGGGGGCCTGCTGGTTTGCCTTGAAGAATCAGGGTGGGGATTCCCTTGGGGTGTGGAGCGGCCTGGGCTAGGGGCCTTTGGTGGTTTGCAGACCAACCATGCCCCCTGGAAGCCCTGGTATCTGGGATTTATTTATCTTCTACAAGTGAAACTTTGTAGCCTTAAGCAAAGGCCAAGGCAGACCAGGGCTGTGGAAACTTGGCTTCCTCCATCACCAGAGGCACCTCAAGCCTCCTGCTCTCTCCAGCTCCATGGCTGCTGCCATTTTTGTTGGGATTTATTTATTTTCTATAATTGAAACTTTTTTAGCCTTAAGCAGAGGCCATGGCAGGCCAGGACAGGCAGAAAGCTTGGCTTACTCCATTGCTGGGGAAACCCAAGCCTTCTGCTCTCTCTGTGGCTGTATTCATCTTGGTTGGGTTAATTTGCATACTTGCTCCTGATTGGTTGGTGGGCGTGGCTTGTGAGTGTAGTGGAGACACAATCAATTTGCATATTGCTCTTTTATTAGATAGGATTATAATTGTTCTATTTTATTATTAGTTATTGTTGGTAATCTTGTGCTGTGCCTAATTTATAAGTTAAACTTTATCATAAGTATGTAGATATAGGAAAAAACACTACACTCACAAGCCACGCCCACCAGCCAATCAGAGTGAGCATGCAAATTAACCCAACCAAGATGGCTATGGCCACAGAGAGAGCAGGAGGAAGGCTTGGATTTCCCCTGGTGATGTAGGAAGCCAAGCTTTCTGCACACCCTAGCAGGCCCAGGGCTCCACTTAAGGCAACAAAGTTTCAATGGCTGCTTCCAGGGAGCAAGCAGGAGGCTTTGCTTTGCTCCAGGCTACAAAGTTTCAATTGTAGAACATAAATAAATCCCAGATACCAGGGCCTCTGCTTGGGTCGCCAAGGGGGCGTGGCTGGCCGGCAAACCACTACAGGCCCTTTGCCCAGGCTGCCGCATAGCCCAAGGGAACCCCTACCCTGATCCAGGACACCCTTCAGGGCAAACCAGCTGGCCCCCACCCATGCACCAGGTCTCTATCCTATCTAATAAAAGAGTAATATGTAGATTGACCATCACTCCAACACACAAGATGACTGCTCCCATGTGGTCAAAAGATCCTGCCCCATGTGGATACAAGATGGCCACAACAAGGGAGGGCAGTTATGGGTGATCAGGCCAGCAGGGGAAGGCAGTTGGGAGAGACCAGGCCTGCAAGGGAGGACAGTTGGGGGTGATCAAGGCTGCAGGGGGGGGACAGTTAGGGGTGACCAGGCTAGCAGAGGAGGGAAGTTGGGGGTGACCGAGCCTGCAGGGAAAGGTAGTTGGGGGGCACACAGGCCTGCAGGGGAGGGAAGTTAGGGGCAAACAGGCTGGCAAGGGAGCAGTTAGGCATCAATCAGGCTAGCAGGAGAGTGGTTAGGGGCAATCAAGAAGGTAGGCAGACGAGCAGTTGGGAGCCAGTAGGCCTAGATTGTGAGAGGGATGTCCGACTGCCTGTTTAGGTTTGATCCAGATTGGAGAGGGAGCAGGCTGGGTTGTAGGACACCCCATCTCTCTAGTGTGTGTATAATATCCTCCCTATTCACAGGGTCTCATAATGTCCAAGACCCCCAACGGATACCTGAAACCACAGTTTAACCATATGGTTACAGCATATATATATATATATATATATACTGTATTCATTCTATATCCTTTAGCTCAGTTACCTCATTTGTAAAATAATGATATTAATACCTATCTGAGAGGATGGTTTTAAGGAGTAAATGAGAAAAAGGATTTTACATTATGTGCCTATTTGGAACATTGAATAAATGATAATTTTATGATTTTCCTAGTGCTGCTATAACAAATTACCACAAATTGGATGGCTTAAAATAACAGAAATTTATTATCTCACAGTTTGGGAAATCAGAAGTCTGAACTAAAGGTGTTGGCAGGGTTGGCTCCATCTAGACTTTAGAGGCTTTGAGGGAGAATCTGTTCCTTGCCTACCTCCCAGCTTTCGGTCATTGCTTGCCATCCCTGGCTTGTAGCTGCATTACTTCAACTTCTTCCTCTGTCATAACATGGCCTTCTTCCTTCTGTGTGTGTCTTTGTGTCCTGTCCTCATAGAGATACCAGCTGTTGGATTTAGGGTCCATCTTAATTCAGTGTGATCTCCTCTTAACTAATTACATCTGAAAAGACTCTTTTCTCCAGTAAGGTACATTCTGAGGTTCTGGGTGGACCTGAATTCTGGGGAAGACACTATTCAACCCCCTACAGTAACCATTATTATGGAAGCATGAAAAAACAAGACTTGTTGTATATGTATTAGCAAAGTTTTGCAGAATGTCAAGGAGACTTGAGAATGTCCTGAGGCATTCCTGGAGGAAACATACTTTCCCTTAAATTGTCAAGTTCCCTGTCTGTAATGAAGTCCAGAGTAGTTCACATGCCTTCTCTAAGTACAGTATCTCTTTTCCTTCTCTGTGAAGCAGGAGTTAATCTGTCAACTGGAAAGTACTGACTGACTCTCCACATGATACCTATAGCATCCAATAAAAACAAATAACTGTTCCTGAAATGACTTATGACTGTGGGGAGGTCTACCGAGGAGCTCTTCAGTCATGCACACTCCACTCTCAGATGACATCATGAATGAAACACTGTCTCAGAGGAGAAAAATGAACTCTTGTACAATATTGGGCTCTTGTAAAAGAGATAATGGCATGGGTAGACTAGATCCTTCAAGTGGGTGTCTACCTGTTAAGGTGATGTTTCTCTTCTCCTGGCTCTTCATGAAGATTGGGAGAAAAAAGAAGGGAAGCAGGGAGACAAGAGAAAAGCAGCAGCTTTATTTACAGGGTGAAAAGAGCAGATTTCATAGTTGTTTGGGGGTGGTGGTTTTCTTCGCTATAAGATCTCACATTCCCCTCTCCAGCTCTTGGCAGGAGCATTTGTTCTTGGGGAGTGACCAGGTTCCAGCGCTGCTTCGAGCTATGCCTTGAAGCCACAGAACAAGCTGTTAAGTCTCTGTTCCCAGCACAGGGCTTTGTGTTCATGTAATTTTTATCCCTTTTAAATCCACAGTGGGAGAGGCACTACACCTGATTCACTTACCTGCTACTAGTCATGTGGCAGAGAATTCTTCACCCGGGACTTCAGTGCATAAGTTTTCTGTGAAATTATCAGCATCGCTGTCACCTGTGATGCCAGGGTTGCCCCTGATAATCAACACCAGTCCGCTCACTGAAGCCTTCAACGTGAACTCTCTGTCAGACACCGAGTTTGAGGTAAGTACCATCTTACTCGCCATAGGAGTTACCTGCAAAGAGGAGTCCTGAAGATGAGAGCCCCATGGGATTCTAGATCAGTGGTCATTTCTCCCTCTTTCCCTGGTTTAACCTCCCTTATTCTAATATCCAGAAGCCCTTTATTTGGGCATGCTAGAGCCTTCTGCTGCACTAGGTGCCCCTTTAGCCTTGGAATCTTTTTTCTCTAATTAATCTAATCCAACTGAACATCACAAATAATCTATAATAATAAAAGCATAATATGCTAATTAGACTGGACAGCCGAATGACCTTTCAGAAGTCATTCTGGATGAAGCCACGGCAGCGGAGGCAGAGGCAGAGGTGGTTAGGGTAATCGGGCAGGCAGGCCAGTGGTTAGGAGACAGTGGCCCTGAATTGTGAGAGGGTTGTCTGACTGCCCATTTTGGAAAGGAGCTGTGGGATCAGGCCTAAACCAGCAGTCGGACATCCCCTGAGAGGTCCTGGATTGGGAGAAGGTGCAGGCTGGGCTGAGGGACACCTTCCCTCCCAGCATCAATTTGGTGCACTGGGCCTCTAGTGTTATAAATAAAAGGCTTGTTTCTTATTGCCAACCATCCTGACATGATATCAGGTGTAAGGTGTGCTGACAGTAACTAAACTCTTTGGGTGTTTTAATTTGAGTATTGATCTCCTTAAAAGCTGGGTTCTGATGAAGTTGTGTCAGTGATTCTGCTTTTCTATGATTCTGTGACTTTTCAGAAGGAAAACTATGAGGAGACTTAATATGGAAGAACATGCCCTTAGTAAAAAATGTGAGCCTCAATGTCCATTGCTACTGTGTGAATGTTTCCTCTTGGATAATTCAGAAACAAACATTCATGTTGAAGAGCCATGGTACCACTGCTCTGTTTTCTAATTTGTTGTTTGAGTCTTTCCAAAATATCAATGGCATTTTTCATAGAACTAAAACAAATATTACTAAAATTTACATGGAACCACGAAAGACCCCATAGCCACAGCAGTCTTGAGACAGAAGAATTAAGTTGGAGGTATCACTCTACCTGTTATCAAACAAGAGTACAAGTATAAGAATCTAAGTATTCCATGGATGAACTCATTTAATCCTCACAACAATCGTATAAAGTAGATGCTCTTCTTATTCCCATTTTATAAGTGGGAAAATTGAGGCACAGAAAGGCTAAGTAATGGGAAGGCTGAGCTTTGAAACCAGTCTAAGCTCTGGACCCCTATGTTATGCTGCCTCTTATTTACCATGTGCTAAGCATAGACACAGGTCATCTCCACTTGTGTGGATACTAGGCTGGCCTGGCTCATGGGTGCAGACAAGAATACTTTGTTTTCCCTCTCAACTCTCCTCCCTGAGTTCTCCCTCCACTGCTCACACTCATTCACATCTGTGGCTGTTCTCTCTTCCCTTAACCCGTCCAGATCTTACAAAATCAAGCACAATACCCACAGCCTCTCCTTCCTTGAAGGCTTCCCTGTCTAAACACAGCTTATAGCGAACTTTCTTCCCTCTGATTCAGCTCTTGAAGTAACTTTCCCAAGTCACACAGAAGTTCAGTGGCAGAAGTGGGATTGAAGGTGAGGACTCTCTTCACTACAGAATACTGAATGCCTCACTGTCTACCCCAAGTTGTATTAATAACCAAAAGTTTCTACTAACATAATTAAGACAGTTATGAAATTTAGTCCTTGATGTCCTAATGGACTCGAGGCCTTATGGGAGCTCACAGTCAAGGATGTGCATATAGATTCTAGAGCTCAGAGACGGATTTCCTGTTAGCCTCAGCAGGCCCCTCCCACCGTGGATCAGTGGGTTCCTGATGGCAGCAGCCTAGATTCTAATGATATCTCTGGCCCCATTTCTTGGTGTCCCTTCCATAATTCCAAATCACTATAGTTCAGAGGGCAGTATTCCGACAGTGGAAGAATGTGTAGAAAGGTACACACACACACACACACACACACACACACACACACACAAAGCAAACACAAAACAACAACCTGCTCATGTTAGTACACGTCATTCCTCATTTCTGCAGATCTACCCTTCTTCCCTTGTTTATTCTTGGAAGTGGCCTTGGGAAATCAGAATGGAGCGATGAGTCAAGATGTAATTTCAAGGCAATTCCGGGAAAGTGCAGCGTCTCGTTTTTAAAGCCTAGAAAATCCAGAATCTTCAGGATTGCTAAGGGACTCATCTAGGAGCCTAACTTAAGTAGTGATAGGTTTTTTTAAATTCTCTGGCTTTCTGTTTTCTGTCAGTGGAACCAGAACATCTGCTGAATATTTTTCTTTTTTTATGGAAAGCAGCAGCATCCACAGCAGTCCCTTTAGTGGAGAAGTGTCCTGGGGCTTGTGGTGGAAGGAGAAAGGCAAACAGCTAGTTCCTCTGACAGCGAGTGAAAGGTGGTTTCCAGGATGCTGTTTGCTTTCTTCCTAGGAATAACCATTTGCAAAATGCATGCACACAAAAGCAGACCTTTTTTCACAGGGTTGCTAAGAATTCTGCATTTACTTTTAGGTTGTCACTACTGGGAAGGAACAACTAGATTTTGAAACAGGACCGAACATATTTGATTTGCAGATTTATGTTAAGGATGATGTTGGTGTTACTGACCTACGGATCCTAACTGTCCAGGTAACAGATGTGAATGAGACGCCTCAGTTTCTGGGCAACTTGGCAAAAGGTAAGATACACAAGGTGTGCCATGCAGCCCAGGTGGTGGCAGCAGGGAGGACCCTGGGGACGGAGCAAACCAGAAAAGTAAATGAGAAAGCAGCTGTTTCCCTGGCAAAGGCAGGTGCTTAATGCGCAGGCAATAAATAAAATGTGCCCCAGCCCAGGGCTCCCAGGAATAATGCCCAGCAATTCACAAAGCCCTTCACATCCATGGTTTCTCTGGGGTCTTTCCCAGTCCTAGGGAGGAAAAGGAGGCTCCGGTCAGCAAGTGGATCATTGTGAAGGAATCTGGCCAAGCCCACCAGGCTCATCACTATGTACTACTGGTCATCGACGGACTTGTTCATTTTCCCAAGGTCGCTGACCCCTTGAGAGCAATGTGTGCCTGGAATCGGCTATAGAGCAGGGATGATACTTAAAAGAGATGAGAGCATCGGGTACCGTAAATTCCTGAATAATCTCCCTCCTGGCTCATGGCTGTGGATGCCACCAAGTCTGTCATTTTAGTGCAGGTTCTCCCCTGAATTCCATTCAAATATCCAGGTATCTTACCTAACATTTCCACTTGAGTATCTAATAGATATCGGTAATATTGTGATTTATAATAAGAAATATATATTTGGTTTTCCTCCCGTTCCTGCCACAAAGCTCCTAAAACCCTTGGCTTTTCTGTGATGAGAGTGATAAAGATACGCTTTGTTATGTTGATGATGTGATGTTTGGAATGCTCCTGGAATGGTGGCCAGCAGAGTCAATCCTGTGATTGGAGGGTTGGAACTTTCAGTCCCTTCTACCTCTACACACACTCTTCCCCCAACTCCCCCCACTGCAGAGGGGAGAGAAGATGGAAATGGAGTTCAATCACCAGTGGCCAATGTTTTCATTCATCATGCCCAGGTTGGGAGGCCATGTAAAATCTAAAAGGGGTTCAGAGCGCTTCTAGGTTGGTGGAGATTCAGGGAGAGTGGTGTGCCCAGAGAGCATGGGAGCTCCACGCCCTAAGCACTCTTTCATCTGGCTATTCCTGAGCTGCAACTTTTATAATAAACCAGTTATCTAGTAACCAAAATGTTTCCCTGAGTTCTGGGAGCCACTCTAGCATAGGATTCAAACTCAATGAGGGCGTTTCGGGAAGCTTAGATTTACAGCTGGTGAGTCAGAAGCATAGGTGACAACCTGGACTTGAATTCAGTTGGATTTTCAGCCGATGTCAGAGGATTTCTTGGTGGTAGAGCAAAAACCCACACACACCGGAGTTGGTTGCAGATTATGCTATCTCAAATCTAATGTGCTCCCAATCCAAACTCTTGACTCCTACTTCAACCCCCTCACCCCCACCATCCCCACCCAAAACTGCTTTTCTTGTCTTTCCCATTTTAATTAATGGCAACTCCATCCTTCCAGTTGCTTGGACCAGAACTTTGAAGTCAATCTTGACTTTTTTCTGTCTTTCACACCCAACATCAAATCTATTAGGAAATGTTGTCACCTCCTAAATCTATGCAGAATCCAACTGTCCCTAGCCTCTTCACCACTGCCTCCATGGTGTAAGTTACTACATTGGCCAGCTTTGTGGGCTCACTGCTCTGCCCTTGCTCCTACAGTCAATTCTCCTTACAGCAGCCAGAGAGATCCTGTTAAACATCAGTTAAGTCAAATCATTCCTCTGCTTAAAACCCTACGAGGACCTCTCATCTCACCCAAAAGGAGAACCAGAATCTTTTTAAGGTCCCATCAAATCCGGCACACCCATATCACCCTCCCCACCTACCATGTTGTCTCTCACATGTCTCCCCTCCATTGCTGCTCCGGCAGTCCCATCTCCTCACCAATCTGTGAGTACCCTAAGCACAACCTACCAAGGCATCTCTCTCGGCATTTGTTGTTTCCTCTGCCCCATCCCACTCCATTATCTCTAAGAATCTTTCCTTTTTTTAAAAAAAAAATATATATATATTTTATTGATTTTTTTTTTTACAGAGAGGAAGGGAGCAGGATAGAGAGTTAGAAACATCAATGAGAGAGAGACATCGATCAGCTGCCTCCTGCACACCTCCCACTGGGGATGTGCCCACAACCAAGGGATATGCCCTTAACAGGAATCGAACCCAGGACCCTTCAGTCTGCAGGCAGATGCTCTATCCACTGAGCCAAACCGGTTTCAGCCTCCCTGAGATCTTAATTCAAATGTCAATGAACCTCCATAACCACTCTATTTAATGCTATAACCCAACTCACAACACTGCTTCCCCGCTTTTTCTCTAAAACATTGTTCAGTAACATTCACACATTTTACTCATTTATTATCCATAACTTCCCACTAGATTTCAAGTTCATGGGAGCAGGGTTTTGTGAACTGCTGTATTCCCAATGTGTAGATCAGTGCTTGCTATGTAGTGAGAACTCAGTAAATGCTTTTTTTAAATGAAAGCATGAGCAGTGAGAAGATGAATGAAAACTGAAATCAGATTACTTGAGTTTAAACTTTGATTCTATTACTTACTAGCTGAGACAACTCAATAACTCCTCTGAACCTGTTTTCCTGTTTATAAGGGGGATAAAATTACAATACCTACTTTCTAGGGCTGTTGTGAAGATTAAAGGGAAAATCATACCGGGTGGGGCAAAAGTAGGTTTACAGTTGTTTGTATGGAATATAATTCCATAGCTAATAAATAATTATACAAGAATAAACTGTTTTGTGTACTTGCAACTGCAAACCTACTTTTGCCCCCACCCTATACTTTAAGACCTCAGCACAGTGCCTTACAAAATAATGAATTAACCTTAGCCTTCTCGGTCATCTCTTGATCAGAGACATTCTCAGAAAGAGAGAGGTCAGGGCAGAGAACATGGGCAAGGCTGGTGGTCCCACGTGGTACTGCCTGCCCCTCCCTCTGCATGATCTCCAAGAACTCTGAAGTAGATGAAATCAATTTTTCGTCCCTTTCCTGAGCCTCTCTCTGCAACCCTCTCTCAGCAGAAATGAGTCTCTGCAATGGCAGGCCTTATAATGGAACAGAGAGGATAAGTGCAGTTTAAGGGGTAACCTTAGCTCAGGGTGGGAGGAATTTGCCCATTAAAGGGGCTCTGGAGCTTGGAGCAGCCTCACCCTGGAGGATACTTTCCAACTCTCTGCCCTTATCACCTCCCTCTGTTCCCATCACCCTCTCTCCCACCTCCCATTAGAGGAAACATGTGAAGACTAGGCCAACCCTAATACTTGACTAATTCCCATAACAGAATCCACTCTGCAAGTTGGCCATGGTCTCACTCATGGCCTTTATTATTGCGGCCCTTTTTCCCACAGTGCCAATACACTTTATCTCCTTGGCTGTGTTTGGTTTCCTTTGGCTTACCGGGTTTGGGGATTTCTCATTTGCTTTATCTAATAAAACGTTTCTTATTCCACTGTGTACGTGGGCGTAGGTCTAGACCTCTACATAGTGGAAGGAGCAAACCCCGGATTCAGTTACCAGGTTGAAGCCTTCGATCCAGAAGATACAAGTCAAAATATACCCCTCAGTGTAAGTCTCCTTGTTAAACTGGAGAGGGGCTGATCCAGGTGTCTCGGCAGTGGGGGGCCTGGGCAGTGGTAATGCGAGAAATATGCTGCCACTGCCAAAGCCTAGAGGACAGAGGAGATGAGGATCGGGAAGGGGACTCTGGAGACAGACACCTCAGATTGGATTCATGGCTCTGTGTGATCTTGGACAAGTTCTTCATCTCTCTGAGCTTCAATTTCTTCGTCTAATAAGAGCACCTACCTCAGTAGAGGTATCATAAGTATTAGGGAACGCTTGTTAAGCCACTTAGCATATTAAAATTGCCTGCCTAGCATATTAAAATTGCTCAGTGTTTTGTTTTTTTAATTCGAAGGTGATAAAAATCCAGCTATATTATTTTTAAAATAAGCATGAAATGTATACCCCAAAGACATTAACATTTCCTTTTCAGAGATGAAGCCAAGCTGCTTAGAGCCAAGTTAAAAAATTAAAAAACGAGTCTCAGGAATTCCGAAGAAAAGGAGGAATTCCATAGAGAAAAGCAGATCAGGTCCTGGAGAGTTGCTTCATAGTTCAGTCTGAGACAGCTGATCTCTTTTCTCTCCCTATGGAGTTCTTGTAACCACTAAACCTTAAGCAAAGAAGCCTCTTAGCTTGGCAAGGATGCCCCACTGCCTAGCTCTGCCCACTGAAGCTGTGCAGCCTAGGTGGGAGAAGATGATGCCAGTGGACCAACCTTAGAGCAGGCTGCACTCCTGCAAACCCTGCCTTACAGGGAAGAGAATACAGTGGTACCTCGAGATACGAGTGCCCTAACATACGAGATTTTGGAGATACGACCTGTCGAGTGAGCGATTTTTGCTTTGAAATATGAGCAACATTTGCGATAGGAGTAATTGTGGGGATTTGCTGGCTGTACACGACCCACCAGTTTACAGCGACTGAGAGTCTCATAGTTTCCCATGCCTCAAGGTTACGGAACGAATTAAACTTGTATCTCGAGGTACCACTGTACTTGAAATATGATACTCAGGGAATTGGTAACACCAGGAGGCTGTTTTTGCTGTTTGCTGCATGATTTGCAGCTTCAACGGGATTACTTTTTCTAAGAGGAGGAAGTGAGCCTGGGGAGTAAACTCCAGGACCAATATAATGTGGTCCACAGGGTCTGAAATAAAGCTCTTTAAGATTATTGGATACATCTTAAGTTAGAGCAAAGTCGATGTTATTATTAGAAGATATCCTTCTGTCAAAAAATAAAAGCAACTGTTAACAAATCCAAAAGATAATGGAGAGGAACAGAGGAGACTTTATTCAAATAATAGTTCCTGACCCCACCAATTGGTCCAATTTTATGTAAATGAGGAATCCAAATTACACAGTTCTAATTGGTCGACATCATGTACTCTGACTGGTCATTATGGAGCAACTAGAGGCCCAGTGCATGAAATTCGTGCATGGGGGGAGGTGTCCCTCAGCCAAGCCTGCACCCTCTCCAGTCTGGGACGCCTCTCCAATCTGGATTCCAGTGGGATCGAGCCTAAATGGGCAGTAGGACATCCCTCTCACAATCCAGGATTGCTGGCTCCCAACTGCTCACCTGCCTGCCTTCCTGATTGCCCCTAGCTGCTTCTGCCTGCCAGCCTGATCACCCCTACCACTCCCTGCCAGACTGTTTGATTCCTAACTGCTGTCCTGCCAGCCTGTTTGCCCCTCACTACACTCCCCTGCAGGCCCAGTCACCCCCAACTTCCCTCCTCTGCCAGCCTGGTCACCCCTAACTGCCCTCTCTTGCAGGCTTGATTGCCCCCAACTGCCCTCCCTTACAGGCCTGGTCCTTCCCTATTGCTTCCCCTGCTCACCTGATGGCAGCAGCTATACAACCCATTCATTCATTTAAGATTCTATTTGCAGGAATAAGTAAATGAATATGCAAACACTTAGTGGGTTTCTATTATGTGCTAAGAGCAATACTAGGTCCTTTAAATGCATACTTATTAATAACATACTTGTTATACCAGTTACAAATGTGTTTGTCTGAAAAGAACAGAAAACTTGACCACAGTGGCAGATACGGGATTTTCTTCTACAAGAAGTTTAGAGACAGGCAGGCAGGCAGTTCAGAGCTAGCATAGCTGCTGCCATCAAAAACCTGGGCTCTTCCTATCTTTCTGTTTTTTTTCATCCCGAACATATGGGATTTGTCCTTTTTTCTTCACTTCATGTTTACAAGATGGCTGCTACATCTCCAGCCTTTACTTCTAAGTTCCAGGTAGGAAGAAGAAGAAGGAGAAAGAGGAAGAGGAGGAAGGGGAGAGGAGGAGAAGGAGGGGGAGGAGGAGGAGAAGGAGGGGGAGAAGAGGAAGAAGAAGCTGAGGAAGAGTAAGAGGAGGAGAAAGAAAATAAGAAAGGGGCAGGCCAGGACAGTCTGTCCCTTTTTTGGTAGGAAAACAAAGACCCTCCTGGAACCCTAACCAGAAGACTTCTGCTCACTTCTCACTGTCCAGAACTCTGTCCTATGGCCACTGTTGCTTGATGGTGACCAGGGAAAAAGGGATTTCGGATGGAGATGAGGTCAGCAACCCCGAGTTATACACTTATACATTTAGTTCATTTCAACATTTACCAAGAATCCACTATGTGCCAGGTTTTCTATTAGCTACTTTGGATACAAAGATGATGAAGACACATTTTTTTTTTGGACTTCAAGAAGTTCACAGTCTAGATTGAAGGCATTCATGCATACCCCAAATAATTATAATTTAATAAGATAATTACTGTAAAGTTTGTACAAGATGTAGTAGGAGCAAAGGGAAAGGAATCTCAGCTGTAAAGAAAAATATTTATTTTTAGATACCCATTTATACTGTATTGTTCCAAATTATGCAGAAGAAACAAGGTCATGGCCCCTTTAAACACACCTCCTAGATGAGGTTGTCCCTTTCTGATGAAGGGAAGCTGCCCACGTAAGGAGCAATGCAGCAGGTGTTGCCCCCGTAAAAGAAAATGTACTGCAATCAAAAACGGCTAAGAGCGGCTGCAGGGATGTGGCTCCTGGAACTGAGTGGCTTCTGCAGAGTCGTTCGAGGAGGGAGCACTCCCAGTTGCAGCAAAGTGTTAATGAGTATTTAACACCTGTGCTGGAATGAATAGCTGCACAGAAGGTTGACAGCCAGCCTGCAGGAGCGGTGAACATAATCTAGAAGGGAACTTTCTCAGGCTAGAAAAAGGTAATAACAGTTTAAGAAGTAACATACGATGGCCTTTGTACTTCGACATTTTATTTTGGGCTCTTGGGGGTACTAAATGACATATTTTTGCTCTGTACAGGAGAAAGGAGATGGGTTAATGTGCTATTGATGAAACCTGTGCTTTTCAACTTTGGCTGTAAACTGAAACCACCAGAGGAACTTAAAAAAAAACACCACCCAGATGTCTGGGTCCCGCCCCCTAAAAGTGTGATGTAATTGACCCAGAGAGTGGCCCAGGTGTCAGGCTTTAAAAGTGTGGCTCAGTGACTGAGCGTTGACTCATGAACCAGGTGGTCATGGTTGAATTCCTGGTCAGGGCACATGCCCAGGTTGCAAGCTCAATCTCCAGTGGGGGGCATGCAGGAGGCAGCTGATTGATGAAATCAATAAAAACATATTTTAAAAAAATTAAAAAAATATATTTTTAAAAAAATAATAATTAAAGCCCCCAGGCAATCTCAGGTACAAACAGGGCTGAGAACAGCTGCTTTGAAACAGTTTCCCAAACTTTTCAATTCTCTCAGTTTTGGATTCTGTGGGCCTGGGAATCTGCAAATTTGCCAAATACCCTGGGCAATAGCTCTGGTCAGAAAGGTTGGGAACACTAGTATATGAGTGTTTCTCAGAGGGGTCAGGCCCCTGTGTGAGAACATACATAGGCTGCTTTTTTAAATGCAGATCCCTAGACTCCAAATCAGAATGCTGAATTGGAACATTTCCCCGGGTGATTCTGCTGTATCTATCCTTTGAGAACCACTGAGCTGAACAAATAAGTACAGGCTTTAATAAACACCAAAGCATGAAGCCACCTACACTTGGTTTGTGCCTGTCATCTTACCGGGTGTGTCTCAGGAGTCACTTTGCTGGTGACAGCAACTAGCGAAGAAAGGATGAATTAAAACTTGCTCTAGGACATGTCCAGAAACCCATTTTAAACTGCATTAAAATGACAAATCCTTATCCAGCTTAATGAAGTGAAACTGTGTCACAGAGGAAGTAAAATTGGGGCTAATGCAGAAACCACTGGTCTTTGCTTCCTCATTTTTAGGAAAATTCAAAGAGCATGGGATTGTAAAATGTTGGGACAATTTACTCCATCGAGCTGGAATTTGATCAGAAAAGAATGCTGCGTATATTATAATTTTAAATGTTCTCATAGCTCCATTCAAAAAGTAAAATGAGACAGTTGGAATTAATTTTCATATAGTTTAAGTCAGTATGTCTGAACTATTATCATTTCAACATATAGTCAACATGAAAACGATTTATGCAATATTTCACACCTCTTTTTATTAGATAGGATTATGTTTTTTAATTTTTTAATTTAATAAATCTTTATTGTTCAGATTATTACAATTGTTCCTCTTTTTTCCCCAATAGCTCCCCTCTAACCGGTTCCCACTCCACCATCTGTCTTATCCCCCGCCACTGTCCTCACCCATAGGTGTATGATTTTTATCCAGTCTTTTCTCCCACCCTCCCCATCCTTTTCCCCCTGAGAATTGTCAGTCCACTCCCTTTCTATGTCCCTGATTCTATTATATTCACCAGATTATTCTATTCATCAGATTTTTTATTCACTTGATTTTTAGATTCACTTGTTGATAGATATGTATTTATTGTTCATAATTTTTATCGTTGCCTTTTTCTTCTTCTTCCTCTTCTTAAAGCATACCTTTCAGCATTTCATATAATACCACCAAACTAGTATTTCTTACCTGTGAAGCTCTGTATCTGCCTTTCAATTCTGAATGATAGCTTTGCGGGATAGAGTAATCTTGGTTGTTGGTTCTTGCTATTCACCACTTTGAATATTTCTTGCCACTCCTGTCTGGCCTGTATAGCTTCTGTTGAGAAATCAGCTGACAGTCATATGGATGCTCCCTTGTAGGTAACTAACTGTTTTTCTCTTGCTGCTTTTAATATTCTCACTTTGTCTTTTGCTCTTGGCATTTTAATTATGATGTGTCTTGGTGTGGTCCTCTTTGGATTCCTTTTGTTTGGGGTTTTCTGTGCTTCCTGGACTTATAAGCCTATTTCTTTCAGCAGGTCATTATTTCTTCAAATAGGTTTTCATTATCTTGCTCTCTCTTTTCTTCTGGCACCCCCATAATTCTGATGTTGGTATGCTTGAAGTTGTCCCAGAGGCTCCTTACACTATTTTCATGTTTTTGGATTCTTTTTCTTTTTTCTTTTCCAGTGGAGTGTTTTTTGCTTCTTTGTATTTCAAATCTTTGACTTGATTCTTGCGATCCTCTAGTCTGCTGTTAGATCTTCGTATAATATTTTTTATTTCAGTCAGTGTATGCTTAGTTTCTAGTTGGTGCTTTTGCATATGTTTGAGGGTCTTGCTAAATTTATCCATTTTTTTCTAGGAAATTCTTGAAAAACCTTCTAACTCTATATCCAGTCATTTGCTTTCTTCTATTTCTTTCATTTGTGATCTGTTTCTTTGTCTATGCATTTTGGCTGCTTCCCTGTGTTGATAGAGTGGCTTTGTGTGCTAGGTGTCCTATAGGGCCCATTGGCTCAGCCTCCCCGGTTACCTGAGGTTGATACTCTTAATGCACCCCTCTGAGGGCTGTGTGCACAGTCTTATTGTAGTTAAGCCTTAATTGTTGTTGTTATCACTGGGAGGAAATGACCTTTAGGCTAATTGGCTGTGAGGATCAGCTGTGTCTATACTGGAAGAACTTCTATGCTGGAGACACCCTTATGAGACAAGACTTGCAAAAGCCTCTGTGCTCAGCTTGGATGGGGCGGAGTCTCAGGTCGTAGCAGACAGCATTGGTTTCCCATCAGCTCTGCTCTAGTAGGCCCCTGTGTATCAGTGTCCCATGGTAATTGCTGCAAGCACCTCTGAGAGAAAGCCACCCTCAAGTTTCTCCTGCTGCCAGACAGTCCAGTTTCTCCTCGAATGAGTCTGGGTTCCCAGAGTCTCGCCCAGAACTGAAGTTCAGTGCAGTTGGGAGCTTTTGTCTTCCTCCCAATTGAGAAAGCCAGCCACATACTCAGTTGCCAGCTATCTCTGCTTGCGTGCCTCTGTACCTCTGCCTTTTGCAGTTCCTTTGAGTCTCAGTGTTGATTTTCTCTTTCCTGACAGTCCAGCTTCTCCCTGTATGAGTCTGGGTCCCCAGAGTCTCGCCCAGAACTGGAGTTCAGTGCAGTCGGGAGCTTTTGTCTCCCTCCCACTTGAGAAATCCAGCCATGCCCTCAACTACCAGTCCTCTTGCATGCTCATCTCAGTACCTCTGCCTCCCGTAGCTCCTGAGAGTCTCAGTGCGCTTTTCTCTTTCCTTCTAGTTGTAGAATTTCCACTCAGCCAGACTTCCTGTGGTTCTGGATGATGTCTGTTTTGTCTTTTAGTTGTAGTTTTGAAATAGTTGTGCGAGGCAGCAGTTTAGGTGTTTACCTATGCCACCATCTTGGTTTCCTTCCAAATCTACACCCTTTTTTATAGCAAGTCTTTGGACTTGTGGTGCATACATATGTGCAGGTCCTTTCCTTTCAGATCAACCACACTGCAAATGCTCAGTAGTCACAGGTGCCTATGGCTGGACAGTACAGGCTTTGAGCTAGCATCAGTCCCCCTCCTTATGCACCTTCTGTGTTGTGATGGGGTGAAGGTGATGCATGCTCAGAGGCAGGCGTCAGTGGTGGGCTCGGAATATAAAGACAAGCAGGATGGTCTGTATGTGAATAATTATGTATAACAGCATTTCTTCCCTGGACCACCTCCCCCTGTCCTTGCTCCACCTCCTAAAGGAGGCTCCCTGAAACCCAAGCCCTCCCACCCACTCCCAAGTCCCTTCTCTCCCTCTGCTTGGAAATGCTACTGTAACTGCTGCACAGCTTCCTCAGAGACTCTGAGGACGTTAATCAGTTTCGCAGCTGGAAGCCAAGTGATCTAGTGCAGCAATTCCTCCATTAAGGGGCTTTCTCTTGGCCTTTCCATTAGGGAAGGACTTTTGCATAAAGTGAAATGTGTTTTGTCTTCACCAGGGCAGACAAAGGATTAAATTAAAAGAGCAATAACCTTGCTGGTAGCTGGGCTACCAGGAGGGCAACAGGGAAAGTAATTCTCTCCCTGCCTCTGCCTTGCTTGTGGCTCCGAGCTGTGGCAGCGGGTTGTGTCTTTTGATCTTCTTGAGCTTATAGTAACCGTCAGGAGATGGGACTCTTCAGAGCCACTTATTTCTGGATGAGGAAGGGAAGTGAGGCCCTTGCCTGGCCAGATCACTCTAGTGAGAACTGAGGTCTCTGACCCGGCTCCTGCTCATCCCCTTCTCCTGTGTTCTGACACATTTTGTCTTTGGTGTCCTGCCCCTTTCTTTCCTGAGTGACAATATCCTCCCTGTTCCCCATGCACTTCCACTTCCCTCCCCCTTCCCCACAAACACACACCAGTCACTCTGTACCTATCTATTCATTTGGAAGCCACCACTGAAGTCTTTGCAAGACACATTCTGCTCCAGGTTCTTATTAAAATGCCGAAGAAAGGAGAAAGCAGGGGAATTGGGCAACTCCCACTCCAAATACATCACCACTGACCACTGTGTGTACGTTGGGAGAGACACTTTCTCGAATAGATAGAGATCATTGTCCTTACAATTAGTGAAACCTAAATCAAAGAATGGGTCCCAGGCTGATTATTAAAAAAATATGAGATAGATCTGCATTTTTATCAGTAAAGGATTGCTATGGATAGCATTCTGCATTTACAAATGGGGCCCTTTTCGAAACATTCAAATACTTGCCTATAACCTATTTAGTTTACCTTTATAATAATACAACTCGAGCAAGCCAAGTTAAAAGCTTGAAGTAGGGTTTTTTATGATAATTTTTTTCTCCTAAGCACCCTCCCCCTCCTTCTGCCCCCACCCCCTACTTCTGAGTTGGAACAGGGATGGGAAAAGGGAAGCATTGAGGCTTTTATAAAATATTCAGCTTTCAATGAAAAACATAATAGGATTGTGGCATCATATACATCACATGAGACAGCCGGGTTGCCAGGTGTGCCCTGTGCTGCTTGTCCTCTGGGTGGGTCTGGGGCATGCGTTCAGCAGCTTACAGTCATTGGCACTCCCAGGACTTGGGAGGAATAAGGGTCCTTCTTTCCCTCTGGATGTTGACTGCTCTGATCTCAGGAAACAGGAGGCAGAATTCTTGTAGCTCAATTCCATTGCAGGCCTGAAAGCAACTGATGGCTGCAAACCCACACAGGTTGGCTCATTATTTGCCCGTGACTCCAACTGCAGTGGGGGAGCCCGCTGGCTGGAGGTGGTGTGCCTTCCCCAGGGAGCCTGACATTTCAGGAAACTGGGCCAGCTCCCTCTCACCCTCCTTTCTGCCTACACCAATGGCACCATAAAGGGTGAATGGGGCAGGAAGCACAGCTCCTCGCCTTCCACACTGAAGCTTTTGTGTCCGTGAGCAAACTGCAGCTGCCAAGGGGCTGCAAAGAGAGAAACCTGGGGTGGTGGTAAAGGAATATTCCCAGCGGGGAAACTGTGGAGCTTGTCTGACAAGCATTTGTTAACCGAATTGATCTGATTACTCAGGACTTTCCTCAGCCAGTCCTGGAGCAGAGAGGGGCTGCAGTTGCCTTTCATTCTATTTAATTTCTGTTTTCCAAGAATGAATATCCAGGGAGCAGCTTTGATTAAACAAACCTTTAAAAAAAGGAGAGAACGCCAGGTTTTACAGAAAGCTTTCGGAATTGCTGGCAAATGGCCACATGACACAATATTTTTAGTCTATGGATATTATCTCCTTTCTAAGCACAAAACTGCTATTCCCATTAACACAAGCTCATAGGTTCAGGGGTAAAGGAAATTAGCATGATGCTAAAAGAAAAAAAAATTAGGATTCCAGGAAATCAGACTTTTAATAAAAATTCCCCATGCTCCTGGTTCTACTCTTTCTATCTGGCTCTGTTTTTCTTTGTTCTTGTTCATTTTTGCTGAGACTGTAGACAGAAAGTAGAGAAGATTTCATAATCAAGACTGGCATTACCAAATTCAAAACAGATTTAAAAAAAATAAGTTTGACAAGTTTGTTTTTTTTTTGGTGCTGTATGTTCAAAGATTTTTCAAAAAAGATTTTTAGATCCTTTAAGTTTGGAATGCTGTTCTCAGATGGAAAACAGGCAAGAAGAAAACCCCAATATTTAACGTTTAACAAATATTTATTGAGCAGCTATTACATGTTAGGCACTAGGGACATAGCAGTGAGTAAAATGAAGCCCTTTTCCTCCCGGATCTTACACGCTAACTGGACAGTAATAGTTAACATATACGGAGGGCTCACCGTGTACCAGGCGCTGCTCTAGAACTCTACACGATGGGGCATTCCCTACTTCGTTCCTCTTTGGTGCACAAGCTTTCACCACTGAATAGAAACAGGATTCAGATTCAGCTGCAGTCACTTTCCATTCTACTGGCTCCAAAGCCACAGAGCTTTTAACTCCACGGCCCCAATTTGTGACTCTTGCATTCCAGACGTGTCTAAGAGTCCTCCTTCCCTCTTCCCATCACACTCTGTGTTTATCCCTTTTGTACTCCCTCTTTCACATCTTCGTATGTTTCCTCAGTTGACCATAGCTTTTGCATCTCCATATCCCAAGACCTTGCATGGTTGGGGGACCAACCGGACTGGAGACCTATCTCCTAGAGCATGTCAAAACATGTGAAAAGACATCCCCATTTAGGTGCACGTGGTAAATGCCCCTCCCACCCCGCCGCTTGGGTCTATAAACCATTGTATCACATCTAGTGTGAACCTAGTGGATTCGTGAGGATTCTCTGCCAGGAAGGCTCTGCTTAAAGACATGGAACTGTTCCGTATGCAGGCTGTGGCTCCCAGGCTATGAGCAGGAGAGTTGAGGGGGAGGGAGCTTGGCATTTAAACGTCATGCCTCTGAATGCGTATGCAATGTAGAGGCTGGGAGAAGGGCACTCCTTGGTATTGCCCAAATAGTTCCCCTCAAAAACATTTCCTCTCTAAGGGACCAGCAAGAGAGACTTAGTAAAGTAGTACTCCCTACAGTAGAACATGGTGCCATCATTAACCAGCCAAGCTGTAAAATAAGATTTAAGACTACAGGGAAATGCTCAAGCTATAAATGAAAAACGCAGATTTTATAACATCAGCCCAATTTTTTGGAGGGTGTGTTTGCATAGAAAAGAGCATAAGGCTATCCATGAAAATAATGATGACTACAATTGAGTTGCTTTATTATACTTTTCTGCCTTTCCCATTTTTTTATATTTTATTGATTTTTTACAGAGATGAAGGGAGAGGGATAGAGAGTTAGAAACATCGATGAGAGAAAGATATTGATCAGCCACCTCCTCCACACCCCCTATTGGGGATGTGCCCGCAACCAAGGTATATGCCCTTGACTGGAATCGAACCTGGCACCTTTCAGTCTACAGGCCAACGCTCTATCCACTGAGCCAAACCGGTTTCAGCTGTCTTTCTCAATTTTTGTGTAAAAGATATATTCACCACAACTAGGAAAATGTTATTAAATAGGAAATGGAAAGTAAACACTTTTTTTAAATGGTTTAAAAAACCTTATAAATGCCCTAAGGAGACCTTTAATGTCCTTTCTGTGCGTCCTCTCTTCTCTGATGGGGAGCTCAGCTGTGATGATAATACCAAGTTTCTGGGTTGGAATCCTTGGCTGGTGTTGCCTTTGATTCTAGACTTCAGGGGCCGTGGCTGTGGTTGCAAAATCTCCTGGAGGAGAGGTCATCCTCATCCATGTAGGAAATAATAAAACCTTCTAACCTTAAAGCCCTTTGAGCCCTAGCTGGTTTGGCTCAGTGGATAGAGCGTAGGCCTGCAGACTGAAGAGTCCCAGGTTCAATTTCAGTCAAGGGCACATGTCCAGGTTGTGGGCTCAATTCCCAATAGGGGGCATACAGGAGGCATGCAGGAGGCAGCCAATCAATGACTCTTTCTCATCACTGATGTTTCTAACTTTCTCTCTCCTCCTCTCTGAAATAAATAAAAATATATTTTTAAAAAGCCCTTTGGAACAAATGAACATATATGTGTGAGCCTCAAGTGTGCCTGTGGCCCTTCACATTTTACAGCAGTCAGTGGAATTTAATCCTCACAGTGCCTTGAACAAACAGTTGGTGGCATCATCCCTAAATTATAGGCAAGGAAGGGACTTGTCCCAACCAGAATTTAGACTCAACTCTCCTGATCCAGGTCCTTCCAGTGCATTGTTGACTCCATCATGGAAGCAAGGGCTCAATCTTACCGAGCACTGTGGAGAGCACAGGATGGTCCTCCTATGAGCAGGCCCTTTGTGGACTGGACAGATAAGCCTATATTCCTATCAGAGCAAGAGATGCTGGGCAGAAGGTCATCAGGAGAGCTGTACTGGACACTGGAAACCAAGAAGGACGAAGACTCTCAAGTCCCCAAGACACTGGAAGACTTGACAAGTGGCCACAATCCTGAAACAGACCTTCTTTATCTCCAAACCAGCTTCAAACTTGGGCTCTGTTGAGTTTCATTTTCTCTCACACTTTGTCCTTCACTTGGCCCTTTCATCATTTCAATGAATGATGCTTAGGAACATTCTGACTCTATCATAAGTTTGGTTAAGGGTAAAGACCAGATCTCATATGCCTGAGTATTGTCCTGTTACCAAAAGCATGGTGGCTGTGTTAAACAGTGTTGGTTAAAGAAGTGGGCCTGGGCAGCAGCAGGGAGAATGTAGTGACAGAGAAAAGGAGACTGGGCTCAGAAGCAGGAGGCCCAGGGCAGGGCCTTTTATATGCATTCTGTAACTAAAGCAGGACCCAGTGACCAGCTCCTCAGGATGTGGCAAATCGGGGTCAGAGGCTCAGACCAATGGGTCTAGATGTTTCTTTTTTATTTTTTAATAAATTTTCACTGTTCAGATTATTACAGTTGTTCCTCTTTTTCCCCCCATAGCTCCCCTCGACCCGGTTCCCACCCCACCCTCTGTCCTTACCTCTATCCCCCACCACTGTCTTTATTCATAGGTGTACGATTTTTGTGCAGTCTCTTCCCACACCCTCCCACACCCTTTCCCCCTGAAAATTGTCAGTGCACTCCCTTTCTATGCCTCTGATTCTATTATACTCATCAGTTTATTCTTCAGATTTTTTATTCACTTGATTTTTAGATTCACTTGTTGATAGATATATATTTGTTGTTCATAATTTTTAACTTTACCTTTTTCTTCATCATCATCTTCTTAAAAAACACCTTTCAGCATTTCATATAATACTGGTTTGGTGGTGATGAACTCCTTTAGCTTTTTCTTATCTATGAAGCTCTTTATTTGCCCTTCAATTCTGAATGATAGCTTTGCTGGATAGAGTAATCTTGGTTATAGGAAATATTCACCACTTTGAATATTTCTTGCCACTCCCATCTGGTCTACATAGTTTCTGTTGAGAAATCAGCTGACAATCGTATGGGTGCTCCCTTGTAAGTAAACTGTTTTTAATATTCTCTCTTTGTCTTTTGCTCTTGGCATTTTAATTATGATGTGTCTTGGTGTGGTCCTCTTTGGATTCCTTTTGTTTGGGGTTCTGTGTACTTCCTGGATTTGTAAGTCTATTTCTTTCACCAGGTGGGGGAAGTTTTTAGTCATTATTTTTTCAAATAGGTTTACAGTATCTTGCTCTCTCTCTTCTTCTGGCACCCCATAATTCTGATGTTGGTATGCTTGAAGTTGTCCCAGAGGCTCCTTACACTATTTTCATATTTTTTGGATTCTTTTTGCTTTTCTGGTTGAATGTTTTTGCTTCTTTGTATTTCAAATCTTTGACTTGCTTCTTGCAATCCTCTACTCTGCTGTTAGATCTCTGATTAATATTTTTTATTTCAGTCAGTGTATGCTTAATTTCTAGTTGGTCCTTTTTCATATGCTCAAGGGTCTCGCTAAATTTATCAGCCTTTTCTAAAAAATTCTTGAAAAACGTTATAACGGTGAATTTGAACTCTATATCCAGTTGTTTGCTTTCCTCCATTTCTTTCATTTGTGATCTGTTTCTTTGTCTCCACAATTTGGCTGATTCCCTGTGTTAATAGAGTGGCTTTGTGTGCTAGGTGTCCTATAGGGCCCAGTAGCTCAGCCTCTCCAGTTACGTGAGGTGGACACTGTTGGTGCACCCCTTTGTGGGCTGTGTGCAGAGTCTTGTTGTAGTTAAGCCTTAATTGTTGTTGGTATCACAGGGAGGAATTAACCTTCAGGCTAAATGGCTGTGAGGATCAGCTGTGTCTATTCTGGGAGTACTTCTATGCTGGAGACACCCTTATGAGATAAGAGTGTGTCCCTTATGGATCTGAGGAGTTGTAATCTGGATGGCCCCACTCTGACCCCTGGGTTCACTGGCTCTTGGATCTACAAGGAGGTGCTAACTTAGCCTCTGCCTGAGGCCACTCAGCAGGTACTATGGAGAGATCTGCAGATTTCTCTTCTTTGTTTGGGTTTTGGAGGTACCCAGATGAGGCCCAGCTGTGAAGCAATGCAAGCTATTGCACGACCTTGGGCCTTCTTTTGGATGTTCTGGGTCTTACTGACTCAGCTGCAGTTTATAAGGTAAGATTAGAATTCAAAGGACCTGGCTATTCATACGCAGAAGCCTCTGTACTCATCTTGGATGGAGTGGAATCTCAGGAGCTTGGATGGAGCAAACAACAATGGCTTTGTGGGGCAGGATCTCAGGGCCGAGCACACATCAATGGCTTCCCATCATTAGTTCCTGCCTAAGAGGTCCCTGGGTCTCAGTGTCTTCCGGTAATTGCTGCAAGCACCTCTGAGAGAAAGCCATCCTCAAGTTTCGCCTGTTGTCAGACAGTCCACTTCCTCCCTGTATGAGTCTGGGTCCCCAGAGTCTCACCCCGAACTAGAGTTCAGAGCAGTCGGGAGCTTTTATCTCCCTCCTGATTGAGAAAGCCAGCCACGTACTCAGTTGCCAGCCCTCTCCGTGTGTGCACCTCCGTACCTCTGCCTTCTACAGCTCCTGTGAGTCTCAGTGTGCTTTTCTCTTTCCTTCTATTGGTAGAATTTCCACTCAGCCAGTCTTCCTGTGATTCTGGATAATGTCCATTTTGTCTTTTAGTTGTAGTTTTGAAATTGTTGTGAGATGCAGCAGTTTAGGTGTTTACCTATGCCACTATCTTGGTTTCTCCAGATGTTTCTTGATCCAAGAGCCATTACACCTGAGAACTCACTATTTGGGCTTCTCCTGATGCATCAAGAATGTTCCATGAGCCAAGAATATAAAATGGAAACTGAATAGACATGTCTTCTGGGGAAAGATAAGTGTGTTTAGTCACATCCTTTTTGTCCTTTTTTTTTTTAGTATTTCCTGATTTCTCCCTCAAAGAGCTTCAACATGTCTGCTAATGGGACGCTCTTCTCCACAACAGGATTTGACTTTGAAGCAGGGCATAACAGGTAGCCTTTGCTGATGACCTTGCTTGAAATTACTTTATCAGAGGATCAAGGAGAGGCGTAGTGCAGCCTGTGTGAGGGCAGCTAGGAAGGCCCTGAGCAGTTTGCTGCCTTCCTGCCAAGTGAAGAGGGTAGGGAGCCCGGGAAAGGGAATAAGGCAGTTACATAGAAGGCCTCCTTCCCCATCCAAAATCTTCATCTGCATTTAATAAGAATGAAGGTGTGGGAGAAGGCACCCAAAGCATGGGGAGAGGCAGCTGCCAGAGCTCTTGGCTAACATGAAAGCAGCAGGGTGGAAGTGAGCAGGCCTCTGAGAAAAGACGTGAGGAGAGGCCAGGGTTTGAAGATGAGAACACACAGGCTCTTGGCTCTGCACTGGCTGTGAGAACCAGGGCTAGCGGCTTAATCCACAGGAACCTTGGTTCCCTCATCTGAGTACAATACACACTTTGCAGAGATGCTGTGAGGAATGATGGAGCTGGAGTGTGCAAGATGGCGAGCATGAGCATATGTGAGGTGGTGGCCATGAATGAGATCTACAGGACGAGAAATGCAGGAGTGGTGTTTTAGAGGGGGGGAAGAAGAATGGGCATAGCAGGTCCGACTCTGCAAGAGCACCTGGAGCGGGCGGCAGAAAGGCAACAGACTTTCCCCCCTCCTCCCACCCCACATTTCAAAGCTTGACTCCCACACTTCAACTGTTCTCCTGACAGTTACCATCTCAATGTGGAAGTGAGGGATAGCCAAGGGCTCAGAGCCTCCACATGGCTGCGGGTGAACATCGTGAACATCAATGACGAAATCCCACGCTTTACCAGGTAGGCCTGGGGCAATCAGGGCTCCGTGGGCCATGGACACATCTCTCTGAGGTGACAGAGCCTCCTCAGAAACATTGAACACAAGACAGAGAGGTGTCCTGCTCTGGCCTGGAAGAGAGATAAAAGGCCTGAGATCATCAGTGTCCTTTCCCTGGGTCTCTGGGCTTCCGTCTTCCACCTTTGCTCCCCCTGACTCTGCACCCCCACATTCACATGCACCAAAGGATTGTGGGTATGGCTGAACACGATGCCTCCACTGAAGGTTTGCCACTGGGCTTATGGAGAAGGTAAATACAGTATAATATTTCCATAGTTTGGCTTTTCGTGGTTTCAGCTGCCTGGGGTCAACCACAGACTGAAAACATTAAATGGAACATTCCAGAAATAAACAATCATAAGTTTTCAATTGCACACAGTCTTGAGTGGTGTGATGAAATCTTGCAATGGCTGCTCCATTACACTTAGGACATGAATCATCTCTTTGTCCAGCTTAGCCACGCTGTATATGAACCTCTCCACCCCCTTAGTCACTTAGGAGCCTCTGGGTTATCAGATAGACCAGTGATTTTTTCAAACGGTGTGCCGCAAGAATTTGTAAAACATGCTGGGTGCTCTGAGTTCCTTCCTGTCATGGTGGGCTCAGTAAAGAGATCTGGCAGCTCCTACATCCAGCCGAGGTGAGAAGGTAAGTGAATCTGATGGAGGCAGCCTGTGGAAATGTGCCCAGCACCAGCTCAGTCACAAAGGGGAGACCTGAGCCTGTCATGGATGGGGATTTAGGAGGGGAAGGTAGGGTTCTGAGGTAGCATAGGACCCTGCAAACAGCTTGGCTTACTGCAGAAGACTTTGCCTGCCCCAGTCATGGGCGGGCTCAGAGGCAGCCACAAGCAAAACCACCTGCCTGGGGTTAAATGCATTAATAAATTCAGCCAGAAGGCTTCACTATGCAGAATGCTTGCGACCGATGATGTTGGGCCTCTTATCTCTCTGAAGTTGGGAGGTACTAAGACCACCTCACTTCCAAGCTAACCTGGTGCCATTTAGCAAAATACAGCACAGTTGTGACACTTCTGGATTTTAGCAATCGACAGCCCAGTTGCTGGGTGTTGATGTGGAGGGAACAGCAGCAGATACATCCCCATGTAATGTTTCCCGCCGATGTTTGTTGCCAGGTTAAGCTCAAAAGCATGAGGCAGTGCACTTCTGCTGACGGGTTTCTCCAGAGGCACAATCCAGGCAGTTTATAAATAGTTATGACATCCCAGCCTGGACTCAGACTCCAGCACTGGCCACACAGCACTGTGGATTCATCAGTAACCCCCAGAGGAAGGTGATGGCGATGGGGCTGGAGCTGATGCATTCTGCAGCTCCACACACCCCCGGTCTATGAGGTGGGAAAACAGGCTAATAGGGTTGCAAAGGAGAAAATAATGTCCCTCAAGGGGCAGAACTTGTAGACCATCTGGTTTGGACTATGTCTTCCAAAATAAAGCAATTGACCTCAGCAGAGAGAGAACATGACCTTGGCTGGTGGTTGGGGCCCCAGAGATCAATCTGGAACTCTGGTTCTCACTTTTGGTTTGAAAGATGAACCTGTTAGGCTCCATCCCAGACAGAGAGCATGACCTCTGTGATCATCTAACCATTTAAAAAAAACCAGTCGACTTTATTTCAAACAGTGTTCCATGGCTGTTGGGAGGGATGGATCTGTGAAAGTCTGAGCTCTTGAAGGAGGATTTGGGGCAGAAGTTGCCCTGACATTGCCCGGACTACTGATGGTGACAGCTAGTCCCTCAGCCATCCACGATCCAAAAGAGTTTGCTTAGTTTCAAACTAGGTGCTGACTTTGAAGGTTTTCATGGTTCAGCCATGACTCTTCACATTTCCCCTAACCCCCCACTCCCCGAATCAGAGTTAGGACTAACCATAAATTGCTTAATTCAGGATTAATACAATTAAATCCTCAAACTGACTCAAGTACAGTGAATTTGAGCGTGAAGTTAAAAATGTAAGCTGTGGAAACTCTTCTATCTTGACTGTTAAGGTCCTACTAAGACCAAAGCAAGAACTATTCTGTTGTTGAAAGAGCCTCCTTGGGTGTGACAAACATCTGAATGCTTTATGGACTCATGCGTACCCTCTGGGGTTCTGCTATTAGTCAAGTGGAGCACTTGATTGTAAAAGAACTGGACTTACATTTACTCTCCAGGTGCCAAGCACACTGCTTGCTATTTTTGCAGAGCACTGTTTTTAGAATAGGTCTTTCTCCCCTCCCACCCTTTTTTTTTTTTTTTTTTTGGTATTTACTCACAATCCTTTTCAACCTGGTGCCTCGAGGTATATACACAACCTTATGCACGTATAGAATATTTATTCATAGTGGTGAAGTCATCACATCACAGTCACCCAGGATTCACCCTCTGCCCCCTGAGTGTGGCCAATGGCCCTTGTCTACCCATCACCCAGGCTCTGGAGGTCTTGTTAGGAGGGGAAAAGGACGGCAGCGAGTCAGAGCTCTACCCTATGGGATGGCTGCAAGGCCCCTGGTGTCACTGTGCTTTGAATGGATCTGAACTGTGGCCTGAGGGTAACCTCTTTACATTAAATGATATTTTACTCATACTTGGGTTTGCAAACCAAATGAACCAAAGATTTCATCTTCTGCCAGGCTCAGCCAAGGGGAGAATGTTTTACCTGAACAGCTGTGCCACCACCCAACAGCCTGACAATTCCCCTTCCCAGGGACCCGATTCCCTGGGGCGTCCAGCATGGACCAGATGAGCCTTCAGAAGCAGTACAGTCTGAAACAGCTGACATTTTGAGCTGGATACTTCCTGGTGATAGAGGGCCTGTTCTGTGCATTGTGGGATGTTTCGCAGCATCTCTGGCCTCTGCCCCCTAGATGCCAACAGCAGCCTCCTTCCCTTACACTGACAAGCAACATAATCACCTCCAGAGAGACCATAGCCTTAGGGAATAAGGGAGGGGGAGAATTCTCCTCAGAAGGTGTCCTGGGTCTGTCCTTTGAGAAGCTGGGAGCCTGTGCTTGTCATCTCTGGTGATTCCTTGTAATAGCCCTGCTTAAACTTTAAAGTGCATGTCAGTCCCCGGGTGTCTTTTGAAAATGCAGATTCTGAATCCATGGGTTGGAGTGTGCTGAGGTCTGCACCCTCAGGGAGCCTGTTAGAAATCAGGGACCATGATTAAGGTAGCAGGGACACCACTGAGATGGTGGCACAGGTGTCACTGCAGTCTCTTTGGTGGGGGTTAACAGAACCCACTCCAAGTAGCCAAAGGAAAACTAACAGGTTAGAAACGGGGGCTCTCAGATGAGGGACATAAGGGCTTAGTCCGGATGTAGGAGCTGGGTCTGGCCTCGCTCTCCTCTGGCTCTGGTTCGGTTCCTCCCATCCCTGCCTCCTCAGCCCTACTCACCTGTCTGATCCTGGACCCATCAATGAGCACAGCAAAGATCCCCTGAGAGGAGGGGTTTGAGGTAAATCAATGGGTTAACAGGCTGCTTCAGTGGGACACTGGAGAAGGAGGAGTCCAGAGCACCAGGTGGCTTCTTGGAACAAGATTACTGTCCCCTCTTAGCAGACTCACCTCTGGGAGGTCACTTCATGAGTGGGGCAGGCCCAGGGTGCACAGAAGAAGAGGTTGGGGAGGGCGTGGGCCCAGGTTTCTCTTCCTGCTCTGGCTCTACCAGAGATTCCCTCTTCCTTTTCCTGGCTCCAGGGATGATGACAGAGATGCAGAAATATTCTTTTTAAAAATAGGTATATTTTTATTGATTTTAGAGAAAGGAAGGGAGAGGGAGAGACAGAAACATCAATGGCAGAGAAACATTGATCAGCTGTCTCCAGCATGTCCCCTCCTGGGTGTCGAGCCCACAAGCCAGGCATGTGCCCTCACTGAGAATCCAACCATGACCTCCTAGTTCATGAGTCGATGTTCAACCACTGAGACACACTGGCCAGGCTGTGGAAATATCCCGAGCTCAGGAAATGAATGCCATCATTTAGATCTGAGGTGTAGCCTTCCCTCTCAAAGCAGATCTCAAGTGGGAAAATCCACATTTAGAAAATTGGCAAATTAGAGGTGACTATTTGCCCCACTGAAATGATTTTTCCTCCGCAGTAGGACTTCCTGCAGAGTAATTTTAAACAATAAGCCTCCTTTGGTGCATTCAGAATCACTCAATTTACCCAAGTTGTATAGTTAAAACTTCAAACCTCCCTGTCTTATTACCAGCCTTTTCTAAAGGCAGCAGAGGTCTGAGGAAGATGGGTAAATTGGCGATTTGAGGCTATTTTGTAGAAGTCATCCTGGGAGGGCAGTGTTCTGACCTTGGCTTCTGTGGAGAGGAGGGGGAGGTGTGCTCATTTCTCCATTCAGAGGGCTGACCTCATGATTAATGCTATTTGGGAAGGTACACAAGTTCTGTGCATAAATTCTGCCTCCTCAAGCAAAGAAATAAAAAAAGACAAGGAAAAATTAAAAAAAAAACTGAGCAGAAAAGAGATTAAAAAAAAAAACTAGAATAGAGAAGGTTTACAACGTGTCTGGCTTTTGGCGGCTGCATGTGATGGGAATCAGAAATCTGTCCTTCTGGACGTTATTTCCAGATGGGTTTTAAAAATCATCCAGGGAACCCCTGCACAAGAATTGGAAGAAAAAGAGAAGCTGGCTGGACAAACCAACCATGCCTGTTTTAAAACAATGTTACGCTGATCTGAAATGGCATCAGGTGTGGGTGAAGTCAGAGAGCATGGCCCAAGCAAACCATTGCAGTAACCGCGCGGCGCTTTCTTTGCATCCACAGGGATGTGATCCTTGGAAATACAAAAGCCAGCCTCCCATCCTTTCAGCTGCTGCGTCCTCCCTCTGAGCATGCTGATGCAACTTCAACAGCTCAGAGCTAAATTTAGCATGAACCAAAATACCCACCTCCCAGTCTCTACCCTCCCGTGTCCCTGAAAATTAGCTGTGTCTGCTGTATTTCTGTTCCAGCTCAACGCGAATGTATGTGATTCCGGAGGAGCTGGGTCCAGGAACCATAGTAGCCAATATCACAGCTGAGGACCCTGATAATGAAGGTTTGACCAGTTTCCTCCTCTTCAGCATCACTACTGTTAACAGCTATTTCATGATAAATCAGTGTAAGTCACACACACACACGCACATCATTTATGTGCATCTTTTAATTCAGCCAGCCGTTTGGGTTGTTTTTCCAATAGTTCGCATGTCTTCTGATCTGAGCATGCTTTTCGGTCTAGAATATCTTAAGTTAATAGGGTATCAAACGTCTTAAAAACAGCTGGCATCACCCTGGCCGGTAACTCAGTGGTTAGTGTCGGCCTGTACACTGAAGGGTCATGGGTTCGATTTCTGGTCAAGGACATCTATCTGGCTGGCAGGTTGGATCGCTGGCCTGGTCCAGGCACATGCAGGAGGCAACCAATCAATGTTTCTCTTTTTCTCTCTCTCTTTCTCTCCTTTCAGCTACCTCTTTGAAAAAAATCAATGGAAATAATCTCCTCTGGTGAGGTTTAATGAAAATATAAAAACAATAACAAAAAAAACCCCAGCTGGCATGGGGTTTGCAGAAAATAAACAGTCAACGGATGTATCACTCTTTCACCCTTGAGGCAGGTTCTATGTAAGGATGAGTGAGTTCATTAGCCTGAAAAGAGTGTCTGGGTCAGTGTTGTCCAATAGAAATAGAAGTCACATAAGCCACTTTAAAGTTTCTAGTAGCCACATTTTTAAGAACGAAAAAGAAACAAGTGCAATTAATTTTAATAAGGCATTTTAGTTAACCCCAACAGATTCAAATTATTTTAACATGTAGTTAATATTTAAAGGTTATGAATGAGATATTTAAAAAAAATCAAGGCTTTGAAGTTTGTTGTGTATTTTGTATTTAATGCAAGTCTCAGATCGGACTAGCTGCATTTCAGGTGCTAACCACATGTGGCTCGTGGTTACTGTCATGGACACACTGATCTAGATCAATTTGCTGGGTTGCTGGGCATTATTTTCCCATCTAAGTGTCTCAGTACAGAGAAGGGGAGTTTCTTTTCATATATACCAGGCTCTCTTTTGAGTGACTCACATGCTTTTCATCTAAATTACTCAGCATACCCTGACTAGTGTGGCTCAGTTGGTTGGAACATCATTGCATACACCAAAGGGTAGTGGGTTTGATTCCTCATCAGGACACACACCTGGTTGGGTGTGTCCAGGAGGCAACCAATCACTGTTTCTCACATTGATGATCCTCTCTCTCTCTTCCCCTCTCTAAAAAAAATCAATAAAAATTTAAAAAGTAAAGTACTCAGCCCAGCAACTCAACAAACTATCATAATCTGCACTTGACAGTTGAGGAAACAGAGGCTTAGAAAGAGACTCGAATAGGTTAAGCAACTTGTTCAAGCTCTCACAGCTTGTAGGTTGTGAGTTTGAGATACGAACTGAAGCTGCCCAACTTCAGATCTGACCCTCTTCACCACTCCTAGACTGTATCACCAAAAGAGACCTCACTTTACATAATGGTTTTGTGGAGGCCAGCATTGAACAATCCCAGAAAGTCAATGTGCTAGTTGCCCCCTAGACTTTAGGGCAAAGGATACTTGCTCCCAAGAGAGAGAGGCAAAGGCCATAACTGTGCTCTACCTCTGAAAACTTCCTAAATCTCTGTCATCAAGACCTCCCTCAACTGATAGTATAGGGACAGACAACCAGGGTCTAAAATGTTGTTTATGCCAGAATTGCAAAATGGAACTTTTAACAAATACAGTGTTTTTTTTGGGGGGAGGAGCATATTTAAGACTCTTTGGTTGCAAGTAACAGATATTAAGGCAAATCAAACCAAGCAAGAGGGGGAAAAATAAAGATAGGGACGTATCAATAGGATGCTAGGAATCTCATGAGAAAGAGTGGGGCAATCTGGACCTAGAAAGGCTGGGGAACAGCACTGCTCCACTAACCTCAGCAGCTAGAGTTCTGGCCTCGTACCTGTAGTTCTACTATTAATCTGAATGGTGACCCAACTTATGTCTCTCAGCTATAAAAATCTCCAGTAAGGAAACCCAGGGGATTAGGCCAGAATCAGCTGCCTACCAGTCCAGACATCTATGCCTCCCCCGCCCTCCTGAAGTATAGGGTGAACAATTCTAGAAGGGTCAGGCCATATACCCTAATCAATGTCCAACAGACGAATTTACACATGAATTGTTAAAAATGTATTTGTATGAGAATAGTCTCTGTGTAAGCCTATCTTCATATAAGAATGTTCTTTTCAATGTACTATAGGTCTCCATCTGCCTTTGCTCTTCATTTCTCTCCAAAGAGTCATGTTCTAATCTTTGCCTTCGTAGTGACTGGTACCATCCAAGTGGCCCACAGGCTAGACCGAGATGCAGGTGAACTAAGACAAAATCCTGCTATTTCTCTGGAAGTTCTGGTGAAGGACAGACCCTTGGGGGGTCAGGAGAATCGCATGCAGATAACCTTCCTGGTGAAGGACATTAATGACAACCCTGCTACTTGCACCAAGTTCACCTTCAGGTATTCACACCCTGAGACATGTGCTGGGATTTCACCTCCTTAGTGGTCCTCAGCCCTTTGGCCGCGCTGGTTATTCTCAGGTGAAGCTGAAGAATTACGGGCACTAGGATGAGGCTCATGAAATAAGTAGATTTGAAATGTCCGATTTAGTTGATAGGTTTTCCTTCCATCATCCCTTTTTCTTGCCCTTCTTTCATTTTCTTTCCTCTTCGTTTTCTCCCTTCTCCACTTTCTAACTGGGTTAAAAAGATATTTTTATTTTGCTCTCTTCTACAACTTGTTCATCTCCATCGGTGAAAAGTACTACGGGGACTTGTTAGACTCTCTCTGGGCTGTGCCTTCCCTTTATTTATTGCCATTCATGGAAAGATGGTGCTGTTAGTGGTTATAATATATAGCTGAGAGAGAAACACACCGCCAGTAATTTGAATAAATCAAACCAAGTATTTACTTAAAACAAAACAAAGCATCTAATTCACTTTATGCAACTTAATTGCATGTAAAGAAAGGCAATAGAAAGGGGGAAATGCAGATACAAGTGGGATGCAAGTTATTTTGTGTGTTTTGATCTGCTGTTTGTCTCACAATCTTTTCATCATTATTTTAAAATAAAGTCTCTTGTGGCTCTGGGTTAATATGCCTTTTGGAAAACAGTACTGTCTTTCTACTAAGTAGTTTGTCTAAATGCCACAAGTTGAGCAACTGCTGGGTTAGCTTCGTCTCCACAGTGCTTTTGGAATAGCTAGTTCCAATTTCTTAGGAATCTGAAGGTGGCTCCCTCTGACGACCCGAGTAGTTCCCGTTCAGATGTCCACATGGAGAGTCTCCTTCGGAGTCTGTCAGTTTATCTTTGACTGGTTTTGCAAGTTGACTTTTTAAATTCCAGGGGACATTCGACACAGGCACAATCCATAGTGTGGCTGTGGAAAGAGTAAAGGACCCTGGACAAAGATTGTCTAGGCAGGGCAAGCAATAGAAATATAAATTTCTTTATTATGTTGGTGAATGTCTCCCTGTTCTCCCAATTGGCATGTCTAGCATCATGCTAGGGTTAAGTGTGGCTTTGAGCTTGATATCAAACTGTTAAACCCTGTTCTAGATACATTCCATTGCCCCATAAGACCCAGCCTCCAGCCTCCCTCCCTGCTCTGTGCCCCAGGAGGCTGACTTGTGTATATATCAACGGGCTCCCTTGTCCTGCAGCTTCTGATTGGCCAGTAAGGGGGCGGAGGGGAGCATGAAGTCAGCATATTTATTCTTTTGGCTCCCTCCCCATCAGCTGGATGAGTCCCTCCACCTCCTGAAAGTGTCAGTTTTTATTAGGCAGCCCTCAGCACATGGCACTGTCCATCCCTGGATTCCAGTTTCAGGGACTGCTCCTTGCACTGGCTCCTCCGACCTAGAAATGGAAGATCCCCTCTTCTCAGGCCAGAGGTATTGCACCACTCATTGATATTCCCATATACCCTGTGTGTACCTTTGTGGTAGTCACTCTACTAAGCCTCCTCTAGAGTTATCCTAATTTGCCATCGGCTTCCTGCTTGAGGCCCTTAGGTCAATAATAACCTTGACCATGTTATAAGTTCTTATTCCAACTGTAACCTCAGCGTCTGTTTGATGGGTGGAGATGGTGCCATGGGTAGTTAGGATTGTGACTTCTATCCCATTACTTGTATAGATCGAATCCACCACTGTTACCAGAAGTCTGGGCCCTGGGGATGGAGTAGAGATGATATGCAGAGTCACATCTTTATTTTCTTTGAAAATCTAAATCTATGCTAGCATTCTTGGATGGCTGCAGTGCATCCTGGGGAATTCCGCTCCTCAGATGCTGCCCGGCTAGGCCCTGCTGCTCTTCTTCTGTTCCCTGCTCTAAAGGTGAGGACAGGGGTTGAGGAGTAAGAAGTCTGAGTACTTATTGGAGAGGACTGTGCTCTCTCCACGCTTCCTAGTCAGCGTCTCCCCTTGGTGCAGTGTTGTTAAATGCACACCATGGCTTCCTGCCTCTGGAGAACCCCAGTGCATGGGATGACTATTTGCAGACGGCATTCCATATTGTCTGGTAAAACCACATTTGAAATATCCTGGACTGTCCAGGCACACCCATGCAGAATCCTACTCTTGATAATCTTTTCTCCAAATTAGCCCAGATAGTCAATGCCAGAAGTAAATTAACTAATTGTAGTTATCCTAAAGGTAACTCTAAATAATGCTCAAGTCCCTCCGAGGGCTTTTAAAGTGAGAGTAACTCACAGCCAAGATGGGAGGAAGGACAACACAAAGCTCCTTGGAGGTCTTTACTCCAAAGCCCAGCCTCATTTGCATACTGCAGGGGCTGGGAACCCTGACCCTGCATTACCTCCCATCCTCCATACCTCCTTATCTCCTTCCTCTTTCCATGACAGAGTCCAAGCACACAGGAAGGTCAAAAGCACACCAGACAACAGAATTAGTGCTGCCACCTGACTCTAACAACATTTGTACCTGAATATTTACTCTTTCAGGGCTCAAGGCTCTTGGTGCCATCCCTGCACTGGAGTTTGGGAGAGCAGGTAGAAGAGGGTGGGAGGAGGCAGGGCTGCATGCCTGGCCCCCAGCTGCCTTGTGAGTCGGAGGCTCTCAGGCTGGGCCAAGAGGGAAATGGCTCTTAGACCCAGGCCCCTACTTTTGCCAGGCTGGTGATGAATGAGCCCAGGGCCCTGATGGACGCATCAAAAGCCTGTGACAGCCCCACTCTAGTTGTAAACTATGAGGCGGAAAGTGCTTACTGAGAGCCAGAGCCAGAGAAGTTCAGCTGATTTCAAATGTCACTGGGCCAGTCACCTTTGCCTGGGGAGAGAACCATGGTCAGATGGCTGGGAGTGAGGGAGCCTGCTTATGAAGCAGGGATTGATGAATGAGGAGGAGTGGTTTTCCAAGTCAAGTGTTTAGGATGAAAATACCAAGTGTCAGAGACGAATGAAAAGCACATGTCAGGCAGCCCTAAGGGGCTGAGTGTGTGAATAGTGAATCATCTGGCTTTGGGACCCAGGATTCTTTGCATGATGCAACCTCCTGGTCTCTGCAGAGTTAGAATCAAGGCTCAGATTCCCAAACCATCTGTGGGCCTGGAGACTCGCTGAATCTTGGAACTGGAAGCAATATTTACTGTGACTCTAACGTAGACCATAGGGAATTGTGCCTGTACACATCAACTTTCTTGGTCAGTTCTTTAAACTACTTCAAAAGACTCTTTCTTCACCTATAAAAAGGGGACAAGAATATAAACCTTTTGGAGATGAGGGGAGTGGAGATGATATTTTTAAAGTGATTTGGCATCTAGTTGGTGTTTAATAAGTGGCATCTATTCTAAGTACTTATGAATAAAAAACCATGACATTGTGTATGCAAGGCAGGAATGGAAATGCTTGGACTCCAGTCCTGCGGAAACACGGAGGTGATGTTTGCCAATGAGGCATCATGGAGATTCAGTTACACCTGTCAGGAAAAGTGCTTTCCAGGAAGCAAACCCAGTTATCCTCAGCAGACTAAGACCATCCTTGCTGTCAGAATTTGTTCCACGTTTGCTGAGCCCAGAGCCCATGTTAGCTGCCAGTAGTAGAAGAGAGCACAATGTAGTTGTAAAGAGGTGATAGTTCAGATAATTAAAGAAGTGAACATTGCCCTAGCTGGTTTGGCTCAATGGATAAGAGCGTTGGTCTGTGGACTGAAGGGTCCCAGGTTCGATTCCGGCCAATGGCGCATGCCTTGGTTGTGGGCTCAATCCCCAGTGGGGCCTGCAGGAGGCAGCCAATCAGTGATTCTCTCTCATCATTGATGCTTCTATCTCTCTATTCCTCTCCATTCCTCTCTAAAATCAATAAAATATATTTTAAAAATTTTTTAAAGAAGTGAACACATTAGTTTGGGTGCTCTGAGAAGGAGACACCATAGGATTAAATGTTAAAGGCGTTTATTAGGAAAAATGCCTACAGAAGACAATGAGGCTAGGAGAGTCCCCAGATCACGATGCAAGTATGACCTGAATGAAGGAAAGAGGGGGCAAGGTGGGAAGAAATGTTCTAGCACGTCATGCCGTTCATGGAAGGTTCGTCTAGGCCAGTGGTCGGCAAACTCATTAGTCAACAGAGTCAAATATCAACAGTACAATGATTGAAATTTCTTTGGAGAGCCAAATTTTTTAAACTTAAACTTCTGCTAACGCCACTTCTTCAAAATGGACTTGCCCAGACCATGGTATTTTGTGGAAGAGCCACACTCAAGGGGCCAAAGAGCTGCATGTGGCTCGAGAGCCACAGTTTGCCGACCATGAGTCTAGGGCACTGGGGAGTCCTGATGCCAAAGTCAGCTGTCATAGCACAGGAATGAGCCTGTCTTAATCTCTGCCACGCCTAGTCATGGGCACATAGCCTCAACTGCAAATATAGCAATGGGTTTCAGAGCCCAGCAGCTGGCATCTGGGGTCAATTAGGTTCCTGTGATTGAAGTTCTTCCAGGCACATTCTCATGGCAGCCAAATACATTTTTGTAAGAAATTCTGCCCGAGGCAAACTATGATTTTGTAAGTAGGTAGCAAAAACAAATAAACAAACAAAATGAAAAACCCAAACAAACCCCAAACCAAACGCTAGCCACAGGTCCCTCCCTGCCTGTCTGCGGGTCAATGTGATTTCACCATTCCTCCCATCGAGATAGGGTTTCTCTTTCTACTCCTTGAATCCGCCCTTGACCACATCAGTTGCTTTGGCCATTGGAACATTCACAAATGTGGCACAGCAGAAGCCGGGAAGGATACGTGCACTGGGACTTGCCCCTTGTTTTTGCTACTTTTGGAAACCTGAGATCTTCACGTGAAGAGCCCGAGCTAGTCTCCTGGAGGATGGGAAACACCATGAAACAGACCGACCACCTTCCTACCACCAGACGTGGGAACACGGTCATCCTAGACATCTACCCCCAGCCAAGCTGCCAGTGACCACAGCCAAGCTGAAGTAGAACCAAAAGGATGAATGGATAACCCGTAATATTGTAAGAAATAACATGTGCCTATTGTTTGAAGCCACTAAGTTGGGGCTGGTTTGTTATGTAACAAAAGCTAACTGGCATCATTTACGTTCATTTTATAGATGGGAAAACTGAAACCTGGAAGCATGATAAAGTTTCTCAATTAATTGAAGCCTCTTGGTGTTAATCATGCTCCCTCGGTCTCCCATACCCAGCTGGGCTTGACCAGATAGCTCTTGTTTGGAGGCAGCTTTACTTGTGCTGTTTGCTTAGACCCTGGGATCACTGGAGACTGGGAGCCCTGAATTTTACTCTTAATAAACCTCTATTGAATGAAGAATACTAAGATGTTAGGAGACCCTTCTATGATATTGATGCTATTAGAACACAAGTAGAGGAACTCTCAATCTTCAAAGCATGGAAGGTGAGAGGTGCAGGGTTTCCCCTAGCCAGATTATAAACTCTGACAGGAAGTGGAAGAATTTATTTTTTTTCTTATATTCTTTTTTATATTCTTCTTTACTACTGTGCTAGTCTCATAAGCTACCATTCATTCATTCAACAAATATCTATTGAGCATGCCCAGAACAAAGCAGACATGCCCTCTGCAGAGCTGACAGTCTAGTGGGGGGAAAGATGATGAACCGGGGAAATAAGTAAGCGATTTAGTATATTGGGAAACAACAAGTGCCGAGATGAAAAATAAAAGGGGGGATGGGAGAGGAAGCAATGGGCGGGGCTCATCCACAGTTTGGATAGGAGAGTTGCGATAGCCTCCTGAGAAGGTAGCATTGGATTAGAGACTAAAGAAAGTGAAAAGGGCATCCCACAGTGAGCGGAATGGCCCTGAGGGCAGAGCCTGGGGGATGTTTAAGGAGCACCAGGCCAGCGCCCAGGGAACGAGGAAGCGATGAGTTCAGACAGGTAAGCGTGAGGGGTGGTGGCACACAGATGGAAGTGAGGACTTGGAGTGCAGTGAGGAGCCACGTGGGATGTAGTTGCAGAGGAGTGACCGGACCTGACGGCGTTTACCAGGATCCCTCCGGCGGGTGTGTTAAGGACAGCCAGAAAGGAGGCCAGGGCAGAGCAGGGACTCCAGTTAGGCTGTTACTGCAATTGCCCTGGACTTGCCCTGAACTGAAACTAAAGCAGAGATGTGTAGCCTGGGCCTGTGTCAGAAGGAAGCCTCGATCGCCATTTGTGGGGGGAAATACTGAATCGTGTCTCTCCGCCAGCATTCTGGTGCCTGAAAGAGCAGCCAGGGGGACGTTGCTTCTGGACCTGAACACGGTCTGCTTTGATGATGACAGCGAAGCACCAAACAGCCAATTCAACTTCACGGAGCCATCTGGAGTGGGGAGCCGCCGCAGATTCTCACAGGACCCAGCTGGCTCTGGGAGAATTGTGGTCAGTTAGTGGTCATTGCATCGTTGAGAGGGCACGGGGGAAGCTGGTCTAACACGCGTAGTGCTTTTGCTGCCTCTGAGAGAGAAATTTCCAAGGTGACTCCCTCACCGCACGGCTGTAGCTGACACACGTAATCGTGACTCTGTGTTCCCCATTTGCTCTTCATTTTACCCCAGTTCCGGAATCGTCTGTTATGCACAGTTATGCCTGGGGTGCTAAAGACTGGATTCTCTCTTGTGTAGCTGCAGTTTGCTGTGCCTACTTAGCTGCGTCGATAGTCACGTTAGTGCCCCTGGGCTCCAGCACTCGGGTGTACTTGAGTGCTCCTTCTGGACAGTGGAGGTGAGAGATGAGAGAAAGCAGGTCTAGGGCCTTGGTGAGTGTGTCCTGCTAAGCGCAGCCTTGAAAGACCACTGCAGACCCAGAGGCGAAGGAGAAAGTGGGGCTGTTCAGGTAGCCTCACTCAACAGCACCCCCACAGGGGCAAAAGCAGACTTGGAAGGAGGGTGGGCAGGAAAAGCAGATCTCGCATGAAAAGCTGACGTGGTTCAGTGGTTGAACATTGACCTATGAACCAGGAGGTCACGGTTCGATTCCCAGTCAGGGCACATGCTCAGATTGTGGGTTAGATCCCCAGTGTGGGGAGTGCAGAAGGCAGCCGATCAATGATTCTCGCTCATCATTGATGTTTCTCTCTCCTCCCTCTCCTTTCCTCTCTGAAATAAATAAAAATATGTTTAAAAAGAGAGAAAAGGAAAGCAGATCTCAAGGAGCTGTATGAAGGGTAAAGGAAGGGCAGAGGGAGGCTGTGGGGGAGCCGGGGAGACAGTGGTCCTGATTCCAGGCGGGAGGGGGCTTTGCAGCAGAGATAAATCCTCAGGGAGGAGCATAAGCAGCCCTCTAGGAGGCATGGTCTTACCTCCCACTTCTCCACCTCCCATCCCAAGCTCTTCTGTCCCCAAGAACGTCTTTACCAATTTGATTCAGAGTGTCAGATAAAAAATAATTTTAATTTTTTTTCTGTTTAAGAAATTAATACATGCTCAATGTAGAAAAGCATTGCTATTTAGTGATAATGAATAGCATTATGCTATATTTCCTTCTTCACTATACCTTGATTTTTTGTATGTTCTCTACATATATGCATACGTATTTTAAATGATGGAGTTATTCCTGCATATAGGATTCTCTGTTGTGCTTCTCTTCAACTAACCTGCAGTCTTGAGCCTGTTGGGCAGTAGTACTTGATGAACATCTTTAAACATAGATTCTTTCCAATAAGTTCTTGAGCAGTGAGCAGAAAATGGACACGTGGACAGTTATGGGCATAACGTTTTAAAGTTCCTTATGCAGGCAAAATGCTTTCCAGAAAGGTTTTTCAATTTGCATTTCTACTTATAGATAGAAAAATGTCCTCATCAATTGAATTAAAAGGATTGCTTTTCTGTGTAATCTGATATCTCTGTTTTAATCTAGTTGATTGGTGATCTCGATTATGAAAATCCAAGTAATCTAGCAGCCGGCAATAAATACAGTGTGACAATCCAGGTGCAGGATGTTGCCCCTCCTTACTACAAAAGCAAGTATCATTTTGACTTCTGTCATGAAGCATCTTCCTTGAGCAGCAGTGACTAGACTGCCAGGCAGTACTCAGCTCAGTGTTGGGCTAGGTATTTGTGTAAAGAGGAGACTTCAAAAAACCCAAACACTTGGGAATCAGCCCTGCTTCCTCCTGTCAGTCACCCAGCACACTGAAGTGGTCTCTAAGCTTTTCTTCGGTGTCACCTTCTAAAATCTCAAGCTTCTGCTGCGTGCTCCCTCCCCCCTAACCAGTCCCCATCCCACTAGTCCTGTTCTAATGCAGAACCTCCTCTTTCTTGGCTGAATTACAACATTTGAGAATCTTTAACACATTAAGTGCCCTGTCAGTCACTGATGACTGACACTATACTTTCCATCCGGAAGACAAAACAGGCTGGGCGCTTAACGTGTTAAGGGTCTCTCTGACTTTGTCTTGTCCCTTTCCAAAGCATCCTCCACATTTCTGACAGTGATTTTTAGGAAATGCAAATGCCATCATATTACTTTCCAGCTTAAAGCCCTTGAGTGTCTCCCCATAGCTGTCAAGTTCTAGTTCTAATTCCTTGGCACACAAGGACTTTTATCATTCAGCCTTTGCCTAACTCTCTAGCTTCATCTCCAGCCGCTTGCTTCTAAACCTCCTTTTTTCTAACGAGGCCAAACAACTTGCTGTTTTTCTGACTGAATCATGCAGTTTATACCTTGATATCCATACACATGCCTAGAATCACACCTTCACCACTCCGCCCCCATTTGTCTTTGTGAAGCTCAGCTTGCACTTCCTCTGGCTTCTGTAGTGACCTGTACGTGTGTTTATCAGAAGGAACTGCCCGAAGCATCTCGAAGGCAGAAACTCCCAGGTCTTATTCTCCTTGCATTCTCAATATTTTGCACAACACCTGTTACACAAAAATGCTTTTAAAATACTATATAATAAAAGCCTAATGTGCTAAGTGCCTGGTCATCTGATTGGCCATTCAACTAATCAAAGCACAATATGCTAATGATATGCTAAGACTGCTCAACTGCTTGCTATGATGTGCACTGACCACCAGGGAGCAGATGCTCTGACTGGTAGGTTAGCTTGTTGCTGCTGGGGTCCGGCCGATTGGAACTGAGTGAGATGGGCCCGAAATACCATGGAACCCTCCCGCAGTCCCTCCCCAGCTGGCCAACCTCCCTTGTCACTCCCTGGCCCTGATCATGCAACAATGAGGTCCCACGGCCTGGCCTGTGTTCTCTCGAAATCTGGGCTAAGGGACCAGTCCTCCCCACATCCCCTCCCACCACCCAGTGCACAAATTTTGTGCACCTGGTCTCCAGTGTTTAATAAACAAGTCAATGAGAATAGAATACTGCGATTTAAATTTTTTCTATTTCTCTTTTTAGATAACATCTACATTTATGTCCTAACAAGCCCAGAAAATGAGTTTCCTCTGGTCTTTGATCAGCCATCCTATGTCTTTGACGTGTCAGAAATAAGCCCAGGTGAGTAATAGATGAGAAACAGGCCACAGTGCTCTTGACAGACTCCAACCAGACGTGCGTTCGGCGGAGGGGAAGCTCCATTCCAGCGGCCCTGAGTGGTGTTGTGCACAGCGATTCACAGCTGAATCGAGTTTATTGCATCTCTTATTCTTTTTAAATCACCCTCACTGCTGAGGAGCCCTTCAGGTGAACTCTAGATTTTGAAAACTGTTGATTAAACTGCATTTCTCTGAACCCCCTGATTGCTTGTCTGAGTGCTTGATTCCCTTAATCCTCCTTTGTTGTAGCCGAAGTTTTCCCTGGGTCTCCATTGTGATGTTTATCTAGCTCATTCTAAGAATTGAAATTTAAAAATAGAGAAAAGGTTTTCCATTTTTAGAGTTCCTTCATTTAAAAACAAAATAAAGACATCTTCTCTCCCTTATTAGGGCTCACTGGAGGCCTCTTTTTTGCCCTTTACAATGCCTGAATTTCTGCAGGATCTTCCCCTTTAAAGAGGGGACCCCTTCTCCTTCAGTTTGAAAGTGGTCTAGTTAACTCCAGTATTCAGTTTTTGATTTTTTAAAAAATATATTTTATTGATTTTTTTACAGAGAGGAAGGGAGAGAGATAGAAAGTCAGAAACATCGATGAGAGAGAGACATTGATCAGCCGCCTCCTGCAAGCCCCACAGTGGAGATGTGCCCGCAAGCAAGGTACATGTCCCCAACCAGAATCGAACCTGGGACCTTTCAGTCGCAAGCCGACGCTCTATCCACTGAGCCAAACTAGTCTCGGCAGTTTTTGACCTTTTTATCATGGATACATCTATATTTAAAACAAAAGGCTAAACCAAAACACTCCTAAAATTATCTCCTCTCCATTTTATTCTCTTTATGATGGTCTCTATTTCCTTACATTAAGTTTTAAACAAAACATCAAAAGAGGGTCTAAAGAAAATGGTTTTAATTCTTTATCCCTTACCCAGTGCCTAACAAGTGCAATAGGAATAGGCTCTTTATCAATTCAGAGATCTCCCTTCTTGATTCCCTACTTTGAGTCAAGCGCTTGGTGCTGGGGTTAAGTAGTTGGATGAGAGAAGGTTTCTGCCCTTGAGGAGTAAAACTTAGGAAAACAGACTTCTACAAAACAAGCAAGCCAGAACTACAGCAGTCCCACCAACAAGGTTTGTAAAATAAACAAAATGGAACAGTATTTAAAAATCAATACTCTGTAATATAATATCTAATCATGGGGTGTACACTGGAAACTAATATAAGACTGTATGCCAACTAATTGCAAAATTAAAAAATGATTAAAACATTTTTTTAAATCTATAATCTGTAATCCTCCATTACTAAACTCTTACAGATTGTTTATTTTTTGCCCTAGCTGGTTTGGCTCAGTGGATAGAGTGTCGGCCTGCAGACCAAAGGGTCCCAGGTTCAATTCTGGACCAAAGGTCTCATATCTCCGTTGCAGGCTCCTCCCTGGCCCAGGCCCTGGTCAAGGCTTGTGTAGGAGGCAACCAATCCATGTGCCTCTCTCACATCTATGTTTCTCTCTGTCTTTCCCTCTCTCTTCCACCTTCCCTAAAAAAAAAAATCAATGGAAAAATATCCTCGGGTGAGGATTAACAAAAAACAAAACAAACAAAAAATTGTTTATTTTTCATCTCAAGTATTACAGAAAATGTGAAAAATACAAAAGACTTTTAGAATGATCTTTGTAGTGTTGTGTTTGGTAGCATAATGACTGGCGATGTTGGAATGTACATAAAGGAGTGAATTGTCTTTTACACCTCACAGTATGGCTTGGATCATAGGACCAGTGACTTAGTGGGTGTTCATTAGCATAATCTGAATTTAATAGAACTGTAGATATAAAACATACAGATTTTGAACAGTAAAGGGACCTCCAGAAGCATGTCTGCCCTAGCAGAGAGAGTGTCTGCTCCTGGACCCTCCTTGCACCCCCAGAGCAGAACTAATCTCAGGTACTTTGTTCTTCCAGCCAGAACCGGGATTGGACAGGTGCAGGCCGCTGACAAAGACTTCCCCCAGAGCAGCACTGTGTACTCCATCTCCACTGGGGGCGCCAGCCTCCGGTACCCAAACATATTTTGGATTAATCCCAAAACAGGGGAGCTCCAGCTGGTGACTAAAGTGGACTATGAAACAACCCCCATCTATATTCTCAGCATCCAGGCCACCAACCATGAGGACACAAGCTCAGTCACTGTGAGTGGGTCTGTTCTGGTGTGTTCACACCAGCCTGAATGGCTGATGTAGGGTGTCTCTGGCACCCTCCAGATGTGAAGATGTCTTCATAGGGCACATCCTCCAGATGTGACAGGAAATGACTAGTGGCGTCCAAGACAGCACAATCGGACTCACAGAGCAGTGTCCAGGAAATAAAGATGGACACCCATATGTGTGGGTGACTGGGAGGAGCGCTGAGATTGATGGTCTCTCTCTGTGGGACAAGTGTCTTCTTGTTGCCCTTTAAACAACCCTGTGCTTTCACACTGGGCTGGCGGTGAGATGCACGCTGCCAGAAGTGGGGTGTGGTTTTGTAGCTATACCTGTCCTCCCCTCTCCCAGTAGCTTTGCTGTGTTAATACCCTACCCCCATCACACCAGATGAGGTAGACCTTAAAATGATGTGGCTTGACTGGGGCTACCCTTCTTCTCAACCTTTGATGCTGAGAACCTGGTTAAATGCAGATTCTGAGTCCTCCAGTCTGAGAAGGGCCTGAGAGTCTGCATTCCTAACAGGCTTCCAAGTGGTGCCGTTGCACCTGGTCCAGGCCCGAATTTGGAGTAATAGGTCTGTGCTGTCAGTGGTTAGGATTATCCTATCTAACAAAGAGGGAATATGCTAATTGATCATTACTCTGTCACAAAATGGCTGCACTCACAGCTGAGGCCAAGTTCCCTTAAAGAGCCTTAAGGAGCAGTCAGCAGGAGCCTGAGGCTACACCCTCCCCTCCCACATGGGGCTTGACAGGGAACCTCAGGCTGCGCCCCTGACCCTGACATCAGGCTGGAAGACCTCAAACCATGCCTCCTGCTTTGATACCAGGGGGCTTGACAGGGGACCTCAAGGTGCACTTCCCATCCTGGTGCTGGGCTAGGATGCTCCCCCACCCTCCAACACCAGGCCAGGGACCTGAGGCTATGCCCCCTGCCTGACAGGGCTTGACGAGGGTGGGATTGGCTGGGTCTGGATCTAACCCAATGGGATGGGGGGCCAGCTGGATCTGGGTCTTGTGCAATTTTGAGGTGCATGTGGTTGAGTGGGGGCTTGACTCTGGGTCCCATGGTGAGCCCCAGACTCTGACAGGAGGAAGGTTTTCACATACATTTTATTAATTTTCTTTCATCTCTGACACTTTTATTATAGAGAAAGGGCAAATAGCAATATTAAATTATTTCCTCTAATCCCCTTTTAATGTGCATGAATTTCGTGCACCAGGCCACTAGTCTAGGAATAATATGATGGCCACAAGGACACCTTGCTCTTTCCCATTAGTAAAGTGGAAAAGCATAAGACAAAATGAACTCTCAGCTAGCGGCAGGCAGCCCAGTGTGATAGAGAAAATGACTGGAAACAGAGTTCATTTCTCAACTTTGATCCCAATTTTCCAAGGGGGGGGGTCGTGCTTACCTTCGTGTCCCAATTTCTCAATCTTTTAAATGGAAAGTCACCCGATCACCCAAAGCCTGACTAGTCTAGCTCCTCTCATGACTTGCTTTGAATTAACTGGACGATGGTTTTAATGATGCGTGAGGCTCAGCATTGCCTGCTGAGGGAGAGACGTGCTAAGCTGGAGATAATTGTAGTGTTTGTTAGCCCAGCTTTTTGAAAAAAAAAAAAATGAATGGACTCCACTCTGGGAGCTGACTAGAGTGAACATTTCAATTTATTCCAGGTCTTGGAAATTGTTGAAATCCCCAAATTTCAAAGGTAGAATAAATTTGACTCAAAATTCGTAAGCTTTTCAAAAGGGTGATGATCACATAAGTCCCTTTCGGGGCTGACAGTCTATGATTCTGTGCTGGCAGGCGTCCCAGTCCATATTCCAATCCTCCAGGCATAAAAGACAGCCGTGAAAGAGAAGAGCCTGGCCCTGCTTGTGGCAGGTGATCACCACCCGCTTAGTGCGTTCTAATAGCCCAGGTTACAGATGAGATCCCAGCTAAGCCAGGTTCTCTCATTTTATCCCAGCAGTTCTCTACCGTGGCTGCATATTAGAATCAGCTGGGGAAGATGAAAAAGGTACCCAGGCCTCACGTTGCAGAGAGTCCAATTTATTTGGTCTGGAGTGGGCCTAAGAAAGTAGAGGCAGGTTTGAGAACCATCATTGATCAATATTCCTAAGTTAAAGATGACACTTCCAATTCACAAGGGCAGTGAGCAAGGAAGTACAGAGGCTCACTGTAAACCCATCATTGTTTCTGGAAAAACAACCCAGCAATACCTGGGGATGAGCCCCATGTGTCTAGGTGCATTTATGTGGGGCTTTATGAATGTATACATATATTATGCACATGTGCACATACACACAGTACAGAAGTTAATAGTATAAGACTTGGAGTAGGACAGGCCTGCATTCAAACCCTAGTTCTGGAACTCACCAGCTGAATGGCCTTGGGTCAATTACCTAACCTCTCTAAGCCTCAGGTCCATCACCTGTAAAATGGGAATGACCATATCATCTATCTCCGGAAAGGTTAAATGAGCTAGGCCACAAAAGCATACAGAAAGCACTCAGTCAGTTTTAGCTGCTAACAATAATGGCCACCTTCTTGCTGTTCCAGGTTACTGTTAACGTCCTGGAAGAAAATGATGAAAAGCCAATTTGTATCCCAAACTCTTATTTCCTGGCCATCCCAGTGGACCTGAAAGTTGGCACAAACATTCAAAATTTCAAGCTGATGTGTACTGATCGTGATTCCAGCCCCAGGTCCTTTCGTTACTCCATTGGCCCAGGTACAGTACCTGACATGGCCTGGCTCCTAGGGTTGGAGGCCTTAGCTGCTGGTCATGGAGAATGGCTGGTGGGGGAGCAGGGGCTGTGCTCTCATGCTGATCTGGGCACAGTGTGTATGGGTGTGGGGTGGTAAATGAGGAAAGCAGGGATAAGGAGCATACTAATCCCAGTGCCTCCCCGTCCTCATCTTGGCTTCTCCTTCTCTTCACCTAACTCCTCCCAGATTCCCACACAATGCTGCCCAGAGGCCCAGTGGAAGGTGTATGCCACTGATAGTGACCCCCAAATTCCTAGACTATCATATGATTCATGAGTATTATTAGAGTAGTTTAATTTTTTTTTTTAGTCCAACTGTTCAACCTCCAAGCTTATAGTGGGGGCAGGGAATCCCAGGCCTCTCTCAGGCTAATAATAGATTAAATAGATTGTATGCATTTTAAATGTATCCTCAGGAATTCTCTTCTGCTCCATTCATTTGCTCTCTTTAAAAATAAACCACTGTGGGGGTGGGGGAGTGGGGAGGAGGAGGCGGCAAAGAGGGGGTGGGAGGTCGGGGGAGGGGGAAGAGAACCCCTCAATGGAAATGAGACCAAAATAGCTCATCTAATGAAGTGCTGGGGTCAGAGATTTAAACCCAAACAAGCAGAACTATTCCAAGTGAAAGACTAAAAACCCATCTTGGCCTCCTGCTGAGCCCTGGTGAGCATGAACTCTGAACAGTAGGGAGCCTCTTGAGCAGGCTGTGTCACAAAACCAGGGGCAGAGGCAGCCTCGAGACTGCACTTGCTGAAGATGGAAATAACACGTACTGAGAACCCTCAGGCCTTTATGGAGCACTTCGCTGCTAAGGGAGTAAAAATTGCATCATCTCCTGCTCCATTTACCGGTTTTCAGTCAGTAATGAGTCTGGAGCCACTGGAGGAATGAGCAAGGGCTGCTTGGTCCGGCAGCCTTCCTACCCTGTACTCTAAGCTGAGAGCCCCGAGCCCTAACAGACTGCAGGGGCGACGTGGGAATAAAGCAGATTCCGGAGGTTCCCAGGACTGCAATCCCTGCAAAGCCAGGAGACACCTTTTTTCAGAGGAACTCTAGGGACATATATCACCAGTTCTGTGTGCCCCACCAACTTCCATGAAAGGCATGAAGTGAACTTGGCCTATGGCTAGAGATGTGGCCCCTTCTACCCTCTTGTGCCCACTTATTGGTCTGAGTGCAATTTACACATGGTTACCAAATAAAGGCTTCGAGATAAGCCTTGGCTAGAGAGGCTGCACCAGGATTATGAAATCTCTGCCTGATGCTCTGCAAGATAGCAGCCATTCTCCTGGGACAGGTGTGCTGTTGTCCTTTTCTGCTCTCATCCTGGCTGCAGCCACACTGTTTGAGAGCAAGAGTTTCCTTATAGTAATGAGCTTTCTGGTATGGACAAGGCCGATATTGTATGTAACCCTGGTGCATTGGAAGTAGTCTACACAGTGGTATGGACATTTGTGGAAAAGACCAGATGTAGTTTTCCTCCAAACATTTGTTTCTCACTCTCTTTTCTTCCTTTGCCCCAAATCCTTGTCTCAAATCTCATTTAGGCAATGTCAACGGTCACTTCACCTTTTCTCCCAATGCTGGGTCCAACATCACACACCTGCTCCTTGCAACTCCTTTTGACTATCCTGGGGGGCTTGACAAGATCTGGGACTACAAGCTACTTGTCTACATTACTGATGACAACTTGCTGTCTGGCAGGAAGAAAGCTGAGGCCCTGGTTGAAACAGGGACAGTGACACTGAGTATTAGCGTCATTCCTCACCCAACCACGATTATCACTACGACCCCCAGGGTAAGGATTTTGGGACCTGCACTCCTCAGTTAGATCCTGTGATTAACCTTGGAACCCTTTGACTCAGGAGAAATATGTGGGTTGGCTGAATAGAGTTGAGGTGTTAGGATGTTGCCAGAAATGGCAGCCAGGGGCTAAATTGGAGTAGTTACTGCGGGTAAATAGAGATCTGGGTAAGGCCTGAGCCTTGTAGAACCATTAACTTTTCCTCTTCTGCTAAATAAGAAAGTACACTTGTGTAGGAACTTGTGCTAGATCAGGTACTAGCCGGCTGTGGCACAGGAGACAATTTTCATGGGCATATGGCTAGTTGCTACCTTCACAAGCCCTTCTCTGCTTGCTCTTAAGGGCCATGAAGTCTGTGTGTGAGAGCAGGTAGCCGCCAGGTGCTCTTCTCCACTTCTTTTGAAGAGTTTCTTGCACCAATCTGTATCCTACTCCCCATCTTCACTCCATCAGAATTAATTCATTCAATCTACATGGATTGATTTAACACCTCCGATATGCCATTGATTTTGATGAAGAAGCCCAACATGATCTCTGCTCTCATGGCATTTATAATCTGAGTCTGTTGCTCTCAAAGTGTGGTCCCTGATCAGCAGCACCTGGACACATGTTAGAAATGTGTTAGAAATGTGGTCCCTGACCAGCAGCATCCACATCACCTGGACATGTGTTAGAGATGCACATTCCAGAATATTAGAGTTGTACCTCACCCAACCATGACCATCACCACAACCTCACGGCAAGGACCTTGGAACCTGAAACCCCCAGACCTTATAGATCAGAGACTCTGGGGGGTGGGACCCAGCAATCTGTGTTTTTAAACTCTGAGATTCTTCTGGGTGCTAGTTTGAGAGCAACCGATTTAAAGGGGGAGACATTACAAATACATGCGATTGAATAAAGGCATGCGATTTAATGAAATAACTAGAGATTGTGACAAACGGTAGGAAAAAAAATAAGCAGGCACCGAAAGAGAACCAGTGTGACGAAGGGAGGGAGATCTGGACTCTGACAACAGGATCCGCTCTCCCTGCTGTGGAGGAACCTACTTGTATGTGTGTTGACTCTCTCGTCCCCCTTCCTTCTGTTCCCAGAAAAAGTCACGCCCTTGGTCGGCAGCCCCACACTTGTAGTATGCCAAAAGGAAGGGTAATCAAAACCTTAGAAAATCCCTTATGACACATGGCCAAATTTTACCTCTCAGTCTTACCAAGAGTGGGTGGGTTAATGTTCATTTTCCAGATGCTTGAGTCAGTATCACCCCAGTGAATGGAGGCATAAGTAACCGAAAGGGTTTTCATTTGTAGTAGGAGCCAGTAAGCTCCTGAGTGAGGAATTGCCACCTTCCAGGGGCTTACAGCATGACTCAGTTGTGGCATGCACACTCCTGAAATCCCCATTGCTTGTTGATCTCTCTCCCACTCTGAGAAGCAAGCGCTGAGCTTGAGGTTTCACTGTGGTATCAGCCCACTCACCTGGCAGTGCAGCTCGTAGTGAGTGAACACCAACAAACTTACCCAAGTGTTACAAAAAACAGCTTTCGTGGCTCATGCCTTCCCAGTGAGAGACAACGGCGCTATTAGTCCCCGAGCCATGCCATTTTGGAGCAGGGAAAAAAGCCAATGGAATTTTTAGCTTTTGGGTAAGGGGAAGAAAGACAGAGAATAAAATTAGGCCTAGAGTTGCCTTCCAGTTCCCGAAGTTTTCTGTGCTTTGATCTAATTGACTTCTGGAAAGACTATAAATAGGGCAATGGGTTGCAGCAACAAGCACTATGCACACAAAGATGTCCCATTTATAGACCAAGAACAAAGAGTGAAATGAACACTCAGCATGGGGGAGGGCTGGTGTCAGGAATGCCACCACCTCCACTCCCCCTCCCGCTTCTCTGTCATTCAAGCCCAGGATCACCTACCAGATCCAGAGGAAAAACGTTTATTCTCCATCGGCGTGGTATGTGCCTTTTGTCATCACGTTGGGCTCCATATCGCTTCTGGTTCTCTCGGTGGCTCTGATCATCCAGTTGGCCAAAGCCATCCACAGACACTGTCCCTGCAAGACTGGGAAGTACAAGGAACCTCTGTAAGTTGCCAGTGGGCGGGGCCCTTCACACAACTTCCTCTGGGGCACTGATTCCAGTGATGTCAGGCGAAGGAAAGATAGAGAATTCCAATTCCTTTCCAGGGTAGAGAGGGTGCCTCGTGGGAAGGAAGGAAAAGGACACATGGGGAAAGAATTCTAGCTGCCGTGCCCTCTTCCTCACCTGCTGGGTCAAGAGACAGTTCCTTTGGTTTTCCTGGGCACTGCCCTGTCCTCGATGTGTTTGTTCTCAAAGAAATTGGGTTTCAACCCCTCGGTGACTTGCCCTGAATACATGCTTCAGAAAAAAAGCCCAACTGTGAGTAGTGTTAGATATGCCGTGCTCATCTTTGTAGAATATTTAAAGGATGGAATAGAATTAGAGGAAGCACAAAAAACTGACAAGGAAATGAAGCTTTTGGCTCCAGTGATTCAATTGGGCTTTTGTGTAAGTAAATAATCATTGTTCTTTTACACATGGCCCTGATCTCTCACTCTCTAAGGCTGTAACTACAGACCTGTTTCCTCTCCCGCCTACTCTCCACTAACACGCCTCTTACTGCCACACCCTGAATGGGCTCTTTTACTGGCCACGTGAGGTTCAAGAGTGAAGGAAAAGATCACTAGATTGTTATAAGCTTGCCCCAGAGCCAGTTTCTTGAGTTTCAGAAGCTCTTACAATTAGAACAGGATGGTTCAGAGCCTGGGCTGTGGCGTTAGATAAAGCCTGTGTTCAAATCTTAGCTCCACCATTTTCTAGATACGTGGCTTTAGGCAAGTGGCAGCCTGTGTCCTTTTTGGAAAACTAAACAATTAAGTGAGAAAATGCAAAGAAAGCAGCACTTACTACTATTCCTGATATAAATGCTTCAATACACTGTTTTTTAAAAGCTTGTTATATATATATATTTTTTTCATGTCTCATTGAGCTCAGGATTCTAGATTCCCAGTTTAGCAATAAGCCCAAGAATCTTATGGTGTTGGAACATGAATTTTAGAATTTCTCACTGGCAAAAGAAAGGGGTGATAAGACTCATGTGCCTTTTAAAGGTATTTTGAAGACTAACTAGTACTGTCAAATCTAAAATCTATAGATGAGAGACTCAGAATAAAACTAGAAGGCATTAGCATAAAGATGTGCTTTGCATTTTGCCATATTTATTGGGGAAGTTGCTATTGGCAACCTTGACTTCAAGGTAAGAAATCCTTTAGCATCTGCTGAAATTTAAAAAGGCATTTTTGTTTGGACTCTACTCACAAATTGATTTGGGGGAAAAAAATTGGCTCCAAAACATGATGCTTAAACTTGTAAGGATGATGGTATTCTGTAGTGGAATTTGAGCGAAGTTCTTAAAGCAAGTCAGTTATTCAAATTGCTGCAACTCACAAGCAATTTATGGTTGAATGTTCAATATGCACCTTGTACCTGTTTGCTTTAACTTACATTCTAAATATTAGTCATTTTCAACATGGTTGACTTAAAAAAAGGAAAACTCCCTAGTAATTCAGACTTGCTCTCTCTGGAAATTAGTTATATCACGTGGCAGCCAACATTTGTTCAATAGCAAAATAAAATAAAATCAGAGAATCCGAAGTTATAAGGGAAAGGATCTTAGAGTCCAAGGACAGCTCTTTATGTTACCAGAAATCAAGGTTTAGCTGCCAGCCCTTGAACCATCCTGCTGTGAGCTAACACTTCTGCTCAGGTAGCTACTAGGGAGAAAAATGGGGCAGGAAGAATTGCCGGTCAGTCTGATTGGGACTGTTAAGCCTCATCCAGTTGTCAAAGAGGATGTTTTCCCTGAAGTTTTATAAAGCAATAATTTTCAAACTTATCAAACTATCAGAACCAAGAGTGATGGAGCTGCTCTGTTTGGAGCAAGGGTGGGAGCTCAGCCTTCAATTTAGTCCCCATCCCTGACCCCTTTCAGTCAACTCCTGAATCCCAGGGAACACAATTGCCCAAAGGCCCTCGTGTTATGAGTGTACGAGTACAGAATGCTCTCAGGTTAATTCTTGTCCATTCCTTTCTCCCCTTCCCCCCCTCAACAGGGTGAAGACAGGAGGTATGTATAGTGCCTACTCCCTTTGTTGCTGTCATTATTATTATTATTATCATCATTATTTTTGCTAGTTCTGTTATAGTACATAAAAGGGGTCCTACTTGGCATAGAATCAGAATGCAATCCTGTCTGGGTAGGTTTTTTGCCTCACCATCCATGGGTGGAATGAAACTGAGGCCAGGCGTAGCTGGAGAAAAGGAAGGTCAGGATACACGGTGCCATTGGCCCACTCAAGTCACTCATTTTGGCCCCGCCTCTTCCCTACCCAGAGTCACTTCTAATCAGCTCAACCTCAGCACCTAGAGGTCGAATCCCCACTGGGTGGGACAGGATGGAAGAATTCTCTGTGGGTTAAATACAGAAGGTATCTACTCTCTGCTGACCCCTCCTCCTGAAGACAGCTAATGCTCTCTATTGGAGAGATGCCTCTTTTTAAAGGGCAAATGATACTTTATTCTGAGATTGTAATGGGCTTTATTATTTCCCAAGTTATTTAGATCAGGCTAGTTAAACCGGGGGTTGGGGAGGGGTGAGAGGTTGGGGGGCTGGTGTAGTCATATGGGCTGGGAGAACGGAATGATTTCCGGGACGATGGTGGATTGAGTAAGGTCGATCTGACCAACTCTAAGCCTAAGGAGATGTTGCCACCTGGTCCCAACAAGCTGTTGCCTCAAGGAGAACCCAGGCCATGGGGAGAGGCAGAACAAAAAATTGGAAAATGTGTTTTTAAAAATGATGGTTTTAAGTCACTCCAATCATAGGTTTGCGTGTTTGACATGCACACGGCACATCTGAGCAGGATTAGAAATTTAATTATAATGGTTATTAATCATATCAAATGGGATGATTTAAATAAATGAGATTTCTACAAATGGTCTCCCACCCTCGTTCCTCTTTTAAAAGGGCATAGGGAATGGGTACAAGGAATCCTCACATTATGAACAAATATATCAACTCTTTCTTACTTTTTTACCTATAACTTATTTAAAACTAAATTCCATTTAAAAACTAATTTCTTAGGTCCAATAATAATAATAAGCTAGAAAAAGAGCAATTTTTTTAAAATTCTATGTATTGTGTGTATGTGGTGTGTGTGTGTGTGTGTGTGTGTGTGTGTGTGTGTGTGTGTTTCTGAGGAGATGGAAAGCCATCAACAAACATGTCTACAGAGGAAATTTTTTGCCGTGTCTGCCATTCTGATTTCAAAGCCTGTTTAAGAGAAATCCCATGTGGAGGTAGAATTTAAAGGTCAATTTAGTGTCCAAGAAGCTTAACTTCTGTCTGTTCTATTCCCTGCAGAAATGAAGAGCACAAAGAGAGAAGTGGTGGTGGTAAGCTTGGCTGGCCACGGGGCACCTGACTTGGGTGGAGGGTTGTGGCAGGCTGTCCCCCTCCCAGGCAGCCCTGCCACAGCCTCAGGGGGTGTTTATCATTCAGGGAGATGCTTGTATTTGGCCACTGGAACAGATTGCTGTGTGACGTGCTCCTAGTAGAATTTGTTCCCTCCACTGAACATGTCTGCTGATATATTTGCAGAAGACTGGATTTCATAAATATTGAATAGTGATGTTTATTATCTACACCAGCTCTCTCAGGAGAGAGTTGGGAAAGGAGCTTAAAGACCAATATTTAAGCTTTAGCCTTCTTTCCTTTGCCCTTCCATAATCTTGTGGGAAAAGTGATAGGGAAAGTGAAGTTCTTGGGTCTAGGACTGGTTCTGCCCACTTGGACATATGATCTTGCAGACTCCCTCAGCCTCCTTTAAAAAAATATTTTTATTGATATTTTTTGAGGAGAAAAGAAGGGAGAGGAGAGAAACATCTATGTGAGAGTGGAACAACCCTGGCATGTGCCAGGGATCAAAACTTTTGGTGCATGGGACGATGCCCAACCCATGGAGCCACACTGGCCAGGGCTCCCTCAGCCTCTTTAAGCTTTAGATTCCTCATCTGTGAAATGGGAGTGAGGATGCCTACCTGGAGATAACAGGTGGGAAGATATTTTGGAAAATGTTAAGAGTCACACAAGTGCAAAGTGTGATAGCTGGAGAGTTACTCCCCCCTTACCGCCTTGCTTTTCCTTTACTGAATGATGACACTTGAAGAAGACACCCCTCCACACACACCTTCCCCAACCTCTAATAATAAGACTTTGTTATGATCCCAGACCCATAACTTTGGGGACTGATAAACACAGCCAGGGGGACAATTCAGTGCACTGGAATTTTTGCTTTAGACTCATCAGCTAAGTATATGTGTCGGTCTTGATACAAACAAGAAGAGGTGATCTCTTGTTTCCAGGTCTTATTGTCTAAGGCAAGTACCCTTCATTCAGAGACTGCCTCAGACTTATGTAATATTAAATTAATCAACTAAATAAAAAAAATCTCCATGACCAGAAAAAGTGGGGCTGCTGAGCTGATTAAATCGATGAAACCCATCCGGTCTGCACTTCCTCTCTCTTCCATGCTGGGGAGCAGTGGACAAGTGAGTAGGTGTTGGCTTAAGTGATAAATACTAGGGTTGAAGGGCTGAAACTCCAAACACAGTTCTCATTGGCATGCCAAAGAATGACACCTTTAGAGGACACCATGTGAGGGAAGAGAGGCAGATCCTAGAGGATGGCAGAGAATGGATTAGGGGGAGAAAAAGATATGGAGCACAGGGCTTAGGTAAGGCAGGCCAAGCCCTGATGCAACGCTGCACTGACTTAAGGGACACAGACAGAGCCCAGGGTGAGTGCTCATCTGTGCCTGCCTTCCACATCTGGCTGGCAGCGGGCTTAGGCAAGGCAGATCTTAGCCGGTGCTTGTAGCATTTCTGCTCTTTCTTCTATGCAGCTTAGACACCTTTGACTCAGGATGCTTTCCTACCCCCGAGTCTGGGCAAAATGTCCTCCTCCCACTCCCACCTGCATCCCCATAGCTTCCTCTATTCCCCATGTCCCCTCATTTAGCCCTTCTCACTCTGTATTGTAGTGCCTGTATGTCAGTGGCTCCCACTTGATTGCAAGCTCTGTGCGGGCAGTAACCACTCCTGCCTGTTCACTGCTGTGTCCCCAGCATCTAGCACGCTGCCCATCGAGTAAATAAGTGCCCAGAAGGTCCTGGGTAAGAACTTGAGGCTGTGAGGATGTGGTCTTGCCTGGGAGGAGGATTGTGCTGGAAACTGTGTGAGGTTGTGCTGGAAGCTGTCTATCTTCTCTCCTTAGGAAACAATCCAGATGAACACTGTCTTTGATGGTAAAGCCACAGACCCAGGTAACTAAGTGGCAAAACCACCCATTAGAGTGTTTTGCATTTTCCAGGCTGGTAGAGCCTTGTCCAATGTCATGCCCTTACCTCAGTTTTGATGTGTTTGGTCAGCTATACAGCGCTGACCCTTCTAGGCTGTAGTACAAAGTGAGACCAGCTCTGAGCTGAGCTGGTTTGCAGACACGTGATTGTGTACGAGGCCTCAGAGGATTTCCACCTCAGGCTCCTACTCAAGGACCATGCCACTGTCTGGCCTTCCTTTCTAAATCACAAACCAAGTCTAGGAACTGGTGAATTCAAGAACCCAACCCTCTTTCTCCCACCCCTCCCAACCCCGCCCGCCTCCCCTGCTCATTGGGATTGAGCCTCCACCCCTGATCCTTTCTGAATGCTTCCCCCGCCATCCTATGTGGTAGTGAGAGATATGGAGAAATGGGACGGATGGCTTCTTTTTTTTCCTAGACCAGGGCCAAGAATTTCTTCTTGGTTGGCAAGATAAACAGAAGGTAAAGCTGGCCTCCAGAGCTCTCTTCACCCCCATGAAATCAGCTCCAAATTTAGCTCCTTTACACACATCCTTCCACTTACAAAGGCTCAATTATAGACATGAATAAAGGGAAGGAAACCACATTCAGGAGGCAAGTGTGCTGGCTCCCTGCCACGCTCACATGCAAAGGGCTCGGTCGTCCTCGGAAGGAGGATGGCTCCTCTCCAGGATGGGCTGCTGCCGCTGCTGCTGGAATTAAATTTCCCTCTATTATTAGGTACTTGTTACCATAATGTGCCCACATTAGCATAAGTGCTGGTGGATCCTCAGCGGAGAGGCCACTCGCGCTGCCTGGAGATGGCAGGTGCAGGGGCTCGCCTGAAGCTCCGAGGGAAGGGCCGGGGGGGACCAGGCCAGCACTCTGTGTTTGTGTGTTTGAAGCAGGAAGAAGGAAGAAGTGAGCCAACCAGACAAATGTGAACAGACACGTCAATTAGCGTCTGCTGGCTCCGACACAATAAAAATGGCTCCCCTGCCTCATCCCAACGGGGGCCAGATTTGTGTGTCTGTGTCCACAAACCTCTGCTACCCGAACATAAATACAAATCAAAGTCTTCTCCTCCTCCCTTGGTGAATGCCTTTTAATAGCAGGCGTTCTGGGATCTTTTAAAACAAGTCAGAATGGGATGGGTAACCCCATTAGAAAGTGAACCTAATTTGTCCCATGGAGTTCCAGATTTATGTGGCCTTCTCATCTTGCAATTGAGCCAGCCTGAGACTCCCTGAACCTTCCTACCCCCAGAGGCATAGTATTTGCTACCGGTGCGGTTGGAGCCGAGGAAAGGGCAGGTTGGTGAGGACTGTTTGCACTGTTCACAAGTGTGCTTTCCATCCCGGGGATTCTCAGATTCTCACCTGGCATTCTTCATCTGCCCCGGGGCCTGGGGCTAGACAAGGTGGAGATGGGGAGGAGAGAGTCATTTGTTTACATGGTCATTGTATTTCCACCCCCCTCCCCATCCTCATCCCCCCAGTTACGGGTGCAAAATATGAATTCAACTCAAGAACTGGAGCCAGAAAGTGGAAAGGTTCCTTAATGCAAATGTCAAATTGGAAAGAGTCCAGCCGCCAGGGAGCTGCTGCAAACGGCGCTATCTCCGTCAGAGGGACCGGGCCACTGAGGAGCACCGACAAGGAAGGAGATGGGCTGAGCGGCCAAGCACAGGCTGCGGATGCAGGCCCAGGTTCCAGAAACAACGACGATGGCTAGCCGGGCACCCCAAAGAACAGAGACCCCGCCCTCAAGAGTAGAGCTTCCCCCAAACCTCACCCAGGGAATAAGTAGTGTGTGGTTGCTGGTCCCACAGAAGAGCAAGAGAGGGGCCTCGGGACGCTGAGGGATGCTGCCTCCCCCTAAATCCTACGAGAGCCTATGAGGTGCCACGGGAGGAAAAACATGGCCTGAAGGGATTCGGAGACCCAGGGTCCCAAATGGGACGTTTAAAACAACACAAAAGGGTTTGATGACACAGTTGCCTTCTTCTGAGACAGCACAGGAGAAATTGGTCCCAGGTCTCTGTGCCTCTAATCAGCTGGGCTGCTAACTTTTGGACATGGAATTATTGTGTTTCTTCTTCCCATTGGTTGCTAAGGAAGCTCCATTGAGTCCATCCCTCGGAAGAACACAGAACTTTCTGATATTAATGCTGAGGACTACCCACACATCTGAGTTCATCTTCTTTTCCTGACTTCATTTTAGCATTACCTAGAATTCTTCATTTATAAATACAGCTCAACACCATCCACCTTTGTAAGTCACCTTAAATCTTTTTGCAAAAGAAGCCATGCAGTGAAAAAGAAATGGGTGAATAAATAGTGGGTTATTCTTCTGGGAAGAAGAAAACAGCAAACACCTGTTTTTATTTTTTTTATTGAGGTACAACTTATCCTAAATAATAAAGAGCTAATATGCGAATTAGACAGAATAACAGAACAATGGTCCGGAAGATTGACTGGAATACCTTTCAGACGAAGCCAGGACTGGGAGGACAGACCTCGGCTGGGAGGGCTGATTGGGGCTGCAAGGGCCAGCCAGGGCTGCAAGAGCCGAGTCCCTTGCACAAATTTCATACATTGGGCCTCTAGTATTCTATAAAGTGCACAGAACTGAGGTATTCAGCTCAATAACAGACTCACTCCTCCCAGAGGCAGGAGGGTCTTTATCATCATAGATTAGTTTTGCTTATTTGAGCCTCACAGATGTGCCTTTTCATGCCTGGCTTCTTTTGCTGAGTATATCATGTATGTGAGATTCACCCGTGTCGTACTGTAGGTCAGCAGTCCAGTTCTCTTCACAGTTGTGGAGGCTGCTTTAAGTTTTTCACTGTTATAAATGCATCCTGTGAACTTTCTCGGGCATGTCTTCTTGTGAGCACAAACACGTTTCTTGGGAGTATGTTCCTAGGAGTAGATATGCTCGAGCCATTGCTGGGATCTGCTGAGAATTCCCAAGTTGGTGGCTCCACTCTATACTTCGACCAGCAATGACTGAGAGTTCTCATTGTCTTCTTTCTTTGTCAACACTTGGTGTTGCCAGTCCTTTTAATTTTAGCCATCCAGATTAAAATTTTTCATGAAATGAAGTCATGTTTTTTCTTAAAGCCAAAACAGCAACACCCCACCACCAACAACAACACCACACACACACACACACACACACACACACACACACACACACGAACCTTGCAACCTCCCTGCCCTGCTCCTCTCCTGCCTCCTGAGATTGGGAACACGGTGGGATGCTCTAGCTAACCCTGCAGCTGGGGTGAGCAGTGACCTGGAAAATATAGCTAACCCTGCAGCTGGGGTGAGCAGTGATCTGAAAATAAACCAGACCACGATGGGGTAGGAAATGGAACTTTGTTGCGTGTGACTCGTGGAGACTGAGCAATCTGTTTTCCCTTCATGTCCTGTTCCCCAGTGGCAGAAGCATCAGTCCAAAACCCTTAAGATAGGACCAGGAGAGAGTCTGTCAGAGCACCAGCCCCTGCCCAGTTTTGAGGACTCCCCACAGTGGCCGGTAGGGGGCACTCAAGATTCATCCTGCACATGCAGAACTTCAGAGGGTGACGCCGCCGCCGGTTTATTGTGTGCCTGCGTGCCCGTGTGACTTCTCAAGAAAAAGAAACATTTCAAAAAAATGCTTGGCCCAGAGCAGGCAATGATTAATTAATAAGGGTTGGTTGCCAGGGAACTCCCTTGAATAGGTTTAAATTTTGCAAAAGAAGGCAGAGCTGTTCATTTGTGGAGGTTAAAGTGGGTGAAGTGGCCGATTACCCATTTAAGGCTCTGAAAGTCTGTGGAGCCCCGAGTAAAACGCCTTCCTCAGAAGCTCTCGGCCTCAATGCAAATAGAATGAGGCTTGGAGAAGGCTGAAGGGGGACCTAATAACTGTTTATGAGCCCATTAAGGATGATTAGAAGGAGGGCGGTGAGCAGCTGTTCTCCTTTCTTCAGCGATGACAGGGCTAGAGGGAATTGTGCTTCTTGGCCCGGGGAAGAGATTTAAGCGCAAAGAGGGCGGGACTTCCCGGAGGCTGGGGGCTGCTTGGAGACCTCACTTTCTTCCCTGGTGACGGGCAGGAAGAGCTTCCTGCCTTCCCAGCCCCAACATGAGAACCCTGAGGAACTCCAGATGTGGGGTCAGGGGATCCCCAGGAGGCTTTGGCCAATAGAAAAACCTGCCTTTTCTTTTGCCCATTTGGCTACTTAATTAGTGGAAATCAGAAGTCTGAGGTCCAGGATTAAGGCGGTTGGTTTCTAACGTTGACCAGGTTTGGGAAAAATAAAAGTGATCTGGCCCTGGCTGGTTGGGCTCCATGGATAGAGCATCGGCCTGTGGACTGAAGGGTCCCTGGTTTGATTCTGGTCAGAGGCACATGCCTGGGTTGCGGGCTCTATCCCCAGCTGAGGGGGGTGGGGCGGGGGGCGAGCATGTGGAAGGCAGCTGATCAATGGTTGCCTTTCATCCTTGATGTTTCTGTCTTTCTCTCCCTCGCCCTTCCTCTCTGAAACCAATTATATATATATTTTTAAAGTGATCTGAATGAAATGAAGCCAGGGATTATTGCAGATCTTGTGAAATACTTCCCTCATTTCTCTCCCAAGGCCTTAGATACAAATGAATTTATTATAGCTAATTTTGACCTGTCTGATTTTGAGTCATTATAAAATTGGGGCAAAGACGTTCAGGGATTAGACCACAATTAGAGGGATCCCTAATTGTTGAGGGATTTAAAACCATGTGGTGAATTCTCAAATTTGAGCTTCTTGTGTGCTCAATAGGAGGCAGGGACCAGGGACCACATCTCTGTCTGTATTAAAAGCACGTGTGACTCAGTAACAGAAGCTGGGCAGTGACACACTCGCTTCTCAGAGCCTTCATTCACATCTGTAGTTCTATCGTTTGCCTTTTTATGAAATGTGTTTTGTGATGGCTGAGAAAATTAAAGCAACAAAATGAGTGAATATAGAAAATGACTGCTATTAAAACTTGATGTTTCTCATTTCAAACTTCATGTGCGTGTTTATACTTCCCACTTATTCAATAACTGTTTATGGAGCATCTACTGTGCACCAGGTGTAGACTCATAAGTAAACACAGCAGTGAGACCCTTGCCCTTGAGGAGTTCACATCCTGTCTGCTAAGGCTGGTTGCAGCCTGCTTGTAAGCATCCTCGAAGATTCTATTTCCAGGTTCATCCTAGCCTATTTATTTCTTGGTTTCTTGAGTGTTCTATCTGAAAGGTAAATTAACCAAAACCTGGAATCTCCTTTCTGAAAGAACAGATAATTCAAAGCCATTTAAATATTTCTACAAATGTAATGGTAGCCATTGTCAGAAAATAGTTGAGATGTCCAAACATGTGCCCAGCCTTGGGTTATCCGGCTAGCATTCTGTTTATACACCTCCAGATGGCAGCTTGGAAGCAGGGAAGATGGAAGGTGGGAGTCTCCTGAGGCCAGTGAAACATTTGAGCTCAGGGAAAAAATCAAACAGAGGTGGAAGAGTTTGGGGGGAGACTCAGCTCACTGAGACTTTCTTATGTGTCACCCGTATTGGTGCAAGATAGATGTGGCTCCTCTCCTAAGGGAAAAAACTAACTGAGAATAGAACAGGCTGATTGACAAAAGAAGTAAATGAGTTTCATAGATAGTGAGTGCTGACCAGACTCTGAATATATGATGGGAGACCCGGGACCTTAGAGAAGGATCTTAAAGCTAGAGATGAGTTCAAAGGGGGAGAGAAGAGAAACTTTGAGAAAAGACTAAAGCATTCCAAATTCTGATCTTTAATCCATTTTCCACCAATACTTGTCCTGTGTAACCTGGAGTGAATAACCACAACCCAATACAGAGCCTTCTGGGTAAATAGCAAGTATTCAGCAGATATTTGTAGAATTGGATTGAAATAAGCATGGGGTGTAGTTGGTTTTCTACTCAGGTCAGGTAGCAGCTACAACTTTTCTAACCAGATCCAGACTAACATCACGATAATCAACAACAGTTACCAAGTACCTACTATTACCTGCATGGTTCTAGGTTCTAGGGATCCAGTCATAAATAAAACAATGTTCTTACTGTCTGCATCCTAATGAGAGATGAGATATTGAATATACAAATAGACAAGGGCCAGACCATATATAGAAATAGAACTCTGACCTACAATCTGCAGCAACCTGTCCAGGAGACCAACCCCCTTTCCAGGAAGTTGAGCATCACTTCTGTAACAACCAGCCCTAAGTGGCCAGAACTTAATTAACATAATTAAGAGCTTCCCTAATTTTTGTCTTTGCTTCCAACGTAGGATTGACCAGTGAAAGCTAAATATGCACCCACAAGCAATCACACAGGGTGCCCCCTTCCTACTTACCCACCTACAGCTGCCCCATGCCAACAGCCTCCAACCCAGGCACATCTGAAGCCTTCCTTTTTTTTCCTCAATAAAGCTTTTCCATTCCTCTCTGCTCACCTCTGAGTCTCTACCAAAATCAAGTGATAGTGGCTGACTCCCTGGCCATAGTGAGCTATGAATAAGTAGTCTTTGCTTTTCTCATATGGTTGTTCTTTGTTTATTTCTACTGGGATGATAGATTGTGAGTGTGTGTGTGTGTGTGTGTGTGTGTGTGTGTGTGTGTGTGTATGGTGATAAATGCTATTGAGAAAAGTGATCAGGGTCAGAGTGATGGAGGGCGGGGATGGCCATGGTAAGTAGGGTGGTCAAGGAAGGCCCCATTAACGTGCGAGGGAAGCAGTGGAAGTGGGGATAGAGCCATGCAGGTAACTGGGAAGAACCTTCCAGTGGAGAGTCCAAGGCGAGGAGGAGCTGAGAATCAGTAGGAAGAACAGATTGATGAGCCTGTGGACAGGATAAGATGATTCCAGGCAGGGGAAGTGGGTGAGTACCTGGGGGTGGGGAAGTATGGTCATCACGTAGGGCCTAGGGAGCTAGGCTTTGTAAGGACTTTGGCTTTTACTCTGAGTAAGGTGGACAGGGTTTTAAGAAGAGCAGTGGCATAATTTGATTTATGTTTTAAAAGCATCTTTCTGGGCCCTGGCCAGTGGCTCACTCAGTTGGTTAGGACATCATCCCAATATACCAAGCTGGAAGGTTCAATCCCCAATCAGGGCACAAACAACAATCAACCATGGAGTGCATTTGATAGATGGGACAACAAATCGATGTTTCTCTCTCTCTAAAAATTCAATTAATCAATTTTTAAAAATAAAAGTAAAAGCATCTCTCTGCTGACTTGAGAGTAGATGTCAGGGAGGCAGGGAACCGGGATGGAAATAGAGACCAATTAGGCAGCTATTGGATTCATCTGGGCATGAGATGGCAGTGGCTCCTCGGTCCTGGGTGGCAGAGGTGGAGGATGGTGGAAGCTAGTGCGTGAAAACCTTGCAGGACCTTCCAGAAGAAGTGTCCTAGCTATAAGAGGAGTTCTGACTTCTCTTGGACCCTCTTCCCGAATTAGATAAAGGGCCCGTTTAGGGTTAGCGCCCCCCTCAATGGACGTTACCAGAAAGTTATTTCCGATCACACGGGGTAGCTCTTGCTGAATGCCCCGTGCCTCCTCTGTGAAATCACTGCTCTGGGGGACGGTAGTCTGGTGTGTTGGAGGAGTAAAGAGTAAAGTTTTTGCCACACCGAACTTCCTGCCAAGACTCCAAACCGGCTTCACAGAAACAGAGGAAACAGGCCTGACCAGTGCTTTCGAGGTCTGGATGCGGTGCCCTGCAGTGGGAAAGGTGGCAGGCACCCCATTCAACCTGACTGGTGCATTAGATAACTCTCAGTCTGAAAACGCACAGCTCTGATTTGCACCCGCAGATCTGTGTTGTCTGTGTTGTATGAAAAATGGTTGCCTGTGACTCCCAAGAGAAGCTAAGTTCTTAGGAAGCTCCTCTCTTTAGAGGGAAAAAGGAGATGAGCGTGTCCTGGGAACCTAGAGCCATATGGTCAGATTTTTGGAGACAGTCCCTCCCTAAGATGGTGTGTCCTACCATTCCTGTGAGTATAAACCATAGTTATCAGTCCTAATTTTTGCTTTGAAAAACATGATTCTTGTAAGTCTTAAGACCAAGGCAGGGGAGAGGACAATGGGAGGAAAAGAGAAATATGTAATATTTTAAACAATAAAGAATTTAAATTAAAAAAAAAGACCAAGGCAAAGCATGCTTATGAGCTTTGCAGTCTTCCTGTGTGGTGCCTGCTCCGAGGTAAGCACTCCACTGCCCTGGCAGGGTGCCCCAGGTCCTCAGAAGCCCTTTAATGTCAAGGGGTATTCGGAAACAGTCTGTGGCCCCTACAAGACCAGGCTGGAAGGAGGGAAGAAAGCTGGTTAGTCTGATGTACAGGTGAGGCTCCTAAGAGCTTCACTCCCCACACTGCCCATCTCATCTGTTCGTCCACAGTCAGAGCACACTCCAGCTGGCATGCTAAGCGGTCTTTGATTTTATTTTTGGTAACAACTTTACTGTTTGTTCTGTGATTTAATTTACATACCATAAAATTCAGTGGTTTTGCAGAGTTGTACAACCATCACCACTGTTGAATTCTAAGGCATTTCATTACTCCCAAAATAAGCCCTGTAGCCATTAATAGATATTCCCCACTCTCAAGCTCTGGCATCCACTGATCTACTGTCTGTCTCTGTGAATTTGCCTCTTCTGTATGCTTCATATAAATAGAACCATATGATATCTGTCCTTTTGCAACTGGTTTCTTTCACTCAGCATCATGTTTTCAAGATTCATCTATGTTGTAGCAGATATCAGTCCCTCCTTCCTTTTCATGGCTGAATAGTGTTCTATTGAACGGGGGTATCTCATTTGTTTACCCACTCATCAGTTGATAGACATTTGGGTTGTTGCTACCTTTTAGCTCTGACAAATAATGCTGCAATAAATGTTCATGTACAAGTCCTTGTGCAAACATATGTTCTCACCAACGATGCATAAGGGTGTGAAAAGCTTTTAGAATTGGCAGGTGAGATGCCACAGCCCAGGTCACAGGGGGACATTCAGCCTTTCCCCAGTGTTGTCAGCTCTGGCATGAGCAGTCTGGGTGGGCTCTAGATGTTGGTCCATCTTCTTGAGCTTCACAGTAGCATCTTCCCTTGCACCTGAGTCCTCTGCATATAACTCCTCACCCACCTCAGGATTGCAGTGTGTGTCTAACATGCACTGAGTTGCTACCTATCTCTAATCCATACAATACTCTTCAGAGGATAGCCTGGTTATCTGCATTTTACTGATGAGAAAGCTGAGGGTGGAGAGATGAGGGAACTTGTGGAGGACCCAGAGCTGGGACCGAAACCTGGTGTGTCCTTTCCAGTGGGAAGGGCTCAGCTGTGGCCTTTGATTTGTGTTCTGGTAGGGAAAGGTGTCAGATGCACCCTCAGATGAGTCCTCTGTTGGAGTAACTCTCTTCCCTGAAAGCCCAAGGCTTCTCGTGGCCACAGAAATCACACCTTCTCCAGTGCAGCATCAACACAAACTCTGAGAGTGTCCTCTTCTTCATGGATTGGGTTGGGATCAGAAATAATTTCTGTCCTCCCACAGCCCTGGTGAGCCCAGCACATAAGGCTTTGGGCTGGATAAAAAGCGAAGTTCTTTCTTCTCTCTGTTCTATACACATTCCCGACCTGTCAACTGCTCAACAACAGCAGTCTCGCCTCAGCATGAGTTACCAAAAGCCTTTCAAAGGCGTTTAAATCAAGATTCCTCACTCAGAAACAGCCCCCTCTTCCCAGAGAGGAAGGGGCTGCAGTAACCAAAGTTGGCCAGCAGGGGCTCTTTTGCCATGTAGCTTCCTCTGAGTGGTACAGAAGTCTCTTGAAAGACAAGCTCTGTCTTTCCATCTTTCCCCAAGCTTTCCAGCGTCTGTATTCTCAGGGCTGCAGAGAGCAGCCGCAGGGCATCCACGTTCAGAATTCCTCCATGTGGGCATCCACAAAACCCGCTGCAGCAATGTGATAGCTGGACACCAGGGAGTGCCAAATCTCAGAAGGGAGTGAGCGCTGGCTCCACCCACAAGCAGTCTCTTCCTGGAAGGCCCCAGGGCAACTATAGGGCATTTTGCCAAGCAAGCTATGGCTATTGACCGGGACAGCTCCCGGCTGGGCCCAGAACAACTTTATTGCTGTTGACATAAGTGGAGAAGGTTAGAATCTGCCCTGGTACTTGGTATCTCTGAATACAGCATACTCCGGGCTTTTGTTTCCTTGACATACCATCTCCCCACAGATTCCTGAGAATGAGGCTCCCAAACGCTGTGCCTTTGTTTGGTTGAGTGAGTGCTGATGTGTCTGTGAAAGTGGCCGGGTAATACTAATAAAAAGCACTTTGCCTTTATTGAATGCTTGTACTGTGCAAGATCCTGCGGGTCCTTTGTTTTTTATAATTGTATTTAAAACATGCATCTGGAGGTGCTATCTAATTTAACTGAGGAAGAATGGAGGCTCAGAAAGGGTGAGGGACCTGACAAAGATCCCACACCCAGTAAGGGGCAAAGGCAAGTGGGGTCTGAAAGCAGGGGTGGCTTCTATGTTCTTTTATGCCAGGATGAGGGTCTGGGATTGCTGGTAAGAAGCTTAGCCTTTTGTGGCTCCCATCTCAACATTAAATCTTGCCCAGATGCTTTGGGGAAGGGGGACAAGGTTGGGGGTAGAATCAGAACGGGGAAGTGAGGAGGAATTTGCTTTATGTGGGAGCTGATTTAGGTGCCTTGAAATTCACCAGGGTTTGGACAAACCTTGCTAGGATGGGGCCCTTGGCACGGAGCAGCTGGGAACTCATTGGTGTCACTGGGCACCGAGAATAAGGGCTGTGAAGAGGCCAAAAGGGAGGGATAGTAAGGTAGCGGCAAAGGGTGTTCAGAGGAAGAGCAGAGAGGTGGCACTGTGGCCGGTGGCCTGAAGATGCTTGCGGGAGATCCCCTCGCCTGGGGGCTGGTAGAGCTAGCACAGCTAGAGCAGGGCCAACAAAGGGCAGCCGAATCACAGGATTTCTCAAGGAATAAAAATTCCAAGCACACTCCTGGGGCCTCGGGGAGAAAAACTGACAACGTGTTGATTGAAAACAGACCAAGCTGGTGTGTGCCTGCAGCGTGAGGCCTCGCTCTCGCAGGTTCACAGCGACACCTAGTGGCCCCTGTGGGCACCTGCCACCTCGGGGGAAAAGAGGTCTGTGGTCTGTGGAAGAAAATATTTGAGGTCTAGAGCCGACATTTCCTCATTTTCCTTGCTGTCAGAGTCCATATTTTGCTTTGTGGAACGTGTCAATATTCTGAAGGGAGTTCTGCACGTCCCCACAGGTGGGTTCCCAGGTTTGGGGGCAGGACACTGGTCAAAGACTGGACTTGCTAGTATAACCAGTTATATACACTGAATGGCCAGATTATTATTATTAATGGCCAGAGATCATAATAATCTGGCCACTCAGTGTATATTCAACTGACTGCACTGGTTAGATTTTCTGAAGTGGTCATCATTTCTTCTGATTTTATTCTTTTCGCTTATTAAGTATAACCAAATGTATTTTATAGTGATATCTTTTGAAGACTTCTACACAAACAAATTCTCCAATTGGGACATTCCTTTGCTAGACTGTGTTCGGAAAATAAAATGACTATACTTCTATATTCGGTCAAAGACCTTGGCTTTCATAGTGACCCTGATCAATAAGCCTGCTTAAAAATGCAAAGTAGGCATCTCTTTCTAGATAATGATGCTTAAACTTTGTTGTTCCTGCCTTCCTTCCACCCCCTCCATTTAAGCTTTGGCTAACTTACGTGTCTGAAGGCTTCCTGGGGACAGAGTATGTTCAGTGTTAGTACAATGCCTGGGACAGAGCTGATACTCAAAAACTGTTTCTCGATTGAATGACTTATGCTCCTGACTAGAGATGGTGGGAGCCACAGGAGGGAGGACAGAGAATCCAAACTCCTGGCAAAGGCAGCTATTAGATTCTAGGCTCTGAAGGAAACGTATCAGAGTGGGAAGACCCTTGCCATGGAGCCCCGCCTGGCAACTCAGCTTCTGCTCAATGGCTGGGGATGGTCTGTGGTTAAATAGCAGCGCAGTGTGGCATTTGTAGAGCTCAGTAAAAAAGGCCTGTGAAGTGGCTGTGGGTTGGCCCTCCTGGGAGGGCTCCACGTGGCCAGGCTTTACAGGCTCCCTCAAAAGACCCATTGAGGGTTTTCCTTTTGAAGAAGAAACCCTGAACTTCTGTGATCCGGTTTTGCTGGGAAGGAAACACCACTTCCAAGCTAAATTTTACCCAAAATTGCATTGGCTAAATTACTTGCATTAACTGGGTTTCATTGGTGGCAAAAATCAGAGACTCGCAGATTTATTGGGAGGCCGCATGTGGAAATAAGGAGCCGTGGCCCCATTGCTTGGTCTCTGCCGAATCCAGAAGACCCGACTCCTTGAAGCACGCTATGGGGGATGTGGGACATATTGATGAGTGCCCAGCATCATTTGAATGGCCTTCCTAAGTAAGGAAAAGTGGTCATGTTAGGGGCATTACCTCACCACCAGGTTGGAGGTCAGAACTCAGTTTCCCTGACTAACTCTGCAGCCAGAGCTAGGCTCTGCTGATTAGATGTGGCAACATGAAACTTCAACATGGAGGAGTGAAAAGCAAGGAAGCGACGGCTGTGTGGGATGGCTGTGATGGTGGCAGAGCATGGCGAGGGATATGGAGCCCTGGAGGCAGCAGAGACAGAGATGCTCCCAGGAGCATGCGCCAAAGGCCGTGGAATCAGTCTGTGACCGGACCAGTAGGGATTTGGGTATTGCTCAAGGCTGCAGAGCCTCTTGCCCGCCCCACTCTCTAACTCTGCCAGACATCCCATGAGCCGTGAATATCCTTTCAATACATTCTTTTCCCATCTAAACAAACTAGAATGGGTTCTGTTGTTTGTGAAGAAGAACTCTGATTGATAAGCCCATCATGAAAGTATGGTTAGGTCCGCATGGAGATTGGGATCAGAAAGTCATGTGGGCCCTAGCTGGTTTGACTCAGTGGATAGAGCGTCAGCCTGCAGACTGAAGAGTCTCAGATTCAATTCAGGTCAAGGGCACATGCCCAGATTGCAGGCTGGATCCCCAGTAAGGGGCGTGCAGTAGACAGCCAATCAAAGATTCTCTTTCATCACTGATGTTTCTTTCTCTCTCTCTCTATCTATCTATCTATCTATCTATCTATCTATCTATCTATCTCTTCTCCCCCTTCCCCTTCCTCCCTGAAATCAATATATATGTGAAAGTCATTCATTTGGCATTCAAGGCTATATGTCAGGAGTTCAAGGATCATTGCTCCAGAGAGGTTGTACTCAACTCTTTTGTTTGTGGCTGAGATGGTTATCTGTTTGTTCAACATCTCTCCAGTAACGCATTTTTCTACTGTTAGACCCTGTGTTCTGATGGGCTGACATCATGCTCTAGATCCAGATCTGAGCACATGATCCAGGCCAGGCCAATCAGATCGCTGCTTCTCCTGGTCCCACAGATTGGTTTAGGGATGGATACATGTCCCCAGGAGACCAAAGAGAGCGGTTTCTGGGACTTGTGCTGTACACCTAGTGAATTACTCTATTTTTGTTGTTGAGGCTGCTAAGCTGGAAGGAGGTAAGCAGGAAACATGAAGCCAATGTTTGGCCAACATAGCAAGTATGGGAAGAGCCTGCCAAGCATAAAATGAAGCCAACTGGAGGGAAGCAGTAAGAGATAGAGGAGTACTGGTTCCTGATATTATGCATTTGGATCCAGTCATGCCTGAATCTATCCTTAGATTTTTCAATTGTGTGAGCCATCCAATTCCTTCGTAAGTTAATTCGAGTTAAGTTTCCGTCACTTGAAACCAAGAGGGTCCTGACTAATATAATGGTGCATGTTCAAATACTCGGATGTTTGGCAAGTATTTAAAGGGATTAAATTACATCCCTACTTATCATACCATTCACTTGGCTACACTTCAAGCCTGTGTCTTCATTTGTGGATAACTGTTATGGCCCCAACTGTGCTCTCTTCTACACTCACGAGTCCAAGTATTCACACCTCCTGGCAAACACATGGTTCCCTTGCACATGCCTGTCATTACACTCTCCCTCTCTCTCGCCTCCAATGTGCCAGTTTGGGATTCTCCCATTTTACGTGAAGCATTCCTCCCAACATTCTGTCTGAGGAGATTGTTGTAACAATACACATCTTTGGCTGCAACAAAAGGTACATCCTCCACCTTGAGCACAAGACGGTGCCCACCTGTGAGGTATGCTGCCAGCCCATGTGCGGAGCCCCTGGGCTGGGGCTCTGGCATCAGTGCGACTCAGTGGCTAAAATCTTCACTTAATCTTCCAAGTGTGGCTTCGTGATTCTTGTTCTGCTACCAACTGGGCTCGTTTTCTCTTTGTTTCCAAAATCAACTCCCTGGGAGAGAAAGATTTAATTTGATTGATTAATTGCTAATTCTAATTCTCATTTGGACAGGGTTATTGAGCTGGGCCATATCAGATAACACTAGTCAGTCCGTGAATGGCTGACCCTGGGCAAGGCATCTACCCATGCCCAAGCACATGTGTCCAGGAGAGGATCATGTGGTAAAAACAGGGCAAAATCTGGATGAGGAACATGTAGGGCACACTTCTCCCCTTAAGGGTCATGACTAGGGCAGTTTTTCTTAGCCAGGAATGGTTTATATAACAGCTTTCATGATGGATATGTCTGGTAAGTAACAGAATAAATTCATGATGATGATAGGGGTGGAATATTAATAATAACTGTGAAGGATTGGCTTCACCTCCAACACCTCTACTCTTCCTGTACCTCACTCACAGAGCTGTCTCTGTGAAAGCTCTCCAATTTTATTTTCCTATAAGCTTCATGTTCTTTGAGGGACTGTGAGGAGAGAACTGCTGAGCATCGATTTAAATACTCCTCCTCCCCGACACAGAGCACCCAGCTGCAACCCTCACTGAGTCCAGTGGCCATTCTCAACTCCTTCCCCGACGTCAAGCTAGGCCCTGTTTCCTCTCTAACCGTCCCCTGACACTGGGGAAGGGCTGTGGATATCAACATGCTGGCAGTTAGCTTGCTCTTAGTTTGTTCTGTAGTGTTGCATCAACCACCTGAAGGCCAACTCCAGAACCTACCGCTTCAAGCTAAAGTGCTTTCAAAATAATGAGGGGCTTCATCCCTGGCTGGGGCTGCAGACCTGTCTCAGACCAGCCAGAGTGCTGTGGGCTCTGCCATTAACGCACAGTGTGGGGTTTTTTTTGTTTTGTTTTGTTTTGTTTTTGTTTTAGTGAACTGAAAGACACCAGGATGCCTCCTTTCTTAATAAAATAACCATAACCAGCATGGTTGGCCATGGGAGGGAATCTAGTGAGTCAGGTGGGGCTGGCCCAGAAGTCTCCATTTCAACTTGGCGTGTGCCTTGGCCTGGCGTTGCCCGGGTTGGCTGAGTAAGACACTGGGGAAGCGACCTCTGCACCTGGACAGACTTCTGCCGAGACCTAGAACACCATCCCTGAAGTCTAATTAAATCCCTTTTGTATTTGAAGACTCCTGGAATCCTAATGATATAGCTTCTCGACCCAAAGTGGTAGGGTCTTTGTTTGAGATGTTATCTATTTAATCCACCAAATTCTGATGACACTTGACCTTCCCTGCAAAATAGTGTCTCAGGACATAAAATGGTCTCTAGTTTAGGTGAACAACTCCGAGGTAAGCTCTTCCCGCTCTGGAGAAGACGTGGTTTAGTTGCTAAGAGTGTGTGACCTTTGACATTAGATTCCCTTGGGGTCAAAGAGCAGCTCTTTGGGACCGTACGTTATTTAACATTTTTGTGCTCTGTTTCCTACCGTGTAAGAGGGAGCCGGCGCCGTGTGCCCGGGAGCAGCGTGTGTCTATTAAAGGAGGTCACGTGCAGGGTAAGCAGTAAACATTCACTGTTGTTTTCTGGCCGGGTAGGATTTCCCCCAGGAGCCATGGTTTTTTTTTTTTTCCCTTAGCCCCGCTGGGCTCGCCTGCACGGTGGAGCCTCCCAGATGAGGTGGCAGAGACACCGCGGCCAGGCACTGTGGATTCTCCTCTCTGCTCGGTCCCTCCTGCCTCTCTTCAGAGGCCTCAGGCCGAACGAACCTGGACGGAGAGAGGACAGCAAAGGCAATAGCTGCTGCGGACTGTGTGAGTCTGGACGGGGGCCACTCGCCAGGTGGAAAGTGTGTTGAGTGATTGTGGGTGTGAGTGACCCACACTCTTAGTTTGGGGTCTCCTTTGAGGGCCTGTTGCTGTCTGATGTCACGGGGCCCAGGACTTTCCAGGCAGGGCATGTGCCTGGGGAGGAGCCCCACGTGCCATCCCCCCTGGTCTCTGAAAGTCTCCTGCCTTTGGGACAGTGGTGGCTCACCAGGACAGGCCCCAAGGCCAGGCTCTGAGCACTTTAGCCTGGGCTCAGCCAGGCTTTTGTTCAGTTGCTGCTCTGAGGAGCTGGCACAGTATCTGGGAGGTGATGGCAGCTCCAGGTCCCACAGGTTCCTTGGCCTTAGGAGAGCTGACGTGCCCGGTGCTTTTCAGTTTGCGGGGGACCTCGCACGCCTCGTGCCAATCTCCAAACAATCCTGTGGTTTGGACTGAGCGTGGAGATGAGAAAACTCCCCGGGGAGTTTTAAATCCGCAAATAGCTTTGCGGCCATCTGCCTCAACCCTCGGTTATGCCGGTAAGAAGAGGAAGGCCCAGAGAGGGCAAGGTGACCGAGCTAATGAGGAGCGGCGCTGGGGTCCCTGTGCTTCCACACCACGCAGAGCCCTGAGCCTGCTTGGGAAGAAAGCTCCCGAAAGCCCCAGAAAAGAGCAGCTTCAGCCACGGTGGGTGCGTGTGGGGGAGAGGGGACCGCTCCCCCTGAGTCACCGCTCCACTTCCAGCTGCCCTAAGGAGCCTCCGGGAGTGTTTGCAAGGCCTAAACCAGGAATAGCAGACCTCTGCTCGGGGCAAGAATTCTTCAGCCCTGAGAATGAGTCGGCCAGGCTCCCAGAGCATTCCTTGGCCTGGACTGCTTTTCCCAGAATGCCCTGAAGTGCTGGAACTTGGGATAGAACTTGAATGATATATCCCTGGTTTTAACGCATCAAAATTGGTGAGCACGGACTACTTTCCCAGCACTGGCTGGTCTGTGCCACTCGAGGTCGGGGACTGTCCCTTCGTTGGTGAAGGACCCCAGAGTCCTTAGTGCAGTGTGGGGCAGGAGGAGAAAATGTAGTGGGGGGGAGGGGGAGTGGCCTTTATACTTTCACTTCCCCAGAGAGGTGGCGCCACGGGAGGCTGGGTGCCTGTGGTTTGTCTGGGTGGCAAGGCACTGATTCGTGGTGCCTTTTGGGTGACATTGCCTGTACAAGCACATTTCCTCAGAAACACATCTGCTCAACCGTACTAAAAACAGCATCTTTGCTGACTTATTTAGCATCCATTAAGTTCATATTCAAATGACATGCAGGAGAGGAGAGGGGTTGCAACAACACCCGCAGATGGCGGGAAGGGCATGAAGAAATGAAAATGACAGCCCTCTGCGGCCGGTGTGGCTCAGTTGGTTTTGAGCATCATCCAAAGGGTTGCCTGTCGATTCCCGGTCAGGGCACATGCCCAGGTTTCAGGTTGGGTCTGCAATTGGGGAGTGTATATGAGGCCATCTCTCTCTCTCTTTCTCTTTCTCTCCCTTTCTTTTCCTCTCTCTTTAAAATAGTCAATAAAAATATTTTTTAAAAAACAAGAGAAAAGAACAAACAACACAGAACAAAACACTGCACCCAAACACTCTGACTCCAAGAGCAAGAAGGGAAAATTTGATGTTAATAAACAAAATTCAGCCCTAGCCAGTTTGACTCAGTGGATAGAGCATCAGTCTGAGGACTGAAGGATCCCAGGTTTGATTCTGGTCAAGGGCACATGCCAGATTATGAGCTTGATCCCCAGTGGGGGGCGTACAGGAGGCAGCTAATCAATGATTTTTCTCTCATCATTGATGTTTCTATCTCTTTCTCTCTCTCCTCCTCCCTTCCTCTCTAAAATTGATAAAGATATATTAAAAAACAAAATTCAATTGATTATATTGGAAGATCTAATTGGCTTTACTAAGTGATTCATGAGTTGGGAGCATCCCAGAGCAACTAGAAGGGCGTTGGGAAGAAATGTACAAAGTGGAAGGTTTTCATAGGAAGAAGGTGTGGCAAGGAGGCTATGAACAGAAGAAAAGAAAGGGTTATTTGGGGGCCAGGAGTCTTTGGGGGAGAGGGAAGAAAGCAGGAAGGATTATCAGGCAGATTGCCTCTTCTTTCAAGTGGGGATAGGAGTATAGCTGGCCCATGTGACAGAACCTCTTATTGAGGTTGACCAGAAAATTCTAATCTGCTTTATTAAGAGTATGGTCTGGGCTCTAGCTGGTTTGGCTCAGTGGATAGAGTGTTGGTCTGAGGACCGAAGATTCCTGAGTTCAATTCTAGTCAGGGGCACATGCTAGGGTTACAGGCTTGGACCCCAGTGGGGGACATGCAGAAGGCAGCCAATCAATGGTTCTCTCTCAACATTGATGTTTCTATCTCTCTCTCCCTCTTTTTTCCTCTCCCTTCCTCTCTGACATCAATTTTTTAAAAATGTTTTTTAAAATGATTATGGTTCTGGGAGAAGTTGAAACTGCAATCAGATCAGTTATTAAATCTGGGTTTAGTATTGGGGCTTGTGGTTTGAGTGATGCCATTTGGGCCTATGGCTTTCTCTGTAACAGGCTGCAAGTTGATATGGGGTAGCTGCCGCAGGTCTGTCCAGTGGTGGGCTCCGGACAGTCGTGGGACGCAGCTCTTTGGGTGAGCTCACGGTTGTGATTGAGGCAATCAGTGCATATGCAACAGACCTTCCAGAATCTTGAATGGCTGAGGGGGCCTTGCACGTGAAGAGTCTCAGACCATCAGCTGGCTGTCCAGAGGGCTGGGCCAGAGGCAGCCTAAGTGCTGAGGAGCACCAGCTTCCCCTTGGGGGGGCGGGGGGCAGAAAAAGGGCTGGTGTGCCAGAATGAGCCCCAGGGGGCTCCCTCTGCACCGCTTGGAAGGTGAGCTGGTGGAACCAGGCCCGCTCTCCTAGTGGGAGGGTCTGCAGCCAAGTTCAGCTCCTGTGGACCAGAGGCTTCCTGCCCATCAATGCCCAGGGAGCACTAAGACACGGCACACAGGGCCTCTCTATCCATTTTCTCTGCCTGGAGTCAGGGAGCCTATGCCTTCCTCCAGGGACTTGCCCACAGGCATGGTTCCCCTGCCCTCAGGAAGGATGGCAGGATGGGGGTGAGGTCTTCCAAGCGTTTGCATGTTGCTTATGCCCTGGGAAAATCACCCCATTTGCTCCCTAAAGGAGAGGAGAGTGTCTGCCTGAAAATCTACCAGGCCCTAATGAGCTGTATGTATAAGCCTAGGCTGGTGGGGTAGCTGCGAGGATAGCCTTTCAGAGTTTCTTTCAGCACCACAATTGTGCTGTGCCTTGAACCTGCAACCCCGAGGTCTGGAATTCTGTCATTCATTCATTCAACACACACTTGCTGTGCTTTTCTCATATATCAAGCACTCTATCTCCACGGTGCTAGGTGGACTATAAAACATGGCAGGGTGTGGAGATTGGCAGTGAGGTGTGGCCTATTCCTTCTTCAACTCTGGTACCCCAAATGCCAGAGCATCATGGTAAGGATATCTGACAAGTGGTTCTCAGGGTTGATCATCCAGGAAACCCACAGGGACACAGGGATGGAGAGAGAAATGTCAGACTCAGCAGACAATCCAGGAGGATTGTAATTCAACCCTCTTTTTCCCAATGCTCATCAGAGCAGTGGCTTTTAGCATTTTGACCATGATCCTCTCTAAGAAATATGTCTGACATTATATACACAGGCATATAAGTGTATACATATAATATATACACAGCTGACAAAGTTTTATAAGACATTACTAGCGTTTACTATGTGTGATGAACTCTGATATATTTTTTACCCTATCCTATTCTATCCCATTCTATTTTATCCAAAATGCTGTTATAAATTTTGCAACCCACTAACAGATGGCAAGTGTCACTTTGAAAAACACCAAAATTGGGAAAGAAAGAAAAGTGACACTGATGTGGGGTAGGAAAAAGTTACAATCACATCTTATTTAAAGTGCATCCAATGAACCCTCTCCTAGATGCTTCTGTAAATCAAATCAGTCTATTCTTAATTTGCTTTTATGAAGACTCAACCTTCTGCTTTTGCATTTGCTTAAAGCAGAGTATGGCCTACCAGCCAATCCAGTCCTCTGTCTGTTTTGGTAGGCACGTGAGCTAAGAATGGAGGTGGGGAAATCAAAAGAAAAATCATTTGACAACACATGAAAATGATATAAAATTGAAATTTCAGTGTCTCTATTTATTGGCTCATAGTCGCACTCATTCATTTGCATATTGTCTGTGGCTGCTTTGAAACTAAAATGGCAGACTTGAGCATGGCCCTAAAATATTTTCTCTGTGGCCTTTTACAGAAAGATTTTGTCAATCTCTGGCTTACAGCGTGGTATTTTTTATGTTAGGGATGGGATGATCCCCCAAAACACAGTTCTACGGGTGTGGGGCCTTTGAAGGACCCACCGAATGAGAACACCTGACTTTGCTGAGGTTGCCTTCTCAGAGCCTCCTCTTTGGCCAGCGAGAGCCCACTGATGTGGTGACTCATCTGAACCACCTGACTGGCTGCGCGAGCAGCTGTCCAACAGCTGCTCTGAGACCGCTGACAGCTCTCAGGCGCGATGTGGCCTGGCCCGAGGGGCTGGGGCCAGGGCTCGGAGAGTGCGGTTTTTGAAAAATGAGCCAGCACCAGACTCTGACTTCTCCACTTGACCTTTCTCTTCCCTTCTGTCTTGCCAGCAACACTTTCATCTGCTCTTTCTCTATTTTTCATTGGGCTTATCAGGGCTCTGTGTCACAAATTCCCAAAAAAGAAAGTAAATTTTTTGAAATATTAATAAACTTCTTTAAAAAATTTTTTTAATTGATTTTAGAGAGGAAAGTAGGGGGAGAGATAGAAACATCAATGATGAGAGAGAATCATTGATTGGCTGCCTCCTGCATGGCCCCCACTGGGGATGGAGCCTGCAACCCAGGCATGAGGAATTGAACGAGGGACCCTTCAATCCTCAGGCCAACACTCTATCCACTGAACCAAGCCAGCTAGGGCTAAATGCCTTTTTTTAAAGAAAACTCCTCTTCTCAAACTCCCTGTCATCCCCAACAGCCAGGCAATTTTATGCCCTTGTCTCCAGGGGGTAGGAGTTGGGGTGGAAGGATTTGGAACCTCTTGGCTTTAACTTCCGGGACAGGGAGGCCTTGAGAATTCTCAGCAAAAACTGTTTCAGATGAACATTAGAGAGCAAGGCCCACCACCTCTGTTCCCTGTGGGGAAGGCATGAGGACGTAGAGGGGGAGACTATGTGCAGAGAAATCAGTGAGGGAGGGAGGGAGACACTCCCTCCCCCGCCCCCTTTCCCGCCATGGCAGAGAGTACAGCACTCAGGACTTGTCAGCAGAAGGCTACCTTGACCATCAGCTTTCACTATAGCAAGTCCACTTAGAGCTACCAGCTGGCCTTCCTTCATCTGGGTGGGAATTGTCTTCTCTAGCAGCCAACATGTCCCTACAAGGCATGACATCATCCTAGCTTCCAGCTGCGGCCTTGTCCCCACCTACCCTACTCTAAGAGTCCACTGCCCTTTCTACAACTTCCCCAGATCTGATTTAGTCCCACACAGAAAAGGACCTGGACACTTAGCAAACCAGAGCAAGTTGAGATTTCTCTGACTGCAGACAATCTTGGTGAGTGCTACTGCTACGTTTCCACTGTTTCCACTGCCAGATTTGGGACTGGGAAGGCCAGGCTATGGTAGCCTCAGCAGGTTGTGTGTGTGTGTGTGTGTGCGCGCACACACACACACACAATTATACAAATTTGTCTCTGACAGTGTGTGATGGGATTGGGGTATGGTGGAGGATGAGAATGAATGGATGGAGAGCTAAGTAGCCAGACAGGCGTGGTGGTTGGACAGAAACACACCCAATCTCCACACAATGTCCAGTCTGCTGGGGCTGGAAGTTGCTGGGCTGGATGCAAGCCACCCTGACTTCTGGACAGAGTCCTGCTTTTTCTGCGCCATTCCTAATTTTAGTTCTTCCAAAGGCACACAGTGGGAGGAGGAGGATACCAGAGGAGAGGTGGAATTCTTCATCTCCTCACAGCTCTGGCTTGGACCCTTGGTAACTTTTTCTAACTTGAGAGGTAGAGACAAGCTTTCTCCAGCACCTTCTCCCCACTCCCTACCCCATGATCAGTGGAGAAACTTATTTCCTCTCATCTGCCAGGTTTTAAAGCTTGACCTGCATTTCACAAAAGTCATCTTGAGTTCAATTACAGTAGATTGCCTGATCTCATTTATTTTCTCCTGTATACTTGAAGTTAGGACAGCTATAATTTGAAATGGAAATTTATGCAAATACTATGTAAATTAGGTCATTCCCAGATTAACTGGGGGGGAAAAATCTGGTCGCCTTAGCAGGCACCATCTGTTCCCTCCTCATTCTTTCCATATCTGAACCCCAGCCCCCTTTCCCAATCCACTTTGAAACTTGTTTTCCTGTGGTCATGAAAAGAAGTATTTCAAGGGAAACAAATCATCCATCAGTTTGCAGGTGGGTTGCTCTAATGTCCATTCTGCTGTGGGAAGAGGCTCAGGTGAGGGGGCTGGGAAGAGGTGTAGGGTTAACTGCAGGCTCGTGGCTGTCTGAGCAAGCATCTGGGGCTGGCTGTGCTGGCCTGGCGTGCTCTAAACTGAAGAAGCTTGGGGTCTCTGAGTGAGCTGTCACACCACACCTCTGCCACGCCCCCTCCCTCTGTCTGATTCTTTCCTTCCTCCTCTTTGCCTTTGCCTGAGCCCTCTCCTGCACCCAGTCTCTATTTGGCAGTTGGAGTATAAAGACTTGGGTCCAGGTATATGTTTGTTGGGGGTCACAGGCTAAGGTAGGGTATGTGACAAAATGGCTGAAACTGGTAAGCACTACAAGGACTACCAAAGACATAGTAAGACCAACTTCCAACAGATCTATGGCTTAGAATCGGCAGAAGACTAGCTCGATCCAGCATGGTGACTAAGCTCACCTTACAGTAGCCCCTAGCCTCTTCATAGACTCATTGTATGTAGTACATTAGCTTGCTAAACCACACATCCTGGGTGGCCAGGAACAGAAACAGAAATGAAATGGAATGGACACAAAATAGCCCATGGTGCTCTTCTGAGAACTCTTTACCCCTTTCCTAGAAAACCCTTCCCCCTTACTGAGTGCCCTACTCCTCGGTTTAATGAGCCTCAATAGTCCTAACCAGTTTGGTTCAGTGGACAGAACGTTGGTCTGCAGACTGAAGGGTCCCCAGGTTTGATTCTGGTCAAGGGCATGTACCTTCATTGCAGGCACATCCCCAGTATGGGTATGCAGGAGGCGGCTGATCGATGTCTCTCTCTCATCGATGTTTCTAACTCTCTATCCGTCTTCCTTCCTCTCTGTAAAAAATCAATAAAATATATTTAAAAAAATAAATAAAAATAATAATAAATGAGCCTTAATAAAAGAAGGAAAGCCCACCAGGCAGGTGCTCCTCTGTCTGGGGAGTAGCCCCTCTCTGTCCCACTGCTTCACTAACAAACTCTTTTCACTTTAAACTCTGTGCTGGTTCTAATTTGAATTATTTCCTGTGCAAAACCCAGAACCCACAGTGGGTCTCAGACCTTCAGGTCCCCTCGGACCTCTGCACTACCTACAACAAGGCCTCTCGTCCCTACCCCATAGCTACAATGCAGCCCATTCCTGCTTTGGGGCAGTGACAGCTTCAGTCCTGCTCTGGGAAGGTGGAGCCTAACATCCTTGTAGCTGGAGAAAGTTTCTACTCCACAACCCTTAACCTTCCTTTCCTCTTAAAGGTTGTTCCTGTAAGGGAAGTGGTGGGAGGTTTCGTTCTGAGTCACTTTCTCGTTGAAAGGGGTAAAAGAAAGGAGTCTGCCCAGCAGTTCATTAGTTCTTCCATCCTGCAATGAAGAGGCTTCAGGGAACAGAGCCACAGCTGACTCACAGCAAATAGGTAACTTCAGCATAAATACTCTTATTGCTGTTAGCCACTGAGATGTTGAGGTTGTTTGTTATTGCAGCAAATCATAATGAGAGATGACTAATATATCTTCTATAATCCTCATGAACCTTTTCTCAAAATTTCAAAAAATTCTTTAACATACTCATATGATGTTTTCTCCGTCTGAAGCCAAATGAAAATAAAAACATCTTTATAAAAACTTTTTTTTTCTTGATTCATTATATGACAGTACAAGCTGCTCTTGTATACGTGGCTTCTTCAAAATCAGACCTTTAGGCAGTGGAAACAGTCAATGCAAAGGGCCTGGGGCAGCAATGTAAATAGCCCTGTTTTGCAGGAAAGTGGTAGACTTGTGCATGGCTCCAGAAATGTGCAATTTCAGAACAGAAGCACAAGGTGGCATCATGACATTCTTCACAGTCATCTCTGACCACACATGCTGGTGGTCAAGAAGGGGACACAGGTCCCCCTAACCCCCAAATAAAAGGCTCTATCAGGGAATCACAGTCCAACAGGCTTTAAGCAAATCATAAGCCATAGACTCTTAGAACCAGAAGAACATTGAGATCTCCCAATCAAGTTGATTGCCATGTGTGGGGTCTATGATGCCTAGGGAAGGACTCCAGGATTCTGGGAATCCCCTGAACGGCAGAATGAATTTTTCAGGGGGACCTCCAGAGCTTTCACGACAAGGGATCTATGACCCAAAAAGGGTAAAGAAGTTCTCACTCCAACCACTCCTCCATCCAAGGCCAGACTTTATGAGAATTGCTCAGCAGCAGGCAGCCTGGGCTGCATCCAGGTTGCCAGGTGCCTTGGAGACCTGGGTCTGTAAGCCCTTTACCTGGTCTCTCTGTGGAGGAGCCCGAGGAATGCCCTGACTCTTTAGGCCGGAGGCCACTGGGGCACCCTTCCAGAAACTAGAGTTTTGTGATGGGCCTGCAAACTCCCATGCACTCTTCACTTTCTTTAGACAGAACAAACAACAACTTTGCGCATTGGTTTTTCAAAGGTGCCTAGATGCTCCTTTGATAAATAAAATATTGTTGCGCTTCAGGTGGTTACTAAATTCACAGGCGCTTTGGTCACTATATAGTTTCTCGCCTCCTGGATATTCTATGTAAGTCTAACCCAGTGATTGTCAAGCTTTTTCATTCCATGCCACACATAAACTAATTACTAAAATTCTGCAGCATGCCAAAAAATAGATTTTTTTTTTGCCCCTCTGGCCAAAAAAAAAAAAAAAAGATGTAATTTTGATTAATTCACATCAAAATTGTGAATGGATGTCATCATTTTTTAAGGGAAAAGAGGTCAGTGTCCCTGACGACATAGTCAGGTATTGCATGTTTCAAAAATTCTTGTGGCACACGGGTTGAAAATCACCGGTCTAACATATAATTAGTCAAATTTAAGTCTAATATGTATTGGGCTCCATATGAGTTTATTATAATGGGGGGTGTCTGCCATATATTTTAGGCTACATGGGAATCTTTATAATAAAAATGGTTGAAACTGTGGTGTGTGGTGAGAGGGGAGCACACGATGTGGAGAAGTCTGATAGCTGAGAGGGGACAGGAGCTGGCCACGTGGCGGAAGCCTGTGGGCAGCTGGTGGAGCGTGACAGCAGAAGTGAGATTCAAGCCTGTGGACTGCTCCAGGGGGTCACAGACGGAGACCGAGGCTAGCTCCTCTGACAGGGAAGATGCAAGTTTTAATTCAGCATCTCGTGTCTTACAAATGCCCCCGATGCTACTCTAGCTGTTACTGGTGTGTTAAGTACCCATCAAATACTGTATTTAGCAGTGTCACTTCTGGAAGCCCAACTTCCTCTCCTCCTTCCCTGGGAGGTGCCCAGAACCCAAGCATTGACCTCAAGCGGTTAGACCTGCAGGTGGGTGGTTCCCTGGGGACTCTTTCAAGCAGAAAGAAAAGGCTGAGGATTAGGGCCCCTTTCCAGTCCTCCTCTGGGTTTCCCTTCACTTCACTGCCCAAGCATGTCTCCAGACCTGGGCCCAGGAGCCAGAGCTACTGAATATTTATCAAGGGCCTCGAGGAGGCTGAGAACTGGAAAATCAGGCTCAGGTGGGTGTCTGTGAAACCGGCCTGGGTGCTGGCCAGACTTCCCAGGATTCACGTGGCCCAGCTTGCTCTGCCGAAACACGCCCTGCCCTGCCCCACTGCCCTCCTCGGGAGGCAGGTGCGGACCTGGCTGCTGCTGGGGACTTTACTCCTTGTTGCTATTCTCTGCACCGGCTTCCACTGCCTGCCCGGAGCCAACTGTGGTTCCATTGTCTGCAGTGACCTGAGCTGACCAGCTTGGCCTGCAGCCCTGCTCTGGAGGATGCGGGCTACCAAACATCACAAAGCCCTGCTTTGTGGCCCTGACAGGAGGAGTTGTCATTGGCTGTGAGATGGTCCCTGGCAGATCCTGACATGTGGTGAGCAGACAGCTCTGTGCTGGTCTCAGGATTTCGAGTCCCCAGATGGATGCAGTGCCCAATCCGTCTGGCAGTGTTGCCTCCCCTTCCATGGGCACCTTCTGTGCTGGTCCAGAGCAGGGGCAGGGTGGCACAGGAGCCATGGTTGGAGCCTGGTGCCCACCGTGGTGCAGGTTGATGGCAACCTGCTGCCCACTGAGGCTGTGCAAGGTCCTTCCATGGTGGTCTTCCTGATGGCATGAGGTGCTTGCAGTCTGCCCATCCCTACCTTGGGGTGTGGGTTTCTAACCAGTGGCAGTATCCTGTGGGTGCCACAGCTTACCAGAAGAAAACAGAAGTGAATATCTTGGCATAGGGATGAATGTCTTAACAAAGACATGCAATCACAAACCATAACATCAAAAGGTAATAATTTCAACTACATTAAATCTGGGAATCTGAGTACCTGAGTTCATCACAGATACTTTAAAGAAACTGAGAAGAGATCTATGTAACACACAAGTGGTGAAGGGTTAGAATTAAGACTATATCAAGAGTCTGGCTCCCCTGGCAGGGTGGAGGGGATAGGAAACAGACAGACAGTTCCATAGAAAAATGGGCTTTTATAGAAGAGGAAATGCATAGGGCTAAGAGCACCCAAGGAGATGCCAATCCTGACAGCATTCAAGACAATGTAAATCAAGACCACAATGAGACATGGGTCCTCTAGTGCCGGCTCCTGGGCGCGCCAGCTTGGAGAACCCTCCTCAGAAGGCTTCCCTGGAAGGCCTGGCCCACTGGGCTCTGCAAAGCCTCTGGCTCGTTCTTCCCCAAAGTATCTTCCCACCCAGAGTCTGAGTGGGACCCCTACCGTCCCCTGCCTTTCCCCATCCCCCGGGATCCACAGGCAGATCCCTTTCCCTATTCTCAGCATCTTCCCTCAGCGCTTCTCCCAGGTCTCAGCCTGGCCAACAGGGCTGCAAGGGCATCTTCAAACATAAAATCAGTTCATTCACCTCACAAGCCCCTGGAGGCCTCAGGGCAGACTATTTATGACAAGGGAATGAGCTGCCAGCTAGCACCTCCTAGACCAAGTCCGGGTAAAAGTGAGGCTTCTTCCGCCTGTCTTTTCCTTTGGAGACCCTTTCTGATCAGCCTTTAAGAACCGGAACAAGCAGCTAAAAGGAGATCCTGAAGTGGCTAAGCCCAGGCTTGGCTTGAGAAACAGATACGGCTCAGCCGATGGCGACCTTTTGCCTAATTACATGTCCAACAACAAATAAAGCACTGAGCAGCGGGGTCAGGGTGCCACTTCCACACCCGTGCCCTTAGGAGCTGGTGAGTCCCCGAGTCAGCTGTGGCTGCTTCCCTGGTGGCTCAGTTCTGAGAAACCTACCTCACAGCTCCTCTTCGCCCTCAGGCCGCTCTATGTGTCCAGCCCAGGCCGCTCCTTGCCACCCCTTATGGTGCTCTTGATACAAGCAGCAGGCAGGGCAGCTTTTTGATATGCAAGGTTCCCCCAAGCCTTCATGAGGCACCAGATCGTCCTCAGGGCACTGAAGACACATCAAAGACCAAAATAGTTACAGATCTCTGCCTTTGCGGAAATGATATCCTAGCTGGGAAACAGAACATACAATAAAAAGTGAAACCTGTAACACTCGAAGAGCGACAGTCCAGCTCTGAGGACTATTTGCATGCTGTTCGCAGCAGAGAAAACAGTTCACTTCCCTGACCGTTGAGTGGTAATAAACACGCATGCGGCAATTTATGTGCATTATCTCATTTAAATTGCATCCCATTCCGCGGGGGGCAAGACTGTCATCGTCAGTTTCCAGGCGAGGACAGTGGCACACAGGGCCTTTCCAGCTGCTAAGAGGGGGAATTTGGATTTGATTCTAAACTGTGGGGCTCTGATGACTTTGTTCTCAAGCCTCCCAGGTCTGCCCTGACCTTCTCAACACCCACTCAGCAGCCTCCAAACTGCACCGCAGTGAGGCGGTCACCTCTGGATCTCACTACACTAAGGAGGAGGGTGTCACCTCTGAACATTTGGGTGATAAAAGGAGTTTTCAAGTGGATCTGAAATGGCCACTGTGGTCCTGCAGAAGAACCCCTCACTTGTTCTGTTTGCCACCATCTAACCTGGTTCTGGCAATGGCTGCCTGGTGGTGCCTTTTAGTCTATGATGGATGTGTGGCTCAGGCCCAAGGATGCACCAGCCTGAAACAGAGTACAAATCAGAGGTGTTTCCTGTTGCTTCATTGCTCAGGAGCCTCACAAAGCAGGGATTAAGAGATACCCCCTGTTCTGTGGGGACAGCCTGAATTGCCTGGGGCAAGACTAAAGGGGGGTCTCAGACTGCAGAGAATGTATGTCACCCTCACAGCCCTTGCATACTGTTTCCCCAAAGGAGGGTTTGTAGTATGGCGGGGGGACTCTCCATGTCCCTTTCCTACCCATAGTGATAGGGAACTGAACCCAGAAAAGAAACAGAGCATGTGCCTGTGTGTATACATGTGTGCCTACATGTATGCATGTGCATGTATCTTATCAAAGCTCAATCCACAAGGCTGAACAATGACATTCCCTCCTCCCTGGCCCCTAGTGGAAAAAGCAGCAAGTCTATGCTGGGGAAATGAATTACAGTCCTTTTGTTAGGGGGCAGAAATAGAATTTGGGGACTAGCTACAATGTTAAGAAACGTTAATCATGCTCTATTAACTGTGATTGTTCTGTTCTGATTAGAGAAAGCACTTTCTAACCTGGCTGAGAGTTGTATGCCCCAGGACATGGGAGCTAAGATTGGAATGCAGTCCATCCTCCTTTCCCCGAGAACTGCCTACCATTATGGAAAGAAAAACAATCTAGTCCTGGAGGTGTCTGCCCTTTGCAATCCCCAGCCCACATTGCCTGTAACCTGTAACCATTCTACCTTGCCTACTTTCCTATGACTAGAATTCTTAATTTCCCACATATTCTTTGTCCTTCTACCCAATATAAGCCGCTGGTTTATGGGGAGAGGCAGAGCAGATTTTTGTGGAAGACAAGCTGCTCTCCCACGACCGGCAGTATTGGAATAAAGGCTCCTATATGGTTACACCCTGTCTCTGCTTAATTGTCTCTGGTAAATAACAGGCAGCCCAGACCCCTCGGTTGTCCGGTTACACTTTTAATAATAAGCTGTATGACCTTGGGCAAGTTGTTCAACCTTGGGGCCAAGCACTCCTTCCATGCCTGCCTCCTGGATTTGTGGTGAGGGTCACAGGAAATACGTTACCAAGAGCGCTTGGTCAACTGTCTATGCATATCCATCATTTTTATAGCAACTGAAATGAGGGGATCCCACCAGAAGGAATCACCAAGAGGCTTGTTATGATTTAGGGTCAACGGGGGTTAAAATTCCTGCTCATCCTGCTCACAGGCACAGGCCACAAGTATTGAAAACCCTCCACTCTGTTCCAGAAACATTATTCTAAGACCGGTCCTTCCCCTTCCTCCGCTGTGGCCGACAGGTGAGAGGCAGAGGCCATAGGAAGGAGAGGGCTATGGAGAGCAGATGGCACAAGAATTGGGTTTGGCGGCTCTCCCACAGGGCGAGGCGCATGCACACCATGTTTCAACAGAGCCCTGCTGCATGCCGCACCCCCATCCGAGCAACAGCCGCTCTATAGCCTTTGCCCAAGTTAAGTGCTAGCCCAGCAGATGTGCCATCCGCTCTACCCTCCGTAGTGAAGGAACGTAGAACCAATAAGATCCCTGGCTCTGCAGGCTTAACCGGTTTCTCACCCTCTTTCCAGAGGGCAGCTGCTTGGAAAAAAAGAACTCTCATTTATTGGGCCCCCTACGGCTTGACATATGTTACTTGGTTTAAGCCACCCATCAGGTCTGTGAAGTATTAGCCACATGTTATATCCCAGAAAGCTGAGCCTGAGCCAGGCAGAGGCATTCATCTCAGCGCCGCAGCTCCCACTGGAACCTGGATTTGTTGGCTCTGACAGCTCATTACTACCCAGGCAGTGAGTCCTTCCTAAGTATCTGTTGGGGTAGGAACCTTGAAGGAAGCAAGGTCCCCTCAAGGGAGTTGGGACAAACCAAGGGACTACAGTGCAGGGATCCCAGGAGGCATTCACTCTGTGTTTACACCCAAAGAGGGTCTGAGGGGACAGCCCTGAGGCTTGTGATGACCCTTGGCCTGGCGATAGGGGTGAGGGAGGGGTGAGGGGGTGGAGAACACAGCTTGAGACAGGTTAGTAAACTAGGAAGAGGAAACTGAGATAGTTAAACAGCAATTTACAGCCATCTAGAAAACCTAGATGCCAAGCAGTTTGCAGCCACCTAGTAAATCATATCTTCCCCAAACCAAGAACACATTAAAAGTAAATGGTTTGCACTTTTCCCCAACCAGAGTGTAAATAGATTAAATCACCCTACTCAGGGAGACAGCAGACATCCAATTAGTGCCATTTGCCAACCACACCCAAGGACAGATGAAGTTAAGAGAATAAACCTTACTTTGGTACATTGGCATAAAACTGATAATTGTATTGCCATCCCTCCTAAGACCTCTGCTAAACATCCAGCCTTTAAAATCCCTCAAAATGAAGGTCCAGCACGTGCTCTCCATCCCAGGAGCCTTCTCCCAACTTCTTTCCCCACAGCATGCATTTCCTAAACTCTAGAGACCCCACAAGGCTGGCAACCAGGGCAGCAATGGGCAATGGCAGTTCGTCTAGATAACCCCCCTAAACTGGTCCTCAAGGCCCCCTTTTCTCTGACTTTTTGATGAAGCAAAGCAGACCAGCCTAGGCTCATTTCCCCAGCCCATCCTTGTCTCACCGTCCCTAGCTTTAATAAATACCTTTAAAATTCACCTGGACTTGCGTTGTGAAGTTTTTCCTGCACAAAGTCAAGAACCCAACCACTACTGGCTGGCCCTAGGCAGACCCATTAGGGCCAGGTCCCCTTTGCAATAACAAGCTGTCAGGTCCAGGACTGTTGAGTCCTCCGCACTAAACCCTCAGCAGGTGAGAGGGTCCTCCTAGGTCCTGAGGATCACGGTCATAGGTGGCGAATCCAGTTAGGAGTTCAGCCAGGACTTACATTCCCAGCCCACTGCTTGAAGGGGTGAGGTGAGCATGGCTGTGGCAGCTAAGGGCCCAGCCTGAGGGACAAAACCTGGTGGGCACTGATCTGAGCTTGAGGAGCCCACAGAGCTGGATAAGCAAACTGTTTCCACTTTCTCAGCAGCCTCAGTTCTGGGAACCAGGCCAGCATTCATAGCCTTTCCCTTCCTTTCCTTTTTTGTAAAAGGGGAGACTGGTCAGGACTACCAGAGCCAACAGCTTGCACATGGGTGCACGGCCCACACTTTGGCTGTTCTAGAGGGTCAGGCCTCGTGGGAGCCCTTTCTCTGGGTCTGGCCATTTGGGACCTTCCCCTCCTGCAGCTGCTGGAACTCACTCTCCTATAGCTCCCTTGCCTCATGGGGCTCCCTCTTTCCAGTTTCAACTCCCAAGCCCTTTGTCCCCTAAAGAAAGCAGCTTGGTATCAGTTCAACACCTATGGTGGATGGAATTCCTCCTGGTGAAATGTCCCCAGAAAGGGTCCCACCAGCATGGTGACATGATGACTAGTGACAACTTTACCTACAAGATACCTACTACACAAGGTAATTATATGAAGTTCGGGAGACATAGTAGCTCTACCTAACACAAAGAAACAAATTTAGGGTAGCAGCCAAATTGCAAAAGGACAAAGAAACAGGTCCCAAATGAAAGAACAGGAGGCAAGCAAATACAGAGTTAAAAACAATGGTTATAAGAATGCTCAAGGAACATTCTTATTGGGATGATCACTTAGTAAGTTACATAACGTCTAATAACTGGGGTGTACACCTGAAACTAACATAATTGAAACACGGAAATCAAGTGAAATGCGTGGTTTTCCTCTGGGCAGGATGCAAAGGTAGTTTCTTTCCCAGGTTCTTGTTCAGGTGGCTTAGAAGAATGAAGCCACAGACAAAAGGTGGTATATGGGATGGTGGAAATTTATTGGAAACAAGCACAGACTCCCCAAAGGGGTAGCCTACTAAACCCCTTTTTCCTAAGGTTTATCAAGGCTGTAGTTCTTTGTGTCCTGATATTCTCCTCTGATTGGTCACTGTAGCAGCTTCAGAGCTCAAACCCCACATGGGGTTCCCCTCTTTTTCTTCCCCTCCTGTGGTAGAATTCTCTATTCCCTGTGATAATCTGTTTTCCTCTTTTTTTCCTTTTGTTTTCCTACTCCTTGTGGCTTTCCCCTGTCTTCTGTAAATGGGCATCTTCCTTTCCTCTTAGGCTGTGACTTTCCCTGTGGCATCTCTTTTTCTCTCTCTCTCTCTCTGAATGTATGCCTTTAGGCAGATCCCAGCCCCCCTGCATTGCAGTTCTCCCCCATGGAACCTTTTTATTTCTAAAACCCCCTAACCCTGCCTATTTTGCCCCTAAAAAACTCCTTTCATAATGTTGTATGTCAACTATAATTGAAAAATAGAAAATTATTCAATGGCAAAAAAAAACACCTTAATATTTTCTTTTAAATCTTGAGGAGAATCGAGATTATGTCTTTTTGATTCTGTAGTTCCTCTTATCCTTTCCATCACACCTCACTCCCAGCACCACAGTCCTAGATACTCACATCTCAGACTGAGGAGTGGGGTTGGGGGAGCTGGCTGAGTAAGGGACTTACTCCCTGCCTGTCCCTCTCTGACTCTCTTTCAGTGCCTCGGTTGGGCCTGTCCACTGGCTGTGAATGGGAAGGAGGTAAGAAGCTGTGAGGCAGGGTGGGGAACAGGAGGAAAATCCCACCTGTGTCCATGTTTCCATCAAGCATTGTTTTGTAAAGTTCCTGAAGGAGCTGGAACTCCCTGTTTTTTGTTTTTTGTTTTATCCCTGAGGAAACAGCTTTCCTGGGGAGGAGGGAAGTGTGGACAAATAAGGAGCTACATGCTGAACCTGATAAACTCAGGGAAGGCCAGCACAGTGGGCCTTACAAGCCCAGAGACCAAAGTAACCACATGGGACGGTCTGAACATAAAAATCCCTAACTAAAAGTTGGTCATGGTAGGTAGTCACTTGCTAGGCTTGTAGCTTCCTTGACAAAGGCCAGTCATTGACTTTGAAATTGTCTATTGCATCTAAGATAACATATCTTTGAAATGTCAGAGTAATTTCCTTTTCCAGAACCCTCAGTGGCACAACCTCAAGCACCACACAGTAAGCGGTTAGACATGAGCAGAATAGAAACAATTGCCCAGATATGGGTCACCAGGATAAAAAGCCCAGGGTATCTAGTAGTGGGAAAACTGGGGAAACAGGTATTGTAGGGTGAGGATCTCATCCCCAAAGTGACCTTTCCTTGCTTAGTATATCACTCACTGGTCATGCAGTTTAGCCTCCTGACCGTTCATATCTCTGATCATGCAGTTTGGATCCTCCCCTGGAAGTTGCTAGTCCTGTGGTAGGCCCCTCAGAGGAGGAACAAGGGGGCTGGAGAACAGACTCAGAGCACTCGCATAGAATCCCTTGCGCAACCACTCCCTTAAGCATTAAGCCCTCAGGACAATGAGGTTTTGGCTCCTATCAAATAATCAAAAAAGAAGAAGAACACAGTCTCAGGTGTGTTCAACACAGAGATAGAGTTTTTGTCAAACGAAAGATGATGTTTAGGCTTCAGTTGTGTTTCAGTTCCAGGCACAGAAAAGCAGCAAAACCAGACCAAGTGATGCCATGGCTGACCTCAGGACCAGCTGTAATGATGAATGAGTCCCAATCCTGGCACTGACCAATCAGTAGAGACCATGACCCTAAAAGGACACACCGGGAAGCTGATGAATAATATTCTATTGAGATCCTCTTATGAGTTCTCCCTTACAATCCCAGCAGACAAAACCCCTTAAGGTGAAGGACCCAGTTGGCTGTCTCTCTCTGTTGAGCATGCATGTGCCTTTCTTCCCCCTTTCTTCCCTCAAAGCATGTATGCTTGCCTTCTTTCTCCTCAGTTCAAAAGACCGTCTTTTGCGTCTGTTAACTTGTTTCCTCAATCCATACAGTCCATCTGACTCACTTCTTTCTATCTCTGTGACATTCTAATAAATTTTCTCTTATAATCAGAGTTCTTGGCCCTGAATTCTCTCTTAGCCAAACTCAAGGACTGAGTCTAACTTCACCAGTAACATCTGGTGCCATTCACCATTAACTTCATGCTGTTGCCCACAGACCATCTTTATGTGCTGTAACTGTTAACTATCCTGCACCCACAAACGTAAAAGAAGCATTTGTCTCTCACATTTATTTTTTATCTAGTCTTAGAGATTTCCCCACTTGGCTTTCTCCCACCTCCCTAATCTACCACCAATGAATTTCATGTATTCATATTCTCCTCCTTTGATTCTAATGTAGAATATAAACTGCAAAACCATTATTTTCCAGGGCAATTTCTCAATCCATTGAGATTTTGCTTCCTGGCAATTGTCAGTTTGGGTCAAATAAACTCTGATAAGACTTTTTGTTAGGCTTGGCATTCTTTTGTCAACAACAACGGAAGGAGGAAGGGGTCAAGCCCCCAGCCAAGTTGCCAATATTCTTCCTTGTTTATGCCTTACCCTCTGCTTGAGCTTTGATACCTTCAGCACCATTTGGTCAAGTCTACAGAAACAGGAAATGTGGTTTAGCAGACATCCTCTTAAGACTCAGTGAAGTAGCTGGACTGGACTGCTACACAAGGGAACGAAGCTTTGCATGATGTGTGCACAACCGACTCCCCCAGAGACTGACTCTGTGTGGCTTGTAGCCTTTGGTTCCTGTGGGCATGTATATGTTTTTCCAGCCTCTTAGGAAATTACCTTTACCGGAATTAAACAGCAAGAGTACTTCAAGTTCCTTTGCCGAGCCTCTTTTTGGCAACCTGAAAGGCTGAAGACCAACCCTAGGAACAGATGTCGGTTTAGAGTTTCACCGCCCAAAAGGTGGGCCTTGCCTGGTCCACCCGGGGGGCGGACGGTTCTGTTTGGAAAGAGAAAAGGATCAACTCTGAGCAGCTCTGGGCCCGTGGCAGCAGGCGCGGGCGTTCAGGTTCAAGACACAGCAGAGCGGAGGGTGAACGGAACCGTGTACCTTCCTGGAGATGACAGACGCGAGCTCTGGCCTGGGGCCCAAACTTCTTATCCTTGAAAAACACATTTCACAGATTGCTGGCGAAAACAGCCAACCCAGATTAAGCTGCCAGGACTAACTATTTTTTATTTCCTCCTACTCCTCTTGAAAAAATACGAGATAAAGATTTTCTAGGATGCTTCCTCCCTTGTCTTCCCTGAAAGAGATGAAAGCAACTGGGAAAGCCTGGGGTTCCCTTAGCGGTTTGCGGCCTCTAGAAAGCCCAGTGTCACACATATCAGGACATTCAAGAACAGGGAAAGTATGAGGACGGTTAAGGATTTATTTGCAGACCCTTTCTTTACTGTCAGAGAAGCTCAAGGGCAGAGCAACTCTGGGCTGACATTTTGGGAGTGCTATGTTCAAAGGGAGATCAAGCGGAAAGATAAAGCGCTTTTGAAATGATAATGTGAAGTAATGGGGACAAGCATTTGTTTCATAGGCACCATTTCACCATTTCCAATGTAAAGTGAAGTCCAGACATGCTGCTCTAGAGTGATTATATAATTAATATTTCAGTGACTGGAAATCCTCAGTTGTCCCTATAAAATTTTCATCCAGAAACCACCACTTAAATTGGATCATCATGAAACAGGTTTCTGCAAAGTGGATTATATATTATTTTTATCCTGTAAACTTGGGAGTTACATTTCTGATTAGGGACTTGACATCAAACACATCAGATATGACTGCATGATTTCTGTCACATATGCAAAAAATAAAATTTCCCTAAAATCCGTGATCATTATAAACTAGAGGCCCAGTGCATGAAATTCTGCACTGCAGAGGTCCCTCAGCCTGGCCTGTGCCCTCTCACAGTCTAGGAGCTCTAGGGGGATGTCTGACTGACGGGGAGCAGGCCTAAGTCAGCATTCGGATATCCTTAGCACTCCCCAGGAGGTGTGAAGCTCTTGCCACTACTGCTGCTGCGCAGGCCAGCTGTGAGTCCAGCTCAGGGCTTCTGGCTGAGTGGTGCTCCCCCTGTGGGAGCTCACTGACCACCAGGGGGCAGCTCCTGCATTGAGTGTCTGCCCCCGGTGGTCAGTGCGCATCACAGCAACCAGTCATTTCACCGTTTGGTCAATTTGCATATTAGCCCTTTATTATATAGGATAGTAAAACCATGCTCCCATTCTATCAAGCAGGTGTAAAGGTACTGTAGGCATCCCAGTAGTCTCCTGTCACTGACCTGCTGACTCTGACTATTGACTGTTGACATATATTATGTCATCACACTAACCATGAGGTAGGGAATGCCAATAGTGGTCCCTGAATTCAGCACATGAAGAAAGAGGTTCACGAGTGCACAGTTAGCTGGAACCACTAAGCAGGGACTTCAGTATGGGTTTTCTCTCTACTCCTAAGACCAGTCACTCTCCACTGTACCACAGCATCCCCTTTGAAACACAGCTGGTTGAGATGGCGGACATTGCATATTTGCTTGTCTGACAGCTCAGAGGAGGCTGCTTTAAATGTATGCTAATGTAAGAAACATTCAAACCTGTAAAGAATTTTTGTGAGTTTATTTCAGCCAAACTGTGGACAATTGCTGGGAAACAGAATCCCAAGGTATTGAGATAATGCTCTGGAGACTGGCAGTTTTACATCTTGTTTTATACATTACAATCAAAGGAAGAGACATAAGTGGGTTACATGAAATCCACCGATGATAGATCAGGGAGGTGGGAGAAAGCAAAGCCAGGGAACTTCTGGGATTGGATAAAAAGTAAAATGATAGACACATACTTATTTTACTTTAGTGGGTGCAAGATAGTTAACAGTCCACAGTTAACTGAATAACAATAAGGGGACTTGTGGGGTGCCTATGCTTTGAGGGGTCCAGGAAAAGGAAAATTACTTTGACATTCCAACAGTCTGTTATTGTAGATGCAAAAAGACAATAGGCTCGGTTAAGGGAGATTGACCTTTGTCAAGGAAGATACTGGCCTAGGTATGACTAGCCATCATAAACTGCTTTTTAATTACAAAGTTTTAATTTCAGATCAGCCTTTCTGGTTACTTTAGGTCTCTGAATTTGCAAGGCTGCCATTCAGGCATTCTCTGAGCTAGTCAGATTACCATGCGGCCCCTTTTTGTCCACATGTATATACATTCTAGCTTTGCAAGTGCCCCCCACTTTTTTTTTTGGTTGCTGTTTCTAAATTAAATGTCTTCCTGTTTTCATGTGGAAACGGAGGTTTGCATAAAATTATACATTTTTAAAAATAATAAACCGCATAGAATAGTGCAAAGTGTATTACAATATAAATGTGAGCTAAAGTGCTGACACTTAAAATAAACATTTACTTTGCAATCCTCTTATTTGTTTTTTCTAGAATTTAAATGAGACTCTTGGAACCAAATTTTAAAACAAACTAAAAACTGTCCTTAAAGAGCCTTAGCTAACACCTTTTCATTTCTTTCCTAAAGTTCCCCGCCAAGGTTTCAAAATCATTCTAATCTCAGAGGTTTGGGAAGTCACAAGGTGTTGGCTCCACAGTTAGTTAACAAGAATGGAAACACTTCACACTTCATTGGAAAGCTATAAAAGCATGTTCCAGGTCATTAAGTGAGACTGTTAAAAGGAATTGCTTGCTGCATTTGGGTAGTGGAAGTAAGAAAAAAAAATTTTTTTTTACAATTTTCTCACTTTAAACAAATTGTGAGGGTAAGAAAAATGTAAAAAATATGTTTTTATTGATTTCAGAGAAAGGGAAGAAGAGGAAGAGAGAAATAAAAAAATCGATTAGCTACCTCTTACCCACCCTCTACTGGAGTTTGAGCCTGCAACCTAGGCATGTGCCCTGACTGGGCAACCTCCTGGTGCATGGGAAGTCACTCAACCAACTAAGCCACACTAGCTGGGCGAGGAGTAAGAAAATGTTATCTACCCTTCTAGATCCTTCTGGCTGGCCTAATAAGTCAACAATAGATAGATTAACAAGAGAAAGTAATTACATTTAATTATATATATGTATAGGAATCCTCCACACACAAGAGTCAGAGATGCCAATATACGGAAAAGTAATATGAGGTATATATGGCATTCTGAGCCATGGAATGAGGTCAGGTACCTGGGGCTTCAGAGGGGAGAAAGGTCATTTACAGGACAGTAAGAAGAGCAGATGTTCAGTAGTTAGAGGTTTGCCCTGCCATAGAGATAGGTCATAAAAAGGTATTTCTGATAATAACTCTTATTATGGGCAAGGCCCCTAGTTTAGATTTTTTCACAAAGAAGTAGAAGTTTCTCTTGGGCCCCCAGGGTCTCTATTGCCTTCATATTAAAATAATCTATGTGCCAATCTTGAGGGGCCTGTTACGCCTTCAGTATTGAAATAAATTTCAAATGCAAAGAATGAAATTAATTACATTTCTTGATTCATGGCACACTCTCATCATTAGTCTATGCATGGCCTCTTTTCTTTATGTTATTTTTATATGCTAATGGACACCTACCGAAACCAGTGCCCAACCAAGAACTACTACCATTTTTGCTTAACTCTCTATCCCTCACATATCCTTGACTCTCTCTGCCCCTCACATAGATTACTTCTCTTTTAAATTTGCTGTTGGTCATTCTGTTATCAGTGGGATGTTCTCCACGTCCCCACCAGTTGCTGGTGGAAGTGGAGCTCATGAGATGCCACGGAAACAAGAATTTCCTGAGGCCCCTGTGGGAGAATGAAGTAACGCGAAAAGCTTTATTTCTGTGGAATTAAACCCCTGGGTTTCCAAGGTCCCATCTCCCTCCATCTCACCATGGAAAAAATCCCATGTTGTCTTCATCAGGACTAAGATCAAAGCCCCTGCCCAGAGCCTCCATTCCATACTGAAGCAGAGACCAGTGCAGCTAGCTTAGCTTGTGTTCCCTGCAGCAGTCCATTGTGTGTGGGGTCTGCATGGCCATAGGCGATACAGATTCTAGGGCCACCTAGAATGGCAGAGTGCAAGGAAGCAGGGACCAAGGAAGAGGAATAAGAGAGAATTCCTTTGTCTGGGGATTATGTATTCCCAAATTTTTGTGGGCTTGCATTAGGGTGAACCCTCATAGACATGATCTTTGTTCCCAGGTTAGACAAGCAACCCACCCCTACGTCATTCCAACTTCAATGCACATGCACCCATCTTCCTTCCCCTGGTGATTAAAAAATACATACATCCCTATGTTCACTGCAACATTATTTACAGCTAGAGGGCTGGTGCATGAAATTCATGCACTGGGAAGTGTGTGTGTGTGTGTGTGTGTGTGTGTGTGTGTGTAGGGGGGGGGGTTGCTGTCCCTCAATTCAGCCTGTGCCCTCAGCAGTTGACAACCTCTCAGAGGATGTAGCAGTGTACCAAGCAGCAGGCAGCCAGGGAGGAGCCCAAATTGGAGCCAGGCGCCACACCGATTGTGCTCATCCCAGCCCCCTTCACCTGCTGCCACTGCTTGATAGTGCTGCCATGGCATTCCCATGCTGTAGCAGCTGCAAACTCACCAGCCATGAGCCTTGCTTCTGGCTGAGCAGTGCTCCCCCTATGGGAGTGCAATGACCACCAGGAAACAGCTCCTGTGTTGAGTGTCCGCCCCTGGTGGTCAGTGCACATCATAGCGACCAGTTGTTCCATGGTGATGGCTGCTTTTATTTATTTTATTTTATTTTTTCTTCTTTAATTTAATAAATCTTTATTGTTCAGATTATTACAATTGTTCCTCTTTTTTCCCTCCATAGCTCCCCTCCACCCGGCTCCCACCCCTCCCTCTACCCTTACCTCTCCTCACATTGTCCTCATCCATAGATATATGATTTTTGTCTAGGCTCTCCCTGCACTCCCCTCACCCCTTTCCACCTGAGAATTGTCAGTCCACTCCTTTTCTATGCCCTGATTCTATTATATTCACCAGTTTATTCTGTTCATCAGATTTTTTTATTCACTTGATTTTTAGATTCACTTGTTGATAGATATGTATTTGTTGTTCATAATTTTTATCTTTACCTTTTTCTTCTTCCTATTCCTAAAGAGTACCTTTCAGCATTTCATATAATACTGGTTGGTGTTGATGAACTCCTTTAGTGTTTTCTTATCTGTGAAGCTCTTTATCTGCCCTTCAATTCTGAATGATAGCTTTGCTGGGTAGAGTATTCTTGGTTGTAGGTTCTTGCTATTCATCATTTTGAATATTTCTTGCCACTCCCATCTGGCCTGCATCGTTTCTGTTGAGAAATCAGCTGATAATCGTATGGGTGCTCCCTTGTAGGTAATGAACTGTTTTTCTCTTGCTGCTTTTAATATTCTCTCTTTGTCTTTTGTTCTTGGTATTTTAATTATGATGTGTCTTGGCGTGGTCCTCTTTGGATTCCTTTTCTTTGGGGTTCTGTGTGCTTCCTGGAATTGTAAGTCTATTTCTTTCACCAGATGTGGGAAGTTTTCAGTCATTATTTCTTGAAATAGGTTTTCAGTATCTTGCTCTTTCTTTTCTTCTGGCATCCCAATAATTCTGATTTTGGTACGCTTGAAATTGTCCCAGAGGCTCCTTACACTATCTTCACCTTTTTGGATTCTCTTTTCTTCTTGCTTTTCCAGTTAAGTGTTTTCTGCTTCTTTATATTTTAAATTTTTGACTTGATTCTTGTGTTCCTCTAGTCTGCTGTTAGGTCTCTGTATAATATTTTTTATTTCAGTCAGTGTATGTTTAATTTCTAGTTGGCCCTTTTTCATCTCTAGTTGGTCCTTTTTCATCTCTCTTGGGTTTCACTAAATTTATCCATCTTTTCTAGAAAATTCTTGAAAAACCTTATAACCGTGGTTTTGGACTCTATATTTAGTCATTTGTTTTCCTCCATTTCTTTTGTTTGTAATCTGTTCCTTTGTCTCTGCATTTTCACTATGCTGGGAGAACTTCTGTGTTGGAATTGATCTTATGATATAAGACTTGCAAAAGTGCAAAAGCCTCTTTGTTGAGCTTGGATGGGGTCGAGTCTCAGAGCGCCTTGGTTTCCAGTCAGCCTCGCCCTACACGGCCTCTGGGTCTCAAGTGTCTTTCAGTAATCACTGGAGCCATTTGTGTGCACACCTGCACACATGCCTTAGATGGCTGTCTTTCTGGCTCCCCTGCACGCCAGGACCCATATGAGTCTGGGTCCCCAGGGTCTCGCCCAAAACGGGCTCAGTACCAATAGAAGTGGTGCAGTTGGGAGGCTCTGTCTCCTGCCCACTAGAGAAAGCCAGTGGCACAATGAGCAGTCTGTCTTCTGTGCACAGTGGTGGGCGTGCCCCCAGATCTTTGCCCTTTTGCAGCTCCCTAAATTTCCTTTCACAGTCCCTGTATGAGTGTCAGCCAGAACTGGGGTTCAGTGCCGTAGGATAAGGGGTTCAGTGCATTTGGGAGTCTGCATCTTCCTCCCGCCAGAGGAAGCCAGCCAGGCACTCAGGCTCCTGCTCTCTCCATGCACACATCTCCGTACCTCAGCTTTTTGCAGCTCCTCCGAGTCTCCATGAGCCCATCTCTTTCTAGTTGTAGAATTTCCACTTAGCCAACTTTCCTGTGGTTCTGGATGATGTCCGTTCTTTTAGTTGTAGTTTTGAAATTGTTATATGAGGCAGCAGTATAGGTGTCCTCCTATGCTGCCATCTTGGTTTCCTCTGGTCACTTTTATTATATAGACTAGAGGCCCAGTGCACAAAATTCATGCACTGGAGGGGGTGTCCCTCAGCCTAGCCTACACCCTCTCCAATCTGGGACCCTTCAGACATCCCTCTCACAATCTGGGACTGCTTGCTCCTAAACACTCACCTGCCTGCCTGACTGATCAGCCCCTAACTGTTTCTGCCTGTCAGCCTGATCACCCTCTAACTGCTCCTCTGCCAGCCTGATTGATGCCTAACTGCTCCCTTGCTGACCCAATCACCACCAACTGCCCTCCTCTGCCAGCCTGGTCGCCCCAACTGCCCTCCCCTACCGACCCGGTCATCCCCAACTCCCCTCCCCTGCTGGCCTCCTGGCTGCCAACTGCCCTCCCCTGCTGACCTGGTCTCCTCCAACTGCCCTCCCCTGCAGGCTTGTTCACCCCAATTTCCCTCCCCTGCCGACCAAATTGTGATGATGTGGGGACAGCCATCTTGTGACAATGTGAGAGCAGCCATCTTGTGATGATGTGAGGACATAAGGGTCACGTAGGCTTTTATTAGTATAGATAGCCAAGATATGAAAGCAACCTAAATGTTCATTAAGAGATGAATAAAGGAGGTGTGGTACATATATACAATGGAATATTATTCAGCAATAAAAAAAGAATGAGAGCTTGCCATTTGTGACAATGAAACATGGAAGTTAAACTGGAACGCATTCTTTTCCGATGGGCAGGATGCAAAGATGATTTCCTGGGTCCTTGTCTAGGTGGATTAGAAGAACAAAGCCACGGACAAAAGGTGGAAATTTATTGAGAAACAAGCACAGACTCCCACATGGGAAGGAGGAGAGAGACCCACCAATTCCCGCTTTCTTAAGGTTTATAAAGACTGCAGTTCTTTGTGTCCTGATATCCCCTCTACTGGTCACTATAATGGCCTCAGAGCTCAAACCCCATGTGGGGTTCCCTTCTTTTTCTCCCTGGTGGCCTTTTTCAATACTAGTATTCTATAAATGGATGGCGTCCTCTCCTTTATTCTGTAAATGTATACCTTTTGGCAGCTCCCTTATTTTGTGTATACCTTTTGGCAGTTCCCAGCTTTGCAGCCCTGTAGTTCTCCCCCATGAACTCCCTAATTCCTAAAACTTCCTAAACCAATTTTATCCCTAGAAACTCCCTTCAACAATATGGATGTATCTAGAGGGTATTGTGCTAAATGAAATAAGTCAGATAGACAAATACTGTATAATCTCTTATATGTGGAATGTAAAAAATAAATGAATAAACAAAATGAAATAAACCCATAGACAGAGAACAAGGAGATAGTTGCTTAGGGGGGAGGTGTGGTAGAATGGAAATATAAAAAATAAATTAAAAAAATAGTTGGTATAGTCAGTCGTTTTTATTTTAGCTATTCTAATAGGTGTGTATTTCATTGCAGTTCTAATTTGCATTTATGCAGTGGCTAATGAGGTAGAGCACCTTTTCATGTGTTTATTTTCCATTTGCATATCTTTGGTAAAGTATGTCATTAAACTTTTGTCCACTTTTTTTTTTTCTATTGGGTTTTGAGAGTTCTTTAGGTAGGCTATTGTACTATTGGACATCATTTTATCCTCAGTCTTTCAAAAAGCAGGTATTTTTAATTTTGATGAATTTCCATTTATCAAATTTTCCTTAAGGATTGTGCTTTTGATATTATATATATACTAGAGGCCTGGTGCATGAAATTTGTGCACTGGGGGAGAGTGTGTGTGTGTGTCCCTCAGCCCAGCTTGCACCCTCTCCAATCTGAAATCACTTAGGGGATGTCCAGTGGGATTGGGACTAAACCAGCAGCCAGACATCCCTCTCAATTCAGGACTGCTGGCTCCCAACCACTTGCCTGCCTGCCAGCCTGATCACCCCTAACCACTCCTCTGCCAGCCTGATCGACACCTAACTGCTCCCCTGCCAGCCTGATTGCCCCAACTGCCCTTCCCTGTTGGCCATCTTGTGGCAGTCATCTTTGACCACATGGGGGTGGCCATCTTTGACCATACGGGGGCAGCCATCTTGTGTGAGGGTGTGAGGGTCAATTTGCATATTACCCATTTATTATTTAGGATATGAAATGTTTGTATAACCTAAGGTCATAAATATATTTTTTTCTTCTTTTATAGTTTTAACTTTTACATTTTGTACTGTCCCATTTTAAGTTGATTTTTAAAAATCCACACCTGAAGATGTTTTTATTGATTTTAGAGAGGAAAGAGAAACATTGATGTGAGAGATACATTGATCTGTTGCCCCTGTGCCTACTGGGGACAGAACCTGCAACTTAGGTATGTGCCCTGACTGGGAATCAAGCCTGCAACCTTTTTGTGTACGGGACAACACTCCAACCAACAGAGTCATCCAGCCAGGGCCATTTTGAGTTGACTTTTATATGTGGTGCTAAGGTATTGATCAAAGTTTCTTTTTTGCTATTTTTGTATATGACTATCTACTGATTCTGTATCATTTCTTCAAAAGTGGCCCTTTTTCTACCTATATAACTTTGTACAAAAGTAAATTATCCATGTAAGTCAATTTTTACACTATATTTTGTTCCACTGACCCATGTGTCTGTCTTGAATACTGTAGCTTTATAACATCTTTTTTTAAAATCCTCTAATTACCATCCAAAGTGAAATAATCTTCCATGATCATATATTAGGCTCCTTCCACTCTACCCCCCCTTGCCTCTGATAATCACCACATTGTTGTCTCTGTCCATGAGTTTCAGTTCTATATCCCACATATACGTAAAATCATAGGATTCTTAGCTTTTTCTGATGGACTTCACTCAACATAATATTCTCAAGGTCCACCTATGTTGTCCCAAATGGCAGTATTTCAACTTTTCTTATGGCTGAGTAGTATTCCATCACACACACACACACACACACACACACACACACACAATTTTATCCATTTCTCTATTAAAGGACACTTTGTCTACATGTTTTGGTCACCATAATAAATGCTGCAATGATGCAATGAACATAGACCTGGATATCTTTGCAAATACATGTTTTTGATTTTTTTTCTTCTTTTTTTTGTAGATACCCAGAAGAGGGATTGTTATATAACTCTATTCTTAATTTTTTGAGGAACCACCAGACTGCTTTTCCATAGTGGCTACATTTCCACTAGTAGTGAATGAGGATTTCCCTTTCTCCACAACCTTTCCAACACTTATTACCTGTCTTGTTGATAATAGTCATTCTAACAGATGGAGGTGGTATCTCATTGTAGTTTTGATTTGCATTTCCCTAATAGCTAGTGAAGTTAAACATCTTGTCATATATCTGTTGACAGTCTGTATGTTTTCTTGAGAGAGGTGTCTGTTCAGGTTCCCTGCCCATTCTTTAATTGGACTGTTTTGATATTGAATTTTATGAGTTCTTTATTAATTTTGGATATTAAACTTGTTAGAGCTGTTGTTTGCAAATATCATCTCCCATTATGTCAGTTGCCTTTTTGTTTTTGGTTTCTTTAAATTGTTGATATAGTCCCATTTATTTTTGCTTTTATATCCCTTGCCTTCAAATCAAATTCACAAAATGTTCCTATGACCAAGGTCCGTAAGTTTTGTACCTATGTTTTCTTTTTTGTAGCTTATTAATCACAATTTCATTCCCAGGAACCTAGGGAGTACTCTGGTTTTCCTCGTCTCTATTACATTTTATTCATTCACCTTCATAACCACACCCTGTATCTTATCCCTCCGAATTCTTTCTGACCACAATCAGCCATCTCTTCAGTTCTCTTATTCTAATAATTCCCACCATACCTGTTCTTTGAATTTATCAGGATTGCTAGTCAGTCTCCCTTCCTTCCTCCCATCTCTGTTTTCACCTTCTTCCCTACCTAGCTACTCCACTCTCATGCCAATATTGTCTACTTCCTTGCCTACAAGTCCAACCACAGATCATTCTGTCAGGTTTCTCTGTTCTTATATTAATTGGCTTACCGGCCTAAAAGTAAAAAGTAAAACTAACATTCAGAAGAAAACAAAGATGCTTATCTTTATGACACTGAAGATTTCTCAAGACACAAAAAGCACAAGAAACCATGAAGATGAATAGGCAACACAGAATAGGAAAAACCCAACGGGCCAATAAATTCAGAGAAAGATCACCAACCTCAATAACAATCAGAGAACTACAAATGAAAAAAAAATCAAAACACCGTTTCAAACCCATCAGATTGGCTAATAACATCAAATATTGGCCAAAATATGGGGCAACAGAGATTCATATATTGTTGGTGGGAAACTCAATTGGTACAAGCACTTTACTGAACAATTTTGTAATACCCAAGTTACATCCAAAATGTATCTCACATTCCAATAGTTCTACTTCTAGTGATGTCCTAGAGAAGCCTTCACACATTCCCAAAAATATTTTTCCTAGTGCTATTTTAGTGAAAGGTGAGGAAAATCTAACTATACTTCGGAAAGGAAAAAGCTATAGTTGTGATGTCTTATTCCCTTAAAAAGACAAAACCAAAACAAATCTAACATGAAAACAAAATGTTAATATTTGTTCAACCTATATTGGTCGGGACTCAGTTATATATTATTGCTTATACTTATTTATCTGAAATACTATACACATTTAAAAATTAAGTGTGACACAGAAAGCAATATTGTCCTTAACATTTACACCTGGTTAGTAATTATTTTATGTATCATTATCCAACTGATCTCAATTCACACAAACATTAGTACTGGTGCTATTTACAAATAACTCTTTGTAACCTACCACCGAGTAAAAGTTCCAAGCTGTTATTTCTTCCATTGCTGGAAATTATCTTGTAAATTACTGTACTCTGTAATGTTGACTCAAAATCAGGGAGAGAAAAGGCAACAAAATGGACTCTTTTCTAGATCTAGCGTAATCTCAATTGTTATTAACTTTTAATGTCTTTAACTTTAAGTACTTCTACCACAACAGACATATAAATACCAAGACATCCCAGACTTTTAGGGGAAATAAAGGGAGGCTCATGTAATTCTGAAGCTTGTCCGGCCTTTCTGTTCCAGACCACCCTTCCCATGGACTACAGGTTAAGAGTTTCTTTTAGATGTTATCAAGCTAGCAATCATAGTAAACAATCTACTTTTTTTCAACATTGTTCCTAAGGACTTTACATTGATTATCTCCCTTCATCCTCATACTCTTTTAGGTCAAAGGAGTTTACGTTTATTAACTCACTTTATCTTTTTAAATTCTTTTAGGTCCACAGCATTCTTATTCCCATTTTTCAGATAACCAAATTGAGGCATACACAGGGTAAGTAATTTGCCTAGTTAATTAGCTAGTATGTGGTAAAGCCAAGATTAAAATTCAATAGACTCCAGGGTATGCACACTTAATCAAGAATCTGTGTCTAACTGATGGACAGTCAATTAGAAAAGGTTTCACTTAAAGGTTATAAACAAACATTTAAAAAATGAGATTGAAAGAAAAAAAAAAAGGATAGACGCAGGGTCTCCAAATCATTTTTTATCTTTTATTCCTTGCGAAACATTAAAAAAAAAGAACACCCAAAAAACTACTGTGATATTCTCTTGCTTGCTTTGAAAATTAATTTTATTTTGCATTGCTCATGCCTTTTAAGATGAAGGTTTCTTTGTAATATAACAATCAGTGCACTCTTTCTTTTAACTTCTTTATTAAGTTGGTTGCGTAAAAGATATATTCTCATACTGACAATTCTTGTCATGAATAGAATCAACAAAAATAAGGCAATAGCAAGACATGCTTCACAAATAAACAATCAAGTAGTAAGAATACAAAATCTGGCCTGTACAACAAAAAGATTAGGAAGCAAAATGTGAATATGCCCTGGATTCAAAATACACCTAAAGACACAAAAAGCACAATCCATGAAGATAAATAGGCAATACAGAATGGGGGAAACCTAAGTAGCCATTAAATACAAAGAAAGATCACCAACCTCAATAGCAATCGGAGAAATACAAATTAAAAAACATTAAAGATTCCTGGTTTATGTTGCATAATTTCATTATCAACCATTTGTGAAGTAAGAATGAACATTAAGAAATATGAAGTCCAAATTGCATTTACTTTCACAATATTAATGCTAAATTCAGTAACAACTTCATTAAATCTAAGTATTAAAGGTTTAAAAAATAAAAGACAATCTTAATTTTTTTTTAACTATATGAATAAGGTCTGCCAGAAAAAGTAGATTATTTTATTCTACTTGCAAGGAGAATACGTCTCAGCCTGCATTTAAGTGGCATGAGCAACAAAGAACAACAAATATCACTAAGAGTAATGCCCATAGATATCAAAATATCTAGTTGAACCATGTTCTTTTTGCTTTTATATAGCAAGTCTATTAAACAACCAACATAATGGAAGCTTACATCTCATGAGACAGAATTACTAAATTAACATACATCTATTAGAAATTTTCAACCCCCACTCCCAAAACATTTTAGCATACCTATTAAGTACTGCAGGTCATTTAGAAAAACAAATAAAACATACACCCAGTCTTTGCAATTAAAATTTTTCCATACATATAAACAATGTCCAGATATAAATTCTGAACTAAATATGTTTTTTCTAAATATGATTTATGTAATCAAGGCTTTCTTAAACAAAGATAGGTCTTAGGTATATGATCTGTACAAACTGACAGTAGTGTATATTCTAAATAGATTTTTTCTTCCTATTATGATATGACAATATAACTCTTTTCTGAGTGAAGATATATGTTAAGCTTAAGGTGTAAACACTCTGGAAGGCAAACAAGTTAGTGAAGAAATTAAGGTTCATTAAAAATTTGTATCATCTCATAATAGGCCCTGAATTTTCAAATTTACATGTACGAATACATTTACATCTTAAATTTCTAGGAAAGGTACAGGCTTTGTGTAAAAAAGCAGCAAAATTTTAAACCCACCAATTTATTGAAAAGCCATTACTTTTATTAGAAACACATAATGCTTCTCAAGATGTTGGCAACAGGTTGTAGTATAGACGTATATTTTATACAGTGTACTTCTCCCTTAAATTATATTCCAGTAGGAGGTGGAATACCTCCTTGGGTATGAGAAGCAGAAGTATTTGATGGACTGTGTAAGTTGGTCTCCTTGTACACAAACCATGCATTTCCTCCCCAAAGTATCATATTCAGAAAGCCAAAGATCTAAGAAAGAGAAAAATAAACATGAAGATCTAATATCTACTTTTTTATGAATATTTTTATTCATACCCATCTTAGTTTTCCTTAAATACTTAACATTTCCAGGCAGTATACCATTATTTCATATAAAGTTTAAACTACATATGACGTGGAATAAAAAATATATTTAAACGCCAAATTCAAATATATAATGACTTTTTCCCAATGAAATAAAGCTAAATCTAAATTTGTAACATATAAAACCATGACTAAAAATGAATCTTATTTTTGCAATGCTCACTACTATAAAAAACAGAATTAAATTTGAGAGCGTAACTAAAACTCTCTTTTTAAATTGCCTTGTATGTTTTTTCCTACTTCCCTACTTTATACCTCCTACTACCTACTATCTTTCCTGCTCCAACTATAGGCAGAAGAGAAAAGGAGTCAGAAGAACTTTATTTCATATCTTACATTAGTCTCTGGTATAAATTTGATAAGAAGAAAGCCTTAAAGATGAATAAACGGAAGCTACCCCTATTTTCACAGTTTTTTTTTCTAAATTCAAGAAATATAAATATGTTCTTATATTTGTAAAAAAGAATATCAAGTAAGATAGGGATAAGAAGTTTAAGAGTACTATCATATTACTGAAGACAAAGCTTTATGACTTTTTGTATATTTATATATAAAAACATTTCTGAAACTGTCCATTTCAGATATTATCAATTGATGTAAGTGCAAAAAAGGTCAAATTGTTTTATAAGGAAGTGCTAACTTCACCCAACACTTTCTTAAAAAGACACAAGACCTCTCTAAACATAATATACTCCATATAACTTATTTAATTATGTATTTATCTGAATTTTGGTAAAATAGAAAACTAAAGAATATGTACATTTATATAGACTTAATTTTTTTAGGTTATTTATTAAACCAGAAAAGTATTACTTTCATAGACTCAGAACAAGTAAGATTAGAGAACAAGTTCTATAAAGTCAGATCTGGTTCAAACTTGATTTACCAAGTTGGGTGAATTAATAGGAGATACATTTTTTCCTAGTTGTAAAATGAAGATAATAATGCCACCTCCCACATTCCCTTAGATTGTTGGATCATGTAAGATATAAGTGTAATGCCCTTAGTGTAACACCTGGGCATTAATAAATGTTAGTGACTATTATAAGTACCTATCAGGTGAAAGTCTTGCCTACTCAATTTTAATGACAAAAAAGACTCAATTATGATCTTGTTCAAACCCATTTTCTAACAAATTTTTCTTTGTTGTTATAAAGGTAAAGATTATATGATAACCAGGATTCCGATAGTTTAATAAAAATAAAACCCAATACATCTAGAAATTATTAAAAGCTATTGTTTTCTTATTACTAGGTAAGGTTTTTCAAATAAGTGAAATGAAATATTTTATAAATACTGCATACATACCACAGATACATTTAGGGATCCCATACTAGTCACAGAGCCAAAATAACACATCACTCCTTGAGAACGACAGGGTGTAAGTTCCTGGACAATACTTTGACCGGTAGCTATTTTAATATCTGTAAGAGCTTTAGCCCAGGCTGAAGTGCTCACCAGCCACAAGAATGTGACAATAAGAGTAACAACAAAGTCCTAAAGTAAAAAGAAATATGAATTAATAATGAACAGTTAATTTAAAAATACTAAATTTAAATCCATAATGAAGGAATTGAGATTACATTGAATCCCATGGTACTGAGAAATGCCTTGATACATTTTATAAAAAGGGCACAGTCAACAAAATAAACATTGTCGTTTTTTATTACTAGCCCAAAGCCTGAGCAACGACACTAAACTAGACTCAATCATCTCTTTAGGAGTGAAATATATTTACACTAGAAATCAAAGTTTTACATAGCTCTTACCACAAGCATACCTAAGCCACTCACTCCCAGGACCATATCTTAGACTGTTATCACCAGTAACTGTATCCTTTCATAATCTCTATTTTAAACAGCTCACTCCCCAATAGCACTTCTCTTTCCAACTATCTCTGTCTGGCATGAACCTTAAAAATACCCCCCACGGAGACCTACAACTTTATTTTACCACTTGTTTACTGTCTCTCAATCTCACTTATGCTCTAATTTCCCTCCTTAATTTATATTCTAAAGTCCTTCAATATAATCCCATGCATATACTTTTTAACTCCCTTACTCTTCCTTCTGCTGTATCAGATTGTTCTGGCAAAACTAACTTTAGTTAAATCTAATTCTCCATGGTATGCAAAATTAAATAGTGAAAAGCACCTATCAGCACAATTCATGATCATGAAATTTTAAGAATGCTCATTATAATAATAAAAGAACAAGAAAGAAATCTCTCTGAAAATACCTTATCCTAGTAATTTTCTACTAAAGTCTTTGCTAGCTATTATATTTCTAAAATCAGAACTGAAGTCTTTAATATTTTGGATAGTTTTTTCTCGAACTAATAAGATGAAAAAAGGAAAAGAAACATCTACTCTTATTCAATCCTTTCTGCTGGGAAACTAAAATTTGTCAGTTCGTATTATTATATACTTTTAAAAAATATGTATTTGTATAATGTAAAGTATAAGTCCCACTTTGTTTAGTCTTCCTTTAAGTTAAAGACCAAAGTGGGAGTAATATAAAATTTATATCTTTTAATGTTATGTATTAGGGTATACTCAAGGCTATAAATCTGTACACAACTGCAGCAAAACTCCAAGCTCAGGAATGGATTCTGGAGCTTATTCCAGAAATGTTTTGTTTTAAAAATGAGTCTGATAAGTTTTTAATTACTTTTGCCATCCTGCTCAGTTATTTATTTAAGATAAACATCAGTGACCACTTACAAGATACAGAAATTATGTCACATATAGCTTGTTCAGTTGGTCAAAATACATTGAATAAATATCGTGTGATCAGAGAACCCAAAACAATATGATTAACTTTACAAACATGGAGGCATTTACTTTTTGTATTTGAGCTTTCTACTGTTACTGATTCTTTTAACAAATGTAGATCAAAAAGGACAGAAACTTTATAGCTTAAATTTTTGCACTGAGGAAGTTCCTTTTTGTATTGCACTTTTTGCTGTAGGTAGACATTTCCTAAACCCTTGCTAGAAATACAATAACTTTTGAAGAACTGAGAAGTACTATGTATGAGGTAATCACATGTTTAAACAGTAATCTCTGGGCTCAAGTTCACAGTTTAGACCAATATATAAATATATATAAAATCCTTAATTTTTATTTTTTCCCCTCCAAATTTCTATTAAACAACAAGCTATTTTTTCCCTTTCATGATTATGTTCTTTGCTGATGGCTTAAGACATGACATTCTTACATTTCAAAAACTTTTCTGAAAATGATGCACAGAGTAACCCTAGGGTGAGGAGGAAATGTGCGTCTCTGAAGATAGATTTTGTCCTGCTCAGGATTCTAGTTAAGATGATGCACCACACATGCCTGGAGTTCTGCAGCAGTTCACACTACAGCTGGCTATGGCAGCCCTGCTCCTACCAATAATCAGGATATGATTCATAAGAAATTTTTAGGATCTGGGAAACCCTATATTTGTTTGGTTTTATTTTATGGTATTTCTGATTCTCCATATGGCCTAGAAACCTTAAGCTCCTGCTACTTAACACAAAAAAAAGTAGTACATTTACGTAAAAAGGAAACTATAATGAATTTAATGTCACAATTGAAATATTCCTAGAAATACCTTAGCAGAGGATTGCTAAAACAAAAGAATGTCATCAACAAACAGCACTTTAAAAAAAAACACCAATGTCATATTTGGCTATATTTAAAAATTTTGGGTATCTCGAGAAAACTTTTTTACATTTATATGTTTAAATTAAAAGTAGAATTCAAAATTTAATTTAGAAGCTGGACTTTTACTACAAAAAGCATCTATTATATGCTATGTCAACAAAAAACCACTTAAGGAATTAATTCTGAATTATCTCTCTAGATGACTACTAATTGATCATGAGGTGAAAAATTACTTTTAACTTTCTGATTTATGCAACTAGATCAGTTTTATTAGATAGAAAAACCTTTCACAAAAGAACTAGATTTGGCCCAGCTGGCAGGGTTCAGAGGTTGAGTGTTGGAGCTATGAACCAGGTCAAGGTTGGTTCCCTGGTCAAGGCATATGCCAGGGTTGCAGGCTTGATCTTCAGCATCCCAAGGGGCAGCTGATCAATGATTCTCTCTCATCATTGATGTTTCTATCTCTCTCACCGTCTCCCTTCCTCTCTAAAATCAATAAACATTTTAAAAACAAAAAAACTAGATTTGAATGTTGCTTTTAAAAGTGTGGTCACTTTAGCCGAAACCAGTTTGGCTCAGTGGAGAAAGCGTTGGCTTGAGAACGGAGGGGTCCCAAGTTCGATTCCGGTCAAGGGCAATGTATCCTGGTTTCGGGCACATCCCTTGTAGGGGGTGTGCAGGAGGCGGCTGATCGATGTCTCTCTCTCATCAATGTTTCCAACTCTCTATCCCTCTCCCTTCCTCTCTGTAAAAAAATCAATAAAATATATTTTTTAAAAAAGTATGGTCATTTTAAAGCTTATTAAACAAAATATGAGAAATGAAAGGCTCACTGCTAAATTTAACTTAAAAATTTGTTGGGATAATGACAACATGGCAAGAAATGTCTTCCTTTAAATATAAGTTATAAAGAATTTTAACAAAATATAATATCGGATCATCATAGTTTCATAGCTTCCTAATATGTAATTTCTGTTAAACATTACAAATAGTTGATGTCTATTTTTTGGGAAAGTACCTAATAATAAAGAAATGTTTTATGAAAATGTCAAGTTTAAGAATCTCTTCTATATATAAAAAAATGAAATAAACATGGATTATAAAAAATTGTTTTATTCCTTACTTACCATTTGCATTCTTATGATCCAGGCAGCAAAAATTAAAAATAAGTAAATAAATAAAACCTGTTATCTCATTTCATAATTTCTTCATATTTAAATACCTTCTCTTTAAAGTAAATTCATAAATAATTAGCATGTCAATATTTTCTCAAGATATAAATGACCAGTATCACAAAAAACACCTCTGGTTCTCCCTTCAAGTCAGTAACACTAATACTGCCTTTGTACTTATTTTTCTGTAGTGGAGGTCAAGCTTAAACCCATGGCTTATCTCTGAATCTGTCACCAATGATCCAGGGCAGATTCTACTAATAAATATTAGAGATTATTTCTATTCTTTAGCTCAGCAGACTAAAGTCAAGAATGGTGCTAGGACTTCAAATCCAAATCTTTTGTTGCCATCTAACGTTTCAAAATTAACTCATGAATGCCACTAATGTTGAATTCTATAATTCTCATAGAATTACCTGCGTCAGGTTTTAACTTAAGGAATTTAGACCAGGAGTCAGCAAATATTTTCTTAAAAGAGGCAAGGGAGTAAATATTTTTTATCTTTGTTTCAAGTACTTAACTCTGCTACTGTAGCATGAAAGCAGTCATAGACAATATGTAAATGATTGAGTGTGGCTGTATTCCAAAACAACTTTATTAAAACAAAAAACAATGAATGAGATTTGGCTGGTGGGTTATATAGTTTGCTAATTTCTTGACTATTAACCTCAAGATTATATTGTAGAGGCATAAAGGAGGTATTTAAGAAGAAAGAAAAAAGGTAAGAAGTAGGGCCACAGTTATGAAACTACTAGTATGGTCAGCAGTTCTACTTAATTTCTCTGCTACTTGCAGCCTAAGATGCTCTATTAAGTATCTGAGGTTTTCCCAGGTTAAAACAGAATAAGAAGCAAACCTCACCTCTCTCTTAAGAGTACAGAAAAAGTGCTTCAAACACCCTAAAAGAATTGGCTTAAACATGACAACAGGAGAAAACACAACCTCATGGCAAACACAGGTCAAAATATGTTGAATTGACTCATGCCAAGAATTTTTAATTAAAGTGTAAGTAAATCTGTATTTTACTGCAAATATAATACATATGTATCATATACAAATTATTTTTGTATAAAAAGGTGATTACTTACAATCATGGGAAGTTTTCGACTATCCCGATATAGGTTTGTATAACCAACATAGAGCAGAAGAGCAGCAATGCAGTACAGGAAGACAAAGACAGCAAACGTAACATAGAATTGTGCAGAAGAAGCATAATCTCCAACAAGGACAAGCTTGTTCCAACCTACATCACATGTATTTACTGGAGAAGCCTGAAATGATGCCTCATTCAACCTATTAAAAAAAGGCTCCAATAAATTATCTGGCCTTCACCATCAGAGACAAAAATACATAGGCAGAATATTAAATGACATTTAAAAAATCCCAAAATACAGGGTAAGGCAAATTAGGCTTACAGTTAAGTTGTTTGCATGGAAAAATACAACAATTAATAAGTAATAATACAAGACAAAACTTTTTTATGTACTCATAACTCTAAACCTACTTTGCTCTATCCTGTAAATTAAAAACATTTTCCTTTTGAAATAAAAGGAAAAATTCAAATATTAAAATGAAAAGATTTTCATAATATATACATAAATTATACATTATATCTAGTAACTGATTCATGATAAATTTAATACATTTAATTTAAACATTTACAAATCCAGATACTATTTTCTGCATTAAAACTGTAACAGAGTAAGAGGGTTGATATAAAATAGTTTACAATTTAAGACATAATATTCCATTCTAAGAAAGAATCTGTGTGACTGGCACCAGGAGAGCCAATTATAATAATTCACATTTTAATTATGGATTTAATTATCTGCCAACCTCACTTTGTCTTTAATTTTCCCTATCCATAATTCACAAGAGTTCTTATCGCTAAAGATGCAGTAAGAGTTCCTTGTAGAGCAAATTTATAAGAGAAGAGTTGGGAAATGGAGAGGCAATGATACCAAGCACTTGCTAACTGACAGATCTTTAATGTAAGATTTCATTTAATCATCAAAATGACCTTAATAGGTAATATTTTCAATATATTGAACAGAAAAACTGAGTCCTAGAGAGGTCAAGTAAGTAGTTAAGAGTAAGTAAAAGGAGCTCACACTATGGCTTAAACATAGGACACATTCAATAAACTGTTCAATGAATATTAAAGTCAAATAGAGGAATTTACAACATATTCATTTTGGCCCTGGTCTGTTTGGTTCAGTGGTTAGAGCATTGGCCTGCGGACTGAAGGATTGAAGGTTCAATTCCAGTCAAGGGCACATATCTCGATTGGCAGGCTTGAATCCTGGCCCTGGTTGGGGCCAGTACAAGAGGCAACCAACTGATGTCTCTCTCTCACATACACATTTCTCTATTTCTTTCTGCCTCTCCTTTCCATTTTCTAAAAAGCAAAGAAAAAATATCCTCGGGTGAGGATTAACAACAACAACAAAAAATTCATTTTAATTTGAGAGTAAGAAAATGAAGTTTTATGATAGGATAGGAATTCCATAGAAACTCATTTCACATAAATCCATGTCCTAAAATTATATAAAGAACACTATTATTTAGTAATGGCAAACACATGAAAAATTAGGATTTTTTTTCATAAATTGTGTTTGCTTCCACATCATGACTTCTCACACCATGGTGATGGAGCAGTCTCTGTTTTGTTATTAAATTTTTAATCCTCTGTGGGATGATAGAATACAAATGTCAAGGCAATGTCACTTAATAGTTTCTAAATGCTTACTCCCATTTTCTATAATTTATTTCACCATAGACTATAGAAACAGTTGGCCGACAGACATTGGTCTACGTACCATAGTTTGAGTAGCAATGACCACTATTTACAAATGAGAATGCAATTAAAAATTTTTTATCCTCCAAGATTAATAAATTGCTGGAAATCTTAATGGGTCAATATGAAAGTAAAAAGAGTTGTCAAACCATAAAAACAAACAAATAACTCACCTGAATGGATAACCAAAAGTAGCCGTAATGGTTTTATTGTCAGGAACTTTAGGAGGACAACTTACTAGAATTTCTGTTTTGCCCTTAAAACCTCCACAGGTGGCAAAAGCAAAGATAGAAGCAACCTACATAAAGTAAGACAAGACCAAAAAAAAAAAAAAAGAGGGAGAGGGAGAAGAAAAGCATTACTACACTCAAAACATGGCTCATTAAACTTAAATTATTATTAAAAACCTGTTCACTAAAATCACAGAAATATATAACACCAGTGGCCCAGTACACAAAATATATGCACAATAAAAGGGAATTAGAGGAAATATTTTAGCATTGCTATTTGCTCTTTCTCTATAATAGAAGTGTTAGAGACGAAAAAAAATTAGTAATATGCATATGAAAATCTCCCTGTCAGAGTTTGGGTGTGACTCGGGACCCAAAGTTAAATCCCCGCCCAGCCATGCGTGCCTTGAAATTGCATGTGACCCAGGGAGCCCAGTGCTGGATGGGGGACGCAAACTCAGATCCTCCATCAAGCCCCACCGGAGCAGAGGAGGGGGGGACGGGGGGGGGAAGAGGCGGGCCCAGGGGGAAGGGGAGAGGATAGGCACAGCCTTAGGTCCCCTGGTGCAGCCTCTGATCCCCCAGCCCTGTGCTGGGGTGGGGCGGGGGGGGGGGGGGGGGGGGGCGACCTCAGGTCCCCCAGACCCAGCATGAGAGTGTGATGACTATTTGCATATTAGCTCTTTATTATATAGGATTATAGAAAATACAAAAATGTTTAACTATAAATTTAAACATAGATCGTGAAAAACATTAAAATATTTACTGCACCCTGGTCAGGTGGCTCAGTCAATTAGAGAAGCATCCTGTACACCAAAAGGCTGCAGGTTTGATTTCCCAGTTAAGGAATATACATAGGTTGTGGGGTTCAATTCCTGATTGTGGCATGTATAGGAGGCAATTGATCAATGCTTTTCTTTCACATTGATGTTTTTCTCAAAATCAATTAAAAAATATCCTTGGGTGAGGATTAAAAAAATAAAAATAAAAAATTACTTGTAACTCTCAACAAATGTGACTTTATTTTCTCCTGAATATAACACAGAAATCTGTATACCAAACCTCATATAAATTCATTTATTCCAAGGGTACCCATTAAACGTGAGTATGAAATTTAGAAAAAGTCTTATTTATTGGTATAAAAATCAAAAGGGGTGAACTGGAGGTATTTTTATTTGGAATACAAGAGTAAAGTGTAAAGCCAACAGATTATATGCAAAGAAATGATGTTATTTCCTGAGCTCATAAGACCTCATTGTGGATATTCTAGATCTCAAAAAGTATTTGGAAATCTGTTTTCCTGATCATGCCAAAGAAAAAAAGTAATACTATTCTTGCAAAGGAAAAATTTGGAAGCATCCTAAACATTGACAGGGTACCAAATAAATTATAATCCATTCAAACAATGCAACATTATGTGGTCATTAAAATGTTAGGAAATACCTAATTATATAGAAAAATGATCATTACATATAAAGTTTGTAAAAACAATGCATTGTGTATGTGTCTACATCTATATATTCACACACAACAAAAACTAGACAGGTTATATATTAAAATTTTAATATATAAAATTTAGTCACTTCTGAACAAAAGATAAAAGATAATTCCTAGAGACTCAAAGCAGCAGAACCTCTATCTCCACTGCTGGCTTCACAGCTGCTATGCATTATAGAGCCACAGAAGTTGATCCTTTTCTAGTCAGGCTCCTGGCTGAGAATATATCCCAGCCAACACCTGGATTTCAGTCTATGAAGGCCTTGAGCAGAGAAGCCAGGTATTGAGGGCACTTCTCATCTGAAACCACCATAATCCAAGTGTAAAACTTATGATTCCCTGGACCCCTTTCACCGCCACTTCAGCTTAGTCTGGACAGATACTTGCCATGTTATTAAACAATGAATTGGTTACCAATGAGATCATGGAAGAAACAGAAACTTCCGGGAAACCAATGAAAATGATCACAAAACTACCCCGAAATCTCTGGGACACAGCTAAATCAACCCTGAGAGGAAAGTTCAGAGCACTGCAGGCCTACCTCAAGAAACAAGAAAAAGCTCAAATAAACAATCTAACCCTACAATAAAATGAATTAGAAAGAAAACAAGAAAAGCCCAAAGTAGAAGGAAGGAAAAATAAAGATCAGAGTGGAAATGACAGACTAAAAACAAACAAATAAAAAAACTACAAATGTCAACAAAACCATGATAAAACGAAAAGATAAAACAAGACTGATGAACCTTTAGCCAGCCTCATCAAGAAACAAAGAGAAAGGAACCAAATAAATAAAATCAGAAATGAAAGAGGCAAAGTAACAACTGACATCACAGAAACAGAAAGCATTGTAAGAAAATACTTTAAACAACTATATACCAACAAATTGGACAACATGGGCAAAATGGACAAACTCTTAAAAACATATAATCTTACAAAACTCGATAAGAAGAACCAGAAAACGGGAATAGGCCAATAATAACTAATGAAATGAAGAAGTAATCAAAACACTTCCAATAAAAAAAAGGCATAGACTGATGTCTTCACAGGTGAGTTTTACCAAACATTCTAAGAACAGATACCTAATCTCCTCAAACTATTAAAAAAAAAAAATCAAGAGGAAAGATTTCCAAGCTCTTTTTAAAAAGCCAGCATTATTCTAATTCCAAATCCAGATAAAGATACTACAAAGAATATCTTTGATGAACATAGATGCTAAAATCTTCAACAAAATATTAGCAAAATGGATCCATCAATACATCAAAAAGATCATACATCATATACAAAGGGTTACTCCAGGAATGGAAGGCTGGCACAATATTCACAAATCAATAAATGTGATACGTCACAGGAGAAAAAAAAATGGCGGCAGAATAGACGGACCAGTCCTGAGCCTTGTCCAGGAGCAGACAGAGGGAAAGGCTGAGGGACGCACAGGGAGTGTCTGTTGACGAATTGAGGGACAGCTATACTCCAGGAGAAGGTGGGACACTGCTGGATAGGGCTCTCCTGACTGGGCAGCCCCTACTGCTGCTGGGTTCCCTCTCAGAGCTGCTAGCTTGGATGCGGAGACTGCGTCATCTTGAAGGGGAGGGTGGATGTTATTGGAAGCCTGAGAATCTACAACTGCGGCACCCACAGACCAGCTGCAAACCCCAGAACACCAGTCCCCAGTTGGCGCAAACATGCGGATTCAGAGGATCTCTACACTCCATCTCGGAAAGGTTGGATTTTACCTGGAATGAGGTGAGATCTCTGGTCCTGCAGGACAGAGAGGTGCGTGCACTGCAGGAGCTTGAGGACCGGGGGAATTCTGCTCCTGGAGAGATACGTGGCTGTTGGGGCTGGCATGACCCGTGAATGTGGAAGTGGGTCCTCAGAGCTGGTAACAGATGGGATCTCTACAAAGCAACCCACTTTAATCTGATGCAGAGGGAGAACCTGGGAGTTTTAAAAGTGTGCCGGCTGCTTGGACATGAGGGGGAAGGGAAGTTGGCACTCTTTCCTCTTCAGATCTTAGCTTCTGATTGCTAAGACCAATACATAGGATCATGCAGTTGGGGTCACCCTAGAAGACTGCAGGGCAAAGTTTTTTTTCTGGAACCTGGGGATCAGAGCAGGGGGTAACCATCGGAGAACCAGCTCTGGGGCAGCCCACTTTCACAAACTGGTACTGAGTGCCACAGGAAAAACAGGATCTAAACACAGGCTAGAGAGTGCCTATAGTCTCAGAGGTCAATCCAGAAACACTGCCACCCAAGGGGCTGAATCATAAATTGACCCTTGTGTAATCACAAAAGAATAAAGAGATTAAGACACACCGCCTGCTTAAAAACCAGGACTGGGTTACAACACTGAGGAGCAGTAGAAAGCAGGGATTTTCAATACTGTGCCGACTGGGAAACAGGCGCACCTAACAGAATAATAGAGGAAGTGACTCCTGCACATTCTATTTATTTTATTTTATTTTTTTCATCTTTTACTTAAGAAACTATTTTTTTCTTTTTTTACTCACTTGATTTTACATTTTTATTACATTTTATTTTCAATCAGTATTATTACTATTTTAAATTTTTGTTTTAAAAAAGTATCATTTTATTTTCTCCTTATTTTACTTTGGAATTACTGTTCTACAATCTATTTTCATCTTTCCTTTAGCATCATTTTACTCTATCTCAACTCTATCTTTATGCCATCATTCTCTTCCTAACTTTTCTCCTTTTGTTGTCCTGTTTCTCTTTCCTTTTTCCTACTTAAGATTTTCCCTATTCTTTCTTTTTACCCCATTAAAATTTCACCCTACTTACATATCTAATTTCCAATCCACTGCTCCAAGTCCATACATACCTCTCTTTTCTCTGTCTTCACTATCCAAAAATTGTTTTTCTCTGTCTTTTTGTTGCTGTTTGAATGTTGATTATACTGGTTTTTATGCTTTTTTGTGAGATTGTTTTGCTTATTCTTTTTTTGTTGATTTTTGTTTGCTTTGTTTTTGTTTGTTTATTGCTTCTGTTTTCCCTTGCCTTGCTTCAGAGTAGTTGTTGTTTGTAGTTTGTATTAATCTCCAGGTACTTGTTGCTGACATTTGTTGGGATTAGTGGTTGCTCTATTGGAGTTTTCTTCCCATATATATATATACTTTGTTCCCTTTCTCTTTCTAATTCTCTTTCTTTTCTTTCTTACTTTTTTTCTTCCCAATTTCATTTTGTCACTCTTTCCTCCTTCCCTCCTTCTCTCCCTCCCTTTCATTTTCTTTTCTCTCTTCTTTCTCTCCTATCACTCAATTTGCTTCTCTTATCACCTTTATTTGTGATTGTTAATATCATGAATACATTTCTGTTCAGTGCCTTGTGCATTTTACCTGGTTGTGTAGTATTTTGTGCCTTTAAGTCAACGCAGAAGAAAGAGAACTACATAATCAGACACCCAGAAATGAGAGACCATGGGGAGAAAAAGAAACAGACCACATATGAAAGAAAAGTTGGCATCACCAGAAAAGGAAGTAAACGAAATGGAGGCAAGCAACCTGCCAGAGAAAGAATTCAGAGAAATGGTCATAAGGTGGCTGAAAAGAATGGAAGACAAATTCGAAAATATGAGTAAGAACCAAGAGGAAATGAAAAATGACTTGGCTGCTGTAAAGAACTTAATAAAAACCATAAAGAATAGGCTAGAAGAAGCAGAAGACCGTATCAGTGACCTAGAAGATAACATAGGGAAAAAACACACCCAAATAGAGCACTTCTAGAAAAAAAAAAATTAAAAAGCAAGAGGAGAGCCTAAGGAAACTTTGGGAGAACAAGAAATAAAACAACATCTGCATTATAGCAGTTCCAGAAAGAGAGGAAACTGAGCAAAGAATAGAAAACCTGTTTGAAAAAACAATGACAGAAAATTTCCCTGATATAGGGAAGAAAAAGACCCACACAAATCCAAGAAGCTCACAGAGTCCCAAGCAAAATGAACCCCAAAAGACCAACACCAAGGCACATTATAATTAAATTGGCAAGCACTAACGACAAAGAATTTTAAAAGCGGCCAGAAAGATACAGAAAGTTACCTACAAGGGATCTTCCATTAGACTAGTGACTGATTTCTCAACAGAAATTCATCAGGCCAGAAGGGAATGGGATGAATATACAGAGTCATGAAAAGGAATGGTCTGAATCCAACAATACTGTACCCAGCAAGGCTATCAATCAAAATTGAAGGTGAAATCAGGAGCTGCACAGACAAAAATGAACTAAGGGAATTTATTACCACCAAACCAGCAATGCAAGAAATGCTAAAGGGATACTGTAAAAAAAAGAAATAGGAAGTGAAGAAGGAACAGAGGGGTAAAGAATAAAAATGGCGACAAATAAGTACCTATCAATACTAACTTTAAATGTAAATAGATTAAATGCCTCAATCAAAAGATATAGGGTAATGGATTGGATAAGAAAACATGACCCATATATCTGCTATCTACAAGAAACCCACCTCAGAAAAAAAGATGCAACAGACTGAAGGTAAATGGATGGAAAAAGATTTTTCAGGCGAATGAAATGAAAAAAAAAAGCTGTGGTAGCAATACTTATATCTGACAAATTAGATCTCAAAGTGAAGGGCATAACAAGAGATAAAGAAGGCCACTTTATAATACTAAAGGGAACAATCCAACAAGAAGAAATAACTCTGGTAAACATATATGCACCCAATATAGGAGCACCCAAATACATAAAAAAAAAAAAACCTCCTGGATGATATAAAAATCAAGGGAGAGATTGACAACAATACAATCATAGTAGGAGACTTTAATGCCCCACTGTCACCATTAGACAAATCCTGTAAACAAGAAATGAGCAAAGAAACATCATTCCTAAATGACTCACTAGACCAGATGGAATTAATTGACATCTTCAGAACATTTCACCCCAAAGCCACAGAATATACATTCTTCTCAAGTGCACATGGGTCATTTTCAAAGATAGACCATATGTTGGGTCACAGGCAAAGTCTCTTCAAATTCAAGAAGATAGAAATCATATCAAGCATCTTCTCAGATTACAGTGGCATAAAACTGGAAATCTACTACAATAAAAACAATCCAAAGGAATCAAACACATGGACACTAAATAGCATACTATTAAACAAAGACTAGGTAACCAGAGAGATCAAGAAAGAAATAAAAAACATCATGGCAACAAACGACAATGAAAACACAACAATCCAAAATCTATGGGACACAGTGAAAGCAGTCTTGAGAGGGAAGTTCATAGCTCTACAAGCCCACTGCAAAAAAATAAGAAACAATGGTAATGAAGTACCTAACCCTACAACTCAAACAGTTAGAAAGAGAGCAACAAGAAAAGCCCAGTATAAGCAGAAGGAAGGAAATAATAAAGAACAGAGTGGAGATAAATGACATAGAGACCAAAGAAACAATACAAAAGATCAACAAAACCAAGAGGTGGTTCTTTGAAAGGATAAACAAGATTAATGAACCTCTAGCCAGGCTCACCAAGAAGCAAAGAGAAAGGATCCAAATAAACAAAATCAGAAATGAAAGAGGTGAAATAACAACAGACTCCACAGAAATACAAAGGATTGTTATAAAATACTATGAACAACTCTATTCCAACAAACTAAATAACTTGGAGGAAATGGACATGTTCCTAGAAAAATATAACCTTCCAAAACTCAACCAGGAAGAATCCAAACATCTCAATAGGCCAATAACTATGGAAGAAACTGAAGCAGTCACCAAAAAGCTTCCAGCAAACAAAAGCACAGGCCAGATGGCACACAGGGGAGTTTTACAAAATATTCAAGCAAGAATTAAAACTTATTCTCCTCAGACAATTCCAAAAAATTCAAGAAGAAGGAACACTTCCAAGTTCCTTCTATGAAGCCAGCATCACCCTAATACCAAAACCAGATAAAGATAACACAAAGAGAATTACAGGCCAATATCCCTCAAGAACATAGATGCCAAAATCCTCAACAAAATTCTAGCAAATCGGAACCAGCAGTACATCAGAAAGATCATACACCATGACCAAGTAGGATTTATTCCAGGGATGCAGGGATGGTACAATATTCCCAAATCAATAAACGTGATACATCACATAAACAAATTGAGAGATAAAAATCACAGTCATATCAATTGATGCAGAAAAAGTATTTCACAAAATCCAACATCCTTTCTTGATAAAAACTCAAAAAGGTGGGAATAGAAGGATCATACCTCGACATCATAAAAGCCTTATATGATAAACGCACAGCTAACATCATACTCAATGGGCAAAACTAAAATCATTTCCGCTAAGAACAGGAACAAGACAGGGATACCCACTCTCACCACTTCTGTACAACATAGTACTGGAAGTAGTAGCCATTGCAATTGGACAAGAAGAAGAAATAAAAGGCATCCAAAATGGAAAATAAGAAGTAAAGCTGTCCGTATTTGTAAATGATAGGATATTGTATATAAAAAAACCCAGAAAACTCAATAAAAAAACTAATGGACTTAATAAATGAATTCAACAATATAGCAGGATACAAAATTAACACCAAGAAATCTATGGCATTTCTATACACCAATAGTGAACTTATAGAAAGACAGACTAAAAAAGCAATCCCATTTACTATTGCACAAAAAAATTAAGTTACCTAGGAATAAACTTAACTAAGAAGGTAAAGACCTATATGCAGAAAACTACAGGACACTGAAAAAATACAGGAAGACGTAAACAGACGGAAGAACATACCATGCCCATGGATTGGGAGAATCAACATCATTAAAATGTCCATACTACCCAAAGCAATCTACAGATTCAATGCACGTCCCATTAAAATACCAATGGCATATTTCATAGACTTAGAAAGAACTCTCTAAAAATTCATCTGGAATAAAAAAAGACCCCGAATAACCACAGCAATCCTGAGAACGACGAAAAAGTAGGTGGGATCTCAATACCAGATTTCAAGCTATATTACAAAGCCTATGTTCTCAAAACAGCCTGGTACTGGCACAAGAACAGACATATAGACCAATGGAAGAGAACAGAGAACCCAGATATCAACCTAAACCACTATGCCCAATTAATTTTTAACAAAGCAGGCATGAACATACAATGGAGTCAAGACAGTCTCTTCAATAAATGGTGTTGGGAAAACTAAACAGATACATGCACAAAAATAAAACTAGACCACCAACTTACACATACACAAAAATAAACTCAAAATGGATACAGGACTTAAACATAAGTTGGAAAACCATAAAAACAGTAGAGGAATCGACAGCAGCAAAATCTCAGACGTATACTGAAGGAACTTCTTCACTGATACTGCTCAGTGTGCAATGGAAGCTAAAAAGAAAATAAGCAAATGGGACTACATTAAAATAAAAAGCTTTTTCACAGCAGAAGACACCATCAACAAAACAATAAGAAAGGCCACTGTGTGGGAGAACATATTTGCAAATGTTATCACTGATAAAGGTTTAATCTCCAACATCTACAGGTAACTTATACAACTTAATAAAAGGAAGATAAATGATCCAATAAAAAAATGGGCATCAGATTTAAATAGGATCTTTTCAAAAGAAGACAGAAGGAAGGCCAAGAGACACATGAAAACATGTTCAAAATCATTAATTCTCTGAGAGATGAAAATCAGTATGACAATGCAATACCATCTCACACCTGTCAGAATGGCTATCATCAACAAATCAATAAACGACAAGTGTTGGCGAGAATGCAGAGAAAAAGCACCCTCGTGCACTGCTTATAGGAATGACTGGTGAAGCCACTGTGGAGAACAGTATGGAGTTTCCTCAAAAAACTAAAAATGGAACTCCCATTTGACCCAGGAATCCCACTCCTAGGAATATATCCTAAGAAACTAGAAACATCAATCAGAAAGGATATATGCATCCCTATTTTCATAGCAGCACAATTTATAATAGCTAAGATTTGGAAACAGCTTAGGTGCTTGTCAGGAGATGACTGGATCAGAAAACTATGGTACATCTACATAATGGAATACTATGTTGTTATAAAAAAGAAGGAATTCTGCCGAGACCGGTTTGGCTCAGTGGGTAGAGTGTCGGCTTGCGGACTGAAAGGTCCCAGGTTCAATTCCAGTCAGGGGCATGTACCTTGCTTGCGGGCACATCTCCACTGTGAGGCGTGCAGGAGGCAGCTGTTCGATGTCTCTCTCATCGATGTTTCTGACTTTCTATCTCTCTCCCTTCCTCTCTGTAAAAAATCAATAAAATATATTTAAAAAAAAAAAAAGGAATTCTTACCATTTGCAGCAACCTGGATGGAACTGAAGAACATTATGCTAAGTGAAATAAGCCAGTCAATGAAAGAAAAATACCACATGATCTCACTCATTTATGGATAATAAAGAACATTATAAACTGATGAACAAAAAGATAGATACAGAGGCATTAACGCATCAAACAGACTATTAAATTACAGCAGGAAGATTAGGGAGAGGTGGGATAGATAAGAGATCAACTGAAGAACTTGTATGCATGCATATAAGCATACCCAATGGACGCAAGGACTTGTATGAATGCATATAAGTATAACCAATGGATGCAAGACACTGGGGGGTGAGGGCATGTTATGGGAGTGGGGTGGGGCGGCAATGGGAAGATATGTATACATGTAATACATTAATAAAAAAACAGAGAAAAAGATACAACATCACTGACTTAGTGTACAAAAAATGTGGTATGTCACAAAGTGAAGAATAAAAATTACATGATCATATTAGTAGGCGCAAATTTGATAAAATCTGACTCCATTTATGATAAATATTCTCAGTAAAGTAGGAATATAGAGATTGTACCTCAACATAATAATGACCATATATGACAAACCTACAACCAACATCATACTCGACTGGCTAAAACGAAAAGTGCTTTACTTAAGATCAGGAACAAGATCTTAAGTAAAGATCTTGTTCTGCTTTCACCATTCTTATCCAACATAGCATTGGAAATCCTAACCACAGTGATCAGACAAGAAAAAATAAAAGACATCAAAATTGGAAAGGAGGATATAAAACTCATTATTTGCAGATGGCATATTGTACATAGAAAACTCTACAGAATCCACAAAAAAATTGCTAGACTTAATAAAAGAATTTGTCAAAGTGCTACTTTGTATCTTGCTGGATACAGATTAATATCCGTGAATTGATGTCATTTTTATACACCAATAATGAACTGTCAGAAAGAAAAACTAAAAAATAATCCCATTTACCATTGCAACAACAATAAAAAGTAAGATACCTAGAAATAGACTTAATCAAGAAGGCAAAAGACCTGTACTCAGAAAACTTTAGGACACTGAAAAAAAGAAACAGGGGAAGACATGAACAAGTGGAAGCATAAGCAGTGTTCATAGACTGGAAGAATTAAAACCATTAAAATGCCCATACTACACAAAGCAATCTGCAGATTCAACACAATCCCTATTAAAATGCTAGTGGCATATTTCACAGATCTGGAAGAAATATTTAAAAAATTTGAATGGAACCAGAAAAGACTCCAAAAGCCTCAGCAATCTTGAGAATGAAGAACTTGCAGGGATCATAATACTGATATAAAACTATACTACAAAGCTACTGTAACAAAACAGCCTGGTACTGGCACAAGTATAGGCATATAGACCAATGGAACAGAGAGGCCTCCCCCCCCCCCCAATTGATCCACACTATTATGGTCAATTAATATTTGACAAAAGAAGCAACAGTATACAATGGAGTAAAGATAGTTTCTTCAATAAATGGTGTTAGAAAACTTGGACAGATATATGCAAAATAAAATGTAACTAGATCAC
>JAAGEH010000307.1:33811810-33895555 GCA_011751065.1 Lasiurus cinereus
TAGAAAACTTGGACAGATATATGCAAAATAAAATGTAACTAGATCACCAACTTATATCATACACAAGAATAAACTCAAAATGGATAAAACACTTAAATATAAATCCCGAAATAATAAAAATTCTAGAAGAAAACACAGGCAGTAAAACCTCACTCCTCTTACATAGCAGTATTTTCACTAATACATGGCAATAAAAACAAAGGACAAAAGAAACAAATGGGTCTGATACACTGTTGAACAGAGGTATAATGCCTTCCATGGATCCAGGGCCATAAACAGGATCATAATCAAGGTATCCACGCCCCACCCCAGGAAGAAATATAAAGAAATGAAATCTAGTTTCAGATATAAAGAGCATGAGGTAATGTCCAGCACATAGTTTGGAGTCTTAAGTTAAGAGCTAATAATTGGTAAAATCCAGCCAGTGTGGCTCAGTGGTTGAGTGTCAACCTATGAAACAGGAGGTGGGAGTTAGATTCTAGGTTGGGGGGCATGTGCCTGAATTGCGGGATCAGCCCAGTGTGGGGCATACAGGAGGCAGCCAATCAGTGATTCTCTTTCATCATTGGTATTTCGTCTCTCTCTCCCTCTCTCTTCCCAAGATCAATATATATATATATATATATATATTTTGTTTGTTTTAAAAAGAGTTAATAGGTAACGATAGACTAATGAACTCACTCTCTGAGCATAAATGTGCTTAAATACACAGAGAGAAAACAGAAGACCAGAAAATAAGTCTTGGGCATGTATCTGAATTTAGGATTAGGAAGAAGAAATAGAAATACAAATTTAATCAATGGAACAGAAGAGGCCAGAAATAGACTTGTGTGTATAGACAAAATTATTTCTAGGTCCTGGCTGGGAGGCTCAGTTGATTGGAGAGTTGTCCTGTACAATGAAAATTTGTTGGTCTGATCCCAGTCTGAGAGGCAACCAATATTTCTCTTTCTTTCTCAAACCCTTCCTTTCTTTCTAAAATCAATAAACATATCCTCACCATTTTCCTCTGGGACTAACCCAATAAATTCTTCCTCTCATTTCTAATCTCATTCCCATCACCATTCATCTACTATAGCTGGGGTGGGGAACATCCTGCCCAAGGCCATATAAGGCCCACAAAATCATTTGGTCTGGCCTTGTAAAGGCATTAGGGGTGAGTTAATTAAAAGTCTGACTAAATATAGCAGGCTAATTTTTAAGTTGATAATTCTGTATGGCCTGAAAATTATGTTATAAATATCCAAATGGCTCTTGGCAAAAAAAAAAAAAAAAAAAAGGTTCCCCACTTCTATTCTATAGTGTGGGCTCTAAAAATGCAGTGTTTAGTAAATAGGTGAATAAGCCACATGCAGCTACTGAGCACTTTAAAAATAGCTAGTCTCAACTGAGATGACTATAAATGTAAAATATACAATGAATTATAAAAATTTAGTAGAAGAAAAGCAAAATGGCTCATCAATAATTGTTTATATTGATTACTGTTTGAAGCAATATTTGGATACATTGGGTTAAGTAAAATATATTATTAAAATAAATCTCACCTGTTTCTTTTCATTTTTTAGTGTGGCTAGTAGAACACTTAAAATTACTATGTTGCTTGCATTTATAGTTTGCATTGTTTCTTTTTTGGGGAGAGGGGATGTTTCTATTGAATAGAGTTACTTTAGTCACACTGATCTGAAGTAAAAATCTGGTCATGTCACTCTCTTTTAAAGAGATTTCCTCAAAGACTTTCCAGACCTAAATTTAAGAAAACAAAAACAAAAACAAAAAACAAAAACCCCAACTTCTTAATTTGGAATAAGGAACATAGCTGAGGTAGCCTCAACTTCATCTTTCTATGTTTATGTGCACTAAACTCCCGGCCAGGTACTAAGACTGTCACACTATACTACTTACTATTACTGAAATACACCATGTATTTATGTCTTGGATATACACGTTTCTTCTGCCAGAAATTGCCTTCCAAACCTCATTCTGTAGAAGTTCATCCTTTATTTAAGACCTTACCCAATTTTTAGTGGTGGAACTATTCTGACTCCTAGGTAGCCATAGGCTGGGTCATTAACTCTACCATAAAAGTGTCTCTTGTGTATCTTGCCTTGTAAAATAAAAACAAGCCCAACACAAAAAGAATAAAAACTAGTTCCCCACATAATACAAAAATCAATGAATAAATGGTATACTTTACTATAGCATACTGCTTTTTTTATCCTCCAGTATTTAAACATTTTTTTTAAATGTTAACACACAGGAGTCCCCACACCTCTCTGCTCACCTCCTATTTCCCCCTTCTTTGGCTTTTACCAAATTATTGTCCATGTTCCTAGGGTATGCATATATGTTCTTTAGCTATTTCCTTCACCTTCTTATTGCTTTTTTCAAACTATGCCTTTAACTCTGTTGGCAAACCGTCTTGTCTTTGCACTTGGTTTTCCACAGGATTTTTAATCCTTCTAGCAGAAGGCCTTGTACACAGAAAATGCACACTAAATAATAATGAAATTAAAGAGGAAAAGTTTAATTCCAATAATCTACAAACAAAACCATATTTTGAGTCTTACAAGACCACCATTTTGAAGCTGCCTTTTTGTTAGGAGAATAAATAAATGTCATGTTTGCGATTCTGGTTTTTATCTTATGGAAAAAGGGGACAAGGTATACTCTTTACTAAATAGAATACAAAACAATCTGAAGGTAAATTACCCAACCATTTCACCTCTCCCATATACTGGTAGACCATGGGTGAAACCTGACTTGCAGATATATTTGCATGGGCTTCCCAGAATTTATAAAAAATGTGAATTTGTTGTCAATATTTTAATATCAGTGTACTGTACATAAAATTTAGATTTCTTGCTTTTCCTGAGTGTGGGGAAGCTGAATATATGACATCAGACCCACAGTTTCATAAAGCAACAATCACATGGAATTGAGTGACAGATGATAGTTAAGTAAGATACAGCATGTGTTTTTCCAGATTGTTGCTACTCTCTAGTGTCTCACTAACTGTCAGGATGTGTGTTAGGGTTTACAAGTAATCAATGAACTTATACTATCGTTTTCCTTCTGAACAGCCTATTTCATTTATTTACTTTATGAGAGTGGTTCCCATGAGCACTTCAGTGTGTACTCCTACTATAAATAAAATGAGCAGTAATATGCTAATTTACTAGGTGTATTGGTTAATAACGTGGATTTTGTAATTAAAGAAAACATGGTAATTTCAAGAGAAAACATCAAAAATACTTTATTCAAAGTAATGTCCATCACTAGCTACACACTCCCCCATCTTTCAGGTAATTTGTGGATACTGTCCCAATATAACTTTTCTTGCTTTAAGGCAAACCTTTTGGAAACCCAATTTTCAACTTCTTCATATACTGTATTTTAAAGTGCTGCTCAGAAAGCACGTGTGCCATCGATTGGAATAAGTGGTAATCAGAAGGAGCAAGGTCTGGTGAATACAGCGGGTGGGTTAATACTTCTCAATGTCTTTAACTGGTCTTGAAGTGTGTGATGGTGTGTCATCATGAAGCAATATTACTTTGCCATGTCTTCTGGCACATTCTGGGGGCGTTAGGGAAGACCAAATGACTGAAGAGCAGGCTGTGTGGGGTGACCAGGCTGGCGAGGAGGGGGCAGTTGGGTCAGCAGGGGGGAACAGTAAGAGGCAACCAGGCCAGCAACGGGAGGGGAGGGCAATTAGGGGCAACCAGGCTGGCAGGGAGGGGGCAGTTAAGGGTGGAGCAGGCTGGCACACTGAGGCAGTGAGGGGCGATCAGGCCAGCAGCCAGGGGGAGGGAGGCAGTTAGGGACGATCAAGGTAGTTAGGTAGGCGAGCAACTAGGAGCCAGCAGTCCAGGATTGTGAGAGGGATGTTCAACTGCCAGTTTAGGCCCCATCCCTGGGATTGGGCGTAAACCAGCAGTCGGACATCCTCCGACGCGTCCCAAATGGGAGAGGATGCAGGCGGGGCTGAGGGGACCTCCCCGCCCCCCACCCCACATGAATTTTGTGCACCGGGCCTTTAGTAACAGTAATAATTGAGGGACAGAATGACAACCAGTTACTCCTAAGGTCAAAAAGGTTCCATACTCATTATGACAGTCTCGTGTCACCAGAGAAACAGTTCCACTTATCTCTATGGCCACCATACCCACACTAGAAATATGGAAGATCACTCACTAATTTAAAGATCTGCAACTTCAGAGTTAATATTACAGCCTGGTTCTCTAGAACACAGATGGACAGACTACAGTACTCAAATGATGTTCAAGAAGGAAATACTTGACCTTCTATTTATACCTACTTTTAGACTTACACAAGAAATAAAAGCTTTATTAAAATTAATATACCACTGAAACCCATGCTGGACCTCCAGGTCAGAGAGTCATGTTAGTATAGCATGCTAGGTGTCCTAAAGATATGAGGAATCCCACAACATGGAAGGTTAGACAGTATTATCTTCACCTATTCTTTCCCTTTTAGTATTTACTTATTACAATGTGAATGTAACTGGCCAAGTGACTTTATGGAAAAGGTTGTCTAGTTTTAACCAAACTTTCACAAAATGGACAAGTGGCTTAAAATATCTTCAGAAACTACACTGATAATACAAAAACTCATGTCCAAAGAGAAAATGGAAGAATTAACACCAGCTTCATTATAAGGTAAAAATGGACTTCACTTAACCAAATAATAAGAAGGTGGCCCAAAAGAAAAAGAAAAAAATCAGATGAGTATCTGAAGTAAAAACTTAAAAATATGAATGGAAATTTACCAATTATGTCATATGCCTTAAGATGCTCACATACTAAAATATGCATTTATAGATACACATTGGGGCTCTGTACATAAAATTTTACAGATAGGGTTCCATGATAAAAAAAAAGTTTAATGATTCCTAATATTTTCTATGAGTTATTTATCCCACAGACAGAGTCCAAATCCTTACACCTATTCCTAAACCTCGCTTTGCACATTAAGTGTTCTACGGGAAACACTGATTGATACTCATCTAATTTATGTGTACCTTTTGTTTCTAGTGTAGGGTCTTCACTGCTATTTGGTTTCATCATTAATCTGATGTCAGCTACTTAAATTTCTTTCTGTCCAAGGGACAGTTTAGAAAAATGAAATGTATAATTGAAATCTCCAGAAAGAGATCTAAAAGCATACTGTATTTAAGTGTTTATGTGCAAAACCAAATGTATCTCTTTTTGCTCTTTTACAAAATCAGATTATTAGTATTGAAAATGAACTATCAGCCCCCGCCAGTTTTGCTCAGTGGACAGAGCGTCAGCCTTTGGACTAAAGGGTCCCAGGTTCGATTCTAGTCAAGGGCATATGCGGGCTTGACTCCCAAAAGGGGCATGCAGGAGGCAGCTAACCAATGATTCTCTCTCATCATTGATGTTTCGATCTCTCTCCCTCTCCTGAAAATCAATAAAAATATACTTTAAAATGAACTCTCACAGCATGTTTGCCTTTATAATCAGTAAGATTAGAGTCTAAAGTTAAAGTATGTTTTTATGAGTCAAAGTCTGAAGCATTTACTAAAGATATTTATTAGGAAAAAAATAATTTTGCTGATATTTCAGTTTATTCCCACTGAGCAGAGAAGTCAGTTACAAAGTGCTTCAGTTTCTTTCATTCTTTCTTTTTTTAAAAAATCCTCAACTAAGGATATTTTTCCATTGATTTTTAGGAAGAGTGGAAGAGGGAAAGACACAGAAACATCGATGTGAGAAACACATTGATTGCTTGCCTCCTGCACGAGCCCCGTCCAGGGCATTGATTGGGGAGGAGCCTGCAACCAAGGCATGTGACCTTGACCAAAATAAAATCTAAGACCCTTCCATCTGCAGGGCAATGCTCTATCCACTGAGCCAAACTGGCTGGGGACAAAGTGCTTCAGTTTCACCCTTCTACCATCTCTGTTTATAAAATACTATCATAGAAAGTTCTGAATAGCCTCCTAGCTCAGTTCCATAATCCTTAAGAATTTTGATTATGAGAAATAAACTTGAGTTCTGCTGAAATAAACAGACATTTTTTGTTAACTATTAATTATTATATGTTGAAAACATCTTTACGTCATTTCTATTCTCAAACAATTAAGCTGAGTACGGAACTAGAAATTTCTGGGGAATCTAAATACATTTATTTTAAAATCATTTCAGACTACTGTATTATTTTTATGTCTTTTGGAATGAATCAATATCCTGATTATTGAGCTGTCTGTCTGTCTTTGCTGTTGCTATTAATCCTCTCTGGAGGATATTTTTTCACCATTGATTTTTAATTTAATTTATTTTAGAGACAGGAAGGATAGAGACATCAGTAATGAGAAGCATTGATTGACTGCTCCTGCACGGTCCCTACTGGGGATGAGGTGCAACTTGGGCATGTGCCCTGACCAGGAATAGAACCCCAACCTCTGGTTCATGGGTTGATGCTCAACCACCAAGCCACACTGGCCAGGCTTTCCATTAATTTTTAGAGAGTAGAAGGGAGAGGAGGAGACAGAGAGAGAGAAACATCGATGTGAGAGACATTGATGGATTGTGTGCCCCCTGACGGGTGGGGATGGAGCCTGCGACCTAAAATTGAACCAGTAGTCCACTGAGAAAAACTGTCCAGAGCATGGCTAGCTGTCTTTGAAGTGAGTCTGTCACTTCACAGAAAGCTGATAGTATTTGTTGCCCCTGATATAATTTGAGCTTTCAGATGAAAATAAATTTTCTTTGCTTTAGGATATTTGATGTAGACTCAGCTTGAAAGTTATTTCCCCCGTCTAGTGCTTTCATAGTCATCTCTCTGTCTGGCAGTTTTATGGTCATTTCTACCTGGCCTTCTGAATACGCCAGCCTACCAACAGTACGTTAGGATAGGGCCCTCACATTATCAACATAATAGTTGGAACTTCTTTCCAAATTTATTTCCTAGAGCTGGGAACAGTCCTCCCACCTGTTTCTATTCCATTCCTGGTCCCTAATGATGTTCTTATATAACAACAGCAATTCTCAATGGGTGGTCTGAGGATCTCTGGAAGTACCCAAGACTCTTTCAGGGAGTCCATGAGGTCAAAAATATCTTTATAATATTACTAAGAAATTGTTTGCCTTTTACACTATGTTGACATTTGCACTGATTTAAGCAAAGGCTTTGGTGGGTAAAAACCTCTGGGCTTTGGTAAGAATGAGCAATAACATCAAACTGTTATGTACTTGCAGTTAAAAAGAAAAAGCCAGTTTCACTTACAAATGCTTTTGATGAACCAGTAACAACCATTATTTTATAAAACCCTGACATTTGAGTCTTCTTAATATTCTGTGATGAAATAGGATGCAAAAAGAAAGACTTTCACTGCATACCAAAACACAGCGGTTGTTATCTCCAGGAAGGTATTTAAACAATTGAATTGTCTGCTGAACTAGTTGCTTTATTCCTGAAACACCATTTTTACTTAAAAGGATAAGTAATAGACAAAATATAGTTATTCAGACTTGGAAATTGGCAGGTATTTTTCTCAAAAATGAATGAAGTGAGCCTTTCAACTCAAAGAAAACTGGCAGGATTTGTTGCCATTGAAGTTATTCAAGCTTCCAAGTGATTTATTGCTGTTCTCTTAAAAAAATAAATGTTTTTTAATGTGTCAGCTTAAATTTCTAATATGGTAAATATTGATAGACACAACCCACATAAACAAAAGCTTCTTCAAAGTCTATAACATTTAAGAGCATAAAGGAGTTTTGAGATCAGTGTCTGAGAATCACTGTATGAGAGCATTGCTCTGTTGTTGTAATTTTCCCTTTTATATTTTATCAGAGATTGCTATTTGTATGTGTGGGGATGAATGTGTATATGCTTGTGTGTTCTGAAAGCACTGACAATACTTATATTTTGCCTATGAAAATGACATCCAACTTACCCCATGAAAGTGCTCATGGTAAATACTAAGAGGATTCCAGGTAGGAAAAACAGAGGACAGGGGAAAAACAGAGGGTAGGGGGGAAACAAAGAGCAAAGGAAGGGGGTAGGTGAGTGAGTCAATGAGTCTATTAACAAGTTTTAAGTGCAGAGTTTCCTGGTGGACACAAAATGATATTTGAAATCCCTTTCCTTTTCTGAAATGGGGGATAGGGCGAATAAACACAGGGTTAAGAGAAAGATAAGTTGCCTAAACAGTCTGTGTTACAGACTGTTGGTCTAAAAATGTAAAAGTTAAGCAAGTGATTAAGACAAAAATCAGTCTATATATAACTCTCTCCCCATAATGCAATACGGTTTATATTTTCTGGAGTGCTCCACTGCACATATTGAAACCCGGTCCCTATTTGCAAAACTCTTATAGTCTATTTGGGATGTTAAATATTTTACATAAACTATTTCGTATTTCTGAAAGTTTGTGATTTAAAGAAATTGATATGTGTAATGCTCCAATGGTTATAGGTTTTCTTACGGGTTTTCACTCCAATTTTCCTGGATAATAAATTATCCCAAAGTAATGTTTTTAAAGACATAAATATAAAATCAGAAAAAACTTCAAACTTGATATATGAATCAAGAAGATCCTACTTGATTTAACTCTTAAGATCTTACCATAAATATACATCTAACAAACAAGAAAATAATTGCTTCAGATACCTTATCTTTTGTTTTTCATGCTTCAAATTTTTGGTAATGTTTTCAATAATTTATTAAAAGACCAGTTATAAACTGGTATCAAAATGAGTAAGAACAGACTGGTAAGAGTCCTGGATAAACTGGTATCAAAATGAGTAAGAACAGACTGGTAAGAGACCAATAATCATGGGATATCAGGTAAATTACTTAATTTCTCTCAACTTCAGTAACATGGGATAACAACCTCATATATTGTCAAGAGGATTAAATGAGAAAATATAGGTCAAGTCCTAGCACATATATTGTATTTAATAAATATCTCCTTAATAATGAGAATAAAGTCGACCAGCACTGACAAAAATATTCAGAGATGGTTATTGATAATTTCAGAATTATTATGGTTAATAATTTTACTATTACTAATTTTAAAATTCAAGCTAATTAGTCTGTAATTCCTTATGTAAGCCACAAACAGTACCTCTTCTATAACTGTGTGTGTGGAATTAGAAATGCACATTACCCAGATTCCTTAAGGGCTAAACATTTGTTCCGTGTCTACCCTACACAAGACAGCAGCAAGAAAGTCCAAAATACAGTGTTAAATATTACAAAGAGATATTTTAATGAAAAACTTTTATCTAAATAGTATAGATATCTGACTATAAAGAATCAAATTCAATTCACCAAGGAAATATAAAATATTTTTAAAAAGCTGCTTTGATGAAATTAGGTCTGGACTTTTATTTCCTTCCGTGTTCAACTCCTACACTTGGGGTATCTATTCTTATCTACATTTTATATTGTCACCTTGATAGACTGACTCAAGGCAGGAAAACATGCTGAAAGACAAATGAAAAGCATATAATATTATATTACCATTTCTAAAGTTTAAAATATCTAATAGAAAATAGTGATCTTAAAGGACCAGGAGATATGTATGTCAGACAATTAGTGCTTAATCGTATTCACCATGCCTAGTCTTTTAGAAACACAGCATCTCAGTCCTGGAAAAAAATACAACTAAAAACTGTTCAAGTACATTATCATCATTCACATATTTATATATTAACCCAGTCATTCCAACAGCCCTATAAAGTATTGATTTTCCCATACAAATGTGACAAAAATTCATCCACTTTTACTGAATAACACAGAGAGAACTAAGAGGCAATGCCACTGCCAGGTACTATAACTAGGGGCCAGGAGTACATAAAAATATAAAAGTAAAACATATATATATTTTGCTTCTAAACTGCAGCCACCATATTATATACATGGTGGCTGCAGTTTAGAAGCAAAATGAAAATGCTTCTGCTCCAGCAATTGTATTTTTATTCTGGCAATAAATATTTACTGGTCATCTTGCCTTCATGTCTATGAGGCATTCGGATTTGTAATCCCCTGAAAGGTACATATTATCAGGTTATATCTAGTCTAACATCATCTAAAACCTTGCCAGTGATAAGCTGATTTGGGGAATTATTCTTTTAGTTATATGGATGGTAAGTAGTCTTTATCTAGATTTTAGATATTTGTAAACTTATTTATTGACTATTTTTGAAGGTAACCTCCTAACACACTTCAATCAATGCCTTGTGAAACTAACAATTCATTCAAAACGCATTTGAAAATTCCTATCATGGACCCTTCTCCTATAGAACCTTTTTTTAAATCATTCATTCCCTGATGCCAAGATGTTTTCTCCATTTTCCAAACCATTTCTTCTCTCCTTTGATGGCAGAAAGCTGCTGAATCTCTAGCCCATATTTAAATTTAAAACCTAGATCCATATATCTGTCTATATGATTCCTCCACTTATTTGATGTAAAAGACCACAAACTAAATATATCCAAACCCTTACATCAAAAATCTTCTTTTTCTTATCAATTTAACTTGGATAACAGTGCCACTATCAGCCCAAGTCAGAAATATGGCAGTCATCTTAGAGTCCTAGTCCTTCCTCTTCTTCACGTCCAGATGTAGTCTAATTGCTAAATTTCTCCTCTCTATTCCCACTGTAATTAATGTTAGGTCCTCATTATTTTTCAAGCAATCGGTTTCCTCTCATTTATGACCTTTTCAATCCCCTACACTACTAACAAAATTAGGATTTTTTTAAAAGGCAAATCTAATCATATCATTCACATGTTTAAACACTTTAATGAGTTGCTACCTTATGGTAGGAATCCTGGGTTTAAAGAAGCTAAACTATCCAATAAAATACTGTACCTCAAATCCTGTATACTACCCATGCCCATTTTTCTAAGGAAAGGGCTCAGAGGTTAAGACCCATTGGCAGATAGAATAAACACCACAAACTATTCTGGCAAGCCCTTTGAAACCTTTCAGAATCATCTCAAACCATATCCTCCCTCCCAGTCTGTGTTCCAACCAACCCCAAATATAGGTTATTTCCCCAAAAATGTATATACATATTTTATAAAGACAGTGTTTACTAAGATACATTTTCTCTTCAAAATTGAGCAATCAGCTGTTAAAGTGTATATACATTTTGGGGGGACACTCTGCTTTAAGCTCTCAAATAGACTATGCTTCTTCAACTTTTCACACCACTAAACATAAGGTTCCCTTTGTCGGGAAAGTCACTCCCCTGTGAACAAGTACTCATCCTTCAAGTATTATTTCTTTTATGAAATTCTCTGTTTCCTCTGAGCCAGTGATCGGCAAGCTGCGGCTCGTGCGGCTCGTGAGCCACATGAGCCACATGAGCCGTGGTTTGCCGCTCTGTTAACTAATGAGTTTGCCGACCACTGAGCTAGACAAAAGGGTCAAGAATAAAAGCTACTACTTCTCAAAAGGCTCAGGTAATTTTCTCCTCATTTAAGATACATTGCCCTAGCCCAGTAGTTGGCAAATTCATTAGTCAACAGAGCAGCAAACTGCGACTTGTAAAATTGATTTGTCCTTCCTTTCACTTACTACATCTTGCTTATACCTATACCTTTATTATGGTACTAGAGGCCTTGTGCACGAAATTCGTGTCCTTCATCCCAGCCTGCTCCCTCGCAAATATGGGACCCCTTGAGGGATATCTGACTGCCTGTTTAGGGCCGATCCAGGTAGGTGTTTATTCTATCTGCCAATGGGCAGTTGGACGTCTTCTCATAATCTAGGACTGCTGGCTCCCAACTGCTCACCTGCCTGCCTTCCTGATTGTCCCTAACCGCTTCTGCCTGCCAGTCTGACCAGCCCCTAACCACTCCCCTGCCAGCCTGACTGATGTCTAGCTGCTCCCCTGCCAGCCTGTTTGCCCATAACTGCCCTCCCCTGTGGGCCTGGTCACCTCTAACTGTCCTCCCCTGCAGGCCTGGTCACCCCTAACTGCCCTCCCCTGCAGACCTGGGTCTCCCTCAACTGCCCTTCGCTGCAGGCCTGATCACCCCCAACTTCCCTCCTCTACCAGTCTGGTCATCCTTAACTTCCCTCCCCTGCAGGCTTGATCACCCCCAACTGCCCTCCCTTGCAGGCCTGGTCCCTCCCAGCTACCCTCCCCTGCTGGCCATCTTTGTGGTAGCCATCTTGTGTCCACATGGGGGCAGTCATCTTGTGTGTTGGAGTGATGGTCAATCTGCATATTATTCTTTTATTAGATAGGATAGAGGCCTGGTACATGGGTGGGGGCCAGCTGAAGGGTGTCCTGGCTCAGGGTGGGTGTTCCCTTGGGGGTTGGGGTGGCCTGGGAGAGGGGTCTGTGGTGGTTTGCAGGCTGGCCACAACCCCCAGTGACCCAAGAGGAGGCCCTGGTATCTGGGATTTATTTATCTTCTACAATTAAAACTTTGTAGCCTAGAGGGGAGCCAAGCCTTCTGCTTGCTCTGTGGCAGCAGACACTGAAACTTTGTTGCCTTAAGTGGGGACCTGGTCGGCTAGAGTCTGTGGAAAGCTTGGCTTCCTCCATCGCTAGGGGCAACCCAAGCCTTCCTCTTGCTTCTCTATGGCTATAGCCATCTTGGTTGGATTAATTTGCATACTCACTCTGGCTGGTGGGCGTGGCTTGGGTGTAGCAGAGGTTCTGTCAATTTGCATATTACTCTTTTATTAGGTAGGATTATGATATATGTTTATATGTTTTTTTTTAATTCTCACCAGAGGGTATGTTTTTATTAATTTTCATGTCTTTCTTAATAGTTCATGAAGAAAAGACCATATTTTATTCATGTTTGTGTACTAGTGCTTAGCACAGCACTTATACACAGATTAATATGCAAATCAACTGAACAGCGCAAGGAATGGTCGCTATGATGTGCACTGATCACCAGGGAGCAGATGCTCAATGCAGGAGCTGCCCCCAGTGGTCAATGCGCTCCCACTTGAGAAGCACTGCTAAGCCAGAAGCCAGGCTCAGTGATGAGCACAGTAGCGGTGGCTGGTGGGAGCCTCTCCTGCTTCCCCTGCAGCGCTAAGGATGTCCAAATGTCAGCTAAGGCCCGCTCCCTGAGGGCTTCAGGACTGCGAGAGGGCACAGGCTGGGCTGGGAGACTCTCCCCAACCCCAGTATACCAATTTCCTGCATCGGGCTTCTAATATATAATTCAAACTCAAATACTTGTTGAATAAACTTTCACTACACCATTAACAAGGAATAATCTTTTCATAAAAAGTTCTATGTAGTAATAAGTTGTTCAAACTAACAATAGTATTTCCTTAAAAAACTTTAAAAGGATAGTGAAAATATATTGGCTACAAACATTTATCAATTTACTGTTTTGAAATATTAAAAAGTACACCTGTTTTTAAAAAAAAGATAGACCAATAATAAAAGCACAAAATACAAACTACCTCTTTGTGTAAGTAAAAATTTAAATTTAATTGTAATCCTTAACGAGACTAAATCTACTAGGTATAAGACTTTTTCCAAAACCTTTATATTTTATTAGCTTAGTTAAATGTGATTTTTCACCTGCAATTTAAGTTTTTGAACTTAAGATTCAATTAATAGTTTTCTTTATATTTAAATCTGGACCTAGGCTTCCAGGACCCTAAATAAATACATGTATGTGTCTTTGAAATAGGTATTTGTGTGAAATCAGCACAGTGTCAGTTTTCAGAAAACACCCAATGAAACTGGGGGAAAGGGAGGGAACAGGGTGTAAGTAGGAAATCAAATGGGAGTACCCATTAGAGAATCTGAGTGTCTGTGTTACTAAAAAAAAAAAAAAAAAACACCCTGGGTAGGTTACTTAAAACAGGAAATCGAGAAAGTCCTTAACTCTTCACTACCGTAGCACTGACAGGCAGGGTTCAAGAGTTTGGTGTAAATTTTGCTCGCTCTAAAAACAACTTGCCCGCACACGCTGGACAGACGCCAGCCGCCTATTAATGTTCGCCCGAGTATCAGCACGAAAATATGTACCAGGCCACGAGGGCTGAAGAAACCCTGCGGTGCCTGGTGTATTCGCTGACTCTGTCAAGGTCGGATCAGTAAGTCTCCTTTGATGTTAATGATGATTGAGTGAGCCTTCCCGGGAAAGGGAGTAAAAGCGGACTCGGAAATACTTAGATGCTCGTTACCTACTTAAACGTGAGGGCGATGCCTCGCGTGGGTTTAAGTGAAGCGAGGTGCGTTTTGGTTAAAAGGCCTCTCCACCTCCGCCCCTCTCGTCTCCCCGCTGCCATCCCCGCCAGCTTTCCCGGACCCTGTTTATTTATTTTTATTTATTTTTAAATCCATTTTTTTTTTAACTTGGAGCCAATCTTAGAAACAAATCAGTGAGTGAGTGCCCGTCAAGTTCGCTCGACCAGGCGCGACCAGCTTTGGAGGGAGCGGCCTCCGGTCAGCGCAGGGCCGGAGAGCACGGGCCGGCCCGGGCGCAGGCGGCGGCGGCGGCGGCGGGGCGATCCTGCCCGCCGGGTTTCGGTTCGACCTCAACAGGAAGTTTTCCCTCCCGTCGCGGGAAAGAGGGAAACACTCCCACGGGGGCACCCAGAGGTGAGCGTCCGTGCGGGAGGGCGGCTCCCCGCCGGAGCCGGGGCGCCGAGGGGCTGGAGACTCAACCCCGACCGCCGCGCCCCCGCCCCGCGCGGGCCCAGGCCGCGGCCTCTCGCGCCCGCCCCGCCCATGCCGCTCGCTCCCGGGAGGTGGCCCCGACGCCGGGTGCAGCGCGAGTCGGGCTGCGCCCTCACTCCTGGGGCTCCCAGCCTCCAGGCCGAGGGCGCCGGCGGCCGGGCCGGAGAGGATGCCCGGGCGGCAGCGGCAGCGGGAGCGGCGGCGCGATTCCCGGCCTGGCCGGCGCGGGCTGCACTTACCCACTCGAGGACCTTGATGAAGCCGAGTGGCTCCTTCAGCGGGTTGAGGTTGAGCTGGAAGGAGGACATCCTCTGCGGGAAGGAGGGAGAGAGACACAATCAGGACGGCTGGGCGGAGGAGGAGGAGGAGGAGGAGGACCGGCCAGACCCAGCAGTCCAGCGGCGAGGAAGGGCAGGCGGGGCGGACTCCGGGAGGCGGACCCTGGAGGCCGCGGGGCGGGGCGGGGCGGGGCGGGGCGGCGGCGGTTGAGCCGCTCCCCGGGGCGCTGGGGCGGAGACTGAGAGGCGCGGTGGCGGTAGGTGAGGGGCGGACAGGGGCTGGGAAGGGGAGGAGCTTTCCTGGGCCGCACCTGGCCGAGCCGGCTGATCCGCTGGCCAACCAAATAGATGTTGGACGCCATGCTGTGTGCGCCGCGCCCCCTTCCCCCGCGAAGTCCGGGCCCCCACCCCCCGCCCCGCGCTGCGTCCCCTCCGGCGCATGCGCGCGCCCACCCCCCGCGTCTGCGCAGTGACGGCCGCCGCCCTGCGCCAAGTGCCTGTGCGTGAGTTCGTTGGGATCCCGCCTGGAAGAACGGCGGTCCTCTGCCACCCACTTTCTCTTCAGAGTCCCCGACTTTTTGATGGACTTAGAAGGCATTGGTAGAGACGCAGCCGCGTTTCCAGGCTGGCGGCTAGAGGCCTTTTACGAAAATGGTGGAGAACAACGGATCTGGGGCGACCGTGATGTAGGTATCCCAGAAGCGTATTCACCAAACATTCTTACCGAAATGAAGCTTGTCGTCCGAGTTAGTGCTGGAGTTAGGGTTGCAAATGTCGGAGAAAGGTAATACCTAATAGAAAAAGACTTGGACGCACAGAGTCCTCACGACCCACCGACTCACCCCTCCTATCCTGTCGTCATGTCCTCCCGCCGCTTGGGACGCTCTGGACGTGCTATTGGAAGGCTCATCCCGTTCCCCTTTTTCAAGATTCCACTGCGGCGACGCTTGCCTCTGGCACCCAGTTACCGGAGGCCCGAGGTGCAGTGATCGCCTCGTTGGCTTCCCCAGTACCTAGGAAGTTCGCCGAGGGCTGGAATGGTGGCCTCATGGCATGTCTGGATTGTAAGGTAGTTGACACTATAGAACACACCTAAGTAACGAAGAAAGGAATTTAGCGCGAAAGGGTCCCAATATCAACTTCCAAGTACTTGCCCATATACGCACCGATTTCCCAAGCACCTGTGAATTAGCCATTTCCTCGCCACTGAAGTTATTCTGGAAGGCTTTGACAACTTACTGACGGTCTTTCTAAGACTCACCCTGGCTCTTTTCAGGCCTATTTACCCCCTCATTTGCTTCCCAGCGAATGCCTAGAACGCATTGCTACTTCCTGGTCAACGGAGACAGTCTTACTCTTTTTGTCCTGACTTGCATTCCTCAATCTCCAGCACAGTGCCCAGTGGGCACCTAGTGGATGGTTGCAGATTACTCTTACTAAATAAATCAGTGATGCCTCTCGGTAGAAAGTGACCATGCATGGTACCCAGTGCACCTGAGACCACTCTAAGCGCTACTCTGGGTCTTATAGCTTTCCTTTCTTTTCTGCTTTGTTTCTGCACCTTTTCTCCTGGCACCCAGTTATCAGAGTCCCAAAACGGGCCTCCTTGCTACTCTTTGTATTCTCTTTAGCCCACTTTTCTAAACTTTTCTACTCCCATTCTGTTGAGGCTTTTTGGATGAGCACCTAGGGGTAGGTTGTGGATAGTAGTCCTATATGGCTTGCGGTTCATATTCTCAAAGATTCAAAGTAGACTCCCATGTTATTTCCAAAAGAGAAAATACATGGCAGATGAGAACTATGTTGATGTTCTTTTTGCAACATTACTTATAAACTTTAAAAATCTAACTGTGAATCTGTAACTTTAAAAATATACTATAATTTAGTAACCCAGTTTAGGCATTTCTCCATTTTCCCCCCATCTTTTGAAAGTTTAAGCAATTGGAATTAGCCAGGCTCTTACTCAACTTATGAAATTAACTTTCTATTTCCTCTTCTGACTAGTTGCTTTTTCTCCTGCTGCTTGTTCATGCCAAATAGCAGAAAGCATGGTTATTCTCTGAAATCCTTTAGTGCTAGAGTAAATACATTGAACTTTAATAAGTTATATACCTTGGCCATATGCCAATATTTTTTAAAAGATAGAGACCACTTACAGTGAGCAGAAGAATATCAGGTCACTTGTCAGAACTCAATCATAGGATACTGGTGGCCTGGTGCACAAAATTCATGCACATTAAAAGGGGATTCAATTTAATATTGCTATTTGTCCTTTCTCTATAATGGAAGTGTCAGAGATGAAAGAAAATTAGTAAAATATGTATGAAAAACTTCCTCCTGTCAAAGTCTGGGGTACACCACAGGACCCAGAGTCAAGTCCCTGCCCACGCACATGTGCCCCAAAATCAGAAACCTAGACCCAGCTGCCGCCTCCCCCATTGGGCTAGATCCAGCCCCAGCCAGCCCCATCCTTGTCAATCTCCCCCCGGTAAGGGGTGTAGCCTTAAGTACCCTGGCCCAGCACTGGATGGGGGGGCATGGCCTGAGTTCCCCCACCCCAGCACTCGGGGTGCACCTTGAGGTCCCTGTCAAGCCCGGCTGGTTGAGGGGCATGGCCTGAGGTCCCCTGTCAAGCCCACCTGGTGGGGGGCATGGCCTGAGGTCCTCTGGCCTGCTGCTGGGCAGAGGGAGTAGCCTGAGGTCCCCTAGCCCAACACCAGGAAAGGAAGGCACCTTAAGGTCCCCCATCAAGGTCCCCATCTGGTGCCAGGGCGGGGGGCACGACTTGAGGTCCCCTGTCAAGCCCCATGGAGGCAGGGGAGAGCGTAGCCTCAGGTTCCTGCTGATTGCTCATTAAGGCTCCTTATGGGAACTTGGCCTCAGCTATGGGTGCAGCCATCTTTGTGATGGAGTGATAGTCAATTAGCATATCCCTTCTTTGTTAGATAGAATGGCTGGGCAAACCAAAGCAGAGGGGAGCTACAGCTGTTACCTGCAGTTGCATAAAGCCCAGCACTGCTTCTGCCAGTCAGCTAAGCTCAGAGGAGCTCCTACTTTCCTGAAAAGGAGCTGGTAGTGGCTGGCAGAGATCTGATTAGGCAATCAGAGGGGTGTGGATTTTTATTTACAACTAGTGACCTGGTGTACGGATTCATGCACATTGAAAGGAAATTAATTAAAAGGTGGCCAGGGAGTAGGACTGGGAGAGAAGGGCTGGACATAATCTGGAGCCAACCTCCCTTGGTCCCTCCCTATTGTCTGTGGAGTGAGCAGGTGGGATCCCTTGGCCTGGCCTATGGGGATCCTGCTGAAACTGGCTTTCCAAGATCCCCCAAGGGGTCCCGGAGTGTGAAAGGGCACTCTGCAAAGTTTCTGTCGTACAAGGTGTGGGATGCAAATGCAAGTGTTCAGTAAACCAGATTCAGGGCTGACAGTGTGTCTGAGCAACCACATAAGCCATGGTCAAAGGTGGAGTGGTGCAGCCTCTTGAGGAATCGGGCTCCCTCCTCTCTGGTTTTGGGGTGCATCACCTAAGAACTACAACTGCCAAGTCACTGCAGCTCGGCAGCAGTGGGTTAGTGAAGGTGACTAAATGAGTGAACAAGCAGGCTATGTGAGGTGACCAGGCTGGGAAGGGAGGCAATTGGGGGTGACCAGGCCAGCAGGGGGGGGGGCAGAAATTAGGGGTGATCAGGCTGGCATGCCGAGGCAGTGAGGGGTGATCAGGCCAGCAGGTGGGGGCAGTCAGGGATGGCCAGGCATGCAGACAGGTGAGCAATTAAGGAGCCAGGATTGTGAGAAGGATGTCCGACTGCCGGTTTAGGCCTGATCCCTGGAATTGGGCCTAAACCAGCAGTCAGATATCCCCTGAGGGGTCCTGGATTGGAGAGGGTGCAGGCTGGGCTAAGGGAACCCATCCTCTAGTGCACATATTTCGTGCACTGGGCCTCTAGTAAAATTATATAAGCTTCAAGTGTAGAAGCCTATATAATTCTATAATGCATCATCTGTACACCTGTATCTAAAGTCAAGTCTCCTTCTCTCACCATTTATCCCCCTTTAACCTGCTTCTAACTCATTCAACCTCCCTTTCCCTCTGGCAGTCAACATATTATGGTCTGTGTCTTTGAGGTTTTTTTTTTGTCTTTTCTTAATCTCATCACCTTTTTCATTCAGCCCCCCAATCTCTTCCCCTCTTATAGCTGTCAGTCTGCTCTCTGTATCTCTGAGTCTGGCTTCTTTCACTTAGCACAATACAGTGGAATCTGGGTTCTCAAATTTAATTCATTTCAGAAAGTTTTTCGAGAAGCGATTTGCTAGAAAAGAATAATTTTTCCCCCATTAGAAATAATGTAAATTGAATTAATTTGTTCCAGACGCCTGAAATGATTGTTTTAACCTTTTTTATAGACAGTACATGTCTTATGTACTGTTTAATCTGTAAACAAACACTTCTTAAATTAATCAAACCATCCCTTACTAGCCTTAAACAAATTACTTTCAGCACTCATTCCAGAGGTGTCTTTTAGGAAGTCAGAATGTGGCACTTTATCAAATGCTTAAAATATATATATATTTGACTTTTTTACAGAGAGGAATGGGGAGGAATAGAGAGTTAGAAACATTGATGAGAGAGAAACATCGATCACCTGCCTCCCACACACCCCCTTCTGGAGATAGGTCCACAACCAAGGTACATGTACTGACTGGAATTGAACCTGGAACCCTTCAGTCTGTAGGCTGATGCTATATCCACTGAGCCAAACCAATTATGGCTAAAATGCTTTTTTTTTTTCATCTGTTGATATCAGTATGTGATTTTTATCTTTCATTTGGTTTCTGTAGTGTATTACATTTACTTACTTTCTTTTTTTAATTAATGTATTACATTTGTACATATCTTCCCATTGCCCCTCCTCCCCACTCCCATGCATGCCCTAATCCCTCAGTATTACATTTATTGATTTGCAGACATTTTTCCAACTTTGCATCCCAGGAATAAATCCCACTTATCATGATATATGATCTTTTTAATGTATTGCTGGATCCGATTTGCTAATATTTTTAGCATCTATGTTCATCAGGGATATTAGTCTATAATTTTTTTTCTTCGTATTTGTAGTGTCTGTATCTTGTTTTGGAGTTAGGATACTGTTAACCTCATAAAATGAGCTTGGGAGTGTTCCCACCTCTTGAATTTTTGGAATATTTGAGAAGGATAGGTTTTAATTCTTTGAATGTTTGGTAAAATACACTTGTGAGCCATATGGCCCAGAAGTTTCATTTGCTGGGAGTTGTTTTTTATTACTGCTTCAGTTTCGTTAATTATAATCATTCTATTCAGATTTTATGATTCCTCTTGATTCAGTTTTGGAAGATTGCATTTTTAGGAATTTATCCATTTCATCGAAATTGATCAATTTGTTGGCATATAGTTGCTCATAATATTTTCTTATAATCCTTTGAATTTCTGTGGTATCAGTTGTTACTTCTCTTTCATTTCTGATTTTATTTGGGTCTTCTCTTTTTTTCTTGATGAGTCTGGTTAAATGTTTGTCAATCTTGTTTACTTTTTCAAAGAACCAATTCTTTGTTTCATTGATCTTTTGTGTTGTTTTTAGACACTATTTCATTTATTTTTGCTCTGGCCTTTAATATTTCCTTTCTTCTACTCTTGGTTTTGTCTGTTTTTCTTTTTCTAGTACCTTTAAGTGTAGTCAGATTGTTTATTTGAGATTTTTTGTTCCTTGTAATGCTATGGATTTCCTTTTTAGGGCTGCTTTTGCTGTGTCGTATATATTTTGGTTTGTTATGTTCTCATTTCCATTTGTTTCAAGGTATCTTTTGACTTTTTCTTTGATCTCATTATTATTTATGTTATTTAGCTTTCATGTCTTTGGGTATTTTACAATTTTTTTGTGTGTGATTGATTTCTAATTTTATAGCATTAAGTTTCTTTGATCTGGTGTTTCATATAAGGCTGTTGTTTCCTTGTTGATTTTTGTCTGGAAGATCTATCCATTGATCTCAATAGGTGTTAAAATCTCCTACTATGATTATATTACTGTCAATCTCTCTCTTTATTTCTATAAATAATTGTTTTATATCTTTAGTTGCTTCTTTTTAAATATATTTTATTGTTTTTTTACTGAGAGGAAAGAAGAAGGATAGAGAGTTAGGAACATTGATGAGAGAAACATTGATCAGCTGCCTTCTGCACACCTCCTACTGGGATATGCCCGCAACCAAGGTTCATGTCCTTGAACGGAATCAAACCTGGGACCCTTCAGTCAGCAGGCTGATGCTCTATCCACTGAGCCAAACTGGTTAGGACTCTTTACGTGCTTCTATGTTGGGTGCATAAATGTTTATAAGGGTTATACCCTTTTGTTGGATTGCTCCCTTTATTATTATGTAGTCTTCTTTGTCTCTTACTATAGCATTTGTTTTAAAATCTGTTTTGTCAGATATAAGTATAAGTACCCCAGGTTTTTTTCCCCTTTTCTTTGCATGAATTATCTTTCTACATCCCTTTTCTTTTAGTCTGTGTGTATCTTTCATTCTGAGGTGGGTCTCTTGTAAGTAGCATATATATGGGTCTTCTTTTCTTATCCAGTCAGGCATCCTACGTCTTTTGATTGGAACATTTAAGCTATTTACATTTATAGTGGTTATTGAGCACTGCTGGTATGGGTCATGGTTCGGTTCCCAGTTAGGGCACATGCCTGGTTTGCAGGCTCATCCCTAGTAGGAAGTATACAAGAGACAGCCAATCAATGATTCTATCTCATTATTGATGTTTCTCTCTCTCTCTCCCCCTCTCCCTTCCTCTCTGAAATCAATAAAAATATTTTTAAATAAATAAATAAATTAAATAGTTATTGATAGGTATGTATGTATTACCACTTTATTCTTTTAACTATGTTCTGCTGTGTGTTTTCTTTCTTCTTCTTAATGAAGACCCTTTAACATTTCTTGTAAAATTAGTATGGTGGTAATGAACTCCTTTAGTTTTTCTTTTCTAGGAAACTGTTCATTTCTCTTTCAATTTAAACTGTTAATCTTGTTGGGTAAAGTAGTATTGACTGTAGGTCCTTGCTTTTTTATCACTTTGAGTATTTCTTACCCATCTCTTCTAGCCTAAAGTGTTTCTGTTGAGAAATCAGCTAATAGTCTTATGGGAACTCCCTTGTAACTGATGGTCTTTTCCTTAATATTTTAAGATTCCCTGTTTGTCTTAAAATTTGCCATTTTAATTATGTGTCATGGTGTGGATCTTTTTGGGTTTATCTTGTTTGGAACTCTGTGTTTCTTGGATTTATATGTCTTTTTTCTTCACCAGATTAAGGAAGTTTTCAGCCATGTTTCTTCAAATAGGTTCTTGATCCCTTGCTCTTCTCTTTCTAGTACCCCTATAATGTAGATTTTATTAGGCTTCATGGTGTCCTAAAGGCCCCTTAAACTATCCTCATTTTTTAAAAAATTCCTTTTGCTGTCCTTATTGGGTATTTTCTACTACCTTGTCTTCTAAATCACTGAATCAGCCCTCTGCTTTTTCTAACCTACTGCTTGTTTTTTCTAGTGTATTCTTTACTTTATATTAGTATATTGTAGTCTTCATTTCTGACTGGTTCTTTTTTTATGGTTTCTATGTACTTTTTCATGTTGTTGAAGTTCTCATTAAGTTCCTTGAGTCAGCCTTATAACTATTTTTCTGACCTCTGTATCTGGTAAATTGGTTGCCTCCATTTCATATAGCTCTTTTTCCTGGCGATTTCTCCTGTTCTTTCATTTGGGCCAAGTTTCTTTGTCTCCCAATTTTGGCTGCCTCTTTGTATTTGTTTTTATGTATTAGGTAGATCTCTTCTGTTTCCCATTCTTGGTAGGGTGGCCTTATATAGAAGATGTCCTGTGGGACCCAGTGGCACAGTCTCCTTGATCACCTGAGCTGGGTGCTTCAGGAATGTCCCTTTATAAGGTATGTGAGCCTTCCTGTTTGTAATTGAGTCTTGGTTGCTATTGGCCCATTTGTGTGTGGGAAGTACTCTCAAGCTGGTTGATTGTGAGGATTGACCTTGACCATAGTGTAGGAGATTCTGTGCAGGTCCTGGCCACTGAAGCAGAAATTGCCTCAGCAGAGTCTATCACCTTTTGGATATATCACTTGAAAAGCGAATTGGATCCTACTCTGATGTTGTCTGAAGCTGGCCACTAGGTGAGTATATTCTGGTACCTCTTGGCAGGGATTCTTGTGTAGGTCAATGTCAGATACTGTCTGTGACTGGCAACCTGTTTGGGGCAACAAAGGTATCCTCAGTTTGTGGCTGCTTCTGCTGGGCCTTGTTGTATGTGAGAAGGACCAAGGCCAGCTTCTACTAGCACTAAGCACTGGTGGTCAGCATAAAGCTCAATGCACAATGAGATCCATGTCTGCCTACCTCTACCTGCTGGCTTCTTGTTAGCCTCAGTTACTGCAGAATCTCTGGTGGTACTCCAGATGCATGAATTAGATTCTCAATGAGTCACAAGGTAAGGGAGAGTAGGTTTACCAGACTGATACAGATTAAAACTTGGTACTAGTTCTCTGTTTGAGGCCACTCAGCAAAGTTCCCAGGATATACCAAATCTATCTGTCCTCTGCTGGTTGCTCTCAGACCTTTGTGTTGGGGGTCAGGTCTTTGGGAGTCAGGGTAGAGTGTATCAGACCCAAACTGACCAAGATTTTGTTATCAGACAAAGAGATCTAGCATTGGCTTTCCTGTAGCGTGTGAATTCTTGACTGCAGGAAGATTTAACAATATGAGTCTAGGTTACTTTCAGGGTATTCTTATTAAAGTTGGGGCCAGTGAAACAAGGAGGAACTTAGCATGGAAGAAGCAAAGGAAAGCCCCAGGCAGGGCTGATTTAACTCACTGGGAAGTTAGAGAAAATGGGCCTTGGAGACAGTTCAGGGGGTTAGCCTGAGACAAGCTGCTTCCTCCCATTGCTCCCTGGTTGTAAGTCTCATAGGGATCATTAGAGTTTAGGAGATGCATGCCTGTGGGAGAAGAAGGGAAAGGGAAAGACACGGGTGTGCTCCCAGGAAGGAGAAGTTACTTGCTGGGTCCTTTGTTTTGAGGGTTTTTAATCTCTCTCTTGTGTGTGGAGAATCTTAGGGGAGGTTTCAGGGGAGGGTTTCAGCTGAATATTAATGTTTTCCAGGTGTGCTCTTTCAGGGTCTTAGTCTCTACTGATTGGTCAGCACCAGGGCCAAGTTTCCTTAGTCATTGCAACTATTCCTGGCATGGACCACCTGATTTTGCTGCTTTTCTTGGCCTGGAGTTGAAATACAACTGAGGCCTAAATGTTATCTCTAGGAAGATGCCCTTCTGTATATGACTGTAAATTACTCAGCCAGTTTGTTCAACTATCTTTCTTAGTTTTTCCATTCTACTTGCCAATGAATTTTCTTAGCTTCTTACTATCCTACCTCAATTATTTATGTGAAGGAAAGATTCTTCACTGGTTGGTCTTGGGAGGGGAAAATGGCCCCCTGTCCTAGTCCTATAGCCAAACAACTCAATCTGTTGCAGATTCTGCTGAGAGTCCAAGCTTATCAAGGCAGGACCAACTGAGTGTCAGGAAGGTGGAGCTACTAGGAGCCCAGACAGTAGGGCTAGTGGATCTTTGTGGGGGAGACGCTGCCTGTCAGGATCATGGGAAAGGGAGGTAATGGCCCTCATCCTAAGGCCACAAAACTTAGTCACTGATATGGTCTGAGTCTGCCTGGACACCTACAACCCATCTCAGGCAGCTGACTCTACAGTTAGGGTACAAGCTCTACAGGATATGGCAACAGGGAATTCCAAGTTGAGGCTACTACATTTCCCCAGGCTGTTGCTGTAAAGAGGAAAGTGCCCTGAAAAGAAAGAGAGGGACTAAGCATAGCAATTGTGGCAGCTGTCCCTTCAGCTCTGTCCCCAAAGCCACAAACCCCAGGCTCTCCTCACAAGACTCTGGTCCACTCTGCCCTCCATTCCCTGGAATTCAGGCTACATGGTTGCAAACGATATTTTGTGCCCTGGCTCTTTAAGAGGGCACTTGTGTCTCTAGCAGACTGCTGTCTCTCCCTGGTGGATAGAAACTCAGTTATTTTCACAGCCAGATATTACATGGGTACCTATTCCCAGCTCTCTTGGTCTAGACCAGTGGTTCTCAGCCTTTTTAATGCTGTGAACTTTTAATACAGTTCCTCATGTTGTGGTGACCCTCAACCATAAAATTATTTTCGTTGCTACTTCATAACTGTAATTTTGCTACTGTTATGAATCGTAATGTAAATATCTGTTTCCCGATGGTCTTAGGCGACTGTTGCTATAGAGCCTAAGACCATCGGAAAACACAGATATTTACATTACAATTCATTAACAGTAGCAAAATTACAGTTATGAAGTAGCAATGAAAATAATTTTATGGTTGGGGGTCACCACAACATGAGGAACTGCATAAAAGGGTTGCGGCATTAAAGTTTGAGAACACTGTTCTAGACTGTGGAGCCCGGCATGGTTCTGAGACTCAGGGGGAACACTCCACAGCTGAAATATCCTTCCAGAATTTCATCTGCTGCCCATGGTTATGGAGCCATCTTTTTTCACATCTCTCCCCTTCTTACCAGTCTTGATGTGGCTTCTTATATAAATCTTTGATTATAAAATTCATTTTCAGCTTGTCTTCAGTTGGTTATTCAGGTTGATTGTTCTATATTTTAGTTGTAATTCCAGTTTGGGACTGGAAGGAGGTGATTGTACCTTCAACCTACTCCACTGCCCTCTTGGATCCTGGGTTGTGAATTTTTTTAATCCTAAAAAAATAAGAATGTTTATAATAGCATCTCATTGAAGGCATAACTATTCAAAATCTGGGAAGAATGTTCAGATGAGTATATCACATTGACTATAATACTAGTCATTTTCTTATTTGTTCTTCAAATACTGCAGAAAGAGCCAGAAGCTCTAGGCACAACATGTTTCACTCTCTCCCAGGGCTGTTACAGAAAATAATACTTGTAATGCAAAATTGTTCTGTTTGAGGTAGTATTATTGAGCCTATCTATGGTACTAGAATTATAATGAAGTTACCTATATAATTTGTCATTGATTACTTTCTCTTTTCTGTTTATAAAATATGTGCCAGGTTATGATACTTGGCATTTAAGGATGTACAAGGGGTCAGAAGGAAGCTGTGTAAAGGTGAATCATATAATTGGCTAGCTATAATATTCTTTTTCATTTCTCAATTTCTCAATGTTATTACAAGATTCTGTTCATTTTTGGGGGGAAGATGAGACTTTGTAATGCATTCTCAACTCATATTTGTCTTTTTTTTTTCTACAGTGATTGAGTTAAAAAAATGAGTTTTCCTTTACAGTTATTTTATTTTCACCCTTTGAATTCAACAATCATTTTTTTTAGAAAAATCTAAAAATCACTCTAAACTTAGACATCCAGAAAAATTGTGAAATACAAACAATTCCTATATACACTTCATCCATTTTCCCCTAATGCTAACATCTCTATAACCAAGATACATTTGTCAAAACAAAGAAATTAACATTGTATATTATTGTTAACTAGACTACAGAATTTTTAAACTTCATCAGTTGTCCACTAATGTCTTTTTACTACTTCAAGATCTAATCAAGATACCACATTTAATCTAATGAGATCTTTTCTGAAAATCTGGTGTCTGCTCCCACAACTTTGGGACCCCACTACCTGTTGCCCTAAGCATAAGTTTGTGGAAGTTCTTTAGAGCTGTGATACAATCCAGTGGTTAATAGGAAATATGTGTTGTCAGACTTCTGGGTAAATCCTGCCTCTACTTGGTGATGTGCACCCAGGGGTTTAATCTTCCTAAATTTCCATTTTCTCATCCCCATCCTCCTATATAATAAAGAGGTAATATGCAAATTGACTGTCACTGCAACACACAAGATGGCCACACCCTGTGTTCAAAGATGGTCACCACAAGATGGCCAGCAGGGGACGACAATTGGGAGGGACCAGGCCTGCTAGGGAGGACAGTTGTGGGTGATCAGGCCAACAGGGGAGGGCAATTAGGGGTAACCGGGCTTACAGGGGAGGGCAGTTGCGGGGGACCCAGGCTTGCATGGGAGGGCAGTTGGGGGTGATCAGGCCTACAGGAGAGGGCAGTTGGGGTGACCCAGGCCTGCATGGGAGGGCAGTTGGGGGGAACCAGGTCTGCAGGGGAGGACAGTTGGGAGAGACCAGGCTGGCAGGGGAGGGCAGCTAGGGGTGACTGGGCCAAAAGGGAGAGTAGTTGGGGGCGACCAGGCTGGCAGGGGAGAGCAGTTAGGGGCAATTGGGTTGGCAGGGGAGCAGTTAGGCATCAATCAGGCTGGCAGGGGAGCAGTTAGGGGGTTTTTAGGCTGGCAGGCAGAAGCGATTAGGGGCAATCAGCAGGCATGTGGGCGAGCAGTTAGGAGCCAGCAGTCCTGGATTGTAAGAAGAATGTCCGACTGCCCAGTGGGATCAGGCCTAAATGGGCAGTCGGACATCCCTCGATGGGGTCCCAGATTGAAGAGGGTGCAGGCTGGGCTGAAAGACACCTCTCCCCCATGCACAAATTTCATGCACAGGGCCTCTAGTCTTTAAGAAAGGAAATGAGAGTTGTAGTGAGGTTTAAATTTTATTATCTTCAGAGATCATACAGAAAAGTGTCTGGTACAGAGTTAAGCACTTATTTAAAGTTAACCTGTTATTATCAGTTTTTCAGAAACAGTGGGTGGATCTGTCTTCAGCTTGGATAGTTAAGCAACCAAGACTCAATGCTACAGCAAAAAGTCATTTAAAGAAATCAAACTTTTATTTATTATTAAAAGATAATTAGAGTGCCAAGGAAGACCATTTCATTGATATATGAAACTTGGGATGAAATATGAAACTTGGGAGTAGAATTCCAGAAAGCAATAAAATGCAATATTTAATTACTGAAAGGCATATGGAACAAAGTTCATGCTAATTCTTTCTGTATGGGTTTAATTTTAATAAATCTGTGGCTGAAGTGAGCACAGATCTCATCACTATTTTAAGCTTAGCTCACATTTGAGCAGTGAGTAAACAGGAAAAATGTTCTAATTTCAGAGGTTAATTTTATAATAATCATCACAAGTATTACAATTAAGTTTCTAAAGAAATAAGGCTCATTATATAATAACTAATAATCACATAACTTGGAGTTTGTATAGTGTTTGGCATTTTTCAGAGACCTTTCATCCTCATTTTTCCTACGTGACACGAATTAAGGGAGGGTATATGATTTTGAACCACATTTTGCCGAGAGGGAAGCTCAGTGGGAAGAAAGCACATCATGAAAGGCCTCCTAGAGGAAGTGACCCTTGAGTGATGTGAAGGGGGTTCCCCAGATAAATGGAAGTTTCCCAGCAGAGGTGCAGCAGAACGTAGGGTGATAGAGGAGAGTTCTTTTGTGGGACCAAATATCTCAATATGTCTGATGCTTTGGGTAAGGGGAATAGTGTAGAGGCAGGTGAGGCTTTATATATGCCAGGCTAGGAGTTTGGACTTGATTCTCTGGCAGTGAATTTCATTGAGGCAAAAGAGTAACATGATCAGATTTTATTTCAGGAAAATCATTATGGCAGTAGTATAGAAAATAAACTTGAAAGATTTTCAGCAGGTCAGTTCAAAATAGCTGATATTTTCAAAACCTGTTAGCTAGGAGATCTCAGGTCCCAGATGTGGTGCCACTAAGCATGAGGAGAAAGCCAGTTTGGCACTAGCAGCACAATACTGCCTGCACAAAAGCACAATATTTAGACACAGAAATCGTGTTATCAGGTCTATAATTGTCCTGGAGCATTACCATTTCACTTCCCATGGCTTACCTCTGTGTACTGAGGGTATTTGTGTGGCACCAACTTTACATATGTTAATTAACGTCACTGGAGTACTTCAGACAACAAATCAGGACTTGGAATGAAGACAAATGGGAAGATTTACATGGTAGTCCCAGAATCATATCCAGGGGTGGAGGAGGGTTTAGCAGATTACCTAAGCTATGTAGAAGGGTGAATATAGGGATTGTAGGATCCAATTTTGAGCCACTTCTATCATAAGTAATTATTCCAAGGACTTCTTGTTTTATTGTCTCCCTAGAAAGCAGAGTGCCCCGAAAGATTTAAACAGAGATTTCAAATTTTATATTATATTATACCCAGGTTCTCTCTTGAAGTTGGGTGGGAATAAAACAAAATGTTCACTAGTTCTATAAGGTTGGTTTTGATACCGTTGTAACTAGCTAGTTATTAATAAAAGGAAAGGAGCAAAGGGAAAGCCAGATATTATAGGCATGTCATTTGGACAGCTTTACCAGGAAACTGCAATTTCACACTCTTCCTCAGGGAACAATGGCCTATTCCTTGCAAAACATTGGGTGAAAGGATTCAACTAAGAAAAGATAGATACATACACAGTAAAGTTGGAAGGTCTACTTTAGAAGTACTTGCCTGTCAATCATACCTGGGGGCAGAGATGTTTGGCCAAAATGGATGTGGCCACTGCAAGGGTGTAAACATTTGGGAATCCCTTAACAGAGGAATTCTCTCCCTTGACTCTTGTTACTCTTGCTGCTCAGGGCTTCCTTCCATGTTCTCTTTCATTTGCCCATGTGGCCCAGGGCCATGTGGGTCCCCACATGCCATGGACTGATGAACTGCAGTGGGAACGCAAGCTAAGCTAGCCCGGTGCTGTATAGGACCTGGCTCCAAATGGAAAGGAAACTCAACACTGGCTCTGCTTTTAGCTCTGCTGAAACCCCAGGCACACTTCTATGACTAGGCAAAGGGAAATGAGACTTTGGAAAGCCAGGGGTATAATTCCATGGAAATAAAGCTTTGTACTATATCTCAGTCTCTTGTAGGGCCTCCAGAAATTCTTATTCCAGCAGTACCCCAAGAATCCCACTTTTACAAGCAACTGGGGGAGGCAAGCCCTTCTCCTCTGGGCAGTTTGTTTATTCTACTTGCAAGCACAAAGAATTGACTTCCTGCCCGGGAGAGAATGATGTGGTAGATCAGCAAACAGCAGATGAAGTGCTTTGTTTTTAACATGCTGGACAGGATCTCCCCAGAATCTGAACTTCCTGTATTTAATATAGGAAACCCAAAGAAATGCACAATAGCCTTTCCCTCTTGATTCTGGCACTGTAAATTTTGTATCAGGAGAACTTTTGATCTTCTGAGTGACATTGTAGTATTTATTAAGAGAAAATAGATCACCAAAGATAACCACTTTTAATGTGGACCAGTCACATGTCCAGGAAGTGTATTCTTATTAGAGAGAGAGAGAGAAAGAGAGAGAGAGAGAGAGAGAGAGAGAGAGAGAGAGAGAGAGGGAGAGAGAGAGAGAGAGAGCGAGAGAGAGAGGGAGAGAGAATCTTCTAACATGATACAAAAAAGGGAAATAAATGTTTGAGTAGGAGCTGGCCAGGAAAATTCTGAGGCTGATGAAATTATGGCAATGCAATTTATTTATAATTTTTCTAAGGAGCATAAGAAAGTATTTTATACAATAGTTTGGTTTCTAGAAAGTCAACTAAATGTAATTTTTGCAAATGGGATTTCACTGTAATACATGTTAGGAGTTGGCCATTCATGTAAAGAATTCTTTTGGACAACTTCTTTGTGATCATTGTTTATGCTTCATAGGTTTGTATTTGTTATACTCCCTACCCATCCCAATTTGTTTAATGTAACATCATTTGTAATTTTTTTACAAGCTACATAAATTGATCTTTGCTTTCTGAAACAATTTGACTATTTTTATTTTCCTTGAGGGAAATGCAACATTTTTTGTTAGTATTTAAACTCCTCTGCCTTCTTGTTTTCCTCTATTTTTTTTTTTTCATTACCTGGAATAACCAAATCATGAGAAAGCTAGGAGTTTATTGACTTTGGCTATCAGGATATAATCCTGAGAAAATAAGGAAAGCCGCAACCACTTCACCACTTACCTATAGAAATATATCTACATCCTTGTGCTGTCATGTAGATCCTGAAATGCCACAATAAACATTCTTTAGCTTAGGTAAATAGCTTTGTGTTTTAAAATACAAACCCTGGAGAATTATTGCATTAATCTATCTATTAGAGCATAACATTTAACTGGGAATTACTTGATTATTTTTCTCTGGGCAGTGAGAAAAATGGGAGTTTTAATGAGAGTGTAGGAAAGAAGAGGTAATCTTGGAATCTGGGTTACCAATCCAGGAAGACAGGCTTAACAAAAGGAAAAAATTCCCGACTGCCAAGAAGTTGCAATAGGGATAATAAGTATCTGGGAAGTAAGGTGGAGAAGCTGCTCAGTATTGAAGAAAAGGAAAATGGGAAGCAGAAGTAAAGAAAACTTGGATTCCTGTACAATTTAGTTTAGGGAAGAATAAATTTTCTTAGCATATTTAATCAGTGGTTGCCAATCATTTGAGAAGAGATACCTGAATAGAGACCCATTCCTTCCAGTTTTTATTCATCACCCATATAGACCAGGTCCCTGCTAAGTGCTAATCATACGAAGTAGAACAAGTTATGTCCAAAGAATTTATATTCTAAAAGGAAAGATAGGCCACAAGAAAAATAAGATAAATGAAAATATATTTTCAAGTTGTGATATGTGCAATGAAGTACAGAAAACACATTTTTAAAATATTTTTGTTTTCTGCTTTACCCCACAAAATCTGTGATAAACAGAGATAAGTTGGCACTGACTACAATCTACATAATCATCTACTGTTGACTTAGGTCCTATGTAAGTTAGGTTTTATGTAAGAAATCCTATATAGGATTTCCAAGGATAATCTTCCAACACTCAGAACCCTTTGAAATTCTGTAAACTCCTAAACACTAAGGGGCTCCTCAGAGCTAATTCTAATTTTCAGTAGGTAAGGTTGGCCACTGTGAGGTTTGATTTTAAGAATGACTGTTTGCTATCGCCACCTCAATACAATGCTCATCCTCTGGCTACATTTCCAGAAATTCCAGGGTTGAGAATTCTAATATACTGGCCTAAGGAGAAGCAAACAAAAAGGTGATCAGTCATGGAACTGCTGGGCACAGGGAGAGAGAGAGGAATAAGAAATAAACTCAGAACTCCAGAAAAAAGTTAACAAGAAAACTGACTGAAACTATTCACATTCCAAATCAGTGATTCAGATAAGAGAAAAGGCAGAGTAGGGAATGGAATTTCTCCTAAACTTAAGGTTAGAATGTGGGAAGCCACTTGAGGTCCCTATTTGCTCAGTTGTTAAGGGGAGACTAAATATCTACTACTAGAGGTCTGGTGCAAGAAATTTTTGCACTGGGCGGTGGGGAAGGAGAGTCCCTCAGCCCCGCCTGCTCTGTCTCACAGTCCAGGAGCCCTCAGGGGATGTCCGACATCCTTAGCGCTGCAGCGGAGGTGGGAAAGGCTCCTACTGCCACCACTGCTGTGTTCACCAGCAATGAGCCTGGCTCAGGGCTTCTGGCCGAGCAGCACTCCTGATGTGTAAGTGCACTGACCACCAAGGGGCAGATCCTGCATTGAGCATCTGCCTCCTGGTGGTCAGTGCACATGATAGCAATTCCTCCATTTGGTTGATTTGCATATTAGCCTTTTATTATATAGGATATGAGCCTGCATGAACAGTCCTAAGCATTCTTTTATGCATGTGATTACTAAAGCCATTAGAAGTAGGAAGTCAGGTAGATAACATGTTTTTTTTATGTAGTTGGTATAATACTGAGGGATAATGTAAAATATATCTATGCCTGGTTCTCATGTATCGTCTAGTAAAAGAGCAGTAAGAGAAAAACAAGCTGTAGCAATCAAGTAAAACTATCTTCTTGAACCTTTTGTGTCTGCCCAGCATTCTTTTGGGGGACAACATCCCCCACCCTCATTCCAAAGTATTCTTGTTCAGGTGGTTTGCCCAAGGATGGCTATGTGACGCAGGATCAGTCTATTAGAATATTTTATCTTCCTGGCCACAGTGATTGCCTCATGAAAAAATATGTGATATAAATTGAACTGGTCAGCACTCTCTCTGAGTATTTTACCAGCTATCCAGAAAATACCCTTTCTCTAGGATCACAGGCTCTAAGAACTCAAGTTCTGGGACAGCCAAAGTCCACCTTGCTGCCACATGGAGTCACCTTAAAGATGAAACCAAGCAGAGGGGGAAAATGGATAGACAGTGGGAGAACAGAGGTCTCATATTATATCCATTCTAAGAGATCCTTGTATGAATGAAGCTGAGTAGGATAGGTTTTTAGCAGTCTGTGAGAATGGTGCCATCAGGGCTGTGACTCACCATAGAACCAGTTGTCTTTGTTAGGACGGGCCAAGCTCTTCCAGGAAATTTATCTTAGAAGGGGTCTAATGATAGTAAATAACCAGGCTGGGACTTCTTGAAGTTATTTACCCTTGGGTAACTTCAAGTTTAGTGTATACCCTCTCTCCCTGAAGCCTTCTTGTGCTCCCTGCTGCCTTGTATGAACCTGAATTACCAGATTCACCTGCAAAAAAGAGTGAAAAAGAAATAGAAAGACCAAGATAGCATCCAAGTCCAATATAATTAGCCTTGTTTTTCTCAAGTATCAGATTTTAAGATGGTTGAAGGCAGGTCCTGTATCTCCCGCTACTGGTATCTTCAGGCTTAGCAGAGCCCCAGAACTTGGTAAGCATTTACTAGTAAATGAAGCACTGAGTGAGTGAATCTGATATTGCAAATAGAGATAAAGGCTCTGGAATATTCAGCCTGAGAAATTCATTGCTTTGGACTAAAGCACTGCCTCTTCAAGCATCCTTTTAAAAATGCAAATGCCCAGAGGAGACATAAGTTATTTTTGTCAACCAACAATCCTTATTTTCGGAAGCTATCAGAACAAGGGTAACTATAAAAATTGGATTTTAGAGAACACTCTTAGTGTGATAGAAAAGGTACAGATTTGTGTAACTAAGTTGGAAAAGTTTAGTATTATATCCTAAAGTTGAACATTCATATTACATATGACCCAATAATTTATTCCAAGAGATGGATTCAGGGGAAATTTTTGCAGGTATATGGGCAAGAATGTTCATGGCTTTAATGATCACAAAGCACAAACCTGGAAACAACTCAAATGTGCATCAACAGGAGAATGGATGGATGAATTGTGCTATGTTCACACAACTAGATATTATGGCAGCAAAACCAAATGAACTATACTAATTCACAACAATATAGATAAATCATAGGACTGAAACAAAACATAAGTGAAGAAAGTAAATGTATATAATGTATACCTTGTGATAATTTTTATAGAGTTGAAAACTAATATAAGAATATACTTTATAGAAATATATGTAAATGCAATTAAACTGTATATTTGAAAAAAGCAAAGGAAGTCTGGATGATGGTTATGTGTGGGGAGAAGTGGAGAATGGGATGAAGATTATATGGTTAGATGAAGGTTATGTCAAAGTTCTAGCTTTTGTTTTGTACGGGTACTTAACACATTATTAAGAATAATGAAATAAGTTAAAAAACCAAAACAAAAAAAACAAAAGCCTAGGTTCTCTAGGAAACAGCCTGAGGCTGGTGTTTCATTTGGAAAGTGCAATCTCAGAGCAATCATGGTGGGGAAAAAGTGAAGACTGGCAGGAAAGGATGGGAAGCAACGGCAGGGGACACATTACATTGCTTCATAAAGAGCTCCTAAGATCAGTGTGTCTGTTCAGCTACATGGGAAGTCTTTAAGGAGGCTGTTCAGAGAGACTGTGCCATGAGAAGGATGAGGGAGAGGAAAATTGTTAGACTGAGTCTCTCCAATAGGAAGTAACTTCCGTTAGGCACCACTTCTGGGTTGTTTCTCTGGCCCCTTTTGGTGGCAGAAGCAGATCTCATAGCCTGTGTTTTAGCTAAGTCCAGGAGTGGTGGAAGAAGCCAGAATCTCAGGGCATGTGGCTTATTAGCCCAGCTGCCCAACAGCAGCAAGGAGAAGGCCCTCTTTAGTCCCAGGTGGAGTAAGTTCCTGGGCTGTGGAGGGAACTGAGCCAGAGCTGATTGCTGAGGGTGCAGGACAGACTGGCACCGACGGAGCTAAGAGTTTATAAGATGTGTTCTGTATAAGCAGGGGCTCAGAATCCAACCCAGGTTTCAATACCTGTGTGAATCTGGATAAATTCCTTAACTTCCCTTGAGCCTCATATGGAATATGGGAATAGTTAACGGCCTCCAAAAGTTGTTAAAAGAGATAATGTATACAATGCAAACTGAAGAATCTTTGGAACCTAAGAAGTTCTCAGAAAATGGTATTTTCTTTTGTCCTACCTCATACCATGAAGCATAGTTGAGACAGTACTGGGATGGGGGAGCAGGCCTGGTTTCATTCTCCTTCTCTTCTCTTCATTTAACCCCATCCTCTTCCTGACCTTGGGCAGCCCAAGGGCACTGGCACCTGTGTTATAGGACGAATGACAAAAAACAATTTTTACCCCCTTCCGTCAATAGTTCTCCCGTGCTTTCTGTTTAAAAAGCTATTAGGTTTAAAGAGGCATCCCAGACAGATGGGTGTTTCAAGCAGGCAAATAATTTGCCACACACTCCAAATGATATTCCTCAAATATTTGTCTAATATTTACTTTTGTTGAAGGCAGAGCTGACCCTAGCAGCACAAAGGCACATTTCACCAGTGTGTGGGGAGTTGAGCCTGGGAACCATAGATCATCAATGGCAGATTTCCAATTCATTTCAGATAGATAGTAGCCTCTCTCTGACTTCCTAATCACCTGTCTACTTGATCATTCCTTTATGTTTCTATAGCCTCTCAAAGGGCAACTAGGTCAGCCAGACCTCTTGGTAGTTAATAAACATCAGTTTAATTCAGGACCCCCTTTCTTTTTGATCACTCAAGGATATTCATTTTCTGCTCTAGTCAATTTGGCTCAGTGGATAGAGTGTCAGCCTGCAGACTGAAGGGTGCTTGGTTTGATGCCGGTCAAGGGCACATGCTTGGGTTGTGGGCTCTATCCCCCAGTAGGGGTGTGCAGGAGGCAGCCAATCAGTGATTCTCATCATTAATGTTTCTATTTCTTTCTCTTTCTCTCTTTCTCCCGTTCTCCCTGAAATAAATTTAAAAAAATGTTTAACAAAAAAGAATATCAATTTTCTGATTTGCCTACCTCATACAATTAAGTGTTACTGCCTTTAATAACACCTCCATAGGTTCTTGTGTTTCAACACATGCCAGGGACTAAAATAAATGCATACTGCTATTTTTTAAAGCTTAGTGCCTCCTTTTTTTTTTTTTTAAAGAAATGATTTTAGAGAGGAAGGGAGAGAAACACTTATGAGAAACATCAACATCAAATGGCTGCCTCCTGCATGCCCACTGCTAGGGATTGAGCCTGAAACCCAGGCATGTGCCCTGACATGGAATCGAACCAGTGACCTCTTTGTGCATGGGTTGACACTAACCCTTGAGCCACGCCACTGGGTGATTCTGCCATTTTGCCGGTAAAATAGCAGATTTTAATTTTGTAGATTTAGATGACTTAAAATTTCCTTGTTCTTAATTTGGGTTCTAATTGGGGAATAAAATGATGTAGATCTAGAAGACTCTCAAAGACTCTCTCCTTATCATTAATGCATATTTTACACATGCTTCTAGACACTCCTTCTCTGAGCCTTTTGAGGATAGGGTAAATTTCTAATCTCTAAGTTGCCTCTGTTCCTTTGAGCTAACCCTGTGGCCCTCATAAACAAGTAAAAAATTCTGAAGGAGTGGCACTCCTGCACACTCTTGGCAAATTTCATTTGGCCTCTCCCTTCTGGCTCATTTTCTATGTTCACGGATCCACTTGGCCCCAATTTCTTTCTAGTGGGCAGTGGACGAGGGAGTAGGAAGTCATTTAAAGACTTCACACCACTGGCTTTGAGTATTATTGGAGAAATGATCAGTCTGTCCCTATACATACCTCTTGGGTCTCCCAAATCAAAGCCTGGAATTCTACTACCAGAACTTTCTTTAGGCATTTAAGATGTTCTAACTCACCTACTAGTACACCTTTAATGTGAATGGCGAGCAGGTTGACTCAGCAGAGGCTCTGAGGACAACTGGAAGATGGAGGAGGGGAGGCTGTAATTAGGTATCTCAGGACCCAGGTAGATCTTGCGCTTTGATAGAAGCCACCTGGTGGCAAGTCACATTTTGGCCTTGAATTCCTCCTCTTGCTGTCTTAGCTGCTCCCAGCCTTTAACTTTCAAATTAAATATGTTTATTTATGGTAGCAATGGAAAATAGTGTAGCTTGGAGAACCCATAAAAAATAAAAAAGCAGAAGAGTGTCACTCAAAACAATGTTTAAAACAAAACTTAAACATTAAAATGATATCCAAGTAAAGGCCCTTTAAGGTAAGAAACATACACTATTATATTTTCAATCTTTTTTTCCCCCCTCTGTGACATTAGGCCATCTTTTATGAAGGTCATCTTTATGAAATCAATAACTTTAACTAATGTTAAGATATCTCCTGAGACAATGTGAGCTAATATAGCAAGTAAACAGTAGGCAGTTGCTGAATCAAAGGAAGGGGTCATTCAGTAACACAGTTAGCCCAGCATGGGTGCTCTCTTTTAATCAGAATCTCACTCTCTGTGGGCTCACCCTTTGGCCTGTGCTTTATTGAGCTGCTGGATTAAAGACATGAGAATTGAGTTTCCATTTCTAAGCTTAGAGAATCTATTTATTTTTATCAATTGGCAGAACCAGTATGAGAAAATGTTAAGAATTGCATATAAATAACAATTCCTAATATTACATGGTTTTTTGGTAGTTTGCGAGGCAGATTTATATGTATTATTGCATTTACTCCTTCTAATCACCCTGTGAAGTGATTTAAAATCATAGAGAATGAGATTGGCTCTAAACTTAGGCTTTCTTGCACCAACTTCTGTTCCTTCACAATTCCCATTTATTCTGAGGAGATGCCAGTTGTACATCATGCTCCTCTCATTCTGATTTTATTAATAATACTGGGGGTAATAGTGGCTGACATTTAGACTAGTCCCATGATGCCAGGCACATCTCATTAATTCATGCCAATCCCAAGATACAGACTTTATAACTAAACTGGTTTTGCAGATGAGTAAACTGAGACTCAGAAAGGTTAGGTATGTCATACCAGTGTGTATAGCTAGTGTGATGGAGACAGGGTTCAAATCCAGGCCTGTTTCATTTCCTAGCTCAATCCATGATTTTGCTGTGTCCTTTGGTTTCTCTTTAAGGTTTCCAGCTCCTTCCAAATGTTTGATTCAAAACAGCAGAAGCATACAGAGTGCTTTCAAAGGCAAAAACTGAAATATAGGCTGTGGGAGGTTACAGGATGAACCTTAGGTCCTTCAGAACTTATTCCAGTGAGAAACACAATGACCCATGGAGCAAGGCAACAAGATATGTGGTAGGAGAGGCATGGAGTTTAGTGGGGGGCAGGGAGTGGAGTAAAACATGGGTCTGATTAGCCCACACTGAGACATTAAGTGCCTCACCAAGGGACTAATTACAGATCTTCTACACAGAGTCATTCACATTTTATAGTAGGATTAGAGGCTCAGTGCATGAAATTCGTGCACTTGGGTGGCAGGGAGGGGGGGTCCCTCAGCTCAGTCTGTGCCCTCTCATAGTCCGGGAGCCGTTAGGGGGATGTCTGACTGACAGCTTAGGCCTGCTCCCTGGGAGCCTGGCTCAGGGCTTCTGGCTGAGCAGTGTTCCCCCTGTGGGAGCACACTGACCACCAGGGGGCAATTCCTGCATTGAGTATCTGCCCCCTGGTGGTCAGTGTGTGTCATAGTAATCGCTTGTTCTGCCATTCAGTCAATTTGCATATTAACCTTTTATTATAAAGGATGGGGTGCTTACCACGAAGGCATCTCTGACTAATAATGACCTATGACACAGCAGAGGTGATGTGTGCCAGCTGGTGTGAAGGCAGCAAAGACTGAGGATTATAAGACCCTCTGGTTGGTTACAAATGCTCCAATACTGTGTAAATTCTAAAAGATAAACGTCTTTGAGATAAAGGCCATAATACAGTTAAGAGCTATTTAGGGTTTTGCTTCAATTAAAGTCCCCAGCCTTTCCAAAATTAGCTCATTCCTATGCTAATTGATGCTGGCAGAGGGATGGGGGAAGTTGGTGAGAGAAGGTCTGGGAACAAAACAATTTATTCAACCCCATGAAAGAAAAGCCTTTGAAGATTTGGATGAGGTGAGGGGAGAATCCACACCTTGAGCTGCCGTGCTTTCCTGAGGGAAGCTTTTCCTATCATGGCTTATGGTTCTCATTCCTGGTTGCACATTAGAATCACCTGGGCACTTTTTAAATATATCTCTGCCTTATATCCACCACTCAAGAATCTCTGGGGGTGTGGCCCGGGTACTGTATTTTATAAGCTTTGCAGGTGATTTTGAAGCACAGAAGGTATTATTGCTCTAGAATTTCAGAACCAGAAACAAAAGACTAACAAGTGTCCAAATTAAACCTTCCACCATGTGAGCTTAGAAGGGAAATACGTTGCAGACCTATTTTTAAGAGGGGAAGTGAGGCACAGAGAGGAGAAGCAATTTGCCTGGCTGGAGGATTGGTGGGGGCAGGTTTAAGATAAGTGGCAGCTCCTTTTTTTTCTTCTACATCCCTTCTTCTGGTAGTAGGTCACAGAATCATAGTACTGTCTTAATATGTTTTCTGGTATAGAAACCACATACTAAGGGACTTTCTTTTGTAATTCTTAGCCCTTTGCAGCACAAGCAGTGGCTCATGAGACTCCCACATCTGTTTAGAAGAAGCAAGGAACCTTGGTGCATTCTATTCAGAGCATAACACATCTATGTACAGTGAAAACCTATCAGCTGGGATGGAATTGAGACCTAACTCAATCTCGGCTTTTAATCCAGCTATAAACCAAGCATGTCTGCCACTGAATCTACAACAGTTCTTTTAGAACACAGAGCTAAATCCCCAAAGAGGCCTGGCCTGGAGAGGCCACCTGAATTGCTGTCTGCTTAAAGGTACACTCATGTTTCTTGGATTAACTGGGTCAGTTAGGTTGTTTATTTTTACCGTTTGATTTCAGGGCAGGGCTGGCTTCAGTGTGCTGGCAATTTCCAGAGAACACAGGCTCTGAATGACCGAGACAGGTGTTCAGGAACCCCCAGTGACTATTATTTAATTTTGACCTTCCCCCAGCCTCACCATTTATATATGAATTGGTTATGTGAGTGAGTTCTATTTTTAACTGCAAATATGCTCTCTTCAACTGGAATCATGTTCTTTAGACACTGCATTATGCAAGCTGGCTCCAGAGTTTGCCAGGAGTGCTAAAGTAAACTGTGGGTAGTCATTGAAACCCCCACAGTGAGCAAACAGCATGCTTATTTGCTGCAAGATAGAGTTTCAGTTGTGTTAAATAACTGTTTGGTGCTACCTGATGAGAAACCCTGTCTGGCTACTTCATCAGCTTCTTTCATCTTGTGTCCTATCTAATCCTAGAATAAATTCTGTGGCCTTGGGGAAAGGGCATTAAAAAAGCTTCTGGTGATGAATATTAAACTTTAAACAAGTCTTAATGAAGCGAGAGCAATGTAGTACTCATTGTAATGTATCTTTCAGGTCTTAAGCAGGAGAGGAGAAAAGATGGAGGCTATCTAGGTGAGAAGCGGTTCTGATGCAGGTGATCCTGCTAAGCCACTCATTCTCCTAAAGTGAGTACACTAGACAAGATTACTGATGGGAGCTCAAGTGTTTTTCTTAGGGTGATCATAAGAAGTATCTCTCAAGAATTACAGAGGATCATGTCACTCCCTTCTTCTGAAAGACTGGCATCTGGCTTATCCAAGATGACGCAGAGGAGGGGCAGAGCTAGCTGTCTCTGAAGGGAGGATGTTAACATCATTCAAAACACTTTGTCGCAAACAAAAGAAGATATTATTAGGAAGACTGAGAACATCTCTGAGGGGTTTAGGTAGCAGGAGTTAGGTTCCTGACAGTCTCTATGCCCCTGATTCTATTACATTCACCAGTTCATTCCATTAATCAGATTTTCTACTCACTTGATTTTTTTAAAGATATATTTTATTGATTTTTCACAGAGAGAAAGGGAAAGGAATAGAAAGCCAGAAACATCGATGAGAGAGAGACATCGATCAGCCGCCTCCTGCACACCCCCTACTGGGGATGTGCCTGCAACCAAGGCACATGCCCTTGACCGGAATCGAACCTGGGACCTTTCAGTCCCCAGGCCGATGCTCTATCCACTGAGCCAAACAGGTTTCGGCTATTCTTATATTTTTAAGTGTCTATACTAACCCATCAAAATCCAGGGGAGTGGTGTGTGTGTGAGTGTATTAGAGCTTTCCAGAGAAAAACAGGACCAATAGGATATGCATCTATCTATCTATCTATCTATCTATCTATCTATCTATCTACCTACCTACCTACCTATCTACCTACCTACCTACCTACCTACCTATCTATCTAGAGACAGAGAGATTGATTTGTTTTAAGGAATTGGCTCACATGAATATGGAGCTGACAAGCCCAATCTGCAGGGTGGGCTGCAGGTTGGATTTGGAGAGCCAGGGAGAGCATATGTTCCAGTTCAAGGGCTGCCAGGCAGGAAGGGCTGATGTTGCAGATGAAGTCCATAGGTAGGCAGCTGCAGAATTCTCTTACTCAGGGAGGGTCTTTTAATTCTATTCTGTCCTAGTCAGGAGGAGACCCACCCACATTTGTAGAGCAATATGCTTTACTCCATTGATTAAAATGTCAATCTCATCCAACAGAAAGAATAATGTTTGACCAAATATCTGGATTCCCCATGTCCCAGTCAAGTTGACACATACATTTGACCATCACAGAGAGCTCTGGAGAGGGAGAGCATAACTAGCTAAGCATGAGTTGTGTGACCATCTGGTTAGCCAGTAGACTGAGGAGTGTTTTGTTTGGCAATTCCAGAGACTTTGCACTATCGGGCAGAATTATTTCCCATAGGGAAAGTGGGGAGCTGTTACTAGGAGAAAGGGGAATGGATACTAGGAAGCCACAAGACAACAACTGGCTCTGGTCTCAGGAGAGTCTTACTTCATCACTTGCTTCTGTGTGGGTTAATGTGACAGCTTTGACTGCCTCTTCCAGTTCCTCTTCTCTGTGTGAAAGGGAGGACAGCTGGGATGAGGAAAGAAAGAATTCCTGTTCCTTTGCCCTTTTACCTCCATGAGTAGAAGGTAGACCATCAGTTCCAGCCCTTACTCTTAGAGATTTGTGCTAAGGATTCAGCACTTAAACCCCAACTCCCTCTGGAAAGTCTCCTTCCTACATGGTATAGGGTGTTCACAAGATATCTCTGCCCCCTGAAGAGTTTGAATCTATTGTACTTTGTGTATTTCTTTCTTTTCCATTCTTTCTTACTAGAGGCATTATGTAGCTGTGGCTGTTGCTACACTATGCAGGACCTTTGTGAAGTTAAAAAAGCACCAGATTAGACCCTCAGGGAAACACAACGGACAGATACTGCCACTCCAGGGCATGTCTGTTGTGACATCTTCTTCAGAGGTTTGTAAGCCTGATTTCTCATCAGCACATTACAGAAAAATTGACTCACTACAAATTTCATGGATCCATGATGGGATAAACAAGATCAATAGTTTAAAATGAAAACAGATAAGATGAAAGTATTAGAAAATCTAAATTTTCCTCCCCACATCTCAGTGGATCATGTACACAATCTGGAGTAGGCACAACCCACTTTGTGGACTACTGAACTAGAACCTATAGTTCCACTTACAGTACCTGTGCAGACAAGGCTTATTGATTACAGCACTCCTTCTGAGCCTGAGGCATACTTATACTCCATTACAATACCATGGGCTCTGGGAGTATGTGAAGATGTGGGGGAGGAGGAGCTTGGAATCTATAGCCTGAGGGCCTGATCCAGCCCACCACCTGTTTTTAAAAAGTTTTTTTAAAAAAAAAAATATTTTACTGATTTTTCACAGAGAAGAAGGGAGAAGGATAGAAGGCTAGAAACATCGATGAAAGAGAGACATCGATCAGTTGCCTCCTGCACGGCCCCCCACTGGGGATGTGCCCTCGACCGGAATCAAACCTGGGACCCCTCAGTCCCCAGGCCGATGCTCTATCCACTGAGCCAAACTGGTTTCAGCTGTTTTTATGAAGTTTTTTGGGGACACAACCTTGTTTATATGTTGTCCATAGCTGCTTTTGTATTCCAATGGCAGAAACCATATGGTCCAAAAGCTTAAAATACTTATTATCTCACCTGTCACAGAAATGCAAGAAAGCTGACCCCTGCTCTAGACAGTCAGTATTGATCACTGTGTGTTGCTAATAAAATGTAAAACTTGTTTGCCATTCCTATTTTAGAGTTAGACTGAAGTTTGGAGAATAGTTCATTGTGCTAATCTTTGCGTGGCCTTGCTTTCTTCTGTGGGTACTTAATCTTTGGGTGCTTTCTTAGAAACCTAATCCATTGGTCACAAAGACATAGGGAAGTGAGTACAGATAAAACTGGTCACCTAAAGTTAGTGTCCTATACAGTATGGTGAGCAGTGTCCACTCCACCCTCAGTCCCTCTGCTATCTGCCTCCAGGTGGAGTCTTTGTTCCCCATCACAGGTAACACCAATGGCCTACACGAGGTTCCACCACTAGAGGGCTCAAAGACACTGCACATCTGCAAATGGTTATGGGAATCTGTGCCAAAAGGTTTTAATTCTCAGGAGGAAAAAAAATTTTTTTTTTATTCAATGTTTAAGGTGACAATTGGGAACTGAAATCGCTTGTTTTCATGAGTCCTGACAATTCCCAACTCTGACAACTCCCTTTTTCCTTCCTCTTTGGGTTTGTCCATTTGAGGTAGGAAAGGAGAAAACAAATAAGAGCTGATAGAGGAAGGAAAGGCAAAGGAAGGCAGAATAAGAGGGATGGTCATGTTCTGAAATACTAAAAATGTATATAGAGTAAGGTGATTGAATTCAAACCTAATTAAAATCCATCCCTTTTAGGTGTGGGCAATTCTCAAAAGCTCTGTAGCACCAGCCTGGATCCTTATAAAGGGGTTAGGAAATCTCTTAGGAGAGAAACTCCTCAGGGTAGTTGGGCTCTCATGGATGTCTGTCTCAATTTGGCTTCTAGGCCTGCTCTCCCTCCTCCCCACTCCATATACCACATCTACAGTTTAGGGAGGGAAGCATGCCTAAGAAAGAGGAATAAAACCGGCAAAAATCTACTCCTTGAAAGCCATGTAAGAATAGTGTTTGGATCAAGTATAATGGACTAACACAAATAAAAAGGCAGGTGTTCCCTCTTTTCTGGGTAGGCACTTGTGGCTTTAAAACTCGAGTTTAAAATTCTCAGACTCGAGTGCGTTGGGCGTCTGAAGCAGCTGCTCCTCTGTTGCCTCAGGAGACACGTTTCCACTGCTCAGCAGGAGCCAAGAACTGAACTGGGCAGAGAGTCTTCCTGGAGACAGCAGAACAGGAAAAGAGAAATTGGTGGATGCTCCATTTCCTGGTAGGATTTGCCTGTGTATACATGTGAGTACATTGGTTAATATCCAACTCCAGTTAATTTTGGGCTGGTCAAGAGTATGTTTTGTTTATTCCTACACTTCCTCTTTTGGGAATTGCCTTTTTCCATTCCACAAGGTTCCAGTAGGGTGGTTAATCATGAGGCTCTGCTTTCCAGTCACATTGTTATAGGACACCAGAAACACCAAAAAACAGCCCCCTGAATCGAAGGGAGAAAGTTGTCCCTTCCCCAGTTCCTATCATGATCCTGAAAAATAATTCAAATGAGTGACAACAGGATTGTAGCTAAGGAAGCAAAGCAAGCAAATTTATTAAAGAAGGAAGGCAGGTAAATCTATCAAAATATACCTGGTGTAAAGCACAGGTGGGCACTCAGCTAATCTCAGTGTGTTGCCAGTGGGGTTCAAGAGATTTTTTACCCTTCTCTATAAGTTTCAAGGTTCCTCTGCTGGATATGTTGGGCACAGACTAGATTTCAAGGTCCTCCCTTTTACTTTGTCATGGGTTTTTCTAGAATTGAACATTTGGCAAGTCCCAAGACTGCTAACTTCTTTATTCTGTGAGATAAAACTTCTTCTTTTCCCTCTCCTGCCTTAGCAGTTCCAGGCTGATTTAAGCAATGTCTTCTCTGGTTTAGGAGGAGAGGTATTAAGCATTTGATCTCAAGTATCTTTGCTTGGAAAATAAGGTCTCGCTGCAAGATGGTTGCAAGCTATCCAAACTGTTTAGCCTTGTTTAATTTTCTTGCCTCCGTTTTTCTGTTCCATTTGCCCAGGAATTTTCAGAGCTTCCGATATCCTGTTACAACATAGGTGGTCACTTGGAAGAGAGAGCCCTCCCTGGGCTGCTTGGGTTGTCATGTGTCCTGTTTTGTGCCAAGAATGCAAGATCCCACTGTTCTATTATCTCAGCCATTTCTCACGATGGTTTATGCAACTAGTAACATATTGTCTTCCCTGGACAAAAAGCAGGCTTGCTATAAAAGCAGTGGATTCCCAAGCTGGGGTTCATTGGCTGTCACGGCTACATATTGCCTATGTGGTATCCCTCAGGGTTATGCCACCTGGCTGCTCCCATGAGACTCTGGGGTGAGAAGGACCAATGCAGAGATGCTGATGTTCGTGTTGGGCACTGTGCTGTGAGTAATGAAGTCTCTTCATCCCTTGTCTTCTGGCAGGATGTGAAAAACCAATAGGCCAACTTATTAGCTTGAAAGTAGGGTAAAATCTAATCACAGAGAATGGACACTGGGCCTCTCTACAGTCCTTTTTAAGGATTGATGTGAATCTAGGAGAGAAAGAACTGTGCACTTTCCCAAGTTTACCAATTTTGTAGACAATAATCTGGCAATTATAAATGTACTGGTTTGATTCATACTTTATAAATGTAGTTGCTGTGCCTGTTGCTCCTGTCCCCTACTGTTATGGCTTTGGTTGCTATGAGTTGTAAATATGCTTCATGCTCTCTCTTTCCCCACTCAGCTCTGTCTTGACTTGTATGCAATGAAAACTACTCTCCTCTTGATTTATTTCCTGTGGATGAGGGAAGTGACTGTGGATCCAAGTGAATTTTCTTGGCTCTGAAAACAAACTGACCAAAGCATGAAAGTGGATACCACAGTAAAACTGACGTTTTTGTAGCTTGGGGCTGCAGAGGCTAGCCACACTGCCATGACATTGAACCTGTGTCTGAACAGCTCAATTCCGGCCTCTGCAAGGATAGTTGCAATACTCTCCTCCCCAACATGGGAGTGAACTCTCTGAGCCCATGGGATGCATTGGCTAGGTTTTGCCACTAGATGAACCTCTAATTAAAATTTAGCAATTGGTGTAGGTTTGGGTGGTGGTCATTTTTACTTTAGAACTCAGATTCTCAGCTTTATATGTCAGTACTATGTGAAAACCTCCCGAAATTCACATGAGATGTCCAGACTCACACAGGTGAGTATGGTGGAAATAGCTGTACGACCCTGATTTTGTTGGTGGGTGTGTCCTTCGGTAAATTGTTCACCCAGAGGTGGAATGTGTCCTGTTTACTTCAACACTGTTTTGTTTTGTTTTTTAAATCTTTATTATTCAGATTATTACATTTGTTTCTCTTTTTTCCCCTCCATGGTTCCCCTCCACCCGGCTCCCACCCTTCCCTCTACCTTTACCTCCCTTCCGTTGACCCAATCCATAGGAGTATGATTTTTGTCCAGTCTTTCCCTGTACACCCCTCCCCCCTTTCCCCCTGAGAATTATCAGTCCACTCCCTTTCTGTGCTCCCGATTCTATTATATTCACCAGTTTATTCTGTTGATCAAATCTTCAATTTCCTTAATTTTCAGATTCACTTGTTGATAGATACGTTAGTTGTTCATAATTTTTTATCTTTTACCTTTTTCTTCTTCCTCTTCTAAAAGAGTACCTTTCAGCATTTCATATAATACTGGTTTGGAGTTGATGAACTCCTTTAGCTTTTTCTTATCTGTGAAGCTCTTTATCTGCCCTTCAATTCTGAATGATAGTTTTGTTGGATAGAGTATTCTTGGTTGTAGGTTCTTGCTATTCATCACATTGAAAATTTCTTGCCACTCCCGTCTGGCCTGCATCATATCTGTTGAGAAATCAGCTGACAGTCGTATGGGTGCTCCCTTGTAGGTAATGAACTGTTTTTCTCTTGCTGCTTTTAATATTCTCTGTCTTTTGCTCTTGGTATTTTAATTATGATATGTCTTGGTGTAGTCTTCTTTGGATTCCTTTTTATATGGGGTTCTGTGTGCTTCCTGGACTTATAAGTCTATTTCTTTTACCAGCTGTGGGAAGTTTTCAGTCATTATTTCTTTAAGTAGGTTTTTAGTATCTTGCTCTCTCACTTCTTCTGGCACCCCCACAATTCTGATGTTGGTACGCTTGAAGCTGTCTCAGAGGCTCCTTACATTATGTTCACATTTTTAGATTCTTTTCTTGCTTTTCTAGATGAGTGTTTTCTGATTCTCTATATTTCAAATTTTTAACTTGATTCTTGCCTTCCTCTAGTCTGCTGTTAGGTCTCTGTACAATATTTTTTAATTCAGTCAGTGTATGTTTAATTTTTAGTTGGTTCTTTTGCATCTCTAGTTGGTACTTTTTCATCTCCTCTTGGGTCTCGCTAAATTTATCCATCTTTTCTAGGAGATTCTTGAAAAACCTTATAAGCGTGGTTTGAACTCTATATCCAGTCTTTTGTTTTCCCCCATTTCTTTTGTTTGTGATCCCTTACCTTGTCTCGGCATTTTCACTATGCCTGGAGAACTTTTGTGTTGGATTCAGCCTTATGATACCAGACTTGCAAAACCAAAGAAGCCTCTGTTGAGCTTGGGATGGGTGGAGTCTCAGGGCTTAATGGACCGCCTTGCCTTCCAGTCGGCCCCGACCTCCACAGCCCCCGAGACTCACGTGACTGGGTAATGGCTGGAGCAGTCCCTTGCATGCACGCTCTCGCAGTGCCTCTAGACTGCTGCCTTTCCGGCTCCCCTGCACTCCGGGACCATATGAGTCCAGGTCCCCAGGGTTTCGCCCCGAAACTGGGGTTTAGTGAAGTTAGAAGTGGTGCAGTTGGGAGGGTCTGTCTCCTGCCCACTTGTGAAAGCCAGCGGCACAATCAGAAGCTGGTCCTCTGCCCGCAGTGCCGTGAGCGTCACCAGACTTCTGATCTTTTGCAACTCCCCTAAATTTCCATGCACTTCTCCCTTTTAACAGTCCAAACTTTCCCCATATGAGTTTCGGCTGGATCTGGGGTTTAGTGTCGTAGAATAAGGGGTTCAATGCTGTTGAGAGTCTCCGTCTCCCTCCCGTCAGAGAAAGCCAGCCAGGTTCTCTGGCACCCGCTCTCCCCACGCGCGTCTCCGTACCTCAGCTTTTTGCAGCTCCTCTGGGTCTCCGTGAGCCCCTCTCCTTCCCTCTAGCTGTAGAACTTCCACTCAGCCAGCTTTCCTGTGGTTCTGGATGATGTCTGTTCTGTCTTTTAGTTGTAGTTTTGAAATTGTTGTGCGAGGCAGCAGTGTAGGTGTTTACCTATGCTGCCATCTTGGATCTCTCCCCGTGTTTTTTTTTTTTTTTTCTTCACAAAGGAGCCACATGTGCTCATGCTGGCCCAGGTTTGGGGCTATGAGGAAAAGGGCTAGATAATTACAGAGGTCTGGTACCCCTTTTCTGCACCCCCAGCTCTCTCTTCAATCACAAATCCAACACCAGCAACAACTTAACTCAGAGATTTATTGTTGGATGAGAGCAATTGAAAACCTCATCTTATTCCATTGGTTTTTATTACTCACAGCTGAATAAAATTAATTGATGAGTGAAAAAAATGAAGGAAAAGCTCCAAGTGAGCAGAAACAGGAGAGAAACTTTCCTTCTAGGAGCATGGGATGATGCATCTGGCCTGGACTGAGGTCCACATCTGTTATTTCATTCTGTGCCTCTGAGCTAGTTACTCTACCCCCAAGCCCCATGTCAAGGTAGACCATGGTATTCTGAGCACCCCTCCAATTCCCCAATGTTGTGATGTCCTCAATGTTCTGCATTGGGTTCTAGGCCCCTGGGTATATCAAATATAGAACAAATATAAGAGATTTTAACCTTCTCTTTGATGAGCTTATAGGCTGGGGAAATAAGAATTACCTCTCTGGTTGCATGGGCACATTTCAAAAAAAGTAACTAAATTTAATTTATTTTGTGGACTCCATAGCTCAAAGTCTGGTGACAATGGACCAGTGGTTCTCAACCTTTCTAATGCCTCGACTTTTTAATATAGTTCCTCATGTTGTGGAAACCCCCAACCATAAAGTTGTTTTTGTTGCTACTTCATAACTGCAATTTTGCTATTGTTATGAATCGTAATGTAAATATCTGTGTTTTCCAATGGTCTTAGGCCAGTGGTCGGCAAACTCATTAGTCAACAGAGCCAAATATCAACAGTACAACGATTGAAATTTCTTTTGAGAACCGAAAACCAACTTCTGCACTTGGGCCATGAAGTTTCAATCGTACATGTGTTCCCGCACGTGGTATTTTGTGAAAGAGTCACACTCAAGAGGCCAAAGAGCCGCATGTGGCTCGCAAGCCACTCTTTGTTGACCCCTGGTCTTAGGCGATCCTGCATGTTGCTCATGACCCACAGGTTGAGAACCGCTGCTGTAGAGCCTAAGATCATCGGAAAACACAGATATTTACATTACGATTCATAACAGTAGCAAAATTACAGTTATGAAGTAGCAATGAAAATAATTTTATGGTTGGGGATCACCACAACATGAGGAACTATATTAAAGGGTCACAGCATTAGAAAGGTTGAGAACCAGTGCTCTATAGGGAGATTAGTGGAAATCCAGAAAGGTTCCCCCTGGAAAAATCCTAGAAACCTGTAGGTAGTTTCATTTCAAAGGCCATTCCCCACCCCCAATCCCCAGCAAACCTGGTGGAAAGGTGTCTTGCCTCATAGCACTGAGGGATTTTAGGCCAGATGTTTTTTTTTCCCTGCTGGCAGTTTTTGACATTTTCATACTCTTTATTGCAAACTACAATAACTAGAAAAGTAGATTGAACATAATGTACAGTTTAATTTTTTTTTATATAAAGTAAACCCCTTATCAGGTTAAGAAATAAAACACTGCTAGCCTCTGAAGACGTCCTGCATATCCCTTCTCAACTGTAGTTCCCCTTTTTAAAGGTAATGACTGCCTCCACTTTATGGTGAATCACTTTGTTATGAAAAGAGCTGAGGTCTGAGAAGGCCTCAGCATATTGCTTACTGATTCCAAAGAAATAACCTGGAAGACTGGCTGTGAAAGGCATGAATTTATTAGGTCTTGGCATTGGGGAGGCATGTTGGTGAAGTCTCCACAACACAGGCTTTGGCAAAACAGGATTATATAAAGTAAAAAAAAAAAACCAAAGCAAACGGGGTGATAAATCGTGCAAGCACACACACATACTGTGTGAGATCAAAATGTCCACTGTTTACAATCTGGGCTCACATTCAAAAACAGTATTTTTTTTTTTTTTTTACTCTTCCTTGACCAAGGAGCTGGCTAGGCACCCAGGATCATACAGTACCCTTCAGACGTCCTTCATTATATTTCCATAGGGTGGGAGGGGGAGCTGGAGCTTGCGAAGGGACCCATATTCTTACATACTACACACACTTTTTACTTTTCTTTAAAATTTTATTATATAAGTATACATCCATGGACATTGTTATTTGATTTTATCTGTTATTGGAATTTATAGAAATGGATCTATACAGTGTTGTTTTTTTTTGGGGGGGGTGGGGCATGGTCTGGCTACTTTAACCAAACTAATGCTTCTGAGAGGCATTCATGTTGCACATAGCTGTAGTTAACTCATTGTGCTATTGTATTATGGTGTGAGTAATCAGCATGTTTTTACAAATGTACTTAATTGTGGAATTTAATTATTATTAATTTAGGGATTTTAATTTGTGGAATACATCTGCTCTGGGCATTCGCATCCATGTCTCCCTGTACTCAAGTATAAACATTTAGGTAGGGTAGATACTTTGAATTAGAATTGCTGGGTCATGGGATATGTTCCTTCAACTTTACTAGATGATGCTGAAGTGATTCTGTTGATTTGTGTGAGAGGTCTCAGTGCTTCTCATCTTCACTGACAGTTGGTAATGTTAGTCTTTGCAAGATTAGCTTTTCTGTTGGTGTGCTTTGGTGTGTGTGTGAGAGACAGAGAAATTTTAACCTAATATGTATTATTAGATAAACATAATTTTTATTAAAAATTTCAAACATGATTTGAGAATCCAAGATGGCAGCATAGGTAAACACCTACACTGCTGCCTCGCACAACAATTTCAAAACTACAACTAAAACACAGAATGGACATCATCCAGAACCACAGGAAAGCTGGCTGAGTGGAAGTTCTACAGCTAGAAGGAAAAAGAGGGGCTCACAGAAACCCAGAGGAGCTGCAAAAAGCTGAGGTACGGAGACGCGCGTGCTGGGAGAGCGGGTGCCAGAGTACCTGGCTGGCTTTCTCTGGCGGGAGGGAAACGGAGACTCCCAACGGCATTGAACCCCTTATCTTACGACACTAAACCCCAGATCCAGCTGAGACTCATACTAGGGCAGTTTGGACTGTGAAAAGGGAGAGGCGCATGGAAATTTAGGGGAGTCGCAAAAGATCAGAGGTCTGGTGGCGGCATACACGGCACTGCGCAGAGGACAGATTGCTGATTGTGCTGCTGGCTTTCGCGAGTGGGCAGGAGACAGACCCCCCCAACTGTGCCACTTCTGACTCTACTAAGCCCCTGTTTTGGACGAAACCCTGGAGACCTAGACTCGTGTGGTCCTGGTGTGCAGGAGAGCTGGAAAGGCAGAAGTTAGAGGCACTGTGGGCTTGCCGCGCACAAGGACCACTCCAGCGATTGCCCAGTCACGTGAGACTTGGGGGCCATGGAGGGCAGGGCCGACTGAAGGCAAGGCGGTCCCTTAAGCCCTGAGACTCCACCCATCCCAAGCTCAACAGAGGCTTCTTTGGTTTTGCAAGTCTGGTATCATATGGCAGAATTCAACACAGAAGTTTCCCCGACATAGTGAAAATGCCGAGACAGGGGAAGGGATCACAAACAGAAGAAATGGATTAAAAAAAACAAACGACTGGATATAGAGTTCAAAACCACACTTATAAGGTTTTTCAAGAATATGCTAGAGAAGTTGGATAAAGTTAGCGAGAGCCAAGAGGAGATGAAAAAGGACTAACTAGAAATGGAAAAGGACCAACTAGAGATGCAAAAGATCCAACTAGAGATGGAAAAGGTCCAACTAGAGATGAAAAAGGACCAACTAGAAATTAAACATACACTGACTGAAATAAAAAATATTATACAGAGTCCTAACAGCAGACTAGAGGAAGGCAAGAATCAAGTTAAAAATTTGAAATATAAAGAAGCAAAAAACTCAACTGGCAAAGCAAGAAGAGAAAAGAATCCAAAAATGTGAAGATAATGTAAGGAGCCTCTGGGACAGCTTCAAGTGTACCAACATCAGAATTGTGGGAGTGCCAGAAGAGAGAGGGCAAGATACTGAAAACCTATTTAAAAAAATAATGACTGAAAACTTCCCACAGCTGGTGAAAGAAATAGACTTACAAGTCCAGGAAGCACACAGAACCCCATATAAAAGGAATCCAAAGAGGACTACACCAAGACACATCATAATTAAAATACCAAGAGCAAAAGACAGAGAATATTAAAAGCAGCAAGAGAAAAACAGTTCATTACCTACAAGGGAGCACCCATATGACTGTCAGCTGATTTCTCAACAGAAACGATGCAGGCCAGACGGGAGTGGCAAGAAATATTCAACATGATGAATAGCAAGAACCTACAACCAAGAATAATCTATCCAGCAAAGCTATCATTCAGAATTGAAGGGCAGATAAAGAGCTTCACAGATAAGAAAAAGCTAAAGGAGTTCATCAACTCCAAACCAGTATTATATGAAATGCTGAAAGGTACTCTTTTAGAAGAGGAAGAAAAAAAAGGTAAAAGCCAAAAAATTATGAACAACAAATACATATCTATCAACAAGTGAATCTAAAAATTAAGTGAATTAAAAATTTGATCAACAAAATAAACTGGTGAATATAATAGAATCAGGAGCACAGAAAGGGAGTGGACTGATAATTCTCAGGGGGAAAGGGGTGAGGTGTGTACAGGGAGAGACTGGACAAAAATCATACACCTATGGATGAGATCAATGGGAGGGAGAAAAAGGTGGGAGCTGGGTGGAGGGGTGCTATGGAGGGGAAAAAAGAGAAACAAATGTAATAATCTGAATAAAGATTTAATTAAAAAATAAAATAAAAAATTTCAAACATGAAAAGAAGACAGAGAATATCATATATCTATCAGTGAGTCAATAATTACTAACATTGTGGCATATTTGCTGTTTTATCTATATACTAGAGGCCCGATGCATGGATATTCGTGCAAGAATAGGCCTTCCTTCCCCTGGCTGCAAGCACCAGTTTCCCTCTGGCACCCAGGACCTGGGCTATCTGGGACCAGGGCTGCTTTGCTCCGGCCACTGCTGCCACCCACTGGGGGCGTGCTTCGAGCCATGCCGCATGGCCACTCGGAGCACGCCCCCACCCCTGGTATGTGTGTGTCTGCTGCGGTTGGGGGTGGCACGAAGTCCCCTCCCACCCATCTACACACGCAGCTCCTCCTGAGCGGTTGTGATGTAGCCTCCTCGAGCAGGTTGTCATGCTCAGCTAATTTGCATATTACCTGTTTATATGTATGTGTGTGTGTGAATGTATATACATGTATATATACACGTATATATATATATGTGAATATATATGTATATATACGTGTATATATACATATATATGAATTGTATGGAAACAGCAATCATGATAATGTATACTGTTAAATACTCTTCTAAGAGAAATATTGTACTATTTAATCACAATAACCAAGGAAATTTAGTTCCTCTCCACCACACACACACACACACACTCACACACACACTCACAGTTCTGTATTCGGGTATTGTTTGAGGTTCATGGTTAATAAACCAAATTTACTTTATCACTCTGACTCTGTGAATATATATATATATATATATATATATATATTCACATATATATACATACCATCTACCTATGTATATCTCTTTCCTATATGCTTGAAAAAGAGGGGTATGGGGTTTGCTTAGGTTTTTTAGAAAGTAATCCTGAGATCTGTCAAATGTTTCATGTGGGATTGGACCAATAAAGACTATGCAAAGAGATGATATTTTGAGATATGAATAACTGTCCCCACCTTTTTTTAGCTTTTATCATAAAATTCAATCAGATAAGAAAATTATATAAAACAAAAAGTATAGTTTAGTGAATTATTATAAGACTAGAGGCCCGGTGCACAAAAATTGTGCAGCAGGGAGGAGAGGTGGTATCCTTCAGCCCAGCCTGCTCCCTCTCCAATTTGGGACCCCTTGAGAGATGTCCGACTGAAATGGGCAGTTGAACATCCCTCTCACAATTCAGGACTGCTGGGTCCCAACTGCTCACCTGCCTGCCTTTCTGGTTGCCCCTAACTGCTTCTGTCTGCCAGCCTGATCATTCCCTAACCACTTCCTTGCCAGCCTGTTTGCCCCTAATTGCCCTACCCTATGGGCCTGGTCATCTCTAACTGCACTCCCCTGCAGGGTTGGTCACCCCTAACTGCCTTTCCCTGCAGGCCCGGTCACCCCAACTTCCCTCTTCTGCCGGCCTGGTCACCCCCAACTGCCCTCCCCTACTGGCCATCTTGTGGTGGCCATCTTGTGACCACATGGGGGCAGGATCTTTTGACCACATGGGGACAGTCATCTTGTGTGTTGGAGTGATGGCCAATCTGCATATTACTCTTTTATTAGATAGGATAGAAGTCTGGTGCACAAGTGGGGACCAGCTGGTTTGCCCTGAAGGGTGTCCTGGATCAGCGTGGGTGTTCCATTGGGGCATGGAATGGCCTGGGTGAGGGGCCTGTGGTGGTTTGCATGCTGGCCACATCTTTCTGGTAACCTAAGTGGAGGCCCTGGTACTTGGGATTTATTTATCTTCTACAATTGAAACTTTATAGCCTGGAGTGGAGCCAAGCCTTCTGCTCCCACAGCTATTGAAACTTTGTTGCCTTAAGTGGAGGCCTAAGCATGCTCGGGTGTGTGGAAAGTTTGGCTTCCTCCACCGCCAGAAGCAACCCAAGCCTCGCTCAGTGGTAACTTTGTTACCTTAAGCGGAGGCCTGGGCAACAGAGTTTGAGGAAAGCTTGGCTTCCTCCATTGCCAGGGATAACCCAAGCCTCCCTCTTGCTCTCACTGTGACTGTAGCCATCTTGGTTGGGTTAATATGTATATTTGCTCTGATCGGCTGGTGGGCGTGGCTGGTGGTTGTGGCTTGTGGGTGTAGCAGAGGTAAGGTCACTTTGCATATTACTGTTTTATTAGATTGGATATTCACACAAGGTGGATACTTATCCTAATACAATGGTTCCTGCCCCAAAAGTAACCACTATTCTTTTATAACAATGATTTCCTCATATTTATTTCATTTCTTTCTAGATGATCATTCAAGTGTGCAATTCTAGACCTTCTAGTTAAGTGTCCGCTCTGGTAAAACTGATTTTTCTTTAAAAGACAAATAGTGTAATGCTTTCACTTATTTTATTTTTTTATTTTATTTTATTTTATTTTTTTAAATATATTTTATTGATTTTTTACTGAGAGAAAGGGAGAGGGATAGAGAGTTAGAAACATTGATCACCTGCCTCCTGCATGCCCCCTACTGGGGCTATGCCCACAACCAAGGTACATGCCCTTGACCAGAATTGAACCTGGGATCTTTCAGTCCACAGGCTGATGCTCTTCCACTGAGCCAAACCAGTTTTGGCGTAAAAATGATTTGATATGTCCTTCAAATAATTTTTTATCTACTAGTTTTCCTGCTACCCCTTTTTTTCCCTAAATATTTATTGGTTTCAGAACCTGGGCCACTTTTCCTATAGTCTGGGTCTTGTGATTGCCTGTGCTATCACCTCTGTGTTCCTTCATATTCCCTGTAGATTGGAAGCTGGATCTAGAGGCTGGATCACACTTGGATTTGAAACCTTTGGCAAGATGCTAGGTGATGAGGCTTCTTTTATCTCATAACCTCAGACCGCATGATGTTAGCAGCTATTGATCTCAAGGTTTAGATCCACCAATTCATTAGGCTTTGAGAAATGGTGATTTTCTGAAACTATCGTTTCATTTATTAATTAGTTTATGCCTATCAGGAGATACTTCTCCATGGCAGTGGTTGTTTAGAGAAAGGTAATGCTAACATCTTATGCAACCCTGGGACTGAAACCCTCCTAAGCCTGACCCTTCGCAGTTAGCTCTTGCAGGCCTTTGCAAAGCCCAAACTGGACCCAGAAATACTGGCCTGCTTATTCTGGCACTGAACACTTGTGGACCCAGAATCAAAGGATACTTACCCACTGGTGACCCACTCTGCATGAGGTGTGATAGCTGTTTCTGTTCATATAGCAGATTAGATATTCTGAATAATTTTCCAGTTGAAAAATGCCAACATTTAAAAATTATATCATTGAGCTTCTGTAAAATCTTCAGAGGTCAAAAGAAAAAAGAAATTAGAAATCTTGTGAGGTAATTGAATGACAAAGCTGGCTTCTTCACAAAGAGTTTCTGCTCAAGTGTGGAGACTCTAAACTTCCTCTTTGATAGTTGCAGAGGCTCAGCAGACAAGCAAAGGCTAGGGCATGCCCAAAGGGAAGTTTGTTAGGTGACCCTTCTGCTGGGGTAAGCATGAGCAAGAAATAAACCTGATGTGCTGCAGAGCACAGCATGGAGATTGGACTGTTTTAACCTTGACACCAGATGGAAAGGAATAAAAAATCTCCCATGAGAACTCATAATGACAAGCTGCTCTCTTAGAGTTGTGGTCCAGATTTATGTAATGTGTGTGGTTACAAAAACCTCAAACATATAATTAGATTTAGAATGGTTCTCAGTTGATAGTGTCTCCAGGGAAATGGTAGAAGCAAACATAACCCTTTTCTGGAGGAATGCAACCTCAGCAATAGATTCAGAGATTTTCTACAGAGCATTTCTTCTAAGTGAATAATTCAAGGTAAAATATTAAAAATGGTGTGTGTGTATGGGGAGGGTAGGAGGGAGGCACATGACTGAGGGCCAGTTGAAAAAATAGATATCAAAAACATACCCTAGACTTTGGATATTGGAATTATCAGATGCAAACTAAAAACCAGACATAGTTAAAATGATAAAACTGATGTATTTTAAAAAGTAAAGCTTGAAAATACAATTAAAAAAGAGATTGTAGGGAATTCCCAAGTAAATTTTAAAAATAAATGGAATTTTTATTTTCAATTAATTACTTTTTTTTTGCTAGAAATCCTAAGGATGGTTTAAGTATTAGATTTTAGTTGAACCTTAATAAATTGTGAACTAGGGAATCCATTCAAAGAAATTATTTATAATGCCCATCAAGCAGACAAAAGCTACTGAAAAGATTTGATAAGTACAATTAGCAAGCATTGTATAAAGAAGAGAGGTGAACAGTTGGAGAATACACTCACTGTCTTGCCCTCTGCCATAGGGGATGTGCCCACAATCAAGGTACATGCCCTTGACCAGAATCGAAACCGGGACCTTTCAGTCTGCAGGCCGACACTCTATCCACTGAGCCAAACCGGTTTCAGCATGTTTTTGATGAATATAACTTTGTAATATACCTTGACATCAGGAGATGTAATGCCTCCAGCTTTGTCATCTTTCTCAAAATTGCTTTGGCTATTCAGGGTCTTTTATAGTTTATATACATTTGAGGATTCTTTTTCTATTTTTTTAAATATATTTTATCGATTTTTTTTTTTTTTTTAGAGAGGAAGGAAGAGGGATAGAAACATTTATGAGAGAGAAACATCGATCAGCTGCCTCCTGCACACCCCCTACTGGGAATGTGACCACAACCAATGTACATGCCCTTGACTGGAATCGAACCTGGGACCTTTCAGTCCGTAGGCCGACACTCTATCCACTGAATCAAACCGGTTTCGGCTCTTTTTCTATTTTTATGTAAAAATACCATTGGAATTTTGATAGGGTTTGCACTAATGTATAGATAACTTTGGGTAGTATGGACATTTTAACCATATTAATTTTTCTAACCTATGAGCATGGATATATTTTTTCTTATTGAATTTATTGGAGTTTATAACTATTTTCTCTCTTTTCCGTGTCCAGTGAGGCTAGAGAGCAGGTCCAAAGAGACAAGACACAGAGATAGAAAGAAAAGCTGGGGCCAGGTGGACCACCGCCCTTTCTGATAGAGAGACAGTGACCCAGAGCTGATACAGTGTGTTTATTTTATACCTTCAAATATCAGGAAGTTTCACCAAAAGGTCAAGACAAAGGAGATTATTTGCATTCTTTAGTAGGCCTTGAGCATTCCTGGTGCTAAGCTGGATTTAGATATTAAAACCCATTTCCCCACACCATGGGTGGGCTGAAATGAAAGTCAAACTGACAACACCTTTGCCCTTTTGGCAAGGCGTGTTCCTGTCTACGCCCTTGGGTTCAGGTGACAATAATTAAAGAATGCCCATGTGCCTTCCCAGGGGCTCTCTACATCTCCATTTTTCATTTTTAAATGTAGCTTGTGGACATCTAATTAGAGCCTTCAGATTTGAGATCGCAGGAGCTTGCTGATGACTGAAAAAAAGCAGGATAAGATTAGTAGTACACAAAGGAATCCAATTAGGTACCAGGTGGTGTTTTTTTTAAACATATTCCATAGATTAAATTCTTTTAAATCATCCAGCAATTCTTTTGCCAGTTTTGTAGGAGATATAATTTCATCATGACTATTCTGAATGGCTTGCACATGTTTGTGTGGCTGCACTATGTCTATAGGGATAATTATGATGCCATATTCCCTGTAGGTGCATCTTGATTTTATTCCAATCCCATAGAGAACTGTTATAGTGGGCTGAAGTTACACAAATATATGTAAAAGCAGCATGACATTGCAGCTGCTGTCTAATCTTGATACTTTCTAATTGATTACCTAGTCCTATCACTACAGCTTCCAAAGCATTTAGCTTTGTTTCTAGCCTTTTGTCTATATCTTCTTGATCATGAAATGTAGTTGAGGTATTCTGAGCCAATTCATTGACAAACTTAGCATTCTGGATGCTTTGGGTCAAAGCAGGAGAAGCAGTCACAGCAGATATAATAACAGTAACTAGGGTAACAATACCAAAATAATAAGTCCCAAAGCATGCTTTTCCCATGACAGTTGATTGTGTAATTCCTGCAATGCCTGGAGGCCTGCATCATGATACCATTTTCCTGTTATGGTAGAAAGCATAATAAAAGAAGGCTGCTTTAAAATTGATATATCTTCATTCAGGTTATGCCTGGAAACACAGCTGGTAAGGTTACAGTAATGGCATTGCAGAGCATAATGGGTGTTCAATCAGGTTGATATTCACATTTCTGGTCACCAATACATATGGGGGCTGGACACAGGCTTGTAAGCCATAGCAAGGGCTCGATGTGCATGCTCCTTTAGTATTAGCTAAGAAAGAGCCAGTAAAATTAAGAAAGTTAAGAGCAGCAGCTAAACGCCATGGATCTTTCTGTAAATTTCCTGTTTTTGTGGTTAGGGCATTACCTACTAAACCTCCTGGTGACATAGGCTCGTGATAGGGATATTTAGCATCAAGTCTGTGGGACCAATCTAATACATACAAGTCAGAGCCAGAAATATTATGTTTCACTGGTACAGAATTGGCGCAGTCTTGCCATTGAGGAAATGCTCCCAAATCAGTAGTGGTGCTATTAGGGCAGGTGGGGAGTGAGGGATGCTTATCAGACAGCCATCGGATGGCCTTAGGAAATCCTAGTTTAGTAACTGTCTGAACATATTTTCTCATATCCCAGGGGCCTTCAATGTTAGCAACGTTTGTGCCTCCATAGGATGTCTTATTTTCTCGGCCAACCTGCAAACATCCTGAAGTCTCCCTTTTTGGTAATCAAATAGGGAGCTCCCCGCTAAAGCCATTATAAGTGTAAGCATCTTGGGAAGGACTTGTATGCTTGTCGCAGCTATCCCTGACCATATTAGTGTTGTTAGTAAACATTGGCACTGATTCTTCAGTCCAGGTGGCTGTATTGATCATAGGGAGATCTGGAACAGAAGTCCAATAAGTTTCTGCTGCAGCCATGCTTACCTTGCAGCTGGCAAGTTCCATCATAGCAAGAAAAGGTTGGAGGGGGTTATCTGAACCCCATGTTCTTTCACCTCTTGCTGAGCATTGGTGGTCAGCTTCTTTAGTTGACCCCATATTGGCACCTCAGTCCCTTGCATAGTCTTCAGTTTTCTTCTTCTTCCTCTTTGCTGTCATTGATTGGGGCAACTGTCCTTTTGAGTGAAGGGACAAGAAGCTTCTCATGTAACGCTCTGGCACCCAAATTGGCTGTGTTGCTCCTTCTGGAAAGATATAAAACACAAACTCTTCCCCACATTATTAATCTGATAAAACCCTTGTCTGGTTTGTGCTTCCTTCCACCTAGCTAACTTGATGGAGACTATTATTTAGGAGGCCTGATGCCTTTTGGCTGCTGTACGATCCTCTGCATCACAATTCAAAAATTTTAAAATATTTTAAAACTCAGCATGACTGAGTTTGTTTTGAGGTGACACATAACATCCATCTCCCCCTTTTGGTTTTAGTGATTGCATTTTAAGAGTATGATTGGCTCTTTCCACTATTGAGTGACATCCATTTGCCAGATTTGATTAGGTTTAAGTCCTCGGGGATTTACCCCTAAAGTTGGCACAGGGAGGTGGTTAACACACTGAGGACATTGCATCCAATAAAACATGGAAATTGTTGTCTTCAAATAACATTTTGAAGGCTGAAAAATAAATGAAAAAGTTCCTCCAAATTAGTGTGCTCTATAGTAGCTGTTTCAATAATTTTGGCCATACTTACCACATAAGCACTATTACTATAGGTTGATGGGCTCCGTAGCAAAATCTGTTATGGCATAAATAAGAGCTTATATTTCTACTGAAATATAAGGGGTTTGAAGGATCTTTGTTCCCCTGATGCAATAGATCCAGCCTTTCCAGAACTGGATACATCTGTAAAAATGGATAATGCCTGAGGTAATTTTAATTGTTGCACAGAAATATGACTGCTTTGGATTCATTTCATGTTAAGCGATTTTACTGAGATGAATTATCAATACAACTTTTAGTTAGTACTTAACAGATTTTTTGTCCAGTACAATTAAAATTTTCTTAAATATTCACTTATTTCAAGTAGCCAATTTTAAGTAATTTGAAATAAGGTTTACTTTTTAACTTTACTTGTAAACTTCTACAATTAGTCTTTAAATAACTTTAATATAAACTTTATCAGGGAGGCAAAAATATAAGTTCCTTACTTTATTTTATGAGGCAAAATATATTATCTTCCAATTACAATCCTTATAACATTTGAAGAAAACCTCTTTATTTCCTTACAGAATAATTTTCAGACTATAAAGAGTTTCACTTAAAAACCTTTGTCTTTTTATACCAATAATGAGTACTGGGTCATACATCCAAGTAACCATATCACAAGCACTTTCATGTAAAGTTGACTATTAATTTACTGTCAGATTTAATACTTGAACAACAATGTTAGTTTACACTATAAATATCAGTGAAATAGATTTCAAAATTTTTAAATTTCTCCTTTTCATTAAGCTAGAATTTTATTTTTAAAGAGTATCCCCTTTGGCTTATTTGCATATACAGAGGGATTATGGGAGGTCTCAGTAACTTTCTTAGAAGACTTAATCAAATTGTTTACAAACACATTCACTTATTCAAAGGAAAAGGGTTGGCCTTTGCTGTTTCAAGATGGCGACCCCCTTGGGAGGGGCAAGCCATGAGGCCAACAAGCCAGGCAGTCCTCCTGGTGGCTTCTAATCTGTTTTTAGATTTTACTTGGATTCAACTACTTATAAAAACATTAGCTTCTCATATAACTTAATATGAGAACTTGATTATATTTTGAACAGCTAATTTATAAAGTAATTTAAGTAGGTATTTTTATTAAAACAGCAAAGCAAACAAATTTAGTAAACTTATAGGTCTGATTCACAAAGCACAAACACTGCCACACAACCAACCTATTTAAAATGCAGGCTATTGGATTTTAAGAAATATTTTGCCCTCCTTAGAGGCCAAAACCTTCATAACATTTAATATATCTATATAAGTAAAATATATTGATTAATTTTTATTTGATAAAGCTTTCCATGTGATTTCAAGTATCAATTGGTTTAATTAAAAAAGCATTTAAGAGAGAACATACTTTTTAAAAAATTTAATAAATCTTTATTGTTCAGGTTATTACAATTGTTCCTCTTTTCCCCCCCATAGCTCCCTTCCACCCGGCTCCCACTCTTCCCTCTGCCTTTAGCTCCCCCCACCGCATTGTCCTCATCCATAGATGTACAATTTTGTCCTCATCCATAGATGTACAATTTTTGTCCAGTCTCTCCCTGCACTACCCTTACTCCTTTCCCCCTGAGAATTGGCACTCCATTCCCTTTCTATGCCCCTGATTCTATTATATTCACCAGTTTATTCGGTTCACTAGATTTTTAATTCACTTGATTTTTAGATTTACTTGTTGATAGATATGGATTTGTTGTTCATAATTTTCTATCTTTACCTTTTTCTTCTTCTTTCTCTCCTTAAAGAGTACTTTTTAGCATTTCATATAATACTGGTTTGGTGTTGATGAACTCCTTTAGCTTTTTCTTACCTATGAAGCTCTTTATCTGCCCTTCAATTCTGAATGATAGCTTTGCTGGGTAGAGTAATCTTAGTTGTAGGTTCTTGCTATAAATCACTTTGAATATTTCTTGCCACTCCCATCTGGCCTGCAGAGTTTCTGTTGAGAAATCAGCTGACCATCGTATGGGTGCTCCCTTATAGGTAATTAACTGTTTTCCTTTTGCTGCTTTTAATATTCTCTGCTTGTCTTTTGCTCTTGGCATTTTAATTATGATGTGTCTTGGTGTGGTCTTCTTTGGGTTCCTTTTGTTTGGGGTTCTGGGCACCTCCTGGGTTTGTAAGTCTATTTCTCTCACCAGGTGGGGGAAGTTTTCAGTCATTATTTTTCCAAGTATGTTTTCAGTATCTTGCTCTCTCTCTCTTCTTCTGGCACCCCCATAATTCTGATGTTGGTATGCTTGAAGTTGTCCCAGAGGCTCCTTACACTATCTTCACATTTTTGGATTCTTTTTTCTTTTTTCTTTTCTAGTTGAGTGTTTTCTGCTTCTTTGTGTTTCAAATCTTTGACTTGATTCTTGCCTTCCTCTAGTCTAGTGGTTCTCAACCTTCCTAAGGCCATGACCCTTGCATACAGTTCCTCATGTGGTGGCCCCCAACCATAAAATTTTGCTGCTGTTATGCATCGTGATATAAATATCTGCATTTTCCGATGGTCTTAGGCAACCCCTGTGAAAGGGTTTTTCGACCCCCAAAGGGGTCGCGACCCACAGGTTGAGAACTGCTGCTCTAGTCTGCTGTTAGGTCTCTGTATAATATTTTTTATTTCAGTCAATGTATGTTTAATTTCTAGTTGGTCCTTTTTCATCTTCTCTTGGGTCTCACTAAATTTATCCATCTTTTCAAGGAAATTCTTAAAAAAACCTTATAATTGTGATTTTGAACTCTATATCCAGTCATTTGTTTTCCTCCATTTCTTTTGTCTGTGGACTGTTCTTTGTCTCTGCTCCCCTGTGTTGGTAGAGTAGCGTTGTGTGCTAGGTGTCCTATATGGCCCAGTAGCTCCACCTCCCCAATTATCTGAGGTGGACTCTCTTGGTGCACCCCTTTGTGGACTGTGTATACAGCCTTGTTGTAGTTAAGTCTTGATTGTTGTTGGCATCACTGGGGGAATTGACCTCCAAGCCAAATTGGTTCTGAGGAGAACTTCTGTGCTGGAGTCAACCTTATGATGCAAGACTTGCACAATTGCAAAAGCCTCTGTGTTCAGCTTGGATGGGGTGGAGTCTCGGGGCTGAGCAGACAGCCTTGGCTTTCCTTCAGCCCTGCCCTGGACGCCCCTGTGTCTCAGTATCCCTCGGTAATTGCTGCAGCCCTCTCACACGCACTCGCAACTCCAGACCTCTATCCTTCCGGCCCCCCTGAGTTTTGTGCGATCTGGGGACCCATATGAGTCTGGGTCCCTAGGGTCTCACTTGAAACCAGGGTTCAGTGTAGTCAGAACTGGATTTCAGCACACTTGGGAGGTTCTGTCTTCCTCCCGCTAGAGAAAGTCAGTGGCACAATCAGCAGTCAGTCCTCTCTGTGTGCACTTGCACGCGCCTCCACACCTCTGCCTTTCGCGGCTCCCCTAAGTTTCTGTGCACTCCTCCCTTTTCACGACAGTCCAGACTCCCTCTGTATGAGTCTTGCCTGGAACTGAGGTTTAGTGCAGTCAGAACTGGAGTTCAATGTAGTCAGGAGTTTCCATCTCCCTCCTGCTAGAGGAAGCCAGGTAGGCACCCCGCCGCCCATCCTCTCCACCTGTGTCTCTGTACCTCAGCTTTTTGCAGCTCCTCTGAGTCTCTGTGAGCCCCTCTCTTTTCTTCTAGTTGTAGAATTTCCACTCAGTCAGCTTTCTTGTGGTTCTGGATGATGTCTGTTCTATCTTTTAGTTGTAGTTTTGAAATTGTCATGTGAGGCAGCAGTTTAGGTGTTCACCTATGCCGCCATCTTGGTTTCTCTCTGAGAGAACATAATTTTGAAAACATTTCAAGGCCCAGGAAATGTCTGAAAGTTATTCTCAAAGTCTTGAAATAATTTGGAAAGATTATACACACACACACACACACACATGATTTAAAGATTATATACTTAAGTCATCTTAAAGAATATCAATTATATTTAAACTGATTCACAGAATTAATTCTCTTTTTTAATTAGACCAGATAGTAACATATTTTGAATTTCTAATTATTTTCTCAAAAATAAATTGCTATATTCTAGGCATTTAGTTACCACAATTATATAATTTCTCATAATTCAATCTGAACCTTAAACTTTCAGAGCTTCAAATTTTAGGTAGCAAATTAAATACTTAGCATATCTCAAATCCATAATACTTTTATATTTTTAAGGATACATTTCAAATAAAATACATGGCATTTTCAATTAATAGATTAAATTCTATCCTTTAGACTTCATACAAGGCATTTCAATTTTTTTAGATATAAGTTTTATCATTTGATTTAGTAAACTTTAAAGTTTTTAAGTTTCTAGCTGACAGGCCTGGAAGTTTGACATTTTTATTTTTTCCCAGGTCAAATCCGCCATCTTTAAGCATGGCAAATATGAGACCTTTTAAAATGACTTTCTCAGGGAGTGGGCATCCATATTGGATCACCACATGTCTCCCTTCACCCACTGCCTTCTTGCTTTGGGGAAAAATTCAGTGATTGTCTGGTGTCTGCTGTTTTTATTTTCATTATTATTTCCTTTTTTTATTTTTTAAGGAAAGGAAAAGATTTTTTAAGATAAAGAATCATTGTCAGTTGCTGAGAAATTCCTTTAATCCTTTCTACTTGGTTCAGCCTAATAGGTAGTTTGAGCCTCCAACAAAATGAAATGTGAAGTCACTTTCTGCCAAGCCCCAGCATCTAGCCATAAAGGCTGGGCAGCTGCGAGCAAAACCTTTCTTATCCCGCTCACAGTGATGCTTGTCCCGATCTGCCTCAAACTCTAGCTCCTGCTCATAATTGTGAGATAAATCTTTATCAGATGGGCTTTTGACTGCGGTCGCAGGAGCAGCATGTGGAGATGGAGGAGGTGCAGAGCGGGGGGAGTTGGCGGGGGGAATGGTATTCTTACAAATTTGCACCCCTCCACTGTAGGCAGTAAGGCGGTGGCCACATCCCACTTAGACATTCTTAAACTGTGCTGGATCAAGGCCATTATGAATTAAAGTAGGAATAGGAATCTTCTCTGGACCTACTGCTGTGTATCAGTCATGCAACTGCTTTCTGACCTTTTCCCACGTTTCATCAACAAAACTTAAGAAATCAAGAATCTGACTACGCTTAACAGAGCATCCTTGAGCTTTGAGCATACATAGTTTTAAGCATTTGAGAATAGAAATCTCTTTCCTGAGACTCTGAATTACCCATGTTTTAGACCCAGTTAATATAACTTGCAACAATCCACTCCTTACCTTATTCTGTGATGCACACACTTCTTGGAGCAACCCCCTCGCCTCTTGCCTCTGTATTCAGCCAGACCACGTTGGCGCCAGATGTAACTATTTTCTCTCTTTTCCGCATCCAGTGCAGCTTGAGAGTGGGTCCAATTCCTGAGTAGAGGCAGCTGGGGATTGAGAAATAAAAGAGAAAAGATACAGAGATAGAAAAAAAAATCTGGGGCGGGTGGATCACTGCCCTCTTCTGATGGAGAGACAGTGACCCAGAGCCGATACAGCGTGTTTATTTTATATCCCCAAATATCAGGAAGTTTCACCAAAAGGTCAAGACAAAGGATATTATTTGCATTCTTAAGTAGGCCCTGAGCATTCCTGGTGTTAGGCTGGATTTAGATATCAAAACCCACTTCCCCACATCATAGGCTGAAATGAAGGTCAAGCTGACAACACCCTTACCCTTTTGGCAAGGTATGTTCCCAGGGCATGGCTTTGCTGATGCCACTGGGTTCAGCTGACACAGAATGCCCGTGTGCCTTTCTAGGTGGCCCTCTACAGAGTGATATTGGTTAATAAAATCATATAGTTTTCAGGTGTACATTCTATAATACATCATCTACATGTAGTTTTGTGTGTTTACCACCCCAAGTTAAGTCCCCTTCCATCATGATTTACCCCTATACCCTCTTCTAACTCCACTCCCCTTTCCATGTGGTAATCACCATACTGTTGTCTGTGTCTATGAGTTTTTTTTAAAATTAAATCTTTATTATTCAGATTATTACATTTGTTTCTCTTTTTTCTCCTCCATAGCACCCCTCCACCCAGCTCCCACCCTTTCCCTCGCTCCCATTGATATCATCCATAGGTGTATGATTTTTGTCCAGTCTCTCCCTGTACACCCCTCATCCCTTTCCCCCTGAGAATTATCAGTCCACTCCCTTTCTGTGCTCCTGATTCTAGTATATTCACCAGTTTATTCTGTTGATCAAATTTTTAATTCACTTAATTTTTAGATTCACTTGTTGATAGATATGTATTTTTTGTTCATAATTTTTAGTCTTTTACCTTTTTCTTCTTCCTCTTCTAAAAGAGTACCTTTCAGCATTTCATATAAAACTGGTTTGGAGTTGATGAACTCCTTTAGCTTTTTCTTATCTGTGAAGCTCTTTACCTTCAATTCTGAATGATAGCTTTGCTGGATAGATTATTCTTGGTTATAGATTCTTGCTATTCATCACGTTGAATATTTCTTGCCACTCCCATCTGACCTGCATCGTTTCTGGTGAGAAATCAGCTGACAGTCGTATGGGTGCTCCCTTGTAGGTAATGAACTGTTTTTCTCTTGCTGCTTTTAATATTCTCTCTTTGTCTTTTGCTCTTGGTATTTTAATTATGATGTGTCTTGGTGTAGTCCTCTTTGGATTCCTTTTATATGTGGTTCTGTGTGCTTCCTGGACTTGTAAGTCTATTTATTTTACCAGATGTGGGAAGTTTTCAGTCATTATTTTTTTTAAATAGATTTTCAGTATCTTGCTCTCTCTCTTCTTCTGGCACCTCCACAATTCTGATGTTGGTACACTTGAAGCTGTCCCAGAGGCTCCTTACATTATCTTCACATTTTTGGATTCTTTTCTCTTCTTGCTTTTCTAGTTGAATGTTTTCTACTTCTTTATATTTCAAATTTTTGACTTGATTCTTGCCTTCTCTAGTCTGCTGTTAGGACTCTATATAATATTTTTATTTCAGTTAGTGTATGTTTAATTTCTAGTTGGTCCTTTTTCATCTCTAGTTGGACCTTTTCCATCTCTAGTTGGATCTTTTGCATCTCTAGTTGGTCCTTTTTCATCTCCTCTTGGCTCTCGCTAACTTTATCCAACTTTTCAAGCATATTCTTGAAAAACCTTATAAGCTTGGTTTTGAACTCTATATCCAGTCGTTTTTTCCCCCTCCATTTCTTCTGTTTGTGATCCTTTCCCTTGTCTTGGCATTTTCACTATGTTGGGGAAACTTCTGTGTTGAATTCTGCCTTGTGATACCAGACTTGCAAAACCAAAGAAGCCTCTGTTGAGCTTGGGATGGGTGGAGTCTCAGGGCTTAAGGGACCGCCTTGCCTTCCAGTCAGCCCCGCCCTCCACGACCCCTGAGTCTCATGTGACTGGGTAATCGCTGGAGCGGTCCTTGTGAGCGCACACCCACAGTGTCTCTAGACCGCTGCCTTTGCAGCTCCCCTGCGCACCAGGACCACACGAGTCTAGGTCTCCAGAGTTTCGCCTAAAGCGGGCTTAGTGGACTCAGAATTGGCACAGTTGTGAGGGTCTGTCTCCCGCCCACTCACAAAAGCCAGCGGCACAATCAGCAATCTGTCCTCTGCTCAGTGCCGTGTGCGCCGCCACCAGACCTCTGATCTTTTGCGACTCCCCTAAATTTCCGTGCACCTCTCCCGTTTCACAGTTCAAACTCCCCTGTATGAGTTTTGGCTGGATCTGGGGTTTAGTGTTATAAGATAAGGGGTTCAATGCCGTTGGGAGTCTCCATTTCCCTCTCGCCAGAGAAAGCCAGCCAGGTACTCCGGCACCTGTTCTCTCAGTGCGTGCGTCTCCGTACCTCAGCTTTTTGCAGCTCCTCTGAGTCTCCGTGAGCCCCTCTCTTTCTTTCTAGCTGTAGAACTTCCACTCAGCCAGCTTTCCTGTGGTTCTGGATGAAGTCTGTTCTGTCTTTTAGTTGTAGTTTTGAAATTGTTGTGCAAGGCAGCAGTGTAGGTGTTTACCTATGCTGCCATCTTGGATTCTCTCTATGAGTTTTTTTTTTTTTTTTGGTTTTGATTTTTCTGCTTTATCTCTTCAACTTTCTCACCCAGCCTCACAACCCTCCTCTGCTCTGACAGCTGTCACTAAGCAACAGGAATTTTTTAACTCCTTTATAATCTTATGGGATCACTGTTGTATATGCAGTCTGTCCTTGACTGAAATGTTGTTATGACTGATTTGCTAGTGTTTTGTTGAAAATTTTTGTATTTATGTTCATTAGGGATATTTGCCTGTAATTTTCTTTTTTTGTAGTGACTTTTTCTGGTTTTGGTATCAGGATAATGCTGGCCTCAAAATTATAAGTTTGAAAATGTTCTAAACTCTTTTCTTTTTTTTTTAAAGCATTTGAGAAAGATGGCTCTTGATATTTTCTTTAAGTGTTTGCTAGAATTCATCAAACCATCTGGCCTTGGACTTTTCTTTGTTGGGAGGTTTTTTATTACTGATTCAGACTCCTTACTAATAGTTGGTCTGTTCAGATTTTATACATGATTTCGTCTTGGTAGGTTGTATGTTTCTAGGAACTTATCCTTTTTTTCCTCGGTGCACTATTTTGTGGTGTATAATTGTTAATTGTAGTATCTTACGATCTTTTGTATTTATATGGTATCAGTTTAATGTCTTCCCTTTTATTTATAACTAGAGATCTGGTACATGAAATTTGTGCAAGGGCAGGGGGTGGCCCTCAGCCCAGCCTGCACCCTCTCCAATCTGAGACCCCTCGGGGGATGTCCAACTGGTGGCTCCTAACTGCTCTCCTGCCTGCCTGCCTGATCACCTTAACCCCCTTGCCTGTATGCCTGATCACCCTAACCACCTCTCCCTGCCTGCCTGATCACTCCTAAATGCCTTTGCCTTGCCTCATCACCCCTAACTGCTCTCCTGCTTGGCTGATCACCCTTAAATGTCTCTTCCTTGCCTCACACCTGGGACCCAGGATTCTCTCCTCTGGCTGGTCACAGGCACCCAGGACCTGGATTTCCCTTCCTCTGGCCATCTGCAGGCACTCAGGATCTGGGCTGGCTTCACTCAGGCTGGCCACAGCTGCAAGGGACTGTGGGCAGGTGGCTTTGCCCGGGCCACAGGTACTGGCGCCCAGGACTGTGGGACATGCAACTTGTCCCTCTCCTAGGCTGCAGGTTCAGGAGCAGCCTCTGGCACCCGGGACTACAGGTTGGGTGGCTTGTCCTTCTCCTGGGCCACAGCTGGCTGGTCCCCATTCCTCTCTCTCCAGTGTTGAGTCCCCATTCCTCTCTTGTGAGCTCATTTGTGCCTGGCTGCTGGTACCCATTCCTATCTCTCCAGTGTTGAGTTTCTGAGCCCTTACAGCATGACAGTGTGAGGGGTTGATGATCATTTGCATATTAGCTCTTTATTATATAGGATAAGAAGCCTGGTGCACAAAATTTGTGCATGGGGGTGTGTCCTGCAGCCCAGCCTGATCCCTCTCCAATCTGGGACCTTTTGAGGGATATCCGACTGCCTGTTAGCACCTGATCATACCTGGATTTTGCCTGGGTCGGGCCTAAACGGGCAGTAGGAGATCCCTCTCTCAATCCAGGACTACTGGCTCCCAACTGCTCACCTGCATGCTTTCCTGATTGCCCTTAACTGCTTCAGCCTGCCATCCTGATCACCCCCTAACCACTCCCCTGCCAGCCTGATTGATGCCTAATTGCTCCCCTGCCAGCCTGTTTGCCCCTAACTGCCCTATGCCATGGGCCTGGTCATCCCTAACTGCCCTCCCCTGCAGGATTAGTCACCACTAACTGTCCTCACCTGCAGGCCTGGGTCCCCCCCAACTGCCCTTACCTGCAGACCTGGTCACTCCCAACTTCCTTCCTCTGCTGGCCTGGTCACCCTTAACTGCCCTGCCCTGCAGGCTTGATCTCCCCCAGCTGCCCTCCCTTGCAGGCCTGGTCCCTCCCAAGTGCCCTCCCCTGCTGGCCATCTTGTGGTGGCCATCTTGTGTTCACATGGGGCAGGATCTTTTGACCACATGGGGGCAGTCATCTTATGTGTTGGAGTGATGGTCAATCTGCATATTACTCTTTTATTAGATAGGATAGAGGCCTGGTGCATGGGTGAGGGCCAGCTGGTTTGCCCTGAAGGGGGTCCTGGGTCAGGGTGGGTGTTCCCTTGGGGCATGGGGTAGTTTGCAGGCCAGCCATCCCCTACCCCCCTACCTCCCCCCCTCCGCTGGCATGGTTGGTGTAGTTGGTGGGTGTGGCTTGTGGGTGTAGCAGAGACATGGTCAATTTGTATATTACTCTTTTATTAGATAGGACTAGAGGCCCGGTTATAGAAAGTTTGGCTTCCTCCATCGCCAGCAGCAACCCAAGCCTCCCTCCTGTGATCTCTGTGGCTAGCTGTCTTAGTTGGGTTAATTTGCATACTCATTGACTGAGTATGGGCATGGATGGTGGGTGTGGCTTGTGAGTGTGGTAGACATAGGGTCAATTTGCATATTACTCTTTTATTAGATAGGATTGTTGCCTTAAGTGGAGCCCTGGGCCGGCTAGGGTTTGCAGAAAGTTTGGCTTCCTCCATCTCCAGGGGCAACCCAAGCCTCCCTCCTGCTCTCTCTCTGGTTGTAGCCATCTTGGTTGGGTTAATTTGCATACTTGCTCTGATTGGCTGGTGGGCATGGCTGGTGGGTATGGCCTGTGGGTATAGTGGAAGTATGGTCAATTTGCATATTATTCTTTTATTAGATAGGATTGTATTTATTGGAGTCCTCTTTCTATTTTTCTTCTTTAATCTAGTTAAATGCTGGTCTATTTAGTTTATCTTTTTAAAAAAGCCAGCTTTTAGTTTTATTGAGTCTTTGTTTTCATTTAGTTTCTGTTTCATTTATTTCTGTTCTGATCATCATTTCATTCCTTATGCTTTGGGCTTAGTTTGTTTTTCTTTTTTAGTTTCTTGAGGTATCAAATTAGGTTACTTAATATAGCTATTATTTAATGTAGGTATTTATCATTATAAACTTCCTTTCTAGACTACTTTTGCTGCATCCCATAGGTTTTGTTATGTTATATTTCCCTTTTCAGTTATCTCAATGTTTTTTTATTTATCTTTGATTTCTTCTTTGACCCATTGGTTCTTTAGGAGCATGTTGTTTAATCTTCACATATTTGTCAATTTTCTTTTTATAATTGATTTTTAGTTTTATGTCTTTGAAGTAGAAAAGATGCTCAATATAGTCTCAATATCTTAAATGTAGTAGAACTTAGATGATCATTTGCATATTAGCTCTTTATTACATAGGTCTAAGACAGTTGTCTGCAAACTCATTAGTCAACAGAGCGGCAAACCATGACTCGCGAGCCGCATGTGGCTCTCAAGCTACATTTTACCGACCACTGGTCTAAACATATTATTTATACTGGAGAATGTTCCATGTACACTTGAGAAGATGTGGATTCTGCTACTGTTGGATGGAATGTTCTGTAAATATCTGTTAAGTCCATTTGGCTTAATGTGTCATTTAAGTTTAATACAATAAACCCTCAATTTTGCAGACCTCGAGTTAATGGACTTCAGATTCAGTGGACAAAGTTTCTGTTCTGTTTGTCATATGTGAAAATTAACATATCATTAATCTTAAAATGCTTTTAACCAAGATTTGCTTATAATCAAATAACAGGTTATTTGTTTGTTATTAACTGTTATTTTAAACAACTTATAGCCAATAGGCCATGTGTTGGGAAAAACACTAGTAATTTTACTACAACTGTAGTCTATTTAAATCTAAGAGTCACTATGCGTAAACAATGTTTTGCAAATGATTTGTACATGATCATACTGCATCTCTTGCACTAATTGATTCTGTTGATCACATTCATGCCTTTCTGCAGCACTTAAGAAACAAACAAACACTGATTTCAGAGAGAGAAAGAGAGAGGAGGAGAGTGAGATAGAAACATCAATGATGAAAAGCATTGATTGACTACCTCTTGCATTCCCCCTACTGGGGATCGATCCCACAACCCCTGGCATATATCCTGATGGGCACTCGAACCATGACCTCCTGTTTCATAGGTCAACACTCAACTACTGGGCCACGCCTGAGGGGCAATATTTTTTCCCTTTACTACAAGATTCAGATCAGGAATGTATAGTCGCTGTAGGTGAATTAAGTCAGTTCTTTGCTTAGGTTGAGAGGGGCAGCCCAGGTTCACTGGACCTAGTAAACTTCTACTTTCTGTAATTATAATAAAGAATTTCTAGTGACTCATTACTGTGGTTTTGCATATTCTCCGTGGTCCTTGAGGTTTTCAACCCCACATTTAACATTTCTAATAACATAATTGTTTTCTGATTCCTGTATCCATGCTTGTTAAGTATTTCTTACCAGATCTATTCTTTGTGCTGGTTTGGATTAAAATATTTAAATTGCCCAACTCTATCTTCATCAGTTCTTTGCAATAATGTTCCCACCTCTCTGCCTTTTGGCTTCTACAAATTGGTCCCAAGTAGGAATCAGGTCATTCCTATCCCCTCTAGACTTTCTTGGCTCTGTGATAAATTCCTGATTGTTTGGTGTCCTCTAGTGGCCATCTGATTTATTGCTTTAACTGTGTGAGTTGGATTAACCTTCTGTATCCTGGAGTAGTTGTTGATATCATCAGTTTTAAAGGGTATGGTTAATGATTGTATTTCATCTCTGACTGGAGCCAGCCTCCTTATAATACTCAATGTATAATCTTTAAACACATAATTATTTAAAGTAATGAGAGTCAACAAATAAGACAGTCAACAAACATTTACTGAACACTTACCAAGTTAGTTCTCTATACTATTCTAAGTACTAGGACCCAACTGGGAGAAAATGTCCTCTACTGTATTTAAAAAATAATTCTGCTATTATCAACATTAAAAACAAAACAAAACATAGAATTATAACTTGCATGACTTACATGAAGAGGAATTCACATTGCTCTTTTAAAAAAAAGTTATTTTATTTTAGGGAGAAAGGAAAATAGGAGAGAGGGATAGAAACATCAGTGAGAGAATCATTGATTGGTTGCCTCTTACATGCCCTGTACTGGGGATAGAGCCTGACCAGAAATCGAACTGGCAAACTTTTGGTGCATGAAACAATGCCTAACCAACTGAGCCACCCTGGGCATGGCTCTATGCCACTTTTTATAAATGGTTTGATTATTAAGATCAGAGAAGTCATATATAATGAAATAAACAATACATGATTTATGGTGCACCAAGTTTTCCAGAACAAATGTAAAATGAACAAGTTCAATTTTCTACAGCAGAAAGTAAAAAATAAGTGTCAGAGTAGTCTTTAGGTTAAGGGTTAGGTAGCAATAAATCTTTTGCAGTTGGAGTAGAATTTCACAATGAACACTTATTGCAAACTAAGAACCCAATTTTCTGATTTGGCTTGAAGGGGCTTTCACTCCAACTTAGCTAATTAGTATTTTTTTTTTTGGTGTCTTCAAGACTAGCTCAGGGCATAGTGTTTTGTTTTTTCTTCCATTTTTTTTAATGTATTACATGTATACATATCTTCCCATAGCCCACCTCCACCCCCCACCCCGACTCCCATACATACCCTCACCTTCAGTGTCTTGCGTCCATTGGTTATGCTTATATGCATGCATACTAGTCCTTCGGTTGATCTCTTTATCTCCCCCACCTCTCCCTAGCCTTCCCACTGTAATTTCACAGTCTATTTGATGTCTCTGTATCTATCTTTTTGTTCATCAGTTTATAATGTTCTTTATTATCCATAAATGAGTGAGATCATGTGATATTTTTCTTTCATTGACTGGCTTATTTCACTTAGCATAATGCTCTCCAGTTCTATCCACTCTCTAGCAGTCACAAACTCTCTCTCTGCCCATTTGGGAGAGGGAGGAGGAAGAGTCCTTCCAGGACTTGCTGGGCACTCATATTGTTATTCCTTCTCTCAAGGCTCCTCCCATAAAGGCTGACCCCATAGGCAGATCCAGGTTTTGTAAGACATATATATAAATAATGTGTGTGTATGTGAGTGTGTGCGCACGTGTGTACATGCTTGCTCTAAAGAAAAGAACATAAAAATTAGATGTGAAAGTGAATATTTTTAGAATTAGAAATAAATCATTAAAAATTAAATTTTAGGCTAACCAGTACCAGAAATGTCACAAAAATCCAGCAAAATAACAAAATACCTTAACTACCCAATATCCATATATTATACCTTTTCCCCTTTATTTATGGCTGCATACTCTTTGAGCACATTTTCACATGTAATAGATTTTATAATATTTTGTAAGAGATGACAGAAGGGTAGTCGTATGAATTAGGTGTTTGGGTCCTCCCTTACCCACCAATTCAAATTTTGTTTTGTTTTATTTTTTTTATTGTTTAAAGTATTACATAAAGTAGTACATATATCTCCTTCCCCGCCTCCTCATTGACCTTCCCCCAGCCTTCCCTACCTCCTGTTGCATGCCCTCGTCCCACCCTTCCAGTGTCTTGTGTCCATTGGTGTGTTTATATGCATGAATACAAGTTCTTTGGTTGATCTCTTTCCCTCCCTCCCCAACTCTCCTCAGCCTTCCCACTGTAATTTGACAGTCTGTTTGGTGCTTTACTGCCTCTGTATCTATCTTTTTGTTAATTAGGTTATAGTGTTCTTTATTTTCCATAAATGAGGGAGATCATGTGGTATTTTTCTTTAATTGCCTGGCTTATTTCACTTAACATAATGCTCTCCAGCTCCATCCATGCTGCTGCAAATGGTAAGAATTCCTTCTTTTTTATAGCGGCTCAGTATTCCATTGTGTAGTTGTACCATAGTTTTCTAATCCACTCATCTGCTGATGGGCATTTAGGCTGTTTCCAAATCTAAGCTATGGCGAATTGTGCTGCTATGAATATAGGGGCGCATATATCCATTCTGATTGGTGTTTCTAGTTTCTTGGGATATATTCTTAGAAGTGGAATTACTAGGTCAAATGGGAGTTACATTTTTAGTTTTTTGAGAAAACTCCATACTGTTTTTCCACAGTGGCTGCACCAGTCTGCATTCTTACCAGCAGTGCACGAGGGTTCCTTTATCTTTGCATCCTCGCCAGTACTTGTCATTTGTTTGTTGATGATTGCCATTCTGACAGATGTGAGATGGTACCGCATTGTCGTTTTGATTTGCATCTCTTGGATAATTAGTGACTTTGAACATGTTTTCATATGTCTCTTGGCCTTCTTTCTGTCAACTTTCGAAAAGATATATTTAGGTCCATTGCTCATTTTTTTATTGGATCATTTATCTTCCTTTCATTATGTTATATAAGTTGCCTATAGATGTTGGAGATTAAATTATCAGTGATAACATTTACAAATATCTTCTCCTATACAGTGGGCTTTCTTGTTGTTTTGTTGATGGTTTCTTTTGCTGTGCAAAAGCTTTTTATTTTGATGTAGTTCCATTTGTTTATTTTCTTTTTAGTTTCCATTGCCCTTCGAGTGGTATCGGTGAAGAAATTGCTTCGGCATATGTCTGAGATTTCTCTGCCTATGGATTCCTCTAGTACAGTGGTCGTCAAACTCATTATTCAACAGAGCCAAATATCAACAGTACAACAATTGAAATTTCTTTTGAGAGCCAAATATTTTAAATTTAAACTTCCTCTAACACCACTTCTTCAAAAAAGACTCGTCCAGGCCATGGTATTTTGTGGAAGAGCCACACTCAAGGGGCCAAAGAGCTGCATTGCTCTATTATTTTTATGGTTTCCCATCTTATATTTAAGTCCTTTATCCATTTTGAGTTTATTTTTGTATATGATGTAAGTTGGTGATCTATTTTCATTTTTTTTGCATGTATCTGTCCAATTTTCTCAGCACCATTTATTGAAGAAACTGTCTTGACTCCATTGAATGTTCATGCCTCCTTTGTCAAATATTAATTGAGCATAGTGGTTTGGGTCAATATCTGGGTTCTCTATTCTATCCCATTGGTCTAGATGACTGTTCTTGTCCAGTACCAGGCTGTTTTGAGAACAATGGTATTGTGATACGACTTGAAATCTGGTATTGAGATCCCACCTACTTTGTTCTTCTTTCTCAGGATTGCTGTGGCTATTTGGGGTCTTTTTTATTTCAGATGAATATTTGGAGAGTTCTTTCTCAGTCTGTGAAATATGCAATTGGTATTTTAATGGGGAGTGCATTGAATCTGTAGATTGCTTTGGGTAGTATGGACATTTTAATGATGTTGATTCTACCAATAGTATATTCCTCCATCTGTTTGTCTTTCTCTGTCTCTTTTATCAGTGTCCTGTAGTTTTCTGCATATAGGTCTTTTACCTCCTTACTTAAGTTAATTTCTAGTTATATTAATTTTATTTTAATAAATTTTTATTGTTCAGATTATTACAATTGTTCTTCTTTTTTCTCCCCATAGCTCCCCTCCACCTGGCTCCCACCCTCTGCCCTTACTTCCCCCCCACCATTGTCCTCATCCATAGGTGTATGATTTTTGTCCAGTCTCTCCCTGCATCCCCCTCACCCCTTTCCCCTGAGAATTGTCAGTCCACTCTCTTTCTATGCCCCTAATTCTATTATATTCACCAGTTTATTCTGTTCATCAGATTTTTAATTCACTTGATTTTTAGATTCACTTGTTGATAGATATGTATTTGTTGTTCATAATTTTTATCTTTACCATTTTCTTCTTCCTCTTCTTAAAGAGTACCTTTCAGCATTTCATATAATACTAGTTTGGTGTTGATGAACTCCTTTAGCTTTTTCTTATCTGTGAAGCTCTTTATCTGCCCTTCAATTCTGAATGATAGCTTTGCTGGGTAGAGTAATCTTGGTTGTAGGTTCTTGATATTCATCACTTTGAATATTTCTTGCCACTCCTGTCTGGCCTGCATAGTTTCTGTTGAGAAATCAGCTGACAATGATATGGGTGCTCCCTTGTAGGTAATGAACTGTTTTTCTCTTGCTGCTTTTAATATTCTCTCTTTGTCTTTTGCTCTTGGTATTTTAATTATGATATGTCTTGATGTGGTCCTCTTTAGATTCCTTTTGTTTGGGGTTCTGTGTGCTTCCTGGACTTATAAGTCTATTTATTTCACCAGTTCTTTTACCAGGTGGGGGACGTTTTCAGTCATTAATTCTTCAAATAGGTTTTCAGTATCTTGCTCTCCCTCCTTCTTCTGGCACCCCTATATTTCTGATGTTGGTAATGCTTGAAGTTGTCCCAGATGCTCCTTACACTATCTTCACATTTCTTTATTCTTTTTAAAAATTTTTTTTATTTTTTAGTGGAGTGTATTTTGCTTCTTTGTATTTCAGATCTTTGACTTGATTCTTACAGTCCTCTAGTCTGCTGTTAGGTTTCTGTATAATTTTTATTTCAGTCAGTGTATGTTTAATTTTTAGTTGGTCCTTTTTCATCTCCTCTTGGGTTTCACTAAATTTATCCATTTTTTCTAGGAAATTCTTAAAAAACCTTATAACCAGGGTTTTGAACTCTATATCCAGTCATTTGTTTTCCTCCATTTCTTTCTTTTGTGATCTGTTCTTTTGTCTACGCATATTTTGTTGCTTCCCTGAGTTGATAGAGTAGCTTTGTGTGCTAGTTGTCCTACCTGAGGTGGATACTCTTGGTGCACCCCTTTGTGGACTGTGTGTACAGCCTTGCTGTAGTTGATTGTTGTTGGTATCACTGAGGGGAATTGACCTCCAAGCCAATTGGTTGTGAGGATCAGCTGTGTCTGCGCATGTGTGCCTGCCTCCAGACCTCTGCCTTGCTTGCGTGCTCGCATGTGAGCTTCCAGACCTCTGTCTTTCCAGTTCCTTCTGTCTTTCCTGACCTATGTGTTCCCAGTTCTGTGAGCTCTAGGGACCCATATGAATTTGGGTCCCCAGGGTCTTGACGGAAACTGAGGTTTAGAGCAGTTGGATCTGGATTTCACTGCTGTTATGAGGTTCTGTTTTCCTCCCACTAGAGAAAGCCAGCAGCACAATTAGCAGTCAGCGCTCTGTGGACACACTTTCACTTTCGCGTGCCCCCAGAGCTCTCTGTTTTGTGGCTCTCCTAAGTTTCCGTGCACTCCTTCCTTTTCAGAACAGTCCAGACTTCCTTGTATGCGTCTCACCTGTAGCTGGGGTTCAGTGTAGTCAGAAGTGGGATTCAGTGCAGACAGAATTTTCTGTCTCCTTCCCGCTAGAGGAAGCCAGCCAGATCCTCTGTAGCCCGTCTTCTCCATAAGCCTGTCTCCAAACCTCAGCTTTTTACAGCTCCTCTGAGTCTTTGTGAGTCCCTCTCTTTACTTCTAATTGTAGAATTTTCACTCAGTTAGCTTTCCTGTGGTTCTGGATGGTGTCCGTTCTATCTTTTAGTTGTAATTTTGAAATTGTTGTGTGAGGCAGCAGCTTAGGTTTTCAACTGTGCCCCCATCTTGGTTTCTCCTGGTATATTAATTTTTTTGATGTGATGGTTAATGGGATTGCTTTCTAAATATCTCTTTCCCTAAGTTCACTATTGGTGTATAGAAATGCCATAGATTTCTTGGAATTAATTTTGTATTCTGCATTATTTCTGAATTCATTTATTATGTCTATTAATATTTTGATGGAGTCTTTCAGTTTTTTTATGTACAATATCATATCATCTGCACATAAGAGCAGCTTTACTTATTCTTTTCAAATTTGGATGACTTTTATTTCTTCTTCTTGTCTAATTGCAATGGCTAATACTTCCAGTACTATGTTGACCAGGAGTAGTGAGAGGGGGCATCTCTGTCTTGTCTTTGTTCTTAGGGGAAATGGTTTTAGTTTTGCCCATTGAGTATGATGTTGGCTATGGGTTTATCATATATGTTTTTTATGATGTTGAGGTATGATCCTTCTATTCCCACCTTGCTGAGAGTTTTTATCAAGAAAGGGTGTTGGATTTTGTCAAGTGCTTTTTCTGCATCAATTGATATGACTATGTGATTTTTATCTTTCAATTTGTTTATGTGATATATCACATTTATTGATTTGGGGATATTGTACCATCATTGCATCCCTGGGATAATTTCTATTTGATCATGGTGTATGAGCTTTCTGATGTAATGCTGGTTCCAATTTGCTAGAATTATGTTGAGGATTTTGGCATCTATGTTTATGAGGGATATTGGCCTGTAATTCTCTTTCATTGTATTAGGGTGGTGCTGGCTTCATAGAATGAGTTTGGAAGCATTTATTCCTCTTGAATTTCTTGGAACAGTCTGAGGAGGATAGGTTTTAGTTCTTCCTTTAATGTTTGGTAAAACTCCCATGTGAAGCCATCTGGCCCTGGGCTATTGTTTGTTGGAAGCTTTTTGATGACTGCTTCAATTTTTTCCATAGGTATTGGCCTGTTGAGATATTTAGATTCTTCCTGATTGAGTTTTGGAAGGTTATATTTTTCTAGGAATATGTCTATTTCCTCCAGGTTGTCTACTTTGTTGGAATAGAGTTTTTCATAGTATTTTTGAACAATCTTTTGTATTTCTGTGGGGTCTGTTGTTGTTTTTCCTCTTTCATTTCTGATTTTGTTTATTTGGGTCCTCTCTCTTTGCTTCTTGGTGAGCCTGGTTAAAGGTTCATCAATATTGTTTATTTTTTTCAAAAACCAGCTCTTGGTTTTGTTGATCTTTTTTATTTTTATTTTTATTTGGTCTCTATGTCATTTATCTCTGCTTTGATCTTTATTATTTCCTTCCTTCTGCTTACACTGGACTTTTCTTGTTGCTCTCTTTCTAACTTTTTGAGTTGTAGGGTTAGGTAACTTATTACCATTGTTTCTTGTTTTTTGTAGTAGGCTTGTAGACCTATGAATTTCCCTCTGAAAACTGCTTTTGCTGTGTTCCATATAGTTTGGATTGTTGTGTTTTCATTGTCGTTTGTTGCCATGATCTTTTTTTACTTCTCTCTGGTAACATAGTCAATGTTAAATAGCATGCTATTTAGTCTTTTATGTGTTTTATTTTTTTGGATTGTTTTTATTGTAGTTGATTTCTAGTTTTATGCCATTGTGATCTGAGAAGATGCTTGATATGATTTCTATCTTCTTGAATTGAAGAGACTTTGCCTGTTACCCAGTATATAGTCTATCTTTGAAAATGACCCGTGTGCACTTGAGAAGAATGTATATTCTTGGCTTTGGGGTGAATTGTTCTGCAGATAACAATTAATTCCATCTGGTCTAGTGAGCCATTTAGGATTGATGTTTCTTTGCTGAGTTTTTGTTTAGAGGACTTGTGCAATGGTGATAGTGGGGTATTAAAGTCTTTTACTATGATTATATGGCTGTCAATCTCTCCTTTGATATCTTCCAGGAGTTTTTTTTTAATTTTATTTATTTGGGTGCTCTGTATTGGGTGCGTATATGTTTACCAGAGTTATTTCTTCTTGTTGGATTGTTCCCTTTAGTATTATAAAGTGGCCTTCCTTATCTCTTGTTAGGTCCATCACTTTGAGATATAATTTCTCAGATATAAGTATTGCTACCACCACCTCTTTTTTTTTCATTTCCATTCATCTGAAAAAATTTTTCCATCCCTTCACCCTCAGTCTGTGTGCGTCCTTTTTTTTTTTTGAGGTGGGTTTCTTGTAGACAGCAGATATATGGATCATGTTTTCTTATCCATTCTGTTACCCTATGTCTTTTGATTGGGGCATTTAATCCATTTCCATTTAAAGTTATTATTAATAGGTTCTTATTTGCCATAATTTTAATTCTTTACCTCTGTGTTCCTTCTTCACTTCCTATTTCTTTATTTTACAGCCAACCCTTTAGCATTTCTTGCATTGCTGGTTTGGTGGTAAATTTCCTTAGTCCTTTTTTGTTTGTGAAGCTCCTGATTTCACCTTCAATTTTGATTAATAGCCTTGTTGGATACAGTATTGTTGGATTCAGACCCTTCCTTTGCATGATTTTGTATATTTCACTCCATTCCCTTCTTACCTATTGTGTTTCTGTTGAGAAATCAGTTGCTAGTGTGATGGGGGATCCTTTGTAAGTAATTTTATGTATCTCTCTGGCTGCTTTTAAGATTCTTATTTTGTCGTTGGTGTTTGCCAGTTTAATTATAATGTGTCTTGGCATCGGTCGTTTGGGGTTCATTTTGCTTGGGACTCTGTGAGCTTCTTGGATTTGTGTGTTTTTTTTTCTTCCCTAGATCAGGGAAGTTTTCTGGTCATTATTTCTTCAAGCAGGTTTTCTATTCCTTGCTCAGTTTCCTCTCTTTCTAGACCCCCTCTTATGCGGATATTGTTTTGTTTTGTGTTGTCCCAAAGTTCCCGTAAGCTCTCCTCCTGCTTTTTAATTTTTTTTCTAGAAGCTGCTCTACTTGGGTATTTTTTTCCTACCTTGTCTTCTAGCTCACTGATGTGGTCCTCTCCCTCTTCTTCTGGTCTACTTCTGATGCTTTCTATTGAGTACTTTAGAGCAGCAATGTCATTTTTCATTTCTTCTTGATTTTTTTCTTCATTTCCTCTTGGTTCTTACACATATTGTCGAATTTGTCTTCCATTATTTTCATCTTCCTTATGACCATTTCTCTGAATTCTTTTTCTGACAGGTTGTGTGCCTCCATTTCGTTTACTTCCTTTTCTGGTGATGCCTGTTTTTCTTTCATTTGCAGGCTGTTTCTTTGTCTCCCCATGTTCTCTCTTCTCTGGGTGTCTGGTTATGTAGTTCTCTTTCTCCTATATTGATTTAAAAGCACAAAATACAACAAAACAAGGCACAATGCAGAAAGCACTGAACACAAATATATTCATATTAATAACCCCAAATAAAGGTGACCACCAGAGTAAGGAGAATTAGAGGATAAGAAATAAAGAAAAAAAAGAGTACAAAAGTGAAATTGGGAAAAGGAGAAAAAAATAAGAGAGAAAAGAGAGAGAGTAAGAAAGAAGAGGGGAAAAAACTATATATATATATGGTGAGAAAACTCCAATAGAAGAGCCACTAATCCCAACACATGCCAGCAACAAATACCTGGAGATGAATGAAAACTAAAAACAACAACTAATATCAAGTGAGGCAAGGGGGAGCAGAAGCAAAAAACAAAAAACAAAAAAGACAAAAACAAAACAAAGAAAAAGTGAAACAATCTCACAAACAAGCATAAAAAAATCAATATAATCAACAATCAAACAACAACAAAAGAACAGAGAGAAAAAAATATTAGATAGTGAAGAAAGAGAAGAGAGAGGTGTATATGGACTTGGAGCAGGGTATTGGAAATTAGATATTTAAGTAGGGTGAAATTTCAACAGGGGGTACAAAGAAGGAATAGGGAAAGTCTAAAGTAGGAAAAGGGTAAGAAAAACAGGACAACAAAAGGGGAAAAATTAGGAAGAGAGTGAAAGAATAAAGGTAGAGTTGAGATAGAGTAAAATGATGCCAAAGGAAAGATGAACATAGAATGTAGAACACTAATCCAAAATAAAATAAAGAGAAAATAAAATGACACTTTTTAAAAAAAAGAAAGGTAAAATAGTAGTAGTAATAATGCTGATTGAAAATAAAAATGTAATAATTAAAAAGGTAAAGT
>JAAGEH010000307.1:33895565-33932923 GCA_011751065.1 Lasiurus cinereus
GTGGCAGTGTTTCTGGATTGACCTCCAGGTCTATAGGTCCTCTCTAGCCAGTGCTTAAATTCTGCTTTCCCTGTGGTACTCAATACTGGTTTGGGGAAATGGGCTGCCCCAAAGCTGGTTCTCTGATCGTTATTCCCGCTCTGATCCCCAGGTTCCACAAAAACAACTTTTCCCTTCAGTCTCTTAGAGTGCCCCCCAATTGGGTAATCCTATGTATCGGGCTTAGTAATCAGAAGCAAGGATTTAAAGAGGGGGAGAAAAATAAAGAAAACAAAAACAAAAAATGAGAGCCAGAGTTAAGTGTGTGAACTCTCGGGCTGTGTGCAAGTCTGTGCAGTCTTTTTTCCCTTTGGGTCCAAGCAACCGCCACACTTTCTTCATGATGAGTTATGAAAATTAGAAGAACTTGTCATAGTCTGGCTTCTGGTTCTATGCATTTTAAACTTAGTTTCTCCTTAACTACCCACTTACTTCCAGAGCTGGGTATGATAAGGCATGCTCATCTGGTAAAAATAAAACACAACAAAAAAACCAACCAAACAAACAAAAACACATCAATCCCCCAAACCCAAAAAATATTTATCTCTGATTGAACCCCTGGATCCTGACCCCGGATAAGTAGTCACAGTGAATAGTAGGAATATTTCTGGAAGACATTCTTGCACTGTGACAGCTAACTACAGCTTAGCCCTATGTGGAAGTAACTGTAAACCACATAAATATATCCCACTGAATACAAACCAACTTCTTTTTAGCCAGATTCCCCCAAATCCTGTGTCCACTCCAAAATAAATGGTAGGAGGACAAATAGGAAATAGAGGAAGCCAGAGTGAAAAGAGACAGTGGTCTTATCAATTACAGTTGAAATATCTTACACATTTTACAAAAACATGTGACCATATCATAAGCCTCTAAGGCCCTTCCAAGGGCCTGGCAGGGGTCCATGCAGGTGAGGGGCCTGAAGCTTAAGATTCATGGTGAATATTCTGCTTTCCTTCCCTATTGGCGAGAGACACTTTTCTAACCTAGAAAGCTCTTCATCCTGTTTGGTATAGGAAGAATTCCTCTCTTACTGTCTCCTTTAAATCATTTCATATCTGCTCCTCAACTCTGGCATTGAACTTTCCTCCCACCTCTCTACTAACACCAGCAAACTCAGAACCCCAGCAACTCTCTGAGGCTCATTTCACTGGGGCTCTCCACTGCATTTTACACTGTTGGGCATTTTGCCTCCTGGAAAAGATTCCTTTGGCTGTCATGATATAATCCTGGCCCCACACCATGTGAGCCTTGTTTTTCTCTTCCTAAATGTCAGCATTCTTCAGGTTTTATTCTTTCCCAACTTCTCAGTCTATTCACAGCCACTTAGCAACGGCCTCCACTCCCATGTGACAGCCAGTATCCAGGTGCTCTGGCTACCAAACTCAGGTCTTCAGCCTGGACCCCTGTAACCATCCCTCTCTGAAATTGATCTATTGTTTTTTTGTTTCACTAGACTGTAGAGTACTGTACTGTATAGTACTTCATACATAGTTGAACATTCTAACTTAATAATATGTAACTTGAGTCTCACGAGCAAGCACTCAATAATTCATTCAGACATTTATTATGCACCTGGATAATAATTCTTTTTTTATTGTCTAAAAGTTTTACATATATCTCCTTTTCCCCCATTGACTCCCTCTCCCCCGCCATTCCCACACTCAAGGGCAAGTCCCTACCATCCCAGTGTCTATGTCCATTGGTTATGCTAATATGTATGCATATAAGTCCTTTGGTTGATCTTTAACGCCCCCACCTCCTCAGCCATTTGTCTCTGCATCTATTTTTGTTCACCAGTTTATGTTGATCATTATATTCCACATATGAGTGAGATCATGTGACACTTATCTTTCTCCTACTGGCTTATTTTACTTAGCATAATGCTCTCCAGGTCCATCCATGCTGTTGCAAATGGTAAAAGTTCCTTCTTTTTTATAGTGGCATTGTATTCCATTGTGTAGATGTACCACAGTTTTCTAATCCACTCACCTGCTGATGGGCCTTTAGGCTGTAGACTGTAGACTTCTTAAGGCAGGGACCATATTCATGTTTGCATCCCCAGAACCTAGCAGGTGCATAATAAATGTCTGAATGAATTATTGAGTGCTTGCTAGTGAGACTCAAGTTACATATTATTAAGTTAGAATGTTGAACTATGTATGAAGTAATATACACAGAGTGGGAAACACAGCAATTCCTGCCAGGGTGAATTTTAGTCATCTATTTATTCATCAAAGAAGGGAAATCCTAAACATGAGAAGAAATCAAAACAAAAAACCAAGAGATCAAGGTCATTTTAACTGGAGATCAGAATAAATATGCGGTATTTTCACTAGAAACCATTGAAACCACCTTTTACAATCTTCCATTTTAGGTGATTCTGGAAAATTTATGTTAGCAGTTTGGTGAATAAAGAAAAATGAATATAGAATACTTTTTTCTGTTCATTCAGTTATAGTTAATGACAACTTCAAATTTTCTTGGATTGACATACATAAAATTGTAGGGCACTTCTTTGTTGTGCACTAATTAAATAACCCATCCAATCTGTTTTGAATATATTTTCCTCTTGAAGTCTGACTAGATTCCTAGGCCCGGCCTAAATACATATTGGCTGCACACAGAAGAAAAAGATTCAACTTAAGAAATCATTGTCCCTGAATGGCACGAAAATGTAATTTGTTTGAATTCTTTCACCTTTCTCCCCTCTCCCCAAAACAATTGTTTACTACAATGAAAAATTAATGCAATATCATTTAGGTAATAAAATTCTCTTGGGTTATATAAATCAATTAAATTCTACTCTATTGCTAATATTTTAAGCTCTGTAAGTATTCTAGTTCCAGTTTTGTTATTATTTTAGCAAGATGTCAGGCGATACCTACACTGCCCACTTTTTAAAGTGAAACTATCGAAATACTTCAGTAACTGGGAAATCTGAAATTCTTTGAGGAAGGCAGCATGCACAGGTTGCCTTTCATCAAGGCTAGGAGAAATTTTAGAAGCAAAAAAGGGTGTTGGGTAGAGAACCAGCAATGCCCAAGATGGGGAGTTTGAGAAACTATAGGAATGAGTAAGGTCCTGAAGTAGCTGTGAGAGGAATGAGTTTTAGACTTTAGAGCACAGCTTCTCAGGGTTTGGAACCCAGCCACAAGTAGCATCACCTGGGAGCTTGTTGCAATGCAGATTCTAAGTCCTTACCCCAGACCAACACTATGAGAAACTCTCGGGGTGAGGCCCACTCTGGTGATTTAGAAATTTCTGAGTGGTTGTAACAGCACAGTTCAAGGTCACTGTACCTAGCTTCCCCACTTTGAGCCTCTCAATTCTGGCTTTGGCCAAAAGTGACCTTAGGGCTTTGTCTGCTTGTTGTTTTTGTTTGTTTGCTTGTTTTGCCATGGATGAGGCTCATCTAAAATATAAGTGGTGGGACAGAGATGGCATAGATGACTTAGATGAGGCAGTGGTAGCTGTCTCCACAAGATGTTAATTTACTTGTTGACTATTATTTACTAATAGTCCTTATATGATTATTAACGTGTTCATGATTTTCATTGTTATTTTCTATCTTTAGGACCAACTGTTGATTAGTTCATATCAGCCTGCTGGGTCTGGTGATTGTTTTGACTTTTGCAATCATACCCCACAGGCGTGAAATAAGTGTTGAGCTTGTCTGCTGCAGGAGTTCTGATCCCAGGGGTCCTCCCTGCTGCAACATTCTTCTCTAGCTTTGCCTGTCTCTGGCCAGCCTCCAGTTGGAAGTGATAGAATGTGATACCCAAGGGCCAGGGTTTTAGATTGAGAGATTAGGGTTTGAGTTCTGGTTTGGCCATTTATAAACTGTGCTGCCTTGACCTCCTGAGCTGTAGTTTTTTATTATGTAAAATAGGGCTTTTATTACCCACCTCATAGTATAACTATTAAATGGAACAGAACTTATAGTTTACTCTGAAAAATATCGTTTTGGGTGGGGGTGGGAGTGGGGCAGAGATTGCCACAACATACTGTTGACTCAGATTGATCTTAAATGGACAAAACCCCCTCCCACTTAATTTTTATATGAACTGATGGTAAACCACATCTCTCCTATTCTGCACTTGTCCTGTGGAAATTTTGTAACAAAGCACTTGGCTTCACATGGATGTCTATGGCATTCTGCTTTGTGGACACATCTATTTTATCTGCCCAGTCTTTTTTGAATCTCTTCCTTTGTCTAGCAAATCAATTGGATGTGCACTAGGGGATGAAGAATCTGCCCATTGGATGAGCAGTTCATTCGTTGTGTCACTCAAGACATTAAAAGAGTCTGGTCTAGATGCCTTTTGGCTGATATTAGCTGATTAATCAACCAGAACTCTTGGTTTATTCAGCCGGCTGTGGATGCTCCTAATTGTTCTAGTTGTCAACCTTTCAATTTTGACTAGACTCTTCCTGCAACAAGTGTCTCTTCCGTTGTGACCAGGAAAATGCTCTGTGCTCTTCAACTGACGGCTCTTTGTACAATAAGTCTATAGCATTATCATCTCTCTATCTCTCCCTTTATCATCATCTGAGTACTTTCCAAGGTGAGATTATCTTATCTCTAGCACTCTACATGACTCAAGGAGATGGTATTTTTATTTAGCAACTATTAGTCTCCCTTCATTCCTACCCTCTCTCCCCCATACAGACCTTCATGGGAGGAATATACAGGCTCTTCTCTCATCCCTCCCCGCCCCCCATATCATGGGAAGAATATACAGTGTTTTCTTATCCCACTGATATGAGTTGAACATTGCTTTGGACAATGAAATGTGAATGAGTGAGAAACAAGTTTTTTTTTTTTTTAAACACCTTTCAATACATTAAATAATTTTGATTCTTTAAAAAAGTTTATTGCAGTTTGACAGGAACCTCTTTTTTCTTACATTCTGTTGTATTGATTCTGTGAAATGAGCAACTGGTTATATCCAGATTTACTTTTTTATTGTGGGCTTTGCCACATTGTTGTCTGTGTTCATGAGCATATATGTTCACTGACTAATCTCATCACTTTATTTTATCCAGAGCCTCCCACCCACTTCCCCTCTGACATACATCAGACTATTCCATATATCTATGCCTCTGGTGCTATTTTTCGCCAGTTTATTTTGCTCATTAGATCCCTCATCTATACCGGTAAGTGAGATCATGTGGTATTTGTCTTTTTCTGACAGGCTTATTTGGCTTTGCAAAATACTTTCCAGGTCCATCCATGCTGTTGCAAAGGGTAAGAATTATTTCTTTTTAACAGCCACATAGTATTACATTGTGTAAATGCACCACAGCTTTTTAAAAATATCCTCACCCAAGGATATGTCTTTATTGATTTTAGAGAAAGAGAAACATTAATGTGAGAGAGATACATTGATCTATTGCCTCCATTATATGCCCCAACTGGGGATCTGAGCTAAGATGTATGGTTTCTTCTGAGAAACTTCTGAGAGCACAATGGGGTTCCTTTGTAGGTTATGATATGTTTTTTAAAAATTGTAGCTTCTTCTAGGATTCTTTATCTTTGATTTTTGACAGTTTCATTATAATGTGTCATATAGGAGGTCTTTTGGCATTGAAATAAGAGGGTGATCTATTAGCTTGGATGTCTAAGCCTCTTCTTAGGTTTGGGAAGTTCTCAGCTCTTATTTCTTTAAATAAACTTTTCCCCCTCTCTTCTCCTGGAATAGCATTTATTCTAATATTTGTATGTTTGGTGGAGTCATTTAAGTCAAGTAGGCTTTGGGGTTCTTTTTCATTTTTTTTTCTTTGTGCCCCTTTGATTGTGTTATTTCAAAGTTCCTATCAACTGGTTTACTTGTTCTGTTTTCCATTTGGTCCGATTTGTTGTAGATTTTATTTTTTCTACTTTATTTTATTCTTTTTATTCATTGAATTCTTCAGCAACAGAGGTTTTTTGTTTGTTTTTTGTTTTTCTTTCGGTTCTTTTATCACCATCTCTTTGTTAAATTTCTCATTTTGTTCATGTATTGTTTTTCTCATTTTGTTGAATTATCTTTGTTTTCTTATAAGGCAACTTGTTTCTCAAAACAACTATTTTAAATTCTTTTTTCAGCCAGATCACAAAATTCTGTACCTTTGATTTTATTGGAAGATTACTCTCATCTTGATTCTCCATGGCTGCTTTTGCATTTGAAATAGCAAATATCTCCTTAAATCTTTACTAATTAGCTTCAGTCCTGTTATATGTGTTGTTTTCAAACCTGTATGGATACACCTGCTCCACACTTCTTGCTCCGTCTTGCAACAGAATTCTTGACCTTGTATATCTTTTCTTGTTCTTATAACTCACCAGGTTGGTTGCTGGAAATGTTTTGTTTTCTGTAAGGTGATGCTACAGCTCAAGTGGGTCCTCCCTTGCCCATAGACTCTAGTCTGTTTTCCGGAGAGCACTGTGTTCATTGGATTCATTCTTGTTGCCATTCTTGGGAGCATACACAAGGAGCCAACTGCAGAGGTGAGGGTGGGTAGGTGGGTTTAGCACTTTTGGTGTTGGCGGTGCCTGTGGCCAGTGAGGAGGTTCTTGAGTGAGATTCTCCCTGATGAAGTCCTGAATACAGTCAGCAAGAACCACATCCCTTTAGTATTTTTATCTGCCTCTTTCCTGATCTTCTCTTTCCCCCCAGTCATGGAAGTTCCAGTACTCTAGGTATTGCTGTAGAGAATTTTTTACATTATAATTGTTATTGTTGCTTTAATACAACAGCTAGTGGCCCTGTACATGAATCTGTACACGAGTAAGCTACCTGCTGCTTGCCCCAGCTGGCTGCCCCGCCCACTGCCACTTGCAGCTCTCAGCACTGTAGCTCTTTGCCTCAGGTAGCTTGCTGCCCCGCCCTCCTGCTGAACAGTGTAACAACCTGTTGTTATATAGGATATTTAATCCTTTAAATTCCAACAGCATCCACAGCTGGAAAGCCAAGCACTCACTCACTGTTCTTTCTTTCCCTGTAGGAGAGAGATTGTTGCTGGCCAGTTTAGCCTTGCACAATGTTGCCTTGGGGTAGGTGTGGTACTGGCAAAGTTCCTCTTACCCTCTCCAATGTGTCCAAACTTGTGTATGTATGTGTATTTATTCTAATATTTGTATGTTTGGTGGAGTCATTTAAGTCATCCCCTACATCCCCCCCCAGGGTGTGCTGTAATTTCCTCGGGAAGGCTAGATGTCTGTAAAGTCTCTCTTGTCCGAGGGTTTTTGCCCAAGTCAAGACTTGACAGGTTTTCCCCAACCATAATTGAGCGTGTTTTGGACAGGTTCATTGACTCCTGGCTCCTGCTGGTTTTACAACCTGAGATCTGTCTGCCTATTACTAGATGCAGGGTAATTTCACCCTATTACTGTGTGAAACTCCTTCAGAATTCCTTGGTATATAGTGCTAGACCCCACAACTCCCATAGAGGTGCTCTTCTTTGCGGATTAGTTGTTTAAAAGGGAGGGACATCTTATGCTACCATGATACTGATGTCACTCCACAGGGAGAGGCTTTAAATGTGTTTTCATGGGTTAGCTTGACCGCTGTGCCTCAGTGTTCTCCATGAGAAGATCATGTCCCAGGTAGTTCTGGTTTCAGAACAAGAGTCACAGGGAGCTGACCTGAATTTGACCTACAGCCCAAAGCAGTCACACCTGCCAGTCCATAGATCTATAAGTAATAAACAAACAAACAAATGCCTTTATTTTTAAATGTCTGAGATTTTGGGTTTGATTGTAATACAGCATTATGTAACAATAACCACCTAGTATAAGCTCTTACTATTATATTTTAAGAACTTTTATATACATAAAGACATATATATATATGCCTAAGTGCATAGCATAATTATTATACATTTTTACTGCTATCTTTGTTTTTTCTTTTCTTTATTAGGTTGGCTACCCCTCTCTTTCTCTCCATCCCACGCACAGAAGCCTCTTTCCCTTCCCAAGTAATCCATGTTAAAAACCCAGTATGTACCTGTATGTATTTTTCCACATACTTCTTATGTACTCATATACAATAATATGAACACACATATGCCGGAGTGCCATTCAAAATATATAGCAACCAATATGACACAATACAACCAATCAGAATGAACACTCCCTGAAATCTGCAGAGTGACTCTCACTGTATAATGTCTGAATGTCTCCCTGCCTCCCCTCAAGAAAGAAGTTACTATGATTGTTTATGTTTTACAAAAATGAACAATATTATAAGCATTTTTTGCATTATAATTGTTATTGTTGCTTTTATACAACAGTATCTAATCCCTTAAATTCCAATAGTGACAAAAGATTAAGAAGCATGAATAAAAGCTATCTAATAAAAGAGTAATATACAAATTGACCATATCTCCACTGTACCCACAAGCCACATCCACCAGCCAATCAGAGCGAGTATGCAAATTAACTCAACCAAGATGGCTATGGCCACAGAGAGAGCAGGAGGGAGGCTTGGATTGCCCCTGGCGATGGAGGAAGCCAAGCTTTCTCTAAACCCTGGTGGACACCGGCCTACACTTAAGGCAACAAAGTTTCAATGGCTGCCCACTGAGCAAGCAGAAGGGTTGGCTCCATTCCAGGCTACAAAGTTTCAATTGTAGAAAATAAATAAATCCCAGATACCAGGGCCTCCGCTTGGATCACTGTGTGTGTGGGGGGTCCCCCAGGGGGGTGTGGCCAACTTGCAAACCACCATAGACCCTTGGCCAGGCCACCCATGCCTCAAGGGAACACTCACCCCGATCCAGGACACCCTTCAGGGAAAACCAGCTGCCCCCCCCCCATGCAGCAGGTCTCTATCCTATCTAATAAAAGAGTAATATGCAGATTGACCATCACTCCCACACATAAGATGACTGCCCCCATGTGGACACAAGATGGCCAGCAGGGGAGGGCAGTTGGCCTGCAGGGACCAGGACTGCAAGGGAGGGCAGTTGGGGGTGATCAAGCCTGCAGGGGAGGACAGTTAGGGGTGACCAGGCTGGCAGAGGAGGGAAATTGGGGGTGACTGGGCCAGCAGGGAAGGGCAGTTAGGGGAAAACAGACCAGCAGGGGAGCAGTTAGGCATCAATCAGGGGAATGGTTAGGAGGTGATCAGGCTGGCTGGCAGAAGTGGTTAGGGGCAATCAGGAAGGCAGGCAGATGAGCAGTTGGGAGCCAGCGGTCCTGGATTGTGAGAAGGATGTCCGACTGCCTGTTTAAGCCCAAATTTCATGCACCAGGCCTCTAGTTGCTATATAAAATCCTATACAGGTGTAGCAACATTCATTCAATGATACCCTATTAATAGCTTCTCCTTTGTTACTAGTGTTTTTGTCACCATAAATAATGCTGCAGTTACCATTCTTGAACATATACTGTTATGTACCGGTATATTTATCTCCAGGGCATTGAGTCCCAGAAATGGATCAGGTAGATGGAATAAGGAGTGGAACATTTTGGCCCTAGCTGGTTTGGCTGAGTGGATAGAGCATTGGACTGAAAGGTTCCAGGTTTGATTCTGGTCAAGGACACAAACCTCGGTTATAGGCTCCACCCCGACCTTGGTCAAAGCCATGCCAGAGGCAACCAATCTGTCTCTGTCACACCAATGTTTTTCTCTCTCTGTCTCTTCCCCTCTTCCATTCTTTCTCTCTCTCTCTTAAAAAAAAAAGTGGTACATTTTGTTAGCTTTGTTTTTTCTTTTCAAAGTTCTGTGACATTTTACATTTTTTACCATCAAGATCTCAATAAATCATTTTTTCCTACAACCTATCCAGCAATAAGTAAGTGACTTTCAGATTTCTGCCAATTTCATAGGAATAAAGTATATTTCCCACTCACTAGTAAACTCACCCAGCTTCCCTGTGTTGGCTGTTTGGATTTTCTCTTCATATTTTTGCTCATTACTTTATTGTGGTGTTCCTATCCTTGTCAATATGCAAGAGATTTTGCATATGGCAGATATAACCCGAAATTGAAAATTTTTTTCTTAATCTAGGATTTGTCCATTTATCTCTTGCCACACCAAAATGTTGTCATGGTTATGAGAATGCCTTCTTTTCTCCATCCCCTCTCTTACCACACTCTTCTTCCCCCACATCTTTTTCTCTGTGTGTGCCTGTTTTCTTTTCTCTCTGCCTTTCTCTCTATATTCTTCTTGGTGTGAGTTTTCTTTTTCCTTCTATTTCTCTCTCACCTCTATCTCCCCTCTCACTTGACTCTCATTCACTGTTTTCTAGCTCCATGCAAATACTAATTTCTAGTGCAGAGAGCACTGTCTTTTCTTACTTTGTTACTTGTAAAGACAACTCAAACCCAAGAGGTGAGTAGGGCAGCACAATAAGGGGTTAAAGTAATGTGTTTTCAAAATTGGCTGAATTTGAGATCCCTTGGTGAGGAGTTTTTAATATTCCAATATATAAAAAATAGCCCACCCTCAGATATTCCAGTTCGACAGAGGTGTAATACACCAATGGATAGCTAGTATTTTTAAATCTTTCCAGTACCACCTGCATTAGCGCTGGATCAAAGAGGCTAGACAAATACTCCCCAGTGCTGTCAGGGTGCTTGGGTGATTGGACAAGCTGGGCTGTTACAGTCTCAGGTAATTACTCTCAACAACTACCCGGCTCAGCAAAGACTGCATGAGGGCCTCACATAGAATAGAAACAACAGCAAAGTAGGTCTGCAGGACCTCATACTTCATCTTAAGTGGCAAAGGAGAGAAAGGTGAGGTTCAACACAACCTAAATGTGGCTGCAGTGCAGCAAATGGACACAGGGTGGCGGTGTCGCCCCACGTGGCTTAGAAACTCCTCCTGACCCAGATTCCAGGAAGGCTCTGCCGTGGTAAAGCATTGGCTCACCACTCTATTTCTCACTCTTAGCCCCTGTCCTATAGAACCTGGCTCTCAGATGATTAAAGTTCATATGTAATTTATTGAACATGAATTATCATCAAACATTGTCCTGGGTTATTTATTTAATCTTTATAGCAACCTGAGATAGACCTATTATTTCCATTCTACCAAAGGGGAATGGAATTAATTTCCTAGTGGATAGCAGAGCCAGCCAAATAGCCTGTCTGACTCCAAGGCAAGTGTTCTTTGTATTCAACAACTGCTACTTTACTCGATAACATTTAATTGATCTTGAACATATCAATAAATGCTAATTTACCAATTAATTTATTAATGCAGGGCAATTATTTCTTTTTCTTCCTTCTTAAACACAGACATCAGTAAAAATAACTGAGTTAGCTAAGAAGTCTTAAAGCCCATGATGTGTGTGTTTTTGGAGCAGGAGGGTTCAGTTTGTAGATTTTTATTTGTAAACTCTTTTTCAACATAATTTACAACATCATCTACAGTCTGATTATACAAGTAATAAGTGGCGGAAAGATCTAGCATAAATACATTAAATAAAGAGGCAAAGCTGTGAAACTAAATTGTATGCAGCAGATCTGTGAGGATAGGGAAATAAAACAGAGTAAGACTAAGAAATTGGAAGGTTTTACCTAAAGTTCTTTCAATTATCTTTCTCTTTAGTTCCATGTTTAAGGATTCGGGTGAACTCAATGTAACTTTGTCAATAGGAACTTCTCTGTACAGCTTCCTCGTCTGTAAGCCAATCTCCCATTATTATCAGTAGTTCTCTTAGGTAATCTTCCCAAATGGTGCCAGTTTCTTCTTCATCAAGGCAAGCAAAAACATTTCTGATGACCTTTTCCTGGCCTGTGCCATTTAACTTCTCACCCAGCATCGTGAAGAATGTGGTGGGATTTATGGGCCCTGGAGCTGCATTAATCATGGCACTGAGCTGAGCATCAGCTGGATTTTTCCTAGAGAAATAAGCTATCATGTAAATGCCTGTTCTGAAGGCCTCTTTAAACTCCTGAACCTGTGACTGGTCTAACATGGCAAAGTTATGTTGCATGCTGGGGGTGCTTCGTAGTGGTCTTGGTCTTTGCCTGTTTGCTTGACATGATGGCTATTTAATTCACCGACAGACACTACAGCCTGGGCTGCCCTGCACGAAACAACCCTGCTTGCATTTTAACAAGTGACTGAAGGAACAAAAAATGAATGTCTGATGGTGAAATTGTAGTCATGGGGTTGCCTGCTTCTTACAGTTATGCCTGGTGCCAGTCACACTGAAAGTTTGCAGACATAATGCAGGATTTTATTTGGCAAACATGGTGTTATTTAAAAAATAGAAATTTCAGTAGTTTTAGATGGGACATTTGCCCTGCAGTTCATCCTAGTCCCCACCATTCCCTTTTCTTTCCATCTTTATTTTTTACTCATCCATGTTATGTTATCTCGCTGCTAATGGCGGCACCGCGCTGATGGGTCTGGTAATGTTATTGGGAGATGAGACCTGCCTTTGGGCCATGAACCTCACTCCCCTCCAAGTCCCTTCCCTCGCTCTACTTCCCTCCAGGTGTCATTGTCATCACACTGGCTGCTCTTTATTGCTGGCAGCTCTTAACACCTGTGATGGGTGTATCTGTGGGTCTACTCCACTGCTTCTAGCACCCAGCCTAGCCCTGGGAATGCCAGGGCTAAATTTAACTGCACTGCTTCATCAGATGCTTGGGTATTTTCAGCACTAGTAGCATAGGGTGGCTTAGCTGTAAGTTGCTGAATGCTGCTGCCAAATCACACCCAGTGTTTTGGATTGAAATTCGCCTCCAGTTTGTTCCAAGGGCTTGGTCCCTCCCCCTATCTTCTTAATTGGAGTTCAGGAGACTGAAGAAAGCAAGAAGTGGCTGAGAGGAAGACAATAGGAGCATACCCTGGGGACCCTTTGAATTTGCTGGGTTATTTCTTCCTTCTCTTAGCCAGTCACCTTTAGAGCATGTGAGTGCTACAAGATCCTGAGCTGGAGACCTTACTCTCCAGCTAGGTATGATGAGGATGACCCGTGTGGCTAGGACCATCTCCTGATTGGTAGGCGAGAGGAGGGTATGGTTTGCATTGCACAATGTTGGAATGCCTGCTGGCCTTTTCTCTCCTGTCCTGCTAGGACTCATTGTTCAGGGAGTGACTGGACTTGTTCTGAGTGCCAGCATTCTTCATGTGTCATCCAGTGTCCTTTCCTAACCTGAGCATAGGTCAACAGCACTTTATGCTTGAAAGCTTGGTCCTCAGCCCTCTGAAAGTTCCCAGCTGGTGGGACTGTGGGTTGGTAGTCCCTCTGGCCAAGAGAGCAGTGTATGTGCAGACCACAGGTTTCCAGTGATGGTTACAAACAGAAGAGAGACCTCCAGATGACAGCTCTCACGTTAGATGGAGCTTGGGATCCTCTGTTTGGAACTGCTCTTGTTATAGATGGCAAGCTGGAGCTCTCAAAGCTTTTTTTTTTCTTCCCAATTTTATTTATTATTTTGATTTAATAAATCTTTATTGTTCACACTGTTACAATTGTTCCTCTTCCCCCGCCCCCCTCATAGCTCCCCTCTACCCCGCTCCCACCCCTCCCTCTGCCCTTACCTCCCCCCACATTGTCTTCATCGATAGGTGTATGATTTTTGTCCAGTCTCTCCCTGCACCCCCTCACTCCTTTCCCTCTGAGAATTGTCAGTCGACTCCCTTTCTATGGCCCTAATTCTATTATATTCACCAATTTATTCTGTTCATCAGGTTTTTAATTCACTTGATTTTTTAGATTCACTTGTTGATAAGTATTTGTTGTTCATAATCTTTACCTTTTTATTCTTCCTCTTCTTAAAGAGTATCTTTCAGCATTTCATATAATACTGGTTTGGTGTTTATGAACTCCTTTAGCTTTTTCTTATCTATGAAGCTCTTTATCTGCCCTTCAATTCTGAATGATAGCTTTGCTGGGTAGAGTAATCTTGGTTGTAGGTTCTTGCTATCCATCACTTTGAATATTTTTTGTCACTGCCATCTGGCCTGCAGAGTTTCTGTTGAGAAATCAGCTGACAGTCGTATGAGTGCTCCCTTGTAGGTATTTAACTGTTTTTTCTTTTGCTGCTTTTAATATTCTCCCTTTGTTTTTTGCTCTTGGTATTTTAATTATGATGTGTCTTGGTGTGGTCCTTTTTGGATTCCTTTTGTTTGGGGTTCTGTGTGCTTCCTGGACTTGTAAGTGTATTTCTTTCACCAGGTGGGGGAAATTTTCAGTCATTATTTCTTCAAATAGGCTTTCCATATCTTGCTCTCTCTCTTCTTCTGGCACCCCCCATAATTCTGATGTTGGTACACTTGAAGTTGTCCCAGAAGCTCCTTACATTATCTTCACATTTTTGGATTCTTTTTTCTTCTTGCTTTTCCAGTTGAGTGTTTTCTGCTTCTTTGTATTTCAAATCTTTGACTTGATTCTTGCCTTCCTCTAGTCTGCTGTTAGGTCTCTGTATAATATTTTTTATTTCAGTCAGTGTATGTTTAATTTCTAGTTGGTCCTTTTCCATCGCTAGTTGGTCCTTTTTCATCTCCTCTTGGGTCTCACTAAATTTACCCATCTTTTCTAGGAAATTCTTGAAAAACTTTATAACCATGGTTTTGAACTCTATATCCAGTCATTTGTTATCCTCCATTTCTTTTGTTTGTGTTCTGTTCCTTTGTTTTCGCATTTTCACTGCTTCCCTGAGTTGGTAGAGTAGCTTTGTGCTAGGTGTCCTATACCTCCCCAGTTACCTGAGGTGGATTCTCTTGGTGCACCCCTTTGTGGACTGTGTGTACAGCTTTGTTGTAGTTAAGTCTTGATTGTTGTTAGTGTCACTGGGGGGTATTGACTTCCAAGCCAGTTGGTTATGAGGATCAGCTATGTCTATGCTGGGAGAACTTCTGTGCTCCTGGAGTCAGCCTTATGATACAAGACTTGCACAATTGCAAAAGCCTCTGTGTTCAGCTTGGATGGGGCAGAGTCTCAAGGCTAAGCAGACAGCCTTGACTTTCCATCAGCCCTGCCCTACTCAGTCCCTGGGTCTCAGTGTCCCTTGGTAATCACTGCAACCCTCTCTGTTAGCACTTGAGCTTGTACCTCCAGACCCCTGCCTTTCTGGCTCCCCTGAGTTTCTGTGCACTCCAGGGGCCCATCTGAATCTAGGTCCCCAGGATCTTGCCCAAAATTGGGGTTCAGTGCAGTTGGAGCTGGATTTCAGCATAGTTGGGAGGTTCTGTCTTCCTCCCACTAGAGAAAGCCAGCGGCACAATCAGCAGTCAGCCCTCTGTGTGTGCACTAGCGCTCATGCGCCTCCAGATCTCTGCTTTTCGCAGCTCCCCTAAATTTCAGTGCACTCCTCCCTTTTCACAACAGTCCAGACTCCCTCCATATGAATCTTGCCCGGAACTGAGGTTTAGTGCAGTCAGAACTGGAGTTCAGTGCAGTTGGGAGTTTTCCATCTCCCTCCTGCTAGACTCAGGCAGTGGTTCTCAACCTTTTTTAATGCTGTGACCTTTTAATACAGTTCCTCATATTGTGGTGACCCCCAATCTTAAAATTATTTTCATTGCTACTTCATAACTGTAATTTTGCTACTGTTAATGAATCATAATGTAAATATTGTTTTCTGATGGTCTTAGGCGACCTTGCTAGCAGTTTTCAACCTGTGGGTCATGACCCACAAGTTGAGAACCACTGCTGTAGATGCAAATCAAAACGACAATGTGGTACCATCTCACATCTGTCAGAATGGCTATCAACAAATCAACAAATGACAAGTGCTGGCAAGGATGCAGATAAAAAGGAACCCTCGTGCACTGCTGGTGGGAATGCAGATTTGATGCAGTCACTGTGGAGAACAGAATGGAGTTTCCTCAAAAAACTAAAAATGGAATTCCCATTAGACCCAGTGATCCCACTTCTAGGAATATATCCCAAGAAATCAAAAACACCAGTCAGAAAGGATATATGCACCCCTATGTTCATAGCAGCCCAATTCACCATAGCTAAGGTTTGGAAACTGCCTAAGTGCCCATCAGCAGATGAATGGGTTAAAAAACTGTGGTACATCTACACAATGGAATACTATGCTGTGGTAAAAAGGTTGTTAGTTTTATGTCTGGTTCTTGCCTGAATCATGTCTTCAGACCTTCCTATTTGTCATACTATTATTGACAAGAACTAGCAATCAGGACACTATACCAGGCACATTTTAGACACTTTACATGTATTAACTCATTTAGACCTTACACCAGATCTGTTTTACAGAAAAGGTCCTGGAGACTCAGAGAGGTTAAGTGACTTGCCCAAGGTCACACAGGATTTGGAGCTGGGTGTCCTAGTACCAGAGCTCTGAACCATGGGTATACTACCTCTCATGGTGCTTCATTGGGACTGCCTGTTTCTTGTCCATCTCTTACATCAGACTGTGAACTACTTGAAGAAAGTGTTTGTTTTCTTAAGTTCTGATAATAGCATATTTTATTTATTTTTAAAATTAAATTTATTGGGAGTGACAATGGTTAATAAGATTATATTGGTTTCAAGTGCACATTTCTATAACACATCATTTGTATATTGCTTTGTGTGCCACCCACCCAAAGTGCAATCTTTTGTAACCATATATTTGACCCCCTTTTTACTACTCTCCACCCTCTCCCCCTGGTAACCATCATACTGTTGTCTTTGTGAGTTTTTGTTTGTTTTTCTTGTTTCTTCATTTGCTGCTTTCAGTTTTATATACCACATATGAGTGAAATCACATGGTTTTTATCTTTTCCCAATATATGGCTTGGCTTTTCAGGAGTTTTTATTTTTAATGAAGTCTGATTTATTAATTTTTTCCTTTATGTATCATGCACTTAGATTTATAGCTAAGAAGTCTTTGCCCAACATAAGAACAAAGATTTTTTCTTTTAGGTTCCTTCCAGAAGTTTTATAGTTTTTAAGTTTACATTTAAGTGTATGGTCAGTTTTGAGTTAACTTTTGAATATGGCATGATGTATAGATCAAAATTCCCCACCCCTTTTTTATGCATGTGGATATATAGTTATTTCAGCATCATTGATTGAAAAGATAATCCTTTCTCCTCTGAATTGCTTTTGTACTTTTGTCAAAAACCAGTTGTCCATACATGTGTGGGTCTATTTCTGGAATCTTATGCTATTCCATTGATCTATTTGTCTGTCTTTATACCAAACCACACTATCTTGATATCTGTGGCTTTATAATAAGCATTGGAATCAGGTGGTGTTAATCCTTCAATTTTACTTTTTCAAAGTTATTTATTCTAGATCATCTGCATTCCTGTATGAATTCAGTCTTTCCATGTTACTTATGATGCTAGTGATAGGTTTTTCATAAATGCTCTTTATCTGATTAAGAAAGTTCCCTTCTATTACTAGTTTGCTCAGAGTTTTTTAAATCAGAAATAATATTGGATTAAATGCATTTTATACACCTATTGAGATAATCATGTGGATTTTTTCATTTTAGCTTATTAATATGGTGAATTGTATTTATAAAACATGGACTCTTTTTTAAAAAAATATATTTTTATTGATTTCTGAGAGGAAGGGAGAGGGAGAGATAGATAGAAATATCAATGATGAGAGAGAATCATTGATCAGCTGCCTCCTGCATATCCCCCTACTGGGGATCAAGCCTGCAACCCAGACTTGTACCCTTGACCAGAATCGTACCTGGGACCATTTAGTCTGCAGGCTGATGCTCTATCCACTGGGCTTGATTAACTCTTAATGTTAAAATTAACCTTCCTCTATTGGAACCCCTTGGTCATGATGTATTATCCATTTAAAATAGGCAGTTGTCTTTTAACCACATAACTTATATATGCATATATATATATATATATACATATATATATATATATAAAACCTGTGGACACTTACATAATGTGGTGAAGGCCTGGGATGGGGAAGCAGGTGTGAGGTAGAGGGGGTCAATGGGAAGAAAAGGGAACATCTATAATATTTTCAACAATAAAGATAAACATTTTAAAAAAGTTAAATAATAAGAAAAAAAATCTTACCAATAGTTATCATTTCCAGAGCTGTTCAATCTTTCATATGGATCCGCATTTCTATTTGGTATCATTTTTGTTCCTTTCCTTTCTTTTCTCTTTCTTTCCTTCCCAAAGAACTGCTGGTGAGTTTTTCCTACTTTTATACATCTCAAGGAAGGTCTTAATTTCACTTACATTTTTGAAAGAGATTTTCACAATGTAGAGGTGATTTTTTTTCTTTCAGTAATGTATAATTGTTCCTTTATTGTTGGCTCACTTATGTTGATTCTAAGAAAAACTTGCCATCATGCTTATCTTTACTCTTATGCATGTGTCTTTTGTCACTGTCTGATTGTAATATTTTCCCTTTAGCACTGGTTTTCAGAATTTGATATATCCTGTGCCTTGGTATAATTTCATGTTTTCTGTGCTTGTGCAAGAAGTTTGTGGAACCTCTTGAATCTGTTTATAACTTTTATCAAACATTTTTAAATTGCAGCTATGATTTATTCACATATTTTCTGTTTCTCCCTCTCTTTTCTCTCCTTTGGAGATTTTAATTATGTTTACATTAAGCCACCTAATATTTTCCAAAAGTCCAGGGATACTCTGTTTATTTGTATTTGAGTTTTCTCCTTGTGTTATATTTTAGATCCCCGCTACTGCTGTCTTTAAATTCAATAATCTTTTTTTTCTTATAATGTTTAATCTGCTTTTAATTCCACCAAGTGCATTTTAATCACAAATATTGTATTTTTTCATCTCTGAAATTGGGCCTTTTAAAAGTATTTCTCATGTTGGCCTGGTGGGGTAGCTCAGTTGGTTTGATGTCATCCCTATATGCCAAGGTTTTGGGTTTGATCCTGAGTCAAGGCACATACAAGAAGCATCCAATGAATACATACATCAATGGGACAACAAATTAATGTCTCTCTCTCTTTCCATTTTTCTCTCTCCTTCTAAAAATCAATTAGTCAATGGATAAATTGTTAAAATATTTCTCATGTCCTCTAATTAGCATGTTCAGTATTTTCTCCAGCTTTTTGAACAGTTAATATAGTTATAATAACTTTTTTAATGTCATTTTTTCTAATTCTAGCATTTGTATCAATTCTGGATTGCCTTCCAATAGATTGGTTTTTCTCCTTATAATGGACTGTAGTTTTCTGTTTCTTTGCATGTCTTGTTTTTTTTTTTTAATCCTCACCCAAGGATAAATTGTTTGTTTTTAAGGAACAATCACTACCTTAAAATATATATATATAATTGATTTCAGAGAGGAGAAGGAGAGAGAGAGAAACATCAATGATGAGAGAAAATTGTTGATCGGCTGCCTCCTGTACTCCCCCTACTGAAGATTAAGCCCACAACCTGGGCATATGCACTTGATCAGAATTGAACTTGGGACCCTTCACTCCCCAGGCCAAAACTCTATCCACTGAGCCAAACTGGCTAGGGCAAGGATATGTTTTTATTGATTTGAGAGAGAGAGAGAGAGAGAGAGAGAGAGAGAGAGAGACACGGGGGGACACAGAGACAGACATTGATGTGAAAGAGAAACATCGATCAGTTGCCTCCCATACTCCCATACATGCCTGGACTGGGAATTGAACCCATAACCTTTTTGGTACAGGACAATGCTCCAGCCAACTGAGCCACTTGGCTGGAAGCATATCTAGTGTTTTTTTGATTGGATGCTAAATATAAAAAATTTTACCTTTGTGGATACTGGATATTTTTATGATTTTATAAATATTCTAGAGCTTTGCTTTGTTCTGGGATAAAGTTAATATACTTGGAACAGTTTGATCCTTTTAAAGCTTGCTTTAAAAGTTCTTAGGGAGAGCCAGACTGTTTTTAGTTTGAGGTTACTTACTCTTTACTACTAATGCATGACACTTTTAAGGATCTACCACATATCCATGAATTACTGGATATTATATTTTCTAGTCTGCTTGGAAGTAACAGATACTAATCTGGGGTCTACATGTATACTAGGTAGGTTTCCTTTGACTCTTTTAGACAGTTCCCTGCTCACATGTTCTGGTTAGTACTCAGCTGAATTATAAGGGGCACCCTCTGCAGATCTCTGGAGTGCTCACCTCTCCCTCTCTCTCTCTCTCTCTCTCTCTCTCTCTCTCTCTCTCTCTCTCTCTCTCTCTCTCTCTCTCTCTCCTTTCTTCTATGGTACTCTGCCAATATGCAAATCATGGGATTTCCAGCTGCCATGATCTTGGTCCTTCAGTTGCATTTCTTTACCTCGCAGAATTTGTCAAGCTTGTCTTGATTCTTTTCTTGTTTCCTGTCTCTTTGTTTCCTGGTGTCCAGTGTCTTGAAAACCATGTTTGTTTATTTATGAAGTTGTTTCAGAAGTGAGAGTAATTACAGTTCCTGTTACCTCATCTCCCTTAGAAGCAGAGGTTCCCAGAGTCTGCCTTTAGGCAAGGCCTTGATGAAAGAAAGATTGGGAAAAATTACTCCTTATAGTTGGAAAGTATTCTTATCACCTTCCCTTTTAGATGAGTAAAGGGTGGTGTAGGCTTTGGCTCATACTGGGGTATAGAGAGCTGGGCTGGGTGAGTGGTTGCAGAGCCCGACCTTCCTGAGGGTGTGGAGAAAAGAAGGTTGCTGTCTACATTCCAGGTAAGAGAGGCTCAGAAAGTATACATACATAGTTTCTTTTAAAATTACTTTCTACATTCTCTTGTTAAGTCTAAGATTTCTTTAGACCCTCGCCTTTTTATTCAGTTATTGCAAGTGAAATCCTACTTCTCACTGGGAGGCAAAACACAGCTGGAGCTCTGGGAAGGTAGAGGATTAAGTAAGGCAGATGCAGAAGGGATGGTGTGCTAAACAGACTAATTAGGAGAAACTTTTTAGATAATCATGAAATCAGAAGACACTTATCAGGATGAAGGTTTGGCTTGCATTTTGGAATTAAAACATATCATTGTGAGTAAAAACCCTCTTTTGACCCAATTAGGTTTTAAGCATCTGTCTCCTATGTAATATTGTCTTTAAAAGCTTCGAAAGACCTTTTATACTAATTAGTTTTCAGGGATAATGGTATTCAAATTGAGAGCTGTTACTTCAAAGGTTATATAAATGGTTATTTTTCTTTGTCAGACAGAATATCCTAATTCTCCATGTTTGTGTCTCCTCCCTTTATGTTTCAAGACAAATACATCAATAAATGTGATAAATTCCTTCCAGAATATTGCTAGGAAGTTATTATTGGCAGGAACAAAAATGGATTTGAGATATCAAATTCCAGGGTGTAAGTCTACTCATAGAACAAACTAAATAGAGCAGGTGGATTTGAGAGATGGGACCCACAGAGGTTTTGTAACTGGGAGAATATGTACATCTTGAAGGTGTATATCAGAATGTCAGAGGGGCTAGAAGCCACAGAGAGGAGGGGCACACCATATAGGAGTGGGCAGAAGTTTTGCAGTTGTTAGTGTATGAAACACAGAAATTATTCTTGTATTATTATTAATTATAGTATTACTTATTTTTATTATTAACCTATTTTGCCCACCTCTGCAGGTTAGGGCAGGAAAAAACTCTGAGAATGTTTGCACTAGACATTAAATTCCTTGAGATTGCAGTCTATTTTTATCCCTTTTTGTTGTCATTACCTATTACTATTCTAGATACATAGGAGGCATGTAATAAAGGCATGTAAATGGCTGGCTGGCTGAGTCAACAGGCAAGTGAGTGAGTGCATTGACTTGGTCCATCAACATCTCTTTTCAAGCCCACTGCTCTGTTGCAGGCCTTCCATTAGGAACTCCTCTCAACTTCCCTTTTTAGAGCCATTGTAGTTTTAGAGCAAGGCTTCTCAATATTTCCCACGGAAGTACCCACATCCATGCAGGAGAATGGTCAGAACCTCCCCTGCCTCCCAGAGTCTAAGGGCATAGCCTCAGGTAACCCAAGGCTGAATATTTTTTCCAGGTCTGATTTTTATCTTAAAATTCAACAAAACTTGCATTTTATATCATACTGTAACTGTTGGCTTTTAAACAATGTTTTCAATTTTTACCAACAGATAAATTATTGTTCCAAAATGAAGGATGGGGCAAATGTAGGTTTGTAGGTTTACAGTTGTAAGTACACAATACACAGAGTTTGTTTTGCTAATCCTCATCTGAGGATATTTTTCCATTGATTTTTTTTTTGTTTTTTGTTTTTTGTTTTTTTTTTAGAGAGAGGAAGGGAGGGGGAGAGACGGAGAGAGAGGAAAACATTGATATGAGAGAAAAACATTGATTGGTTGCCTCCTGTACGTACCTGGACCAGAGCCAGGGTTGGAGCCTGCAACCAGGTACAGGAATCAAACCCGGGACCCTTCAGTCTATGGGCTGCTGCTCTACCCATGAGCCAAACTGGCTAGAGCCAGAGTGTATTCTTGTATTGTTATTTACTAACTACAGGCCCAGTGCATGAAATTCGGGCATTGTGGGGCAGATGTTCCCTTCAGCCTGGCCTGTGCCCTCTTGCAGTCTGGGACCCCTTGGGGTATGTCCACTAACAGCTTGTGGCTGGATGGCCTGCTGCTGCTGCAGAGCCTGCTGCTTGAGCTTCAGCTGCTACACGTGCACAGGCTGGGCCACCACAGTCTGTCCTGTGAACACCATTGAGTGGTGAGTCAAGCACAGAGGCAGGCTCACCCTGAGTTCCCTGCACTTCCCTGAGTCACTGAGTTGTTTATACTGACTGTATTCTATAGAGAATGGCATCGGGATCCAGCCTAAACTGGCAGACAACATCCCTCTCGCAGTCTGGGACCCCTAGGGGAATGTAGCAGAGTGCCAAGCAGCAGGTGGCCAGGGAGGACCCCAAATTGGGCTGGGCACTGTGCCACTTGCTCGTGCTCATCCCAGCCCGCTGTGCCTACTGCTGCCTCTCAGTAGTGCTGCCTCAGAGTCAGGAGAAGCTGTGCTTGCCAGCCAGCTGTGAGTCTGGCTTCTGGCTGAGCAGTGCTCTCCCTGTGGGAGTGCACTGACCACCAGGAGGCAGCTCCTGCGTTAAGCGTCTGCCCCCTAATGTGGTCAGTGCACATCATAGCGACTGGTCATTCAGGTCCACCATAACGGTTGCTTAGGCGTTTATTGTATAGATTACTTTCCATACAAACAACTGTACACCTACTTTGCCCTACTCTGTACAGATAGTATTAATAATTTGACATGTATTAATGCATGGTAGAAACTCAAGGACAATTAATTACTAGTTGTTTTTATATTTCCTCCAAAATGTCACATAAAGTCACTGAGAATGAATAAACATGGCTGATGGGCTGAAAGAGGTGTGCCTTGCTTTGAATAGTGTGAGTGCTTCCAAATAACTTGGCAATGAAATGAATTTTTGATTGCTGAATACTTTTTCCCAATGATATTAATATTAGAATTGCGTTTTTTTGGAAGAAAGTAATTTTTACTCCAAGTCAGAAATCATGTCCTAAATTGGAGTCAATTTCTAAGAAAATCCTATGGTTAATTGCCAACACAGAGTAGAAATTTTTTAGGGTAGAAGGTATTATTCAGAATAGATTAAGAAAAACAAATTCTTTTTTCTTAAGGCCACTCCCACACTGAGGGCAGGGCAGCCTGGTAGCTAAGGGCACAGAGGTTGGAGTCAGACCAACTCATTTCTATCTCTGCTCTTTTACTTGTTAAGTGAATGGTCCTGGCTAAGCACTTGACTTCTTAGTGTCTCGTTTTCTTTTGTTTTTTTACAACTAGGGGCAACTGAATAGTGCTTACCTTATAGGATTGGTATGAGTGTTAATGAGTTTCTGTATGTTAAGCAATGAGAACACCCAGAATATCTCTTTTTATTATTTATTTATTGTAATATAATAACTTTACCCAACACAACTTAAAACATGACTTGTCATTGATTATCTGTAACAGTTTCTGAGGTCTGGAATTTAAGTATCTTATACTTATTATCGGTCACACATTAGAACATAGTGCTAAGATGGGTGATTCTGACTGAAGATTTCTCATGAAGTTATAGTCAGATGTGAGCTGGGGCTGACGTCATCCAAAGACCTAATGGGGGCTGGTGGATCCATTTCCTCTTATGTGACTGGCAAGTTGGTGCTGAATGTTGGCAGGAGGCCTCAGTTCACCTTCACGTGGGCCTTTCTACAGGACCTCTTGAGTGTCCCCATGGAATGGCTGCTAGCTTCCCCGACAGTGAGATATTTGAGACCCTGGTAGAACTGCAGTGCCTTGTATGACTTGGCTGTGGAAGTCACTCATTGTCACTTCTTGTTTATTTCATTCTTATTCAGTGTGGGTGGGGACCACACAAGGGCGATTACCAGGAGGTCACCATCAATGGGGGCCATCTCGGAAGCTAGCAATTACATCCTTCAAGGAAGCACTATGTTCTAATGTGTGACCGATAATAAGTATAAGATACTTAAATACAGAATACTTAAAAATCATACAGTCCATATAGATGCTAGCATTGTGTTCTTGAACTGTTTTGTTAAGATGACCCCATTGCTATTGAGATAGGTTATGTGATAAAATGGCTGTAACTGATTAGAACTATCATGGAGATAATAAAACTAATCCCCAATGGATTTATGGCTCATAACCAGCAGCTCCATCCACCATGGTGACTGATTTCACCTTGGAGTAACTCCTAGCCTCACTATAAACTCATTGTAATACTTCAGTATGCTAAATGACGCACCCCTTGCTGCCATGTTTGGAAATGGGAAGGACACAAAATAACCGACACTACTCTTCCAAGAAGTCTCCACTACTTTCCCAGGAAAATCCTGAATATTTCTCTCCTTTATTGAATGCCTACCCCTGGATTAAGTGAGCCTAAATCAAAGAATTAAATCCTACTACAGAGGGCTGCTCTATCTGTAGGGTATCCACTCTCTAACTATCTCATTGCTTCACTCATAAACTCTCTTTTACTTTAATCTCTATGCTGGTTCGTGTTTTTTTTTTTTTTGTTGTTGTTGTTTTTTTGCATGAAGGCAGGAACTCACAATGGGTTGTGGACCTTTGGGTCCCTGGATGCCCTGAACGCCTGCGTCACTATAACATATTAGGTGTTTTGGTTTGGGTTCCCCTGAGAGCAGAGTCTGAGACAAGGACTTGGGTACAGAGAGTTTACTAGGGAGGTGATTCTAGGAAGCAGGAGGGAGCGAGGGAAAGCCAATATAAGGGTGCATTATGGAAGTTGCTGCTATAGTCACTATGGACTTAATTCCTCTGGGACCTTCCAAGAAGGGCACAGAGCACCTCTCAACATTATCTAACTGAAGAATGGAGGCCCAAGGCATTTAAGCACTGGCTCCCAAATCCCACTGAGCATTTTCCCTGGGAGGTAAACATTTCCCACATGTCAGATTCTATACTTGCATTGAAGCCAAGGGGCCTCTGTAGTGTTGGAGAAGGCTCTGTGATAAAGTGAAATATTGGCTTTTGTTGGAGATGAGATTCTATTAGCACAAGGGAGTGTGAGCTCAGACAGGTGGGCTGAGGATGTGCTATATAGACATCAGAGGCATTTGGTACATTAGATTTTCAGGGGCTGGAGATTACATAAATGTATGTTAGCTTAGCTCCCTCCCAAAGTAGATGTCAAGAGAGGATTAGATATGAAAGGAATTTAATGAGGAAAGTGAGGAAGGAGCTGGGGAGACCAGGTGAACCATCAGACCGAAGTAAGTCTGACCCCTGGGATGGAGAAGGGAAGGAAGAAAGGTTAGGTAGAAAGACTCAGCTTGCGGTGCAGATCTAAGAAGATTTCATCCAGGCTGGTGGGGAGGCATCATGCCAAAATATCCCACCAGAAGGGTTCTGGATTTCCCAGGAATGGGCCTGCCCTTGTGTCCAGCCTGTGTATGGAAGCAAATGCAGGGGTGGGTTTACCACAGCTTGGTCATGAATCAGTTATGCTCCTTGCAATTATAGATGTCAGAGACACACAACTCATGGCTACCACAGTTAGTTTTGTGCATGCACAGTAGAGGTAGTTGCAATAAGGCTTATATTTGGGGAACCAGAAGTGGCTAACTCTGAGGTGCTAAGCTATTTCCTTCCTCCTCTGTGTGCCACCCTGTTTGAGATCCCACCCAAAGAAAGTAATCCCTTTGTTTCATTATTCTCTTTTCCAGGTCCACTCTGGGAGAAGTAATACTGAGTCACTAACCCTTTAGTATGAACAAATTATTTTATGATAGAAGGAATGTGGGACATGAGGGCATGTGGACAGCAAGCATTTAAGGAAAGAGGCACAGATTTGAAGGACTGAGAACTGCACTGAGTCCACTTTCCAGTTGTGCTCTTGGCTCACCCCTGCTGGAAATGGACCAAAACCAACATTCAGACTCCCTGTAGTGAAATAGTAAGTGAAATGTGCTGTAAACAGTGTCTCCACTCTCATCCAGCACCACTTTTCTCTACCTCCTGAATATTTTAAAGGGGAGTGTATTATTTTGGGTGATTTGAGAAATTATGTACATGTTGCCCAGGTGGCTGAAAAATTTGGGTTGGGAAGAAAGGAAGGAAAGGAAGATTTTTCAGAAATCTATTCATGAACCAACTCAATCAGAATCCCTAAAACTCAAAGATATACATTTCTTGCTTTCCCTCCCCCATATTACCTCTAACCCCATGTTACTTCCAACCCCAGACCAATTGAATTAGAATCTCTGGTGGTAGGGCCCAGAAATCTGCACTTTTATGAGCATTTCTGGTGATTTTTTTTTTTTTGTTAATCCTCACCTGAGAATATTTTTCCATTGTTTTTTAGAGAGTGTGGAGGGAAGGGAACGGGGTGGTGGGGAGAGAGAGAAAGAAAAAGGTTCAATCCATGCCCTTCTCCCCACCCCCCCTGAAACCCAGGCATGCCATTGACTGGCAATCGAACCCACGTGACCTATTGGTGCGAGGGCCGACACTCTGACCACTAAACACACTAGTCAAAACAATCAGGTGATTTGTGAACACTAAAATTTAAGAACCACAGGTTTAAAACTAATTATTATAGGCTAAAGGACATAAAGACCATAACTAGGGGAGTTTAACTTCTAACACATAATCAAGGCCTGCCCATATCTTCTCTCCTAGTTCCAGATACCAGCTTCCTCCAACTTCCACCAATGTCCTGGATTTTCTTTCTTGGCTGTACAGGGCATCTCAAACACAACGTCTCCATAGTCAAATGCCTAATCATCTGCCTGGCCCTCCTGAGAGGCTTCTCCTCCACTCTTCCCAGCACAGTTAATGGCCACTCCATTCTTTCCATTTGCCTCAGGTGCATCCTGCCTCTTCTTTCCTTACTCTTCCCATTCATCCAACTCCCTCAGCTTCAAAATATAGTCAGAATCCTCTTAACACTCTTTCCACTTCCACTGCCACAACCCTTCTCTAGTTTCCATAATCACTCATCTCTAGCTTATATATATAATAACCTCCTAACAGGTCTTCTGTCTCTGTCTTTGCAATCTGCCCCTCCCTCTCACCTCTAGGTTACTCAGCTGTCAGAGACCCTCCAGCTAAAGGAGAAACCATGCAACCTCTTCCCTCCCTCCTTCTCTCCCTCCCTTTTTTCATTTCTTCTTTTTTTCCTTCCTTCCTTCCTTTTTCTTTCACTCCTCCCCTCTCTCCCTTCCTTGTTCCTTCCTTCTTTCCTTTCTTTAGGAACCAAAGTTCTTATGGCAAGTCCAGATCAATCAGGACCCCCAGTTACCCTTTACCTCATTTTCTATGATTCTCCTTATTTTCCCTCCTTCAAGCTATACTTGACTCCCTGCTATGCTGGAACACATTATACACAACCCTGCCCTAGGACCTATATGCACTGGCCATTCTTTCTTCCTGTACCACCCTTCCCTAATCTCTGAAAAGCTTTCTCCCTTATCTTCTTTTCTTAAATATTACCTTGTCAGAGAGGCCTACCATGCCCACTCTGTTTAAAGTTGCAACCCTTCGAATTCTGGATCCCATTTATCTATCTTGATTAATTTTTTACAGCACTTTATACAATATAATTATTATGATTATTTTCTATGCTTCCCTAACAGAAAGTAAACTCTATATAGACAGGAATTTTTGTTTGTTTTGTTCCTTGTTGGATTCCCAGGATCTAGAACAGTGACAATAAATATTTGTTAAATGAATAACTGAGTTGCATGGAGAACAATGTTTACAAAGTGATTCATTACATAGAATTTGCCATATTCAGATCAAAAGAGGCCTACTAGTTTAAGCCATCTACAGAAACATGCAGATCATTTTAAAATAGCTAACAAAAAACTTTTATTCAGTATGTACTATGTTCTAAGAACTATGTTAAGCATTTTTACCAGCATTTTCTCTTTGAATCACAGAAAATTGAAGTCCAGAGAGGTTAAGGTCTCACAGCATCAAGTGGCAGAACCAGAATTTGAACTGAAGCTGTTTGAATCCATAAGCTTTGTGTTTAGCCAGCACATTGCTGCTTCAGAGTGTAGACTTTCCTAATGATTCTTAAATTCTGTCCTGTGTCCCTTTAAAATCAGTTTACTAGCTTAAAGCTGTGGCTCATATACTATGTGTTTTTCACTAGGTTTATCTCTATTATACTAGTATTACATCAGTGTTTATTTAGGGCTTATCCCTGTGTGTTTCTGAGATTTGAGAATCTATTGATATGTTGTTGGCTTTGCAACTCCTATAAATTCAAAGGCTTATGTCTTCTTTCACTGAACTTTTAAAACTCTTTAGGGTCCTTTGAATATACAGCAGGCTGCCTTATAGTTTTCTATTTAATTCAAGTCAACAGATTTCTCAAGTATCTCTGTGTTGGGCTCTGAGGGCACAGAGGATAAAGACAGCTCTTGCCTTTTCAGGCTCTGGGTAAAGCCAGGAGAACGTTGGAAAGCTCAACATAGCCAAAGGATCAGAGACAGCTTTTGGGGCAAGTAGAACTGGAGGCTGCAGCAGGAGGTGGGATGATTTTGCCTCATGTAAGGGAAGAAAATTCCCTGGAAGGTGAAGTCTGAGGTGGGTTTTACCAAGTGCAGGGTTTGGGGATGGGTGGAATCACGCTCATGCTTTAGAATTTGCTTTTCTAGAGGAAACCTCGGCATGGAGCAGACCATTTCTCATCTCACTCACCTTTGTGTAGCCTGCAATGCTCTGCTTGGAGCAGACACTCAAGAAATACACTTTGAATAAATATATGTTTACATTTATACACATGGATTTATTATTTCTTTTTTTTTCTTGGAGGTTTTCTTTAATATGGGGCAATTAGGACTAGATTAAGGTACCGGGAAGGAGTCTCTGATCTCACAATGACTGCAGGCTAGCATGTAGCTGCGAGAAGGGACATAATTTCCGTTTCTTTGCACATTGATTTGCTCATTGTAAGATGAAAGCATTTCCTCCTTTTCTTCTTTCTTGGGTTTTATCAAAATTTTGACTGCTCCAAGCATCTGCCTGGTGAGAACAGATGTAGGGACTAATAATGGGACATTTGAAAAGTGGTTTAAGACAGAGATCCGAATGGCCAGATATTTTGTTTACCAGTACTACTCCCTGCATGGAGCTAAAACATCAGTTCTCTTTAATTTCTGAATCTCTTTTAATTTCTTAGCCATAAAATAACAATTCACAAACTCAATAGAAAAAAGAAGTATATTTATTTAAAAAGAAAAAATACCTACCAAGTACAATTTTGAGGAATGGGAATAATTAATGATTTTTTGTTTGATTTAATTACAATTAATTTGTAGCAGAAGTGTGAATACTTGCTTACCACAGTCTGTTGATGTTTATGGGCTTATTTTGAAAGACAGAGAGAGTCAGACTGAGACCTTCATGTATTTAGCTACAATAATCTCCTGTTAAAGAGATTATTGAAACATAGAATAAAAATGTGCAAGAAGCAGATCCTATCCACCAAATGCCAAAGTATAATCTATGGCCACATTTACTTGGCAAGTGACTTAGGTAAAGTTTAGCCCCTTTCTCTGTAGGCTGGAGGCTAATTTGTTACTTCATCCTTTTGGCATCATTTCCCCAAAGCACATACAATAATTAACTGATGGCAGTAGGTGGACTTCTGTCCTCTATCCAGCTTCACCCTAAGAGATTCTTACCAATTTTAAACTTCTTCAGAAATAAAAATCCAGCCAATGGAAAAACCACATTATAGGTCTAGATTATGCTCTATATTTACTGTATTAAGTCCTCATTTGTCCTAGAAAAAATATATTTTTGTATTATTTTATAATTTACAGAACATATTTCATCTTACTCCATGATGATCTTATTGCCTGTAAGGGAAGATATTTGTATTTGATTTGACAGTTAAGAAACCTCAGCTTGTGTTATTTCTTGAGATCACTTGGCTGGTGCTTAACAGAGTCATGTCCAGGGTCTTGATATTCTGACTCCTAGAATCAGGATTTGTTTCCCCAAATGAACTGACTGTAAAACTGCAGTAAACCCACAAATCTCGTAGGGAAATCAATTGTGTTCTGATTTCTAAGTACTTGAACGAAGAAGTAGGTCACTATAGTCATCCCTTGTTTATAGATGAAGAAAGGGCTTCTAAAGGTTAAGGAAAAAGTCAAAAGTCACAAGGTGAATAGCAGAGCTATATTTGAACTCAAGTCTGCTGGATGCCAGAGTTAAGGGCTTAACCACTCTTGCAGCGGTCAAGTAGGAGCCATCAAAGGTCAGAACACAAAAGAACCATGATAAATAATGTTTATTGTGTGTTCCCTCTGTGTAGACATAGTGCTATGTGGTTTACATGCAATTTCTCATTTGCTCCTTACACAAACCTGTGGAATAGGATGAGTCACTGCTTTAGTATTACAGATCGTACAACTGAGGCACAGAGAAGTGCAGTATCTTGCTCAGGTTCATAGAGTAAGTGGCAGAGCTGGGATCAGAATCCAAAAAATTCTTTTCTCAGAATCTGGGTACTTCCAATCTGTCTCATGCTTTAAACCTCTCTTTCCTCATCTGTTTTGGTCAAAGGCAGGAGCTGGGGCAGTGATGGGGGAAGAGTAAGGAAGGTTAGATTGTTGGAGGTGCTCAGAACTCTTGGACATGTGAAGGGAGCAACATGATGCCACTTTGAGCAAGCTGGAAATAAGCAAACTTTGACTACCAGAAAAGTAAAAATTTAATAGGGACTTTGTACAAGGACTTTAGCGTCGGGAGAGTTGTCTGGAAAATACATTATTGGCTTGAGAACTGTAAATATGCGTCAGAAACTTTCACTGTAAGGTAGGGGTTTGGATAAGTTAGAAGTGTGTTTACTCCCATGGATCTGAAGAAAGAACAAGGTTGGGTTAAGTAGCTATTAATAACAGTTGACTATAAGGAAAAACAACCATGGGCTGTGGTTGCCACAGTCTGCTCATCAGGCTAATATGTGCTACTTGTTTATTTTGTATTATTGTTACTGGTTTCGGGCATGCAAAATAGATTACTCATAATCATTGCTTTATAGCACATTGTCTACACTGATCCTTGTGACTGGTTTATACTGATTATTGTTTTTAAAAATTCTCATTTTAATGCATAATCAAGTGAGAACATATTCTAATATGTGCTCATGGGTATTCTGGACCTGGAGCTACAGCTCTGGCACTTGGTTTATCTGTGAAATCTTTCCCACATACTAGATATCAGACTAGGAGGAAATGGCTCTGGAGAGTTAGCCCTGAGCCCCAGAACTTGGCCATTGATGATGCCATGGGTAAGCAGCTCCTCTCCTTTCCAGCAAGAGTTAAATGTTAGGGGCAGCATCAGCCACAGGCTTGGTGAAAGCAAAGTATTCATGACATCCTCTCCAAATTCCAAGGAGATAAAACAAGGAAAAAGGAGGCCATGTTCCAGTGCCCTGTGAATCTCCATTTCTCTGCCAGTTATAAAAGTTGCTCACACTCTCAATCCCTTTTCTTGGGAGGGCCATTTGGGGTGAGGCAGCTTCTAATAGGAAAATTAGGGAGCCTGCACTCTCTCCATCAGTGGCCTGGTTAGAAATCCTGTAATCAGGCAGTTACAGGGAGAAGTTGAGATGGCTTTGGGGAAAAATCCCTTTCCAAACCACCCACCTACCAGAATTTTATACTTGTTCTTTTTTCCATATCATAATTTATTTCTGTTTCTATGGGAAACATATTTGTTCCTTCTTCCTTACCACCAAAGTGAATTTTAATTGTGAAACCAAAGTGGGACTGGGCTTTTTGTGTTTCTAGTGGTTGAGGTTATTGTTAAAGACTATTTATTCCTCTATTAAAGGCATTTGGTTTACATTTTTTTTCTTTTTTTGGTTGTCCCTAGTTTGACAACACATTGCAGTGGCTAAGAACATGAACCGTGCAGTTGTAATGATTGGTTTCAAGTTCTAGCTCCATATACTAGCACATTTGAAAACAAATTTCAGCAACACATTTTACTTTGCTTAATATTAGCCCTTATTTATGAAATAATTAACATAAAATTGTTATGAAGATCAATTCAGACCTCCTGTGTAATACATTGAGCACAGCCCTTGGCACATAAAAAGCACTCAGTAAATGTTAGTTACTGACAAAGACAAGTATCACATGATCTCCCTCATATGTGGAATCTAATGAACAAAATAAACTGATGAACAAAATAGATCCAAAGACATAGAAGCCTAGAACAGAACGTGGAATCTCAGCGGGAAGGTGGGTGGGTAGGGAGGGATTAACCAAAGAATTTGTATGTATATATTGATAACCCATGGACACAGACAATAATAAGGTGGTGAAGGCCTGGGGTGGCAGGAGGGGGGGACTAGAAGGGGCCAATGGGGGAAAAAGGGGGCATATGTAATACTTTCAACAATAAAAATTTAAAAATAAAAATAAAATAAATGTTAGTTACTGATATTATTGTAATAAAATATCTATAATGATAATATTGATAATGCAAATTATCAATTACAGTGTCACGTCATGACCAGATCAGCAGGCTGCGTTCCTCCTACCTTCTACTCTGGCAGCTGAAAGGCCCAGGGTAGGATAGGATATGATAAGAGCGGATAAGAAAGGAGAGAGGAAGGAAGGCCTGCATGTAAAAAGGCCAAGAGGAGAAACAGAAATCCAGAAAGAGAACAAGAAAAAGACACAGGAATTGGGAGGCGGCGGGCAGCAGGTGCACCCAGCAAGGAGGGCAGGGAGGCACTCAAGGCTCCGGGATGGAGTGCTGGAAGGTCCGAGGCCTTCTGGGTGAAGGCCCTCCTGCTTTGTAATGGCAGCAGCAGTGCCCAGGCTGCACGGGCTTCAGCTACCCTCGCTGGGAATGGGAGCAGTACGGTGACAGGGAGGCCAGGGAAGTGGGGGAGGCAGTGAATACCTGGCTGGGGCTGAGCCCTGGGCGGGGGGTTAATGCTCTCCCTCTGCCAATGGAAGCTTTAAGAAGAGAGGGTGGCGGGGGGGGGGGGAGAATTTTATAAAGGAGTCAATAGAGAGCAGGGTTAAAGAAGAGGATGTATGAGTGAACTGTAGAAGCTATAATGAAAATCAAGTATAGTTGTGTACTGAGGACAGATTTTAAAAGTAGGAGTCAGAAAAGAAAAAAGATAAACAATAGTGAATAAGTAGGCAGGTAGATGGCTATTAAAGCAGTAGAATTAAGTAGAGAAGAGTGTATGGGAAAGGTAGGATGAGAGAGAAAAAGGGAGGGAAGAAAAGTTTTAAAGGGGAGGCAGTAGAGCTTAAAAGGAGAATTGGGAAAAAGGAAGAAATGGGGGAGGGAGCAAAGCAGGTCTGAGGGAAGAAGTCAAGAAAAAAATTAATGTGGGAAGGAAGGAAAAGGGGAGGGAGGAAAGGGGTAAAGATGAAGGAAAGAAGGAATGTGGGGAGGAAACCTCTGCCCGGAGCAGACCAGAAGAAGAATGATGGAACAGAAGTAGGAAATGAGGAGGAAAGAAAAAGTTTATAAATGATGAGTCAGTAGGAAAAGCATTACATAAAGGAGAGAGAAAAATTGTGTGAGAGGGAGAAGCCAATAAGGAAATCAAATACAATTGTGTGTGAAGGGGATAAGACTAAAAAAACAAGTTAATAGGAGTGACCAGCACAGCAGGGGAAGGCAGTTAGGGGTGACCAGGCTGGCAAGGGAGGCAGTTAGGGGGATCAGGCAGGCAGGCAGAGTGGTTAGGGCAGGCAGGCAGGTGAGCAGTTAGGACCCAGAAGTCCTGGATTGTGAGAGGGATGTCCAACTGCCAGTTTAGGCCTGATCCCTGGGGCAGTTGGACATCCCCTGAGGGCTCCCAGATTGGAGAGGGTGCAGGTTGGGCTGAGAACCCCCTCGCCCTGTGCACAAATTTTGTGCACCAGGCTCCTAGTATCTTAATATACTTATATTTTTATTTCTCTTGGCTGAACACCCTGAAGTAGGATTTTTGGATCCAAGAGAATGTGCATTATATATTTTAATATATGGTGCCTGCTGACTATCTAAAATGTTGCAGTGGTTGCCCTGACCTGTGTTGCTAAGTGGTTAGAGCATCAGCCCATGCACCAAAGAGTTGCAGGTTCAATTTCCAGTCAAGGCCAAGTACGTGGGTTGCAAGTTTGATTCCAGACCCCAGTTGGGATGTGTGCAGGAGACAATCAATCAATGTGTCTCTCTCACATGAATGTTTCTCTCTCCTCAATCTCTCTTCTTCCTCTCTTCCACTCTCTAAAAATCAATGGGAAAGTATCCTCACGTGATGATTAACAACAACAACAAAGAAGTTTGCAATGGTCAGTTGGTTAGAGCACTGTCCCATATGCCAAGGTTGTGGGTTCAAGTTCCAGTCATGGCACATAAAAGAAGCAACCAATAAATGCATAAATAAGTGGAATAAGAAATCGATGTCTGCCCCCTCTCTTCTGCTCCAATGCCTGCCTTTCTCTCCCTCTCAAATCAATTAGGAAAAAAAAAAAAAGCTTGCTGCAATTTATCATCCTACTATTAGTGAACGGGAGTTCGGTCTTCTTACCCAAACTTAACCAACATAGAATTAGGAATCATTTAAATTTTGGCCAATATGATGGGTAAAAATGATTTTCTTAATTTAATTTGCATCTTCCTGACTTCTAGAGAAAGATGCACCTATACGTAGCTTTATTGGCTATTTTCAGATTGTCTTTTAACTCTGAACAGTCTATGCCTATTTCTAGCCTTCGTTTATGGGATTTTACAAATATTTGAGGAAATATTACTAATTTATAAGAAGTCTCCATGAATTAAGGATATTACCTCTGTTGAAAATATTTTTCTCATTATGTTTATGATCTTTGCTGTACTGCCATTTACATTTTTTTTAATGTAGAATGATGTAACCATTTTCCTTTTTGTCTTCTGGGTACTCTATTATTTTCCAAAGACTTTTTAGTGTCATGTATATGCTAGAATCATGCTGTTGTTCTCATTTCATTATAGCAGTGGCTCTCAATTTTCTGTGGACATCAGAATCACTTGTGAAGCCATTGAAAACTATGTGTTTTGGGGCTTGATAACAGCATTTCAAGAGTTGGGGCTTAGACACATGTTTATGAAAAAGGAGAGTCTTTATTTTGAAAAATGCCTGTTGCTTAAAAATAGGTTCTTATGAACATGGACAACTGTGTGGTGATTGTGGGGGGAAAGCAGGTGGGTGAATGTGGAAGAAGGTATGGGGGTTAAATAGTGATGGAAAAATAAAGGAAAAAAATAGGTTCTTAAATTGGCAAAATGTTAATATAGTTGTTGAAGCTGGGTGCTATAGATGGAATGTTTGTATCCATTCCAGATTCATACATTGAAATCTTACCCCCTAATGTGATGGTTTTAGAAGACTGGGCCTTTGGGAGGTGATTAGGTTGTGAGGGTGAATCCCTCATGAATGGCATAAGTGCTCTTATTTTTAAAAAGACACATAGATCTGTCTCAAAAAGAGAAGAAAAAATGGTAATAAATTATCTAACTCTACAACTTAAAGAAATAGAGAGCAACAAGAAAAGCCCAGAGTGAGCAGAAGGAAGGCGATAATAAAGATCAGAGCAGAAATAAATGACACAGAGACCAAAAACAAACAAAAAACCCCACAAAAGCTAACAAACAAAAACAATACAAAAGATCAGTGAAACCAAAAGCTGGTTTTTTGAAAGGATAAACAAGATTGATGAACTTCTAGCCAGGCTCTCCAAGAAAGCAGAGAGAGAGGACCCAGATAAAATCAGTAATGAAAAAGGCGAAATAACAACAGACCCCACAGAAATACAAAGGACTCCAAAAAAATACTATGAACAACTCTATTCCAACAAGCTAGACAACCTAGAGGAAATGGACATAGTCCTAGAAAAATACAACCATCCAAACTCAATCAGGAAGAATCTAAAAATTGCAATAAGCTGATAAATATGGAAGAAATGGAAGCAATCATCTAAAAGCTACCAGCAAACAAAAACCCAGGGCCAGATGGCTTTACAGGGGAGTTTTACCAAACATTCAAAGAAGAACTAAAACCTATCCTCCTTAGACTATTCCAAAGAGGAAGGAACACTTTCAAGCTCATTCTATGAAGCCAGCATTATGCTAATACCAAAACCAGATAAAGACAACACAAAGAGAATTACAGCCCAATATCCCTCATGAACATAGATGCCAAAATCCTCAACAAAATTATAGCAAATTGGATCCAGCCTTACATCAGAAAGATCACACACCAAGCAGGATTTATTCTGGGCATGCAAGGATGGTACAATATCCGCAAATCAATAAATGTATTACACCATATAAACAAATTGAGGGATAAAAATCACATAGTCATATCAATTGATGCAGAAAAACCATTTGACAAAATCCAGCACCCTTTCTTGATAAAAACAAAACAAAACAGCAAAATGGGAACAGAAGGATCATACCTCAACAAAATAAAATCCTTATATTGACAAACCTATAGCCAACGTCATACTCAATGGGTGACAACTAAAAGCATTTCACCTAGGAATAGGAACAAGACAGGGATGCCCACTTTCACCACTGCTGTTCGACACGGAAGTGCTAGCCAGAGCAATTATACAACAAGAAGAAATAAAAGATATCCAAATTAGAAAAGAATTAACAAAACTGCCATTATTTGCAGATGTCATGATACTGTACATAGAAAACCCTAAATACTTATAAAAAATTATTAGACTTAATAAATGAATTCAGAAATATAGCATGATACAAGATTGATGCCCAGAAATCTATGGCACTTCTATACCAATACATCAATAGTGAACTTACAGAAAGATTAAAAAAATATCCCATTTACCATTGCACCAAAAAAATAAGATAACCTAGGAATAAATTTAACTGAAGAGGTAAAAGACTTGTGCTTGGAAAA
>JAAGEH010000307.1:33932933-34024045 GCA_011751065.1 Lasiurus cinereus
CTAGGAATAAATTTAACTGAAGAGGTAAAAGACTTGTGCTTGGAAAACTACAGGACACTGAAAAAAAGAGATAGAGGAACACATAAATAGATGGAAAAACATACCATGTTCATGGATTAGTAGATTCAACACAATTAAAATGTCCATACTACCCAAAGCAATTTATAGATTCAGTGCACTCCCCATTAAAATTCCAAAGGCATATTTCACAGATCTAGAATGAACTCTCCAAAAATTCATCTGGAATTTAAAAAAAGACCTTGAATAGCTGCAGCAATCCTGAAAAAGAACAAATTAGGAGGGATCTGAATATCAGATATCAAGCTATATTACAAAGCCACTGTTTTCAAAATAGCTTGGTACTGGCACAAGAACAGGCATATAGATCAATGGAATAGAATAGAGAACCCAGAAATTGACCCAAACCACTATGCTCAATTAATATTTGCCCACTTTTTTATTGGGTAGTTTATTTTCCTTTTGTTAAGTTGTATAAATTCCCTGTAAATCTTGGAGATTAAACCATTATCAGAGATAATATTGGAAAACATGTTCTCCCATGCAGTGGGCTTTCTTGTTTTGTTAATGGTTTCTTTGTAGTTCTGAAGCTTTTTATTTTGATAGAGACCCATTTATTTATTTTCTCTTTAGTTTCCATTGCCCTAGGAGCTGTATTGGTGAAGATAATGCTTCAACATATGTGTGAGATTTTGCTGCCTGTGGATTCCTCTAAGATTTTTATGGTTTCCCATCTTATAGTTAAGTCCTTTATCAATTTTGATTTTATTTTTATGTATGGTATCAGTTGGTGGTCTAGTTTCATTTTTTTGCATGTATCTGTCCAATTTCCCCATCACCATTTATTGAAGAGGCTTCCATTTCACATTGTATGTTTTAGGCTTCTTTGTTGAAAATTATTCACCTATATTCATGTGGGCTTATTTCTCGGCTCTGAATTCTGTTCCATTGGTCTGTGTCTGTTTTTTTGCCAATACCATACTGTTTTGATTATCATAGTTATGTAGTATAATTTGAAATCAGGGAATGTTATATTTTTGGCTTTGTTCTTTTTTCTCAGGATTGCTTTGGTTCTTTGGAGGTCTTTTGTGCCTCCATACAAATTTGATGATTTTTTTTCCTATTTCTTTGAAAAATGCCATTGGGATTGTTATGGGAATTTCATTAAATCTGTATATTGCTTTAGGTAATATGGCATTTTTTTTTATTGTGTTACATGCATACATATCTCCTCATTGTCCCCCCTCCCAGGCAAACCCCAACCCCCCAGTGTTTGTGTTCATTGGTTATGCTTATATGAATGCATACAAGTCCTTTGGTTGATCTCTTATCTACCCCACCTCTCATTAAACTTCCTGCTGTAATTTGACAGTCTGTTTGATGCTTTACTGCTTCTGTGTCTATCCTTTTGTTCATCACTTTATAATGTTCTTTATTATCCCCCAATGCGTGTGATCATGTGATGCTTCTCCTTCATTGACTGTTCTCAGTGAACACTAAGCATAAGGTTCCCCAGTTCCATCCAGGTTGCTGTAAATGGTAAGAATTCCTTCTTTTTAATGGTAGCATAGAATTCCATTGTGTAGATATACCATAGTTTTCTGATCCACTCATCTGCTGACGGGCACCTAGGCTGTTTCCAAATCACTGATACTGCTCCAAAGACAATGGAAGCTAAAGAAAAAATAAACAAATGGGACTACATCAAAATAAAAAGCTTTTGCACAGTAAAAGAAACCATCAACAAAACAACAAGAAAGACCACTGTATGGGAGAACATATTTGCAAATGTTATCACCGATAAAGGTTTAATTTCCAACATCTACAACCAACTTATACAACTTAATAAAAGGAAGATAAATGATCCAATAAAAAAAATGGGCAACGGACCTAAATAGAACCTTTTCAAAAGACGACAGAAAGAAGGCCAAGAGACACATGAAAACATATTCAAAGTCACTAATCATCCGAGAGATGCAAATCAAAACGACAATGCGATACCATCTTACACCTGTCAGAATGGCAATCATCAACAAATCAACAAACGACAAGTGTTGGCGAGGATGCGGAGAAAAAGGAACCCTTGTGCACTGTTGGTGGGAATGCAGACTGGTGCAGCCACTGTGGAGAACAGTATGGAGTTTCTTCAAAAAACTAAAAATGGATCTCCCATTTGACCCAGCAATCCCACTCTTAGGAATATATCCTAAGAAATTACAAACACCAATCAGAAAGGATTTATGCACCCCTATGTTCATAGCAGCACAATTTACAATAGGTAATATGGCATTTTAAACTATGTTGATTCTTCCAATCCATTAACATGGAATATTGTTCCATTTCTTTGTATCATCTTCAATTTTGTTCAGTGTCTTTTAGTTTTCAATATACAGTTCCTAGGGCCTTCACATCCTTTGTTAATGCCTAGGTATTTTATTTTTTGCTGTTGCAATTGCAAATGAGAATTGTATTTATTTTTCATTTCTTTTTCTGAAATTTTATTGTTAGTTTATATGAATGCAATGGATTTTTGAACATTAATTTTTATGTCCTGCAACTTTACTGTATTTGTTTATTGTTTCTAATAGTTTTTTGGTGGAATCTTTAGGGTTTTCTATATAAAAAATCATGTCATCTGCAAAAAGTGACAATTTTACTTCTTCATTCCCAATTTATATGCCTTTTATTTATTTTGTCTAACTACTCTGAATAGGTCTTCTAGTACTATTGAATAAGTTGTGAGAGTGGGCATCTTTGTCTAGTTTCTGATCTTAGAGGAAAAGCTTTCAGTTTTATACTATTGAGTATAATATTAGTTGAGGGTTTGTCATATATGGCCTTTATTATGTTGAGGCACTTTCCTTTTATACCCATTTTATTGTTTTACTCATGAATGGATGGTATATTTTGTCAAATGCTTTTTCTGCATCTGTTGATGTGATCATATTATTTTATCCTTTATTTTGTTAATGATGTGTATCACATTGATTGATTTTTGTATGTTGAATTATCCTTGTGCCTCTGAAATAAACCCCTTGATTGTGATGTATTAACTTTCAAATGTATTGTACTATTCAATTTGCTAGTATTTAAAAATTTTGCATCTATATTCAACAGAGATATTGGTCTGTAATTTTTGTCATTTGTGTTGTCCTTGCCAGGTTTTGGTATCCTATCTAATGAAGTGATGGTCAATTTGCATATCACCTCTTTAACACACAAGATGGCTGCCCCCATGTGGACACAAGATGGCTGCCACAAGTTAGCCTGCAGAAGAGGGCAGTTGTGGGTATTTAGGCCGCAGGGGAGGGAAGTTGTGAGGGACCAGGCCTGAAAGGGAGGGCAGTTGGGGGTGATCAGGCCTGCAGGGGAGGACAGTGGGTGGGGGGGACCAACCATGCAGGGGAGGGCAGATGGGGACAACCAGGCCTACAGGGGAGGGCAGTTGGGGGGGGGACCAGGCCTGCAGGGGAGAGCAGATGGGAGGACCAGGCCTGCAGGAGAGGGCATTTAGGGGCAATCAGGCTGGCAGGGGAGCAGTTAGGCATCAGTTAGGCTGGCAGAGGAGTGGTTAGGAGGTGATTAGGCTGGCAGGCAGAAGTGATTAGGGGCAATCAAGCAGTTAGGAAGGCAAGTGGTTGGGAGCCAGCAGTCCTGGATTGTGAGAGGAATGTCCAACTGCCCATTTAGGCCCAATACCATTGGGGATCCCTTGGACATCCCTCGAGGGTTACCAGATTGGAGAGGGTGCAGGCTGGGCTGAGGGACAACCTTCCCCCTCCCCTATGCATGAATTTCGTGCACTGGGCCTCTAGTCAAGATAATATTGACCTCATAGAATGAGATCTGCAAAATCGAGGGTTTACTGTACTTGACACTTCACTATTTAGCAGGTTGATAGTAGAGGTCTTTCCTTTATTTTCCAGTAGGTGGAGCTGAAGCACAAATTTTTTATTTTCTCTTACCTGCACTGCTATGGCAGGCATTCCCTTTATGACCCAGCTACCTCAGTCTCAGGGCACCACTTCCATAGATTGGAAGGTGGTGGGCTGTGGTTCTCCTGTGTATTGCCTGTGCTGTCTTCCTGTAACCAGAAGCTGCTGGCAGGGCTTCTCTGAGTTGACTCAGCTGCCTCTACCATCTGCACTGGGATGAGTAGGAGGGAGAAAGCAGATATGCAGAACTATTATTCTGCTTTTCCTAATGGTTTTAGTCACTTTGGCTAGAAAGTACTTTCAACCCTTTTTTGAACTGCAAGTTGAGAATTTTACTGCTGGGTGGACTAGAGGGGAATAGAATGGCCAGGTTTAGCATCTGTGAAATAGTTTGTCAGATGCTGATGGGCTTTGGAACACTGATTTTTTTATGCCATTTCTTTGTCTCTGACCCTGGGTCCAGCCTTAGTGTGTGATAGCCACCTTGTCCCACTTGCTGTTTCTGTTGCTCCTGTCTGAGGGCTGCACCTCAACCCTTCACTACTATCACATCTTCTAGCACTAAGGTGAGTGTGGGACTGTATGCAGCTTCTGTCCCTGTCTTCCTCCCTCCCTGTCCTGTTTCCGCTGTTCACTCCAGTATGCCCACGTTCAGATGTCTCAATGCATGATGTCTCAGACATGTTTGCATCTTGATCAGGAAATTCTTTGTTGAGTTATAACTGTCCAATGCATTGTAACTTGAAGGGGAGAGACCTGGAGATCTCATGCCGCTGTGCTGCTGGCATCACCTCCCCAATGTCCTCTTATTAAAAATGGAATTAGGGAAGAAATTGGGAAGGAGACAGATATCTGAAAAAAAATAACATGTCCTTGTTGGTTTTCTCTACTCTTTAATAAAGAGCTCTAGTTCTCTTAGTTTTTCTCCATGTAGTTTTCTAGATCTGGAACCAGCCTGATACTCTCTAGTAGTGTATTTGGAGAGGCACTATGAACAGTGGAGTGCAAGGATGGGGTCATAGTTTAAGGCTGTATTCTTTGGAACTAGACTTCCATGATCTGAATCCCAATTTGGCCCTGAATAAAGTACTTAAGTAAACAGATGGCCAAAAATATTATCTATTAAACTAGAGGCCCAGTGCACGAAATTTGCGCACGGGGGAAGAGGAGGTTTCCTCAGCCCAGTTAATCCAGGACCCATTGGGAGATGTCTGACTGCCGGTTGAGGCCCGATCCTGGGAATCGGGCCTAACCCGGCAGTAGGACATCCCTCTTAGAATCCTGGGCTGCTGGCTGCTAATAGCTCACCTGACTGCCTGCCTGGTTGCCCCAAACTGCCCCCCACCCTCCACTGGCCTGATCGCCCCTAACTGCCTTTGTGTGCCAGCCTAGTCTCCCCTAACTGCCTCCCACTGCTGGCCAGGTCACCCCCAACCCCCTCCCCCACTGCCCCAACTGGCCTGGTAACTCCTTACTGGCTCCCTGCTGGCTTAGTCACCCCTCACTGCCTTCCTCCTCCAACCTGGTTACCTTTTACTGCCCTCTCCCTGCCAGCCTGGTTGCCCCACATAGCCTGATGTTCAGTGTTTGGTTGTCCCTCACTAACTCCCCTGCCGGCCTGGTTATAGGCAGCCATTGTGAGGGCGTGACAGTCAATTTGCATATTACCTCTTTATTATATAGGATGAGGGTTAGTAATGGTCCATGATCACAGTCCAAATCTAAGATTTTTAGTAGCTCACTTGAGGGTAATATCTGGTCTGCTGATTGGAATCTATTTGGCAGGAAAATGACATGAACTGTTACCTTGATTTAATCCACTTAAAAGGTATTTGTACATGTTATTACAGAAATATTAATGTGCTTGATTAGGGGATAGCCCCAGACCCTGCTCAGAGAGTTATGTAATTTATAATGTATGGGCCATACTTTTAAAATCTGAAATATTCTGAATTCCAAAAACATTGGGCCCTAAGAATTTTAGATAAGGGACTGTGAGCCACTATTCTCCTTTTAAAAATAAGGTAGCTAAGCCCAAACTGGTTTGGCTCAGTGGATAGAGCATCAGCTACAAACTGAAAAGTCCCAGATTTCATTTCAGTCAAGGGCATATATCTTGGTGCGGACACATTCCCAGCGGGGGGCTTGCAGGAGGTGGCTGATTGATGTCTCTCTCTCATTGATGTTGCTAACTCTCCCTCTTTCTTTTTGTAAAAAATCAATAAAAAATATACAGTGGTACCTCGAGATATGAGTGCCCTAACATACGAGATTTTTGAGATACAAGTCGTCGAGTGAGCGATTTTTGCTTTGAAATACGAGCAACATTTCAGATAGGAGTAGTCGTGCAGATCGGCCGGCTGCACACGACCCACCAGTTTACCTCAACTCGAGCATCTCATAGTTTCCCACACCTCAAGGTTACGGAATGAATTAAACTCGTATCTTGAGGTACCACTGTATTTAAAAATATGGTAGCTAGAATGATTGCAAGACTTAATTTGTGGTCAGTGTATCAGCTCAAAGTTTATTAGGGGGTGAGAAGAGTGTCTAGGTATGATAAAGTCATCCCCAAAACTCAAATTTCACCCTCACAGGTGTCGTGGTAAAATGTGGCTCAGAAGGTATAGTTAGGTGGCTTTGCAAGGCCTCCTGAAAGGTGCTCTCAGGAAAGTCCCACAGTGCACTAGCTTTGGCCATTCCTCAGCCAGTTGTTTCGTAGATGTTTTCTGGTAAATGAGGACTCTTGACTGTAAGCAATAGAAGCCTATGTGAACTTGCTCAAGCCAAAGGATTCTCAAGGAACACAAGATCAAAAAGCAACTGGGCCTTAGGGATGTTCTGGAACTAGAATAAAAACCCCATGGAAACTTAAGGATTCCATCACTCTCTTTTTTCCTACTTCTCCAACTCTACTTCATCTATTTATCTGGCCAAAGCAGCACTTTTTTAGTTTCTAATACACTTGGCAGAAAATGGCCTTTGCCAAAAGCTCCTGTGCCTTATCTGTTCAACTTTTTTAATTAATGCATTACAAGTGTACATATCTTCCCATTGGGGCCCTCCCCCGTCAACTCCCATGCATACCCTAATCCCCCAGTGTCTTGTATCCATTGGCCATGTTTATATGCATGCATACAAGTCCTTCAGTTGATCTCTTATCTACCCCACCTCTACCTAATGTTCCCACTGTAATTTGACAGTCTGTTCAATGCTTTAATGCCTCTGTATCTATCTTTTTGTTCATCAGTTTATAATGTTCTTTATTATCCACAAATGAGTGAGATCATGTGGTATTTTGCTTTCATTGACTGGCTTATTTCACTTAGCATAATGCTCTCCAGTTCCATCCAAGTTACTGCAAATGGTAAGAATTCCTTCTTTTTTATAGCAGCATAGAATTCCATTGTGTAGATGTACCATAGTTTTCTGAGCCACTCATCTGCTGATGGGCACCTAGGCTGTTTCCAAATCTTAGCTATTGTAAATTGTGCTGCTATGAACATAGAGGTGCATAAATCCTTTCTGATTAGTGTTTCTAGTTTCTTAGGATATATTCTTAGGTTGTATCCCTAGGAGTGGGATTACTGGGTCAAATAGGAATTCCATTTTTAGTTTTTTGAGGAAACTCCATACTGTTCTCCACAGTGGCTGCACCAGTCTGCATTCCCATCAGCAGTGCACAAGGGTTCCTTTTTCTCCACATCCTCACCAACACTTGTTTGTTGATTTGTTGATGATTGCCATTCTGACAGGTGTGAGATGGTATTGCATGGTTATTTTGATTTGCATGTCTTGGATAATTAGTGACTTTGAGCATGTTTTCATGTGTCTCTTGGCCTGCCTTCTGTCTTCTTTCAAAAAGATTCTATTTAGGTCCATTGTCCATTTTTTTATTGGATCATTTATCTTCCTTTTATTAAGTTGTATAAGTTGCCTGTAGATGTTGGAGATTAAACCTTGATAACATGTGCAAATATGTTCTCCCATACAGTGGGCTTTCTTGTTGTTTTTTTGATGGTTCCTTTTGCTGTGCAAAAGCTTTTATTTTGATTTGTCCCATTTGTTTATTTTCTCTTTAGGTTCTATTGCCCTATGAGCAGTATCAGTGAAGAAGTTCCTTCGGCATATGTCTGAGATTTTGCTGCCTGTGGATTCCTCTAGTATTTTTATGGTTTCCCGTCTTATGTTTAAATCCTGTATCCATTTGGAGTTTATTTTTGTGTTTGGTGTAAGTTGGTGGTCCAGTTTCAATTTTTTGCATGTATCTGTCCAATTTTTCCAAAGCCATTCACTGAAGAGACTGTCTTGACTCCATTTTATGTTCATGCCTCCTTTGTCAAATATTAATTGATCATAGTGGTTTGGGTCAATACCTGGGTTCTCTATTCTATTCCATTGGTCTAGATGTCTGTTCTTGTGCCAGTATTAGGCTGTTTTGAGAACAGTGGCTTTGTAATACAACTTGAAATTTTCTTGAATTTGAAGAGACTTTGCCTATGACCCATCATATGGTCTATCTTTGAAAATGACCCATGTGCACTTGAGAAGAATGTATATTCTGTGGCTTTGGGGTGAAATGTTCTGAAGATGTCAATTATTCCATCTGGTCTAGTGAGTCATTTAGGATTGATGTTTCTTTGCTGATTTTTTGTTTACAGGATTTGTCCAATGGTGATAGTGGGGTATTAAAGTCTCCTACTATGATTGTATTGCTGTTAATCTCTCCCCTGATATCCTCCAGAAGTTTTTTTTTAAATGTATTTAGGTGTTCCTGCATTGGATGTATATGTTTACCAGAGTTATTTCTTCTTGTTGGATTGCTCCCTTTTAGTATTATGAAGTTGCCTTCCTTATCTCTTGTTATGTCCTTCACTTTGCGATTTAATTTGTCAGATTAAAGTATTGCTACTCCAGCTTTCTTTTTTCATTTCCATTTGCCTGATAAACTGTCTTCCATTCCTAGACCCTCAGTCTGTGTGAATCTTTTTTTCTGAGGTGGGTTTCTTGTAGAAAGCAGATATATGGGTCATATTTTCTTATCCAATCCATTACCCTATGTCTTTTGATTGGAGCATTTAATCCATTTACATTTAAAGTTAATATTGATAGGTATTTATTTGTTACCATTTTTATTCTTTACCCCTGTGTTCCTTCTTCGCTTCCTTTTCTTTTCTTCCCTTCCCTTCCCTTCCTCTTCCTTCCCTTCCCTTCCCTTTCTTTTTATAGCAGACCCTTTAGCATTTTTTGCATTGCTAGTTTGGTGGTAATATATTCCCTTAGTACTTTTTTGTCTGTGAAGCTCCTCTTTTCACCTTCAATTTTGATTGAAAGCCTTGCTGGGTACAGTATTCTTGGATTAAGACCCTTCCTTTGCATGACTTTGTATATTTCATTCCATTCCCTTCTAGCCTGATGAATTTCTGTTGAGAAATTAGTTGCTAGTTTGATGTGGGGGTTCCTTTGTAGGTAACTTTCTGTCTCTCTCCGGCCACTTTTAAGATTCTTACTTTGTCGTTGGTGTTTGCCAATTTAATTATAATGTGCCCTGGTGTTGGTCTTTTGAGGTTCATTTTGCTTGGGACTCTGTAAGCTTCTTGGATTTGTGTGGGTTTTTTCTTCCCTTTATCAGGGAAGTTTTCTGCCATTATTTCTTCAAACAGATTTTCTATTCATTGCTCAGTTCCCTCTCTTTCTGGAATCCTTCTTATGCAGATATTGTTTTGTGTTATCCCAAAATTTTCTTAGGCTCTCCTCCTGCTTTTTAATTTTTTTTTCTAGAAGCTCCTCTACTTGAGTATTTTTTCCTATTGTGCTAGCTCACTGATATGGTCCTCTGCTTCTTCTAGTCTACTTTTGATGCTTTCTATTGAGTTCTTTGCAGCGATGTCATTTTTCATTTCTTTTTGATTTCTTCATTTCCTCTTGGTTCTTACTTATTTTGTCAAATGTGTCTTCCATTCTTTTCAGCCATCTTATGACCATTTCTCTGAATTCTTTCTTTGGCAGGTTGCTTGCCTTCATTTCATTTACTTACTTTTCTGGTGATGCCTGTTTTTCTTTCATAGCGGGCTGTTTCTTTGTCCATGGTCTCTCTTCTTCAGGTGTCTGATTACGTAGTTCTCTTTCTCCTGAGTTGATTTAAAAGCACAAAATACAACACAACCAGGTACAATACACAAGGAACTGAATAGAAATGTATTCACAATATTAATAGCTACATATAATGGTGACCACCAGAGAGACACAAATTAGTGGAAAGGAGAGAAAGAAGAAAAGAGAAAAGAGGAAAAAAGAAAAGAAAGGAGTGCCAAAAGGAAATTTGGTGAAGGGAGAAAAAAGAAAAAAAATAAGAAAGCAAAGAAAGAGTAAGAAAGAAAAGGGGAACCAATTATATATATGAAGAGAAAACTCCAATAGAACAACCACTAATCCCAACAAATGCCAGGAACAAGTACCTTGAGATTAATACAAAGTACAAATAACAACTAATATTAAGTGAGGTGAGGGAAACCAGAGATGAAAACAAAACAAAACAAAAACCCAAAAACCAAAAACAAAAAACAAAGCAAACAAAAAACAAAATAAAACAAGAATAAGCAAAACAATCTCACAAAAAAGTATAAAAATTTGATATCATCAACGTTCAAGCAAACAACAAAAAGACAGAGAGAAAATAATTTTTTGTATAGTGCAGACAGAGAAGAGAGAGGTGTGTATAGACTTGGGAGTAGGGAATTGGAAATTAGATATAAAGTGGGGTGAAATTTTAACATGATAAAAGGAAAGAATAGGGAAAATCTAAAGTAGGAAAAGGGTAAGAGAAACAGTACAATAAAATGAAAAAAGTTAGGAAGAGAACGATGGCATAAAAGCAGAGTTGAGATAGAGTAAAAGATGGTAAAGAAAAGATGGAAATAAAATGTAGAACTCTAATCCCAAAGTAAAATAAAGAGAAAATAAAATGATACCTTTGTTTCCAAAAAGTAAAATAGTAGTAGTAATAATTACTGATTGATAATAAAAATGTAATAATTAAAAAGGTAAATTCAATTCAGGAAAAAATAAAAAAAATTAGTTTTTCAATTAAAAATTAAAAATTAAAAATAGAATGTGCAGTAGTGCACATTGTTCTGTTTGGCACGTCTGTTTTCCAGTCAGGACAGTATTGCAGTTCCTTGCGTTCCATTGGTCCTCAGTGTTGTAAGCCAGTCCTGGTTTTTAAGCAGGTGGTGTGTATCTCTTCTTTTTTACACAAGAGTCAATATTTGAGTCAGCCCCTGGTTAGCAGTGTTTCGGGATTGAACTCCGAGATTATAGGTCCTCTCTAGCCTGTGCTTAGATCCTGCTTTCCCTGTGGCACTCAGTACCGGTTTGTGGGAGTGAGCTGACCCAGAGATGGTTCTATGACCGTCACTCCCTCCTCTCATCCCCTGGTTCCAGAAAAACAATTTCCCCCTGCAGTCTCCCAGGGTGTCCCCAATTGGGTAATCCTATATTGGGCATAGCAATCAGAGGCAAGGATCTGAAGAGGAAAGAGCACAAGTCTGCACCGTCCCTCTTTCCAGCTCCTGTCCAAGTAGCTGGTACACTTTAATAACTCCCAGGCTGCCCTTCTGTGTCAGATCCTAATAGGTTGCTTTCTAGAGATCCCTTCTGTTAGCAGCTCTGAAAACTCCCTTCCTTATTCACATATCATGCCAGCCCCAATAGCCACGGATTTCTCTAGGTACAGATTTCCCTTGTCCTCCAACTCCCAGTGTCCACCTTTCTGTGTTCTGCAGGACCAGAGACCTTTCTGTGTGGCGTGTAGAATTCCTCTGAATCCGTGTTTGCACCAATTGGGGACCGGTGTTCTGGGGTTCATAGCTGTTTGGTGGGTTCTGCAGCTGTAGCTTTTTAGGCTTCCGGAAACATCCACTTTACCCTTCAAGATGGCGCAGTCTCCACGTCTAAGCTGGTGGCTCTGGGAGAAAAATCCCCGCGGCCATGGGGATGCCTGGTCAGGGGAGCCCAGTCCAGCAGTCTCCCACCTTCTATGGAGGATAACTGTCCCTTAACTCACCAACAGTGCGCCCCTCAGCTGTTCTGTCTGCTCAGGGACAAGGCTCGGGATACTTCCCTCTATTCCACTGCCATTTTTTTCCCTATCGGTTCCATTTTTAAACACACTTGATTGGGGCTGAACTTTTGAGTTCAAATTCCTCAAGAGGGAGTCATTGGCTGGTCCAGGGGGTGAAGGAGGTGTAGAGGGACTTAACTGTTTCCTTGGTAGCTTGGATAAGGAGGGGATGTGCAACTCCCAGTAAAGTGTATGAAGATTAGAGAATAAAAGTGTTGGGCAGACCCTACTCCCTGCAAAAAATAGGCATATATATTATCTTAGTTCAGGCTGCTATAACAATACCATAGGCTGTGTGGCTTAAACCAGCGATCGCCAACTGGTGGTACGTGAGGCTCCAAAGGTTGGCGACTGCTGGTTAAGAAAACTTTTGGAGTAGCGGTCACCAACTGGTGGCCTGCGGATCACTGGTGGTCCGTGAGGTCCAAAGGGTTGGCAACCACTGGCTTAAACAACCATTTATTTCTCACAGTTCTGGAGGATGGACATCCAAGATCAGGATGGTAGCATTGGGTTCTGGTGAGAGCTCTCTTTTTGGCTTATAGACAGCCTCATTCTCACATGGCAGAGAGATATCTCATTGTCTCCTCTTCTTATAAGGGCACTAATTCGATCACAAAGTCCCCACCATCATGACTTCATCTAAACCCAGTTACTTCCCAAAAGTACCATCTCCTAATTTCATCATATCACAAAAAGGGTTAGGACTTCAACATATGAATTTTGGGGGCACATAGACATTCAATCTATAGTATGTATTATATATAGTATATATGCAAAAGCCATGGCAGGGATAGTTATCCACTTTTGGATTCATGTGGTTTTCCTTGAAGCCGAGAGATGTACAAAGTAGTTGGGTCAGGTAGGTCAGACTACAAACATAGAAGTCCTGGGTTCTGTATCTGGAAGGAAAGTAAGTCACAAATTCGCTTTCACTGTTGTATCTGTCTGTACCGAACTGAAATGGTGGTTTAAAAAAGGCCAGCTAGGAATCTAATTTGAGAAAGTTATGTCTGGTTATTGTCAGTAGGTATAAGGTGTGAGAATACCTAAGAAGAAAGGCCAACAGCCCTGAGAGAAACAGAGATGGATGGTCTCTTTCACATCCTCAGTCTCTGTGTCCAAGCTATATCTGGTTTCTTTTCACCAGTCTGCGTCTGAGCATCTAAACAAAGGACTTCTCTGGTGCCCCTTTTTGTATAGGCAATCTGAGGCCATTCCTTGACCATCAGACCCTCAAGGCTCTGGGCCACTTTAACTGTGGCTCTTCATCTCTACTGCTGAGATGAAATCAAGGGCATCCCAGTCTCAGAGAGATTCCTCCTTCTCCTTCCCTTGGAATTGTAGACAAAACCTGTCGTACTCACCAGGGTTTCACTTAGTTGCTGTCCTTTACCTGTGTGACTGTCTGGCAAGTGGTATTTTACTAGGTGGGACAGAAATCAAGGGTCTGATTGAGCCCTCTTCGTGAAGGAACTGTTTTTCTCTTGCACTTTTTGAGAATTTTTGGAGAAGGGACCAACCCCAAAGACTTTCTAATTTGGGAGGACATGCCCCTTAAAAACTCCAGGTCCCTGCTCTCCAATCAGTGTAACTGAAGATAACTAGCCAGTACTATCTTTTCATATAGATGTAGATGAGAAGAACTCCACTGTTGAACATATGGCTGGGGATCATCAAGTTCACCCTGAGCTGAATTACATATGTTCCTGTGCAAATACATGTTGCAGTAACTGGTTCTTTCTTGGCATTTGACCACCATCTGGTCAAGGTACAGAGGAGAGATGTGGGAGGGATCAGCAATGCAATGTGTCTATAGACCCCAGGTATACCTAGTCCTCCCATCTGTGGCCTCCTTGGTGATACTACCTACTGAGTAAAATGACACCCGCCTGCCTGATTGACATGCCAGCAAGACATAACTAGAATCATGCTGATCAACCAGTAGGCAGTTATTCAAGGTTTGTCTTTGCAGTTTTGGTATACAGTTATGTCTTGGTGGAAATAGTTGTGGCCTGGAAGGAAGATGCATGAACTTTTAGTCATGGTTCTGCCATAGTGAAAACAAGGGCAGTTCACTCAGTCTTCCTGAATTTCAGTTTTTCCTTATTCAGTGACCTCTAAGCTTAATTTCTGCTTTAACTTGCTTATGAGCTTCAACATTTCAGAGTATTCCAAATCTTTACTCAAAAGTATCTAAGGAAAGTGAAACTCAGAATTGCCAGTTGTATTAAGATTGCTAGAGCTACTGTAGCAAAATACTATGAACTAGGTGCTTTAAACAACAAATTTATTTTATCATAGTTCTGGAGGTTAGAAGTCCAAGATCAAGGTGTCTGCAAGGTTGGCTCCTCTGGGGGACTTTGAAGGAGGGTCTGTTCCATGCTCTTTTCTTGGCTTCTGGTGTTTGCTAGTAAATTTGACCTTCCTTGGCTTGTAGATGCTTCACCCCAATTCTGCCTCCATTTTCACATGGCATTCTCCCTGTGCCTTTCCATCAGTGTATCCACCCCCCTTTTTTTTTTAATAAAGACCCAAGTCATATTTGATAATGGTCCACCCTAATTACCTCATTTTAACTTGATTACCTCTGTAAAGGCCCTATTTCCTAGCAAGTTCACAGCCTGAGGTATTTTTTTTTAATTAAAGGAGACTATATAGCCAACACATAATACCAGTAATAATGCTTGGTTAAATATTTCTCTATGGAAGAAATGGACTAAAAATAGGTTTTTAAATTTTTCAATTAGGTAAAACCTTTATTTTTGTAGATTACTTAAGGAATTGAGTTTATCAAGTATTACCAGATTTGAGATGTAGTATCCCTTCAAATGGTTGTCTCTAAGGAAACGTATTTCTTTTTTTTTCTTCTCCTTCCTAATTATTTCCCTCCATTCTTTTGTGTTTCCAGATCCAAACTGTATAAATTCATAGTCCATTTCCCTCTACTGGGACATTGGAAAAAAATCTGTTCTTTAGTCTCTGGGTTTATGTTGGGAGTGAAAAAGTAGGCATCATCGCCATTGAATCATCTCTTCCACTTTCAAAGCCTCCTTTCTTCCTCCCCACTTTTCCAGGGACTTGTAGAAATCATGGGGCTGGGATGGACCCGAAGCATTTTCTGAGCTCACAAGTGACTTGGGTCTCCTTGGATAGCTTGCGTTTTTAGGCCATCTCTGAATGCCAATTTTTTTCACTTCTGAGGTATATGCTTAATGACTGTAAGCGTTAGGTATAATTTCTTATGTCAAATTAAAATCCATTCCCCCATTTTGTCACTAATGAACTTTATAGAACAGCAGTCACCAACCGGTGTCCGTGGATCACTGATGGTCCATGAGGTCCGAAAGGTTGGCAACCATTGATCTAGAACATGACAAAGCAAAGCCATTCCGTCTTCCACAGGAAACCCTTGGAAGCAACACCAGCTCTCAGATTCCGACTCCTATTAACATCTGAGGCAGATTTCTCTCATTCTATTCTTTATTTAACCAGTCAACTTAAGGGTTTGCAACTAATTAGTTGTGATAACTGGGCCAGGTGATATAATTTTTTTGAACATCAGGGTTCATATCCTTGAACTGAGCTATAGCTGAAAGACATGAATTTCAAGGGACAGCTCTCTCCTTTTCTGAATTTCAGTCTGTTAATCCAGAGAATGAAGATGACAGTACTTTTCTCTCAGAAATCAGATCTGATCATGTTAAATTGGTTTGTTGCCTGTTACTGCCATTGCTGCTGCTGTAATTAAGGGCCTTGGCAGGAGGGCCTCATTCCAGATTACAATAAGATAGAAGTGTATAAAAAACTTTTGCTACAAGTCATTTTAAGCTTGAAAATGGAAGTGACTGGGAATATGGTGTGTGGGAAAGCCAGGAGGGTTTTTCAAGGAATTATTTTCTAATCTGTGATCCAAGTTCTGATTTTTAGTTAGCTTCTAGAGCTGCCTGGGAAATGGCCACATTCAATTCTAACAAGATCAAGTTAGGGAAAAATGCATTTACTGTTTTGGAACAAATTAAGCAAAACATAGTGTGATAGGCATCATGTTGATCCCCTTTCTCATCCAAAACAAGAACCCCCATACATTTCAGAGACTTTCAGAAAAAATGTACAGAAAATAGTTCTTTTTTAAAACAAAACAAAAATCACAAGAATAATGGTAAAGGTTTGTTTCTTCCTGGCCTGCTTTTCTTTCTTATGCATATCTCTCTGGCATTAAGCAGGGTAACAGGCACTGTGTGGACAAATTGCAATGTAGACATCAATGGAACTGGAATGAGTTCTCCCCCATGAGGTGGACCAGAGGCTCCCACTTCGCAGTACATTGGGCCTTTCCATAGAACTGAGCATTCTGTTTAATCGTTGGGGCTCTTGAGGTGAGTTTGCAGCTATTCTGGGCCTCTTGTCCCAGTATAGTATCTAAGAGAGCCTTTGGTGGTCCTTTTAGCCACTCTAGTGGTGAGAGAAAAGAGGTTGCTTTCAAGAACCTGAGGGCTTGGCATCCTGAGGGCTTACACATGAATGATTTTAGTATCCAGAGAATCACATCAGGAGTTAATTAAAGCCAATTCTAAATTATTATCTGGGTCAGATTTTTGTTCATGTTCTTATTCCATATCTTAATGAATCTTAAGTGTTTGCTCTGTGGCTTTCTGATTCCCTAGTCATTGTTAATTTTTGTTTTGGATCTGACCTTGTTATGAGATCCACAAAATTTACCCAGATCATTTCTACTACTAAGTGTATTCAACTGAAAAACTATGTAGCATTGGTGAGACCATCTGGTAGTGATACGAATGTATGTTTACAGATGACAGAAATAAGGATTTTGAACCATTATCTTTTAAAAAACACAAAAGCAAAATATACACATAATGTTTCAAGATTAAGGTGCCTATACAGAACAGTGGTTCTCAAACTTTTATGTTTATTAGGGTTACCAAGTAGGTATTTGGTACAGTCTTTCACAATCTGGTTTTTAAAAAAGCTCCACTGGTGCTTCTGATAGGCTCCATTCTACAAAATAGTCATTTAAAAAAAATATTCAAACTCTATCAGCACCAGGTCATGTGATGTTAGTTGCTCTTACTAGCCTAATTACCCCTGTTTTAAAATTTTTACTTATCAATATGGTTAACATTGATCACAAGCATTTATTATTATTATTTTTATTTCAGAGGAAGGGAGAAGGAAAGATAGAAACATCAATGACGAGAATCATTGTTTGGGTGCCTCCTGCATGCCCCCTACTGGAGATTTGAGCCCACAACCAGGGCAAGAGCCCTTGACAGGAATCAAACCTGGGACCCTTTAGTCTGCAGGCCAACACTCTATCTCCTGAGCCAAACTGGCTAGGGCTATCCCTGTTAATTTTTGTTATAAACCATAAGCTCCTTTTATTTAAGCCCATACCTTTAACAAATTTAGACTATTTATGAACTCTTAGCTATGGTTTTCTCTTGTTCACAAAGCAATTTCTCTTACATCACTTATAAAGCTTTTATTTCTTTTACTAGAGGCCCAGCGCACAAAATTTGTGCACTTGGGGGGTGGTGTCCCTCAACCTGGCTTGCACCCTTGGATATCCAATGGACATCTTAGGTCTGCTCCCACAGTGGACCTAAACCAGCAGTCAGACATCCTTAGCACTGCCGCCGCGGACTGCTGCTGCATTCGCCAGCTGTGAGCCTAGCTTAATGCACTGACCACCACGGGGCAGCCCCTGCATTGAGTGTCTGTCTCCTGGTGGTCAGTGTGGGTCATAGTGACTGGTCTTTCTGTTTTGGGGCCGAAACTAGCTCTCTGACATCCCCCAAAGGGTCCTGGATTGTGAGAGCATGCAGGCCAGGCCAAGGTACCACACTGGTACATGATCAGGGCCGGGGAGAGATGTGGGAGGTTGGCCAGTGGGGGAGGGACCACAGGCGGATTCTCGGGCGTGTCTGGCCCATCTCGCTCAGTCCCAATCGGCCAGACCCGGCCAGATAACCTACCAGTTGGAGCATCTGCCCCCTGGTGGTCAGTGCACATCATAGCAACTGGTTGACCAGTTGACTCTGCCTGGTGGTCAGTGCATGTCATAGCAGTGATTGAACAGTCTTAGCATACCATTAACATATTACCCTTTGATTAGTTGACCAGACAACCAGACACTTAGCATATTAGGTTTTTATTATACAGTGGTACCTTGAGATACAAGTTTAATTCGTTCCGTAACCTTGAGGCATGGGAAACTATGAGACGCTCGAGTCGCGGTAAACTGGTGGGTCGTGTGCAGCCGGCCGATCTGCGTGATTACTCCTCTCAAATGTTGCTCGTATTTCAAAGCAAAAATCGCTCGCTCGACGGCTCATATCTCAAAAATCTCGTATGTTAGGGCACTCGTATCTCGAGGTACACTGTATAGGATTAGTCTTTAATCCTCTAAAAAAAAAAAAACCCACCCCAGGTTTAGAAAATAATTTAGAAAAACCCTTTAAATGACCACATGCATTTTCAAGTTTACAAGTGTGTTAGGCTGGGTTTTGGGGTTTCCAGATTAGAATACACCTCAGACAAGCTCAAGAAGAAAAGGGGAGTTTATGGGCTTATGTAACTGGAAAGTCCAGAGATTAGCTGCTTCAGCTGGATTCAGAGATTACATTAATCACTTTCCTTCACAACCTGAGCCTCCCTTTCTCTCATTGGATATAGGCTTCCTCCACGTGCCTCAGAGTGTGGCCACCAGTAGCCTGAGATTCACAAATCCATGGCTAAACACCTTAATGAAAAGACCTCTTCATATTTGCATATCAATTCCAGGAAAGACTTCGTTTATTATCTCCCACTTGGGTCCCTCCTCACTGCCATGATGGTGCACAATGATTGACAGCAACATCTAAACTCCATGTAATGGTGGGGAGAATCCTCCAGAGAAAATGTAGCATTATGCTAGAACAAGGGTTGGCAAACTTTCCTGTAAAGGGTCTGATAGTAAGTATATTAGGCTACTTAAGATCACTGCTTCATATTCTTGGTCTTCTCCTACCAAGCCTTCTTAGTACCACACTGAGGAAAAAGTAGAATTAAAACTGAGTAGAAAAGAATAGTAGGAACAAAGAAAAGAGGGAATGAAGAAAAATGGATGAGGGTAACCATTTGAACATTGGAACATTATTTCAGAAAGTATTTAAAAACATTTTTATTACAAAATAGTAAAACAGAAGAAATTCTAGAGATGTAAAGCTAGAAAAACTATCCTTTGCAAAAGTAAAAGTAAAATTCATTTCACTCAAATATGAGCAACAGAAAAAGACCATGGTCAAAGTTCATACAAAGTTTTAATAAAATATAGTATGGAGCACAATAATATTCTTTTAGACAGTGAAAGCACATGCTCACAAAGAGATGAAAATTGTAAAACCTATTATTTAAAATAAGCTAAAATGAAATAAAACATATGAAGGAAGAACAGAGAGAAACTCACAAATGAGGTGTTTGGAAAATGGAAATCTTTGAAAATAAAGGTGACAGAACTACCTCCAATAAGAATTAGAAAATTTAAAAATCATTTCAGAAATGAAGGCTACACCATATTGAATAAAAGAGCAAATAAGTATATTTAATTTATTTTTTAAATGTTAAGAGGAAACTTTTGAAAATCAAAAACAATAGGAAGAGGTAGGATTTGAGAAAATAGATTTAAAAGATATTTAAAAATCAAACATATGTATAATAGGGGTTCCTGAAAAGGAGAACCAATCCACTGAATAGAGAAAATCCTAAAAACTATAATTTAAGAAAATCTTACCATAAAAATAGACCTCAAAAACTACATTTTGCCCTAAGCAATTTGGCTCAGTGGATAGAATGTTGGCCTGTGGACTGAAGGGTTCCAGGTTCGATTCTAGTCAAGGGCATGTACCTGGGTTGCAGGTACATCCCCAGTAGGAGGTGTGCAGGAGGCAGCTGATCAATGTTTCTCTCTCATCGATGTTTTTCACTTTCCCTTTCCCTTCCTCTCTGTAAAAAAGTCAATGAAAATTCTCTAAGAGGGACTTCTCTAAGAAAAAACACAAAAACCCTAAATCCACAAAAAACAAAAAACTACATTTTGAAAGGATACAGTGTATGTGAGGGAAAATATCTCAGACTACACTAAAACACTCTTGTATTTTTTATAGCAATGGTTTATACTAGGAGAAAAAATAAAACATGAACCAAAGGCTGTATCTAATCAAGCTGACACTCAGTTATAAAGGCTTTAGAAGATGTAAGAATTCAGGGAATATTACTTTTAAGACGTTTCCTGAGGAACCTACTAAAGAACTATTTTCAGACAGCAAAATGATTGGAGAGATTGACATACGGCCTAGTAGTAAGCATTAAATATCAGGGGAACTAGATCTATATTGAAGATTATAAAGGTACTAGAGACCTGGTGCAAGAAATTTATGTACTCAGAGGGTGGGTCCCTCAGCCTGGCCTGTGCCCTCTTGCAGTCTGGGAGCCCTTGGGGGTATCTGACGGCTTAGGCCTGTTCCCCATGGGCCTAAGCCAGCAGTTGGACACCCTTAGCGCTGCCATGGAGGCGTGTGAGGCTCCTGCCATCACCGTTGCACTCGCCAGCCATGAGCCTGGCCCAGGGCTTCTGGCTGAGTGGCATTCCCCCTGTGGGAGTGCACTGACCACAGGGGGGCAGCTCCTGCATTGAGTGTCTTCCCCTGGTGGTCAGTGTGTGTCATAGTAATCAGTCATTCCACCATTCAGTTGATTTGCATATTAGCCTTTTATTATGTAGGACTAGAGGCCCAGTGCATGAAATTCATGCACAGGGAGGGGGGGTTCTCAGCCCAGCCTGCACCCTCTCCAATCTGGGACCCTTTGGGGGATGTCCAACTCCCAGTTCAGGCCTGATCCCAGGAATTGGGCCTAAACTGCCAGTCGGACATCCCTCTCACAATCCTGCACTGCTGGCTTCTAATCGCTCACCTACCTGCCTGCTTGGTCACCCCCAACTACCCCTGCTACTGTCGTGGTCTCCCCATATAGCCTGCTGTTCAGTCGTTTGGGCATCCCTTATTAACCCCCCTAACGGCCTGGCAGCCTGCTTGTTCAGTCATTTGGTTGTCCTTCACTAACCCTGCTGCCAGCCTGGTCACAGGCAGCCATTTTGTGAGGGTGTGACAGTCAATTTGCATTATTACCTCTTTATTATATAGGCTATGTGTAAGTATGTTGTGTGATGGCTGTGTGTTTTAATAGTGTAATTGAGTGCAACTGTCAAAAATGGGGAAAATATGATGAGTATATGAAAAATAGATTAAGCTTACTGATTGCCTTATAGGTATTACTTGGGAATAAAACAATATTTCAAATTAGATGCTGAAGGAGAAGGATGTGATAAGAGCTTACTAGCTAAATTTAATATTGCTCATGGTAGAAACTAATAGACAACAGTAAAAAATGAGAGCCCTGGTGTGTAGGATGACACTCCATCTTAGCCACACTAGCCAGGCCAGGGTGGCAATGACTTATTGGTATTGTTCCTAATTTGGTCTGCCCAGAGCTAAAGCAACTGTCCTTGCATTGCCCTAGTGATGTAGGGATGGTTTTATTTGACCACTGGTTCATCCTCATTCTGAGGGTAGCCCTTTGGGATGCTTTATATCAGGAGGATTTTTTTATTTTTTACCCAAGTCTTGTCAGGCCTTACAAAAAATTAAAGGTCAGAGTTCCCAGGTTTGGTAAATGCCTCAGACAAAAGCAACTGCAGTGATTGGTTCTCACTTCAGAGTCCCATTTTCACTTGGAATTTTGACCTGGTAATTTCTTACTGTCCTGTTAGTTCAATACTTTTAAAATTTACTTTTTGTTGTTTACAGTGAGAACATGGTCATAATTACCTAGCCTGCTTACATATCTGAAAATAGAAATATTCTCATTATAAAAATAGACTTTTTTTTTTGTCAAAAGTTTGATATTCTGGACTGCACAGAATATTCCTGGAATTTCTTTTTAACCTTCTCACAGCACATAGTTAGATTTCTTAATTTTACTTCCTAAGTTTCCATTTCTCCATCTGTAAAAAATGTCATTTAAAATAGCCATCAATTTTGGGATCCATTTCAATGAATTCCATAGAACCTATTGAGAGTTTAATTAAAATTATATTTATTTACTTTGCCTCATTTCAAAAACCGTTGAAGGTGATTAAAATCTTAAAATTCCCAAAAGCATCACTAGAAGCTCATTCAAATAGAGAGTGAAGAGCACTTGAAAGCATGAATTCAAATCTGCTCTGCAGTTACTTGAGTTCTCATTGTGGTCTACAGAACAGCCCCTTTAAGTGTTACACAAATTGTTTTATTTGTAAATGAGAATTTATCTGTGAAGAGGGTACATAGCTTTAAGCAAATTCTCAGAGGTCTAAGACCGAAGGAAAGTTATGAACCACTGAACTACATACAAGGCAATCTTAGGCAAATAATTTGTCTTTCTACATTAGTTTTCTAATCTGTATTTTGAAGAAACAACTTTCATGAACCTATTGTAAGGATTTTTCAAAAAGACAATAATATATGAAGATACTTTGAAAGTTACCTATCTCTAAACACACTTAGTAAAATGTTCTACCCTTCTGAAATACATATTAAAATGTTCAGGATATATCATAGAGGATATCAAAACATGTTTATCTTAAGGACATTTATTTAACAAACATCTGATTGATATTCTGTGCTGAATTTAGGGGCACAGATGAAAACACAATCCTTTGCTTCCTTGTACAGGACACAAACCCATGTCCTGTGAGTGCTGTTTTAGAAAGATACTCAGTACCTATGGAGGTCAGAGGAAGGGCATGTGGGGTGGGGATAGCAGAGTAAGCCTGCAGAATGCTTCTTGGAGGTGTCATCACAATAAGCTACCAAAGGCAGGTGTTCTTTCTGAGGGGATCAGCATAAGCAAAAGCAAAGAAATGGAGAAAATGGTACAGTGTGTCTGTGTGCATGTGTGTAGATGAGGCAGAGCAGGTCAGTGATGCTGGCACAGAAAATGAAGGACAAGACATGCTGCATGGGCCGGATTGGGGAGGGTTGTGTAGGTTAGGTTGGTTCTGCACGTCTGCCAGTCACCTAAGAGGAGGAGCACCAAATGCTTTAAGCAGGGGACTGAAATGATTAGATTTTGCCACAATACTCTTGTAGCAGAGTGGGAGGGAGAGGAGGCTAAGGATAGGAAATCTACTTACTTTAAATATTGCTTCAAATTAGTGAGCCTGAAATATGGGGGGTGAAAATATGATATAATATTATTTAGTAGGTATATCAATATAACTGTGAAGTTGATTACATGTGTGGGTTAATGAAGAGGAAGTCTCACGTCAGTGGGTGGTCAACCCCCTCCCATGAAGCAGGGAATCAGTAGAGATATGATGTTTGGATCTGTTGCATTTGAGTAGGTATTTGGATGAAAATGTATTGCAGACAGGTAGGAAAATTCAGAGGTCTGGGCTAGAGATCTGAATGGGTGGAGGCTTTAGTAGATAGGTGAGTGCCCCAGACCATGTGAATGGCTGAGATCAGCCAAGGTAAATACAACGATAAATGGGACTTGCCAACATTTAAAGGGTGCGTGAAGAAGAGCCCTAGAGAAGGGATTTAACATAGAAAACAAAGTAGTTCCAAGAAATGAACTATTAGCAGTGACAATACAGGAGGAGTTCCTCCCATGAGAACTCAGCATATTGATTTGGCCATCAAGAGATCCCTGTTTTGTTTAATGCAGGATGAGAACCAAATTGGAGATGAACAGGAAGTGAGGCAGTATATAGAAAGGAAATGTACAGAGCTCAAGAAGTCTGGATATAAATGGAAAATGGGAGACCCAGAGCTGGTATTATCAAGGGAGGCCTTTTTTTTTTTTGGTAAAGAATGGAAGAAACAGGAACATATGTTTATTGGCTGAGGAGGAAGGAATAAAAAGAGGCTGAAGGTTAAGAGTTAGCTTTTCTTAGGCTCAGAAATCTGGTAGAAATCTTCAGGCTGCTCAGGAAGACCTAATCAAAATTAAACTTTTGGCCAATTCATCAGTAGAGCTCGTAAGCACTAGAGCTAATTCATTTTAATAAAATCTATAGAATGTCCTACCTAGTTTAAGTCACAGAAGTAACACCTCAGGAGCCAATCACAAAATTAAAATAAAAAAGTCGATCAGGATAAGTGTATTTTAAATTGAATTTTGTTTCCAACCAAAGAAAATATTTTTTTCTGGAATGAACATAAGTTGTTTCATCCAAATACCTACTCAAATGCAACATGTTTATAAAATGTTTATCTGTGATGCTGAATACACATATTAGAATTGACTTAACATACAACTTTATAAATCATTATAAACCAAAACTTTTTCTGCAGAATGACTCTATAAACTGGTCAAAAAATCAGTTGGCAGGCTACTACAGTACTTGCTAAGAGAGCAGCAACATGAACTCTGAAAAGTGGTCAAAATCTCAGGTCTCTTGTGAATCTACCAAGAAAGTTGCCAAGTCGCATATACCAGTGAGGTGAGGGTTCAATCAGTCCATGTGACAGTATGCCGGCAAATACCTGATTTTCATCAGGACTCATTTTCATGTTAGTTAAAAAAATTTTGGTAATGTTGATAACTTGAATGATTCTAAATTCCTAGGAACATATTTCTCTTTGTTGGAATAACTTAAAAGTATTTAATAAGTAAGTTTTAATAGAATAAAGATCTGTGAACAAAATAGATAAAGTTGTCTCTGGGGGAGGGAACAATTAGAGAAACTTCTGAAAATAAAATGATAAAATGAGGTGTGAGGACTCTAAATATATGGGAGAGGTGACTGATTTTAATTGGCTGCAGAATGCTTTCGCTGGTCTCTTAATAATAAAATGTAAACAAAATGTAATATTCCAAACAAAAATTTAAATATTATTTAAAGGCTTGAACATATGGGCCTGTATCAGAAAAAGGGTATCTGTAGCAAGCTAATGAAATCAAGAAATATTTTGTCTTAATTATTCCTTCTATCTGTTTAGACATCAAATATTGCTTGAGTGCCTGATGAAGGACAGTAAGCCGTTGGCAACTCTACAGAAGCACTTTTTAATCAGCTTGTACTTGTCACCTATGGTTGGATCTTTCCAAGAGGCTGAGCTTTCTGCAGGCCTGCTTGCGCTAGTACTCTCCCTTGCTTGATCCTTTGAGGTTTGGATCCCTCCTTGTTGCTGCCTCTTGGTCCCTACATCTCATTCACTGAACACTTGGGCACTGATTTAGTTTTCCTCTCCTCTACAATTTCTGCCATCCTCATAGAGGATTTTATTGTCTACCCATACAACCCACTTGTCTTCTCAGGTTTCTGGTTCTTGTCTAGTTCTCTTTTCTTTAGCAGAAACTGACACATTTTATTCTTTAAAGAACCATACAGTAAATGATTTTAGGCTTTGCACTACTACTCAACTCTGCTAGTGTAGCATGAAAGCAGCCTTTGAAACAGCTCTGCCCACAGCTCTCTAAAACACTTTATTTACAAAAGTAGATGGACTAGATCTGGCCTGTGGTTTGCCAAGCCATACTCTACACTCCCTTTATAGAGAAGTATCTTTTCTGGTGTCTAGCTACACATCAAATTTGTATCTTGAGATTCTTTTGTCCCCAAATCTGTATACAAAGCTACCTACTATCCTCATTTAAATGTTTCAAAGGCATCTCAAATCTTAATATAGGAATTGTGCTCTTTCTCTCCCCATAAAGCTGATTTCCTTCTAGTGTTCTTAGTAAGAGGCACTACCGTGCATATACTAGTAGTTGCACAAAGTAAAATATAGGAATCATCTTTGACACTTCTCCCTCTCATTCTCTAATTATTTGAACTAAAGGAATACCTTAAAAAGGCAGGTCTGGAAATATGCCATTATTGGAAGCACACAGTCAAGTTTAACATTTCACTAATAGAGCTAAATTTTATTTCCATGTTTATAAAATGTTTATCTGTGATGCTGAATACACATATTAGAATTGACTTAACATACAACTTTGGAGAAAAACCGACGTTCTCCACTGAATGGGTTAAAAAGGAATGTAAAACTACAAAATAGGTAACTGTTTAATTCTAAATATGGCAAACAGAACAATAAATACCTTGTCATTTTTCCTCTTCCTAGTTTTCCAAATGATAAAATATTTTTTGTAACAATTTATTGCAATAAAGGAAATAAGGGATAATCACTAAAACCACTAACTACAGAGTACAAATAATACAGAACATCTATCTCCTATTTAAAATACAAATACTTTATATTATGAATTGAGAGGGATTAACCAATGTCAGCTGCACATCTAATGACTTAACGAAAGCCACACATGCCACTTGCTTTTGTCTGAAACAGTTAGGCTGATTTAAAGGGCGACACAGCAGAGTTCTATCTGGTACCTATGCTAACCATTGCTACTCAGAGTGGTGCTTAGTGATGGAAATTCAGGGTTAATCAGTTCCAAATGAGTCAGAGTGAACAGAATTAATCATCATCCCCGCCATCTATGGCCATATCCAAATGTATAGATTTTAGCATTTACTAAAAGTCTTAAAATAAAACTCCTCTAGATACTTTGAAATTGCTGATATTCACAGTACAAAAAGAATATTGCCTTTAGTTCAATTCCAGTGTTTAAACAAATTAAATCAAACTTACAGGTGGTATCAGTTATTTGTAATATAGTTTCTTTTAATTCTTTATAAGCCCCTTAGAGCACATTTTGTGAAAAGAAGTATTCTTTTTAATACTACTAATCTTTACTTAGATACATTTAAAATCATCTTAAAATTATTTTCTACCAGAAATTACAGGATGAAAACCTTTACTGAAAGTGAATAAAACTTATTATTCTCATTAAACAAGTGTTTTAGAATCATCTGCAAAAACCTATATTTTTAATGTTATAAAAGATGTTTAATAAAGGTAACTCACTTCTCATTAGATTATTCTAAGAAAATATTAATAAAATACTTCCTCATGTAATTAGGACAGATGATTTATGGCTTTTCAATTTTTAAAATTTCACATTTAATCAGATTCTTAAATGAGAAAAGAAAGGATGAGAGACAAGCTCCGTATCAACTTAACCTCCTACCTTTCCTGAAAATCAACATTTCTCTTAAAATTCAAGGCACAGTCCTAAAGGGCCAGATAAACATTTCAAGTTTCTGAGCCACGTGTTCACTATTGGAACTATTCAATTTCTGCTGATGTCTTGGAAGGCATCCTTAGACAAGATTTTATTTAACAACAAAAAAAGCAGTCCAAATGTAGCCTTGGGCCTTAGTTGTCAACCTATTGCTCCTTTAAAAGAGCAGACCTAAATATATACGCATCATCTACAAAACAGAACAAATGATCTCCAGTCACATGTGATGATTGACTTAGAATCTAGCAGATAATCACTCTAGAACATTTTGATGCTTAATACTTTGAATTTAGCCCATTTTCTTCTTTTGGTTAAGATTCTTCTATTTAAACTCATGTCATCATGCTTTTGACTAAGGATAATTCATCTTCATTTAAGAACTTGCTGGAAAATTATTTATTTAGGAATTCAGTTTAAAATAAATGATGTCCATACAATTTAATATTCAATTTAATTTTTAAAAAAACTTAATGAAAATATAACAGAATCAAAAAATTTAAAATAAGTACACTCACTACCCATTCCAGTATTGTCATATCAACTATAGAATAGGAAAAATAAATTCAAAAGTGTAATTATTTTAAAATACACTACTTCCACTTTTGCCAATATTTTACATTTATGTATACATTCTATAGCGGAAGCAGAAATTCTTTCTAAAAACATTATCTCCTTAAAATCTTGAGGTGCATATTATAGCCACAGGCAATATTTGACATATAAAACTGTAGTACAGGCCTTTCCAATTTGGCATTTCACTGGTACAATACAATGACCAACATATATAATCACTGTACAGTACCTAGACATTCCAGTAAAAACCATTATTTTCTTTAATGTAGAATGATTAATATATATTCTACAAGGGGCAGTGAGGTTAGTAATTCTATAGGATGTGTCCTGACATAATTTTAAAATTGTACAATAACACAAACAACTTTGTTAAGGCCATGTTTTATTTGCTGATTAATGGACAAAAGGCAATGTAATTTATCTTCAAGTATTTTCTTGAAAGTCTGTGCTCATAAAAATCATGAAAAGTTGGAAAGACTGTTAACACTGAAACTTTAAATATATCGTACACAATCTTGTTTGTACAAAAATACAAGTTAAATATAAACATAAAGCAATCATGACAACTTTATGCAAATCTGTTTTATGTGATCTTTAGTTATATATAAAAGTTTCTCAATTCTGTTGAGAAAAGATCAATACCAGATTAAATTACTGTCTATTGGCAAAGGGCCCTAAAAAGCTTACTTTAGCATTAATCTTTTATGTGGTCAAGTGCATTGCCTAATTGAGATCACCTAAACACTGGGGAAAAAAAAGAAAGGGCAGTATGTCCATAAACCAACAAATAATTTGGCTATAATGTATCATAAAACAAGGAAACCCCACATATCTGTACAATGAACATTATGTATCACACACTCACCCACACTGGTGTATAGGTGTGTGCATGTACATGCACACACAGAGGCAAGGACACACACCCAATCATAAAACAAAGCCTTAATGAGGTGCTACTTCCAGTTCAATATTCAGCTTCGCATTTTTTCTTACTTCATCAAATGAATAGCTTTTTGTCACCTTCCCATTCTTGAAAACAGTATGGAGAAGATCCTGCACAAATTTAACAATACTGAAGTTTAGACTCTTGAGCAAAATACTTCAATCTGACTCATGAATAAGACTGACTAGTCAAATACACAGAGATATTGATGGTATTCAAATTATGAAATAATTTTATACTCAAAGAATGCTGGTGGAGCTGTCAAGACAGCAAGGCACTATCTAAAATGGCTCTTTAGAAATACTTAGCTTTTATGAAAAGGAATGATCTAAATATTATATTTTAAAGTTGTCCTTAAAGGATAAACCAAAACACTTAGTTGACCCATTTTGTTTGTTTGTTTGTTTTCAGGTGGAAAATGCATTGCCTAGAACTATGACTGTTGATAATTACCACTGACAGTACAACAAAGGAAACCTTCCCTTGTTCCTACTCAACAGGCGCAACACTAGGCTAATAAATGTGTAAGCCTGGAGTTTAATAAAAACTAAAAACAATTATTTCTTAGCTAATGCACAGTGACTGATTTTTACTTTGTGTATATCCAAAAATCACTGATACAAGTAATGTATTTGATCCTGGCAAGGGTAACAAAGATATACTAAGAAATCAGTACTAAATTCCCTTTTGACTCCTGTCTCACTAAGGAATTATCTATCTCTAATTTCTCTTTTAAAAATCTGTAAGTAATCTACCATGCTTAACTTTCCCATCTATTCTTAAGATTGTGATACGTAACATTATCTAATATTTTCGTCATTATGTTGTTTCAAATCACACTGCTCTACATAATTTATCAAGAAATGGTGGTTCTTATTCTTAAATCAAAATGCTTAATTTTAAGTTACTACCTTAAATATTCTAGAATATCATTCATATACTCTTAACAATCAATGCCTTTTAAAAAATAACTATGCCTTTAAAAAATAATAGCTATGACTGTCTACAGTAATTCAGCAAAGTCCTGGTAGCTATATGGGAAGGCTACTCAAAGGACAGTATTAATAGGCTATGTAAAGGAATCTAATTCTAAAAGTTTGTTTAGAAACATTTTAATTAAAGGTAAAAAAATATGTTTTTTTTATTCTGGCTCAAAATCATAAAAGTAACAAGAAGAATATTAGATATGGTATAATGAATCTCAAGTACTAAATTAGTGTGTTTATATTTAATATAAACGTTTCTCTGAAAATATATTCATGAGTAGTTTCCCTAAAAAAATGAGTATGTTTTTACTCCAGTGGGTTAAGAATTAGAAATTTTATAACATTTATATGTTAAAGACAATTAGATCATATGGATTCCTTTAGCCTAAGCATACTACATATTTTTCCAATTTGATTGATCTGAATCAGAAAATTTGGTTAAGGCTAGGTTTCACCATTTATTCGTTATGTAATCTGAATCAAGTCATGTAGTTTTCACATTTTACACTACTAAGATAACATAATATGCCTTTTTAGTCCATGGAGTTGCCCTGAGAATCAACTGAGACTAAAGAAAACCATCTAAGCTGGATTCTATTATTTTTAAAAATGGGATTATCTTTAGCATTTTATAATTTGGATAAAATAAAAGCCCTTCTTTTTCTGTTAAAATTACCAAAGTTTGCAGAAACCGGTTTGGCTCAGTGGAGAGAGCATCAGCCTGAGGACTGAAAGGTCCCAGGTTCTATTCCAGTCAAGGGTACATCCCCTGTAGGAGGTGTGCAGGAGGCAGCTGATCGATGTTTCTAACTCTCTATCCCTCTCCCTCTCCCTTCCTCTCTGTAGAAAATCAATAAAATATATTTAAAAAAAATTACCAAAGTTTACTATAATATCCGCTAAGTATTCTTAGCTATTCCTATTCAGAAAAAATTGACTGCTAATTGGCAGCGGAGTAAGATAAAAAACAGCTTGTTGAAGCTCTCAGCATTAACAACCCTGCTGGTCACTATTTGGAAACACTTTTACTTTTTAAATATTACAAAATATTTCACCCAATATATACAAGTCTCATATTTATGATCTACCTACTTTCTGTTTTTCATCTTATTTTGGTAGGTTCAGTCAACTATTGTATATTTTAAAATAAAACTACTTTGTCCTCCAAGAAAAAAACTGTTCTGATAATTTAAAATTTAAATACAACTAAAGCCTCCTTAATTTGTAGAGCCAAGCTACTACTGTTAAAAGGGGGGGAGGGGAGAAGGGCAAAACAAATCCAATCAGCATAGATACATACATGACCATATTCCTCGAGATCTCCTTTTCCTTCTTCAAGTGTAACAAAATTTCCTGCTGGTGTTTTATGTAAAGATAATCGACCTTTTTTGGACCTTTTGTTGGGATCAGCAACTGGGTCCTTGAAGACATTAACCTTGAATCCAAATTCAGAAAGAAAAAAGATTAATCGTCAGTAATGATCATTCAACTCCTATTAAAAAATAACCCTACCTACATAATTTACAAATAAAATTTTAAGGCAATTTTTAGATATAATGAAACCAATCCACACCAGGCTTTTAGAAACATAATTCTAGCCTGTTTGGGAGAATTATTTTCTTTGATAGGAAAAAAACAAAATCCAAATCTTGGCTATTTTTTCTTACCAATGAAGAATACCTATACTCCTTTTGTAGGAAATATTTAATGCTAACTTGTGATCTTTAAGGTATCTCCTTTTATATCACACTTTATCTTTATACTGATCTAAGTATAGCACAGACATGCTATTGAAAAACAAATCTACGTCAATTCAATTCAGTGGCTCCAGAACTAGGATTTTACTAAGTATAGCTTTGCATTTTGTTACTTTTTACTCTATTATATTGTTACTTTCAGAAGCAAAATGATCTAGAGAACCTCAAGAGCAGAATGTTTGTTTCAGGATCAGAAAGGCAGAGGAGGCAAAACATAAGAAGCAGATGGATCAATCCCATAACTATCCAAAGAAAGATGGAGGTAAATAAAGCAGGGGACCAAACCAGGTGTTTTTAGAAGAGTATATTCAACCCTCACCCTTTGACCTACAGACTCTCAAGAGCTATGAAGCCTAGGGCGATGGTTGTTCAATTGCCTAGCAGCTTGGGTTTCCCTTTTCTAAGACTACTAGAACATGATTCTGGTATCACAACTCCAGTGTCATACTCCACACCTTCCTAAAACCCTGTCTTGATAGTGTTTATATGCTTGCTTATCGTTCATATATGATAGCTAGGTTAGCTGATGTTCATGTTCTAGATCAAGTATGGTCAACTTTGATTCAAAGTTATATAGAGAAACAGTGGGAAATGACTGACCTGCATTGTCTTTTAATCTCTCATCTTATTTTTTCTGGTCTGGTTATTATCTAATGTCTTTTTTCCTTTTTTTTCAGGCAGTCAGTAATACCTGATAATATATGAATACTTCAGGACCATATTATTCTTTGATTACATTCAATAACTGCATTGTACCTAGATACATAAAGAAGATACTAACACAGGAGTAAAAGTTAAAGGACATACCCCAAGGCCATTGGTTACAACATAACTACACTTAAAGGAACAATTCAAGAGATCTCGTGTTAATTTTTGTAGCAAAGCTCCACCAGAACCAAAGGCAATATTTTCAATACTCCATTTTTTTTGCTTCATGCCTTCTACAACCTAGATTAAAAAAATAAAAACAAACAAAAACTAAGTAAACTGGAAAAGAAATGAGGTAATTTTCCGTGAGTCATATTGATGAATAAAGCATCCTAGAGTTGTATTATAACATAGTGAATGATGAGACTAAGAATAGGCTTATACAAAACTATATCCCACATTTTCTTTTAAAAGCCCCACCTACCCTAAAAAGGACAAAATGAGGGATAAGTGTGGAAGGAAGGGATTTCATTCATAGTCCCCGGATCTGTATTGTTCTCATCATTTTAACTGTGGTTAGGGTTGGGGAAATGAGAGAAAAAAAAATGGCTTTACATATGTAAGGTTACTTGAGTAAACTTATTTGTCTTCTGTAGTTGTTGCCCAGATACCAGAAGGAACTTAGACATTTGCCCTGAATTTCTACACTCTAGGAATGACTAATCACTCCTAATAAATCTCAATATATGTTATCACATGTCATAATGCATATCATATCTAATGGGGCATTTAAATAAATCAACAGATATTGGTGGCAAAACAATATAAAATACTCTTTTACATATCATTCAGATATTGGCAGAGTCATTTTATTCTGGCTAGAACTCCAGTGCTGTAAGCAAAATTATGAATAGAATAGGCATTAACATTTATCATTGGATCACTTTTGGCAAATGATGATCTACAAGCTACTAGAGCAGTGGTTCTCAACCTTTTTAATGCCACGACACTGTAATACAGTTCATGTTGTGGTGACCCCCAACCATAAAATTATTTTTGTTGCTACTTTATAACTGTAATTTTGCTACTGTTAATGAATTGTAATGTAAATATCTGTTTTCTGATGTGTTAGGCTCTGGTTCTCAACACATTAAGATTCATTAACAGTAGCAAAATTACAGTTATGAAGTAGCAACAAAAATAATTTTATGGTTGGGGTCACCACAACATGAGAAACTGTATTAAAGGGTCACGGCATTAAAAAGGTTGAGAACCACTGCACTAGAGATACCTGAATGAACATATAGTTCTGGCACCTTAAGTAGTTTTTTCAAGGGACACATAATTTGAAAGTTACATTCATTTATTAAGCTACATTATTATTGTCATTCATATTTTTTTTCTAAGTAGGACTTATTTACCTAGCATGTCTTATTTATAATAGAAGGTTGCAAGTTTAATTTAATTTCATGAGATGAGTCAAAAGGAAGTATGAAAAATCTGGTTCCATTTTACTGAAACAACCTTCAGAAACGATTAGAAAACCATAAGCAAATTTAATAGTTTTAAGTAAATCATTAATATAAATTCATGAGGAGAAACCAAGATGGCAGCATAGGTGAACACCTAGACTGATGCCTTACACAACAATTTCAAAACTACAACTAGAAGACAGAATGGACATCATGCAGAACCACAGGAAAGCTGGCTGAGTGGAAATTCTACAACTAGAAGGAAAGAGAGGGGCTTGCAAAGACTCAGAAGAGCTACAAAAAGCTGAGGTATGGAGTCGCGTGCGTGGAGAGAGCAGGCGGTGGAGCGCCTTGGCTGGCTTCCTCTGGTGGGAGGGAGACGGAGACTCCCGACTGCATTGAATCCTTATCCTACTGCACTGAACCCCAGTTCCAGGCAAGACTCATACGGGGGGAGTCTGGACTGTTGTGAAAACAGAGGAGTGCACAGAGATTTGAGGGAGCTGCAAAAGGGCAGAGGTCTGGGGCGTGCACACCACTGCATGCAGAGAGGACGGACTGCTGATTGTGCCGCAGGCTTTCTCTAGTGGGTGGGAGACAGAGCCTCCCAACTGCGCTGAACTCCACTTCTGACTGCAATGAACCCATTTCAGGCGAGACCGACCCTGGGGATCCAGACTCATAGGGGTCCAGAGCACAAGGGAACCAGAAAGGCAGAGGTCTAGAGGTGCGCATGCTCACACACAGAAAGAGATGCAGTGATTACTGAGAGACACTTGAGATTCAGGGGCTGTCTGCTCAGCCCTGAGACTCCACCCCATCCAAGACAGAAGATCCCAACTGTACTGAAATCCAGGTTGGACTGCACTGAACCCCAATTTCTTAAGTGTTAGTAATGATATACCAATTCGGGCGAGACCCTGGGGACCCAGACTCATACAGATCCTTAGAGCACATGGAAAGGCAGAGATCTGGAGGCGCGAACGCCTGCGCACAGAGAGGGCTGCAGCAAGTACCAAGGGACACTGAGACCCTCCTCCAATATGAAGAAAGCAGCTATCACCCTTCAGGTAAAGCAACATGAGTACATTCGCATTACACAAACTTCATTCTCCAATCATTTTGTTGTAAGTTTCACCAATGCAAAAGAGTATTTTTCTCAATATCTGACTTCTTGTTCATAGTTTAAAAAGGGCAAAGAAAGAAAAGCTAATAGCTTCAGTTTTTTAAAGGCAGTTGAAATAAGTTGGATTGAATAAACCAACTTGAAGAGCTCACCGTTGGAATAAGGAAGGGCAGATATAAGCAATGGGAAGAGCACAGTGCAATGGGTTTTCTGAAACTGGTAGAGAACCCTGTCCATATTTCTTTATCTGAAAGGGGAATAAAGAAGGTATCTGCTAAACTGCCTAAAATGTAGGAATTGGGTAATAGTTCTTAACTGATACCCAGATAAGAAACCTTTAATTCAGCTACGCTAAGGAGATAATAGCAACTACATATGTCTACTGGGATTTCTATAATCCTCCTCCCACTGAAAACTTCTTTCTCTTTTACATGAAAGCTCCTAATGTCCCAACACCAAATGTCTTAAAAGAGTTTGGGGAAGTTTCCACTTTTCTTAGACAAAGCAGTTTGGGAGAGTTGGTGAAAGACACCTCATTTCTGTTGTTCCAAGAAATCTATTTCAGATACCTCCTTTTAGAACACTAAATGCACATTACCATAGAAATACTGTTTTGTTATATTCAGTAGTTCTTACTTTTAAGTGAAACTTTGGAAAACTATAATGTGGGTACTGATTTCACTGTAACTACACACTAAACTCTTTCAAACAGAAAAATCTTTGATAACTTGTGTCAGACAAGTGGATGCCACTGGAGATTGACATACATTAAAATGTCAGTAGTTACAATGGCAGACAGTCCATATTGTGAAATTGGTGCTATCCTTAACTTTTATGGAGTATATTTTATGAAATTATAGCTTTTTAGAAGCTTACTTGTGAAGAAAAGTAGCACAAGTTTTAAAATAATGCACTATGTGGCTAAATCTAACAATAGTGACGACAGTTGAGGTTTCATTTAGAAGAGCTAACAAAACATTTTATAATTTTGAAAAAGCACATATTAATACCATTTGAGTTTCACATTGTTAGAGTATTTGAGGCTCCATTCTATTAAAACTGAGACCTATATGAGCAGTGTCAAGACTTTTGTTTTAATACAAGAAACATTCCTTAACTTTGTTTCTTAGTAATATTTTTCTTTCTTCTTTTTTGTTAATCCACATCAGAGGATATTTTTCGATTGCTTTCAGAAAGTGGAAGGGAGAGATGGAGGAAGAGAGAAAGAAACATCAGTGTGAGAAAAACACATGAATTGGTTGCCTCCCACATGTGCCCCAAGCAGAGGCATGGAGTGAATTTGCAACCCAGGTACCTGCCCTTGACTGGGAATAGAATCTGTGACCCACTGCTGTGTGAGGGCCAACACTCTAACCACTGTGCACACCAGCCAGGGCAGTGATATTTCTTTAGATTTGTCATCCAGGTGACCCCTGAGGACTAGGAATATAAATGAGGTTTCATTGTTATTTTTAAGTTAACTGCCATAACATTTTGAATTTAATTAAAAAAGCTCCACCACTTGTGTCTATAGACGCTTATGTTGTACAAATGGTTAAGTTACTATTATTTATAAAATGTAAGCAATTAACAGAAAAGACATACAGTATATCATTACTAACACTTAAGAAAAGAATCACAATTGTGCTGAAATTATGAGTTGTTATCAAACTAATAAAAAGGGACTTAATTATGATTACCTTATTGGAACACTTAGAATAAACACATACCTCTTGTAAGGTATTAATATCTACTCCATCTCCTTGAATAACTCGAAGATAAGGTGGCAGCAACTTGTACCCCTTTGAGTTCTCAGTAATAGGAAATTTCTTACCTAAAATATCCAAAACCTGCACAGAAAAATATATAACCAAATAAAATAAAAGTGAAAAACAAGTGTAAAAGCTTTCCAAAGTTAAAAAGTGACTTTGCTAGACAACCTTGAGAACATAATCAAAGCTTTCCAAAGTTAAAAAGTGACTTTGTTAGACAACCTTGAGAATATAATCAATTTACTTAAAAAATTTTACAACACTATGCATAAACCTAAAATTTAGTCTCAATTCCTTTTATGTTATAGACATAAAACATTTTCTATCAAGTCATATTATATAGTAAAGTGGTTCAACCATAAGATTTCCCCCTTACATCTCTCAAATTATATAGATTCAGGAAAAGAACCCACCCTAAACATCTTAACATTAGGAGCTTAAAACAGTAAATATAATAATGGTTTTAAAAGGTTTATAAAACACCATTTATCTTGATTACACTTTTGATTTTCACTTATTCTGCTTGTGTCCAATAGTTTTGATTTAATTTTGATAAGCAAATATAAATCTATTTGAATTACAAAGTTCAGAGAAATATGATATGCAGGCAAAGCTGGAAATGAAACTCACATAACCCAGTTTCCCTGAAGTTCCTGTCAGTTAAAGATGACACCCATTTTTTAAGCCAAATTGTATAATATGCGAATCATACCACTCATTCATTAACTACTAAAAGTTTTATAGCAGTAAAATACCTAAACACTGATTTAAAATTTCTCAGAAAGCTTGGCCAGAGATGCAAAAGACCTATCGGGCAATTTTTCTCCCCAACAATCATTCCCTTTTCCTAAATAGATTGATTTAAGATTCTAACAATGCATAGATTCCACACTGATGACTTAGGTTTTTTTTTAAACTATATCTACACATTTTTTAAAAATTAGGTAACAGGTAAAACATGAAATCTGTTAAGTTTGCTAAAACCAATTCTGTAAATACTTAAGGCTAAGATGACTTTAAGATTGGCCTATTACTAATAGGATAGGAAAAGACTTCATTGATTCTATATCCTCCCTTTTTTACGGGGTATTTTATAATCTAATTATTAAGATGAGAAACTATGGTAAAGTGAGAAGGTGTCAATGGATACTTGGCTTATTTTACATGTGTGTGACCTTGAGCAAGTTACTTTAACCTCTCTAAATCTGTTAATTAAAAAAGAGAATGTAATATTATCAGAGTTTTCATAGAGATTAAGTAACACAGCTTAAGTAAAGCATCTAATAGCATATTTTTCTAGTAGGATCAAAGAACCTGCTCTTATTTAGTGCTTTTCAAAGTCCTGAACACTAAATATAAACAATACTGCTACATTGATGATTGAAGTATCTTTAAAAAACACTACTTGAAAAGTATTTCTAATATTTTTTTACCACCTCAACTTGCACATGTTTCTTTTGTACTAAGAACTTCAAAGGTATAGCAACAAACCATAAACTTGGTAACCAAATCACAGGAGTCATTAAAATGATAATGCTATCAATTAATTTTGAAAGTAAGCAGAAAATATCAACAGTACTTAATTGTCTATTTGACAGTATATATAAATAACCCAAAAGGGTATCCTGTTATTGTGTGACCTTGGGCAAATCTATTACTCTCTCTGGGCTGCAACTCTAAAGTAAGATCTAGGATAGCTCTGAAAGGTTATGTGTGTAAATGAAATTAAAAGTAGTGGTGATGCAGCTGGTTGACAGCATTTTAATAATCAAATTATGTATTAAAATTTACCTTTAATACAGTGTCAAGAGGATTTCCAGAATCAGGTCTGATTATTAGTGGTGCCTCTGAACTTCTTGATACTATTAAATGTCTTAGATCTTCACCCCATATTTTCTCACACGCATTATAAATGTCATAACTATCGCTGACCACAGATACAGGCACTGATGAAAACTGTGTTACTATATGTTCAAAAGCATCTTTTTCATGGTCTTTCCCCCAAGCTGTTATGGTACTAGAAAACAAAATGAAAAGACGATTTACTCAGGCAGACACATTACCTATTCCTGAATCATATCTCATGATTACTATATCATCAACACTGCAGAAAAAGTGAGTGATTTAGTTTAATGAATGCACAACAGAGGGTTAAGTGAATAGCTCAGCCAAACCACCACTCGTGTAATTTTTTTAAAGACTAAAAATAATATCACTCCTCTCCAATTATTTTAGCTTTCAAGTCATATTGAACTTTTTTGGGGTAAACTTAATGAACTATAAAGCACTTACTGAATGCACTTTGTTATGCCAAGATGTTAGAAAGAATGGACACATGTTCCCACCATTTGTTAGGCAATGTAAGCACTTGGCTCCCTCCTGTGAATTTTCAAAACCATGTACTGATAATAGTAGGCATACATTTTATCTTTTTCACCTTTCAAATTGTTACACTTAAAAGGCAATTACTTAAACTATACTGTAGATACATAGACAACTAACTCTTTACCTGTTATATCTTCAAATGGTAGTGATTATCATTTATTTCATTTATAGGTTATCCACTAATTAACAAATATCCAGGGAATGAGAATTTTAATATTTAGTTTGAGTAAAACGTAATTTAGGTGAAAAATAAGGTCTGAGAGTTTCTATGAGTGACTTTTACAATGTCCTCAATAATGGTTCTTCTTAAATACAGTGGTACCTAGAGACACGAGTTTAATTCGTTCTGTAACCTTGTTTGTATATCAAGTTGCTCGTATCTCAAAGCAAATTTCCCCATTGAAATCAATTGAAATGCCATTAATCCATTCCAGCCCCCAAAATGCCACCCCAGTTGTTCTTGTTATGTGTTTTTGAATAAGAAAAATGTATTTATAAATGACAAATATCGTATAAAAACATAATAAAAGAGAATGTAAAGGAATAAACTGGTTTGATAAAGTATATTTACCTACTCGTTACACTCTTAATGCTACACTTTATCCCTAAACTGAATGTAACTTAACTAATCTTCACTGAACTTAATTGCTACTGGTCTTTGCATTTTTGGCCGATTTTAAAAAAAACGTGTCCAACGAGGTTTGCCTCTTCCTCCCTTTCAGAATGTTTCTGAAATGGGTGAGGCAAGTTTCATTGAACAGCTCCGATCACGACCAGTAGCAACTTTTTCGGGGTGTTTCTTTTCCACCAAGTGTGACACCCTCTCCCACATTCCTAAGATCTCCTTTATCTCACTTGTAGAGATCTCCTCCACCTCTGGCTCCTCCTCGAAACCAATTTCTTGGAGAACCTCCACATGGTGCTGAGACTGCAACTCTTGTAACTCCTCCGTGGTGAGTTCTAGAGAGTGCTCCTCGACGAGCTCATTCACGTCTCTCTCATCCACCTCCAGGCCCATGGATTTTCCCAGAGACACTATCTTCTCCTCCACTGGCACCTCGGGTTCGAATCCTTCGAAGGTCCTTTCGGCTACGGCCTCAGGCCACAGCTTCTTCCATGCAGAGGTCAAAGTCCTCGTTGTAACACTCAGCCAGGCCTGATCAGTAATTCTGAGGCATATCATGATGTTAAAGTGGTTCTTCCAGAACTCTCGAAGGGTGAGGTTTGTGTTCTCCATCACTCAAAGCAGTGCTGGAACAGGTGCTTGATGTACAGCTTTTTAAAATTAGAAATCACCTCCTGATCCATGGGCTGCAGGATAGAAGTGGTGTTGGGAGGTAGGTAGACAACCTTTATAAACTTGAACTCTTCGAGGAGTTCATCTTCGAGGTTCGGTGGGTGAGCAGGAGCATTGTTGAGGACGAGGAGGGCTTGCATGGTTAGGTTGTTTTCCTGTAGATATTTCTCAACAGAAGGGCCGAAAACCAGGCTTACCCACTCCACAAAGAACTGCCTGGTGACCCATGCCTTCAGGTTTGCCCTCCACATAACTTGCAGTTTATCTTTTAAAATCTTATGTGACTTAAAGATTCTGGAGTTTCCTGAATGGTATACAAGCAGAGGCTTGATCTTGCAGTCGCCACTCGCATTGGTGCACAGTGCGAGAGTTAGCCTATCCTTCATGGGTTTGTGGCCTGGCATCGCCTTCTCCTCTGCCGTTATATAAGTCCTATTCGGCATCTTCTTCCAGAAAAGCCCTGTCTCGTCAGTTGACGACTTGCTGGGGGATATATCCTTAGGCTTCTATCAGTTCGTTAAAAGTTTTGAGGTAATCCTCAGCTGCCTTCACATCTGAACTTGCTGCCTCACCATGCCTGACGATGGAGTGAATGCCGGACCTTTTCCTAAAGTTATCAAACCAGCCTCTACTGGCTTTAAATGAGTCTTTTGATGCTTTGTCTGTGGAAGTGCGCGGGGTCTGCTTCAGCAAATCACCGTAAATCGCTCGCGCCTTCTCGCATATGATGCCCTGTGTTAATGTATCTCCTTTAAGCTGCTTCTCCATCACTCACACCATCAGTAGATTCTCCATCTTTTCATGGAGAGCTACAGAGCTTAGAAATTATTGTAATGCCCTTAGCTAGCGTTATACTCTTTATCAACTCCTTCTGTTTAAGCACAGTGCATATTGTTGAAGTACTATGCCCGTACTGCCTCGCCAAGTCAGCCACTCACACACCTTGCTCATATTTTTCTATGATTTCATGCTTTAATTCAATAGACATCATCCTCTTCTGAGCACTGACCTTTCCACTGGCTTTCTTCGGACCCACGATTAAAAAAAGAAATGTGATTATGTAAATGCACAAAAGATGCTTCGACAACGAGGTAAACAAGCACACTGACTGAGGCGTGGGAAATTATGAGACGCTCGCTCGAGGCGCAGTAAACTGGTGGGTCGTGTGCAGCCAGCCGATCCCTCGTATCTCAAATGTTGCTCGTATTTCAAAGCAAAAAATTGCTTGCTCGACGGCTCGTATCTCAATCTCGTATGTTAGGGCACTCGTATCTCGAGGTACCACTGTAGATTGATATTATATAATTTAAGAACTTGTTGGTTTACTAATATAGGTGTGGGAAAAGTTGGTTAATAATAATAAATAATAATACAAGGATAAACTGTTTTGAGTACCCACAACTATAAATCTACTTTTATCCACTCCTATAATTTTTGAAATTCTTAAAACAGAATAATGAACTTGAAAATTGCCATTTTCTCATGCCAAGCAATTGTTCTTTCTTCCCTAATTTTCCAGTCTTTGCTTCTACCCCATTTTTGTAAATAAAATAATGAAAAATAAGACAATTCATTTATTATAAAACCCCATGTAGGTAAAAGTTTAATCTCAACATTTTTTGAAAAGTCATACGAATTTACGTTTGAAATTTTCATTTTATTTTTACTTTTTTGCTAAAAGATTATTGTAGCCAACTTTTCCCATGCTGTCAATGGTGTGCTGGGGATAGCAGAGTACATACAGTTCAGGGTTATCTACCCAGAGAGACTGCTCTTGTCTGAAATGGAAATATAGCCTATTTATATAGTGAACACCCTTCTAAACTATAGAGGCTAGCAGTAGCTGTGCTGTTCTCTTAACTCACTCAAGCAACTGCAGGCTATGGGAAAATTAGGACAAAAAAAAAGCCCCTTTTCTTCATATTTAGAATTGCTACTGTCCCCTTGATAAGAGAGATAATTAAGAGCAAAGAATCCCAGTACTGGAGAGCTTAGTAACTGAATGAAAAATCCTAGTTAGAAGTTTTTGCATATGCAGTTATATTTTACTAGCATTGTATCAATACAGTCATTTAACCCTGCTATTTGTGTTTATCATATCTAGCCAACATAAAATTTTTTATTTTAAGCCTTTATTTGCTTTCCCTTTGGCATTTGAACTTTCCTGAAGCTTTCTTTCCCATGATTTCAATGACACTTCCCACATTTTGATTTTCCTATTCCTTTTTCATATCCCTCAGATGCTATGCTATTTCTTTTCTTCAATCTGACCAAAGGCAGTGACCTGGGCACTGCCTCCCTTCATACATCTCCATGTGGGGAAAAACACCCCCCCCCCAACAAGGTTTTAAAAAAATACCTTCGTGGTAAGGATTTCCAAAGTACCCTAGTCCAAGTTTTGCTTCTGTACTCCAGATGCACTTTATTAGGAAGATGAGTATGTTCATCTCATCATACCACAGACTTTTCCTAGAGCAGTGGTCGGCAAACTGCGTCTTGTGAGCTGTGGTTTGCTGCTCTGTTGACTAATGAGTTTGCTGACCACTGTCCTAGAGTTTTCTCTATATAAACCAGTTGTTACACCCATTCTTCTTAGTATAATATTTAGTATATGGAGATCATAAATATTTATTCAATGAATTCTACTCATGCCAATATTCCAATTTCTAGTATCAAATTAGGTAACTTTCTAAAGTTTGAGGGAAAAGTTACATAACTGAATATTTCTAAATCCAGGTTCATATATTCTTTAAGAAAATATAATAATAATGGCAGTGCTATAAAATTTAGAGTTCTCTTATTTTAAAATTATTTTAGATTAGCTCATTTATTTTCAATGACCTTCTGATGTTAAAGATGTAAAATTTTAGCTCCTCCTTTTATTTGATTGGATGAACTGAAAAACAGAGAGGTAAGTGCCTTGCCCAAGGCCACCCAAGGTGTCAGCAATAAAGTTCTATTCACGATACTATACTGTTGTTTAAGACTTTGACTTCTGTATTTAAGGACATCTGAAATACTCTTCTACATTAAGGAATCGAACACTTACAAATGTAGTATTATGTGACTTGAAAGTAAATGGATTTTTACCTTCTTATCATGAAAACCCTAAAGAAGATACTACCTTTATTCTCAGATTTATAGTACCATTCTTATGGTGCTATAAAAAACCACTAGTCAAGAGTCTAATACATGGATACTACATTAAGTTTTAAAAGCTGTACATACATTTAAGTCTGAAATAAAAATACTGTAACCCTAAAACCAATATCTGTGGATAAATTTTCCCAGGTTCACTAGTCTTAAATGTGATATTCAATAAGGCCCTACTAATATAGTTATTCTCATAAATGTTAGTTGAATCTACTCTCTTCCTGGTCCCAATTCCAATCATCAAGTTCTGGCAATTTCATTTCCCAAGCCATTGCTCATGTTTATCTGCATCTTTCCATTTATTTAGACACTTTATTTTGAACCTTGACATCTCTCAAAACTGCTGCAACAGCTTTACTATAGCCTCCTACCTTTTTGTTTCTCTTTTCCAAACCAGAAGATAACCTGCTATCAAAATAATGTCTTTATAATATTTCTCTGACATCACTTCCTTGCTAAAAACCGTCAATGTCCACTTCAACTAGAAAATGGAATTAAAATAAGCTGGCATAAATCTGAGGGCCTTCACTAACCTGTCTTCCCAGTTTACCCTATATTCTCTACAGTTTCTATATTTTACACCTCTGATTCCCCAAACACATTGTCTCCTCTTTCATTCTTGCTCTTTTAGGACAATGCCTGTCACATGATGGGTAAGCAGAGAATGAGTGATCCCCATGATTGCCATTAAAAGTTACCATTCCTTCTAAAAGTCAAGATTTCACATCCCATTTTTGTAAGACCTTTCTTGACCCTGCCAGTAGAATGCAATCCCTCCTTTCCTTCCTTTGCATTACTAGAGCACTTTAATTATACCTCTTTTAAAAACACTTAATCAACAGAGCTAAATGTTGCTACTGTACTACTTTACCCTAAAGACAGAGTTAGTATTTTATCTTTCTATTCCTTAGCACTCAGTAGCTTGCCTTTATAACAATCTCACCTTTTGCATCATATAAAACAAGTGCTTAATAAATATCAACTATTTTTTTAAAAGCTCAGTTTATTCTAAACTCACTACTGGTTTTGGTAGCTGAAATACTTGAATTGAAGTAGGACTTAAGAAACCACCTTAAAGAGCTTACTAGTTCTTCTACAATTGAGGGTACCGGCTCCAGATGACTATTTCCATGGTAAATATAGCTGGAGGTCATGTAGAAGAACAGGGAGAGGGAAAAAAGTGACCAGGGTTTACAGTGAATAGATATAATTCAATACATAAAGTCCATCTGCATATGCAACAGAGCAGCTGCAAAAGTCCTTTAAAAAACAACTCACCTATATGGCAATATAGCAGTTAAAAAAGCTCTTACATTGTTTCTATTAGGATGGTTAAAAGTTTTCTAGATCCTTAATACTAGTCTTTATACAAAGTATCAATAATGAATTTGCTTTAGTTCATGAAGATTTACTGGAGTACATGGTTCTGTAATTAAGCAAAACATCACTAAATTACAAGAGAAAAGTTAGTAATTATAGAAAATAAATGTTTAGATAATAAAAGAATGAAAGCAGTTTTACCTGTGTTCTGCCGCTGGAATAGAATAGCCTGGAACAGGATCTTTCGTTCCATAGTATTTTTTAATTAAAGCAATTCCTGCTACCGTATCCGTTCCTTTGAAGTTAACCAAATGAGCAGATGCTCCTATGCCAGCAGTCTAGAAAACAAACCATAAAACAAAATCCAAAAAAAGAAGAAGACCCATACTTGACATAGCTCCCAAAGAATTATTGTCTTCCATTATTTTTAGTAAGGTATTTATTATCAGAGATAATAGCTATATGACAAACATCCAGTTTTTTTTAAGCACTTGAGGAATTAACTGCTACCTTCTCAAGGAGTATTTAATAGGGCCTACCCCCATTTCCCATCACTCTCTTTTTTCCTTATTCTGCCTAATGGTTCTCTGTAGCATTATCTGGCATCTGCTATATTTATTATGTCTGTCCATCAGTCTACCCACCCATTGATCTAATACATAAAGGATGGAAACATTATTTGAAGGCTATATTCCATGTACTTTGAATAGAGTCTAACATACCAGTAGGTATGTAATCTCTTGACTAAATCTCTGGAACTTCAAAATGTTGCCTATGTGGAACCAACAATGATCCCATAACTTTCCAGAATGTTTATAATGGTAATCTATTGACAATCTATATTTTATTCAATGAGGTTCATTTCAGTTTCTTACCTCTTGGGAGGAGACTCCTCTGTAGCCAAAATCATGCAACTTGTATTCCAGACCAACTAAGTTACCAGATGTTTCTAACAAATATTTCGCCAATATTTTCTTCTGCTCTCTAGAATTTGTGGCCACAGTGATTGGATACCAGGACTGAACAAGAATAGTCTGCAGTAATAAAATTAACCACAAGTATTAATACATAAAATATTGGGTTCTTTCTGAGGAAAACCCTAGCTTTCTCCGGAGATATGTTCTAGACTTCCATACTATCGGAAATGCCATTTAGGCATTTCAACTGTGTAACAGAATGCTAACATGAGCATTCCAGATACAGTACATAGCTCAGCTCTCAAATCAGCAACACAAAGAGAAAGCATACCAGGCCCCTAACAGTTGAGGATGTAACATTTCTCTCCAAAGCTCCAAAAAGCAAATAATGACTATGTCATGGAGTAATTATTTTATGAAATACACACACACTTGAATGGTAGAGCAATTATCATAAAAGTTTCTAAATGCTTATCCTTAATTTCTATATTTAATGTGAACCTGCATCAAATAATTCATGGACCAGCACTGGTCCATGGACTGTATCTTGAATAGTATGGGCCTAAGGTTATTCATTTACTCCTCTAAATCGACTTGGATTTAATTTTTCCTTGGATCTAATATGACTATTGGTAGGTTATATATTTGAAATACTTTTGCTTAGCACTAGAGAATTCTATTCACTGAAGTTATGCTTTATGCCCTTTGCTTTTATCATAAATCATTATAGAAGGCTACAGAAACATTTCTGCATATGTTATAAAACTGTGAGGCCATTGTCTATTTTAAAACTTAGTACCTATTATATAAATTCCCAAATAAGGACAAGGAAGAATTGTGAGTTTCCTAATTTCTTATAAGAACTGTATCTTGGTTTTGTTTTTTTCCTTGGCTGCCAGGAAATTCCTAAGTAAGTCTGATGCTTAATCATGGCAACCATATCAATTATTACGGCTTCTTTTCCATAGTAGTGTCAATATTTTCCATTTTTATTTTATAAACCAGAGAGTCTTATTAGAAGCAGCCTCAAATCTGTTTTATAAAGACCTAAAATGACAATGTCTAAGCTCAATAAAAAAGCTATTTAATGAAAAAAGAAAAAACTATTTAATGAGTAAGAATTTACAAAACTAGTTTTTATTGATCCAACTTAAGTGATCAATAAATAAGTAAAAACAAAAGATCATTTAACTTTGGACTTTCCCTTGGTCACCTACAAAGAAAAAACAAAACACTATAGCATTAGACTGCTACTGTATGACTGATTAATGTGGCCCTAAATCTTTGCAGCTCCTCTCAAGAGTTGGGATCTATTTCCATCCTTTGATTATGGGATGTCCTTTTAATTTTCTTTTAACCAACAGAATGTGGTATAAGCCATACTGTATGACTTTCAAGGTACTGTTTAAGACAGCTCGCTCTCTTCCAGATCCTTGAGCCTACAATGTTGTGAAGGAGCCAAAGTTAATTGAGAGAGGCCCAGCAGTACCTGCTATCTCAATGAGGCCATAGACATGGGAGTGAGGCCATTTTAAACTGCCTAGCTGAACCCTTAACTCAATACAGACACAAAATTCAAAGCGAGAGCAGCAGAGAACCATCTAGTCAACCACAGAATCATGTGAATAATAGCTATTTTATGTTGTAGTAGTTCGTTAACTAACATTAGAAAACTAATTTAAACTCTATAACCAATCACCTCTAATCTCTAACCATTCTTTTTGCTTCTCTTACTTTTCATACCACTGGTTAGCATTCTAAAACAAAAGTTTTATTCTTTAAAGTCCTTTAACAACTATTGTCCATAGGGGGAAAACACCAATTCATATAGAAATTGCCATGTTGATCTATTATATTCCCACTGCAGTGCTCCCCTTTGAGCTATTTGCCATTCTAAAAATACTGTGTCATTTCCTTAGCTCTCCCTATCCCTTATTAAAGCTTATTTAGTTTTCTATTTCAGATTCCTTAGATGGGATTACCTATTTTTGTGCTACCAATTTAGTTTCTTTCTTATGTTAGTGGTTAGTTAAGATGAAGTGCTCTTCCCCCAAAGGCCTTTAACTTACTCTAATTTGTGTCCACCATTTTTTTTTTTACATAGCTGGTATACAATGTTCATCTGCTGATTTAATTCAATTAACTCTCACATTTTAATTTAACTTAATTTGGTATTATCTAGGAGTATGAAAAAGATAAAACAATGTGAACAACTCTAGTTGAGTTATAAAGGTAGAAGATTGACCTTACCCCTCGAAAAATGCCAGGGAAGGAAGGAAATAACTATCAGACACAGTGATCCTTCACATCACCATTTCCTTTCCATAGTCCAACAAAATCAGCTTAAATTATACTCTTAATAAAATCAGTCCCCTTTAAAAAAGATCACTGTAGGTGTAAGCAAGGGAAAAAAAAGGCAAGTTAGTTTGGGTTAATCCAAGGTCTAATAAAGTAGGCCTTGTTGGAAACCTTTCCAAAACAGCACTTTGCCCACACAAATCAAGGTTAAATTTTTAGCTGAAAACTAAGACTAAAGTAAATGAACCTGCAAATTTCATTAAGATGTGTTTATTATAATGTTACAGTGCAGGATAAAGAATTTTAAGGAATAGAAAAATTGTGTGGTATAACAAAAAGGGGACTAAACTTACTCTAGTGTAAACTATAGTCCATTCACCTCTCATGGCTCAATTTCCCCATCTATAAAATGAGGGCTATTTGCTTAATGTAATGATTTTTCAAGTCATTTTTTAATAGCAACAGGTTTTGTTTTGTTTTGTTTTTGGGTTGAAAGAGACAGTTAAGTTTAGCCTAATACATTCAATCCTTAGTCCCTCTGATGTCTGAGACTCCCCTCTTAAATGTTTTAAAATTTGATTTGAGGACTAAAATTTCTCCTAGCCCTAATATTGAAACTGATAAAGCAATTCAATAATTTTAGTGGGTTTTAAAGGTCAGTATATGGGGAAATAACAGTGTATGGTTAATAATTAAAGATTATTATTAATTTTGAACATAATTTGGAAGGAGCCCTATTTAGTACTATTATTTTAAATATTCTAAATCAAGAATTAGAAGGAAACCAATTTATAAATAAAAAGTTTATTGAATTTGATACCATATTTCATATACAAGGTGGTAAAGTTGTGTTAGGGATGAGTAAAAATAGGATGAACCTCCTCTAACACTACATAAAAGCCCACAAAGAATGCAGAGTTACCATGAACGAGTCTCTTCTAGAAACCTATTACTAAAAGTACACACATTGTTTTATAAAGCACTGGTCAAGAAACTATAATAAGGGATTGTCAGACCATGTTTTTTGTGCCTAGGTAATACCTGAAATTATTTAAAATCCTATATAGTAATATGCAAAGTGTCCAGTCATCCATTCAACCCATCAAAGCATAATATGATAATGATATGCTGCTTAACCACTCGCTATGTCATGCATTGACCACCAGGGGGCAGATAGTCGCCTGGTCAACCAGTCACGATGACATGCACTGACCAGCAGGGGGCAGATGTTCTGACTGGGTAGGTTAGCTTGCTGCTGGGACTGAGCAAGACGGGTTGGACACGTCCTGGAGCCCTCCCACAGTCCCTCCCCAGCCCGAATCATGCACTAGTGGGGTCCCTTGGCCTAGCCTGTGTCTGGGACCCCTCAGGGGATGTCAGAGAGCTGGTTTCAGTCCAATTCTGCAGGCCAGGCTGAGGGACCCCACTGGTGCACAAATTCGTGCAATGAACCTCTAGTAATATATATTAGGATAGAAGATAAACTTGATATTAGTAATTTCAGGTTCTAAGCAAATAAAACAAAATTATGTACTTTTTCTTTTCTTCAAAATCGAAGTCTCACATTGGATTTTACACTTAATAATTGTTAAATTTAAAATATTTATATATTTGCTAACAAACTAGTGCTCTAAGATGTCTCTATATAAAATTTTTTACTCTATGTTTCTTTGGTGAAATAAACCAAAATAATAATGATTATTAAAACAAGTTTATTTTTTAAGGCTATGTTTTTTACTTACTGAAGTAGGTAGACTCAGAGAACCAATATGGTAGGATAGGTAAACACCTATACTTGTGGCCTCTCACAACCACATCAAACATACAACTAAAAGGCAGAACAACTATCACCCAGAACTGCAGGAAAGCTGGCTGAGTGGAAGTTCCACAACTACAGAGGTGAAGAAAGCACACAGACGGTTAAGAGGTGCTGAGGTGCGGAAAGTGCTGGCACCTGGATGTGCTGCTTTTTAAACTGGGAGGGAGATACAAGCTCCCACTTGCTCTGAACTCTAGTTCCGGGCAAGATTCTGGGGGACTCAGACACATATGGGGAGAAACTGGACTGTCTGGCATCCGGATAGGAATGTGAGGGTGGCTTTCTCACAGAGGTGCCTGCAGTGATGATTGTTCTTGCACAAGGCTGCAGGACACAGACCTGGGGACCTCTCTGGTGCAGGGGTGACTGGCAGCCATTGTTCTTTGCTCCACCCTGGTGATTCTGAGACCCCACCCCACCCAATTTACAACCCTACCCAAGCTGTGTACATTGGTTCTGCATATGAATTGCCTATTCTTTCTCAGCCTAAAAACCTGTCAAACTGCAGCTGGGTCCGAGAGCTCCAGAGCTTCCAAAAGAAGACCCAAGACCAGGCAGCAGCCGCCAGCCTTGCTTCACAACTGGGCTTGTCTGGGCACTTCCAAACCCCACACAAAGGGGAGAATCTGCAGATGTTCTGTAGCTCCCACTGGGCAGCCCCAGACAGTGGTTGACCTTGCACATCTTTGGAGATCCAAGAGCCAGTGTACCTAGTAGTCAAGAGTGAAACCATACTAGATTACAATTCTTCACATGCATAAAAGACTCACTCAAGGGACAGACACTGTGAGCACCAAAGCCCCACTAAAGCAAGTCTTGCCTCATAAGGGTGTCTTCTGCACAAAAGATCTTCCAGTGTTGACACAGCTGGTCATCAAGCCAATTGGCCTGGAAGTCAATTCCTCCCAGTGATACCAACAGCAATCAAGGGTTAACTACAACAATACTGTGCAACAGCCCACAAAGGGATGCACCAAGAGCATCTACCTCAGATGACTAGGAAGGCTGAGCCACTGGGCCCTATAGAACACCGACCACACAAAGCCACCCTATCAACTCAAGGAGACTTAGCAGCTACCCAGTACATAGAAACAAACACAGGGAAGCAGCCAAAATGCGGAGACAAAGAAACAAGTTACAAATGAAAGAAATGCAGGAAAGCAAAATACTGGATATAGAGTTCAAAACCATGGTTATAAGGTTACTCAAGAATTTTCTAGAAACCTCTGAGAAATTTAGTGAGACCCTCAAGGATATGAAAAAGTACCAATCAGAAATTAAGCATACACTGACTGAAATAAAGAATATACAGAGATCCGACAGCAGACTAGAGGATCCCAAGAATCAAGTCCAAAATTTAAAATACGATGAAGCATAAAAACACCCAACTGGAAAAGCAAAAAGCAAAAAATCTAAAAAAATATGAAGATAGTGTAAGGAGCTTCTGGGACAACCTCAAGTGTACCAACATCCAAATTATGGGGAGGTGCCAGAAGAAGAGAGAGTGTCAGAAGAGAGAGAACCAGATATTGAAAACCTATTTGAAGAAATAATGACTGAAAACTTCCCCTACCTGGTGAAAGAAATAGACTTACAAGTCCAGAAAGTGCAGAGAACCCCAAAAAAGAGGAATCCAAAGAGGACCACACCAAGACACATCATGATTAAAATGCCAAGAGCAAAAGACAAAGAGAAATTCTTAAAAACAGCAAGAGAAAAATAGTCAGTTACCTACAAGGGAGTACCCATACGACTGTCAGCTGATTTCTCAACAGAAACTATGCAGGCCAGATGGGAGTGCAAGAAATATTCAAAGTGATGAATACCAAGAACCTATAACCAAGATTACCCAGCAAAGTTATCATTTAGAATTGAAGGTTAATAAAGAGCTTCACAGACAAGAAAAAGCTAAAGGAGTTCATCAACACCAAACCAGTATTATATGAAATGCTGAAGGATATTCTCTAAGAAGGGGAAGAAAAAGAAAAAGGTAAAGATAAACTCTGAACAACAAAGTGATAAAAAATACCTCTCTATCAACAAGTAAACCTAAAAATAAAATGAATAAAAAACCTGATGAACAGAACAGACTGGTGAATATAATAGAATGGCATGGAAAGGGAGCAGACTGATAATTCTCAAGGGAAGGAGTTGTGGGGGGGGGGGGGATGTGCGAAGAGATTGGACAAAGAACTTACACCTATGGACGAGGTAAATAGAGTGGGGAAGGCCTGGAATGGGGTGGGAACTGGTTGGAGGGGAGATATGGGGGGAAAAAAGGAGGAACATCTGTAATAATCTAAATAATAAAGATTTAAAAAAAAAAAAGGTAGACTGGGAGCTAGTTCTTTGTCCATAAATATCTGCTTTATGAAAGTTCAATTTAATGTAAGGGAATAGTACTTATTGACTAAATCCTCAATCAGGAAACCAGAATAAAAATTGAGAAAAAATTATCCACAGATGATGATTTTCACAATAAGATTTATCTATTTAGAATCTTTTGGCATCTTTGAAAGTAAAATGACTAGATTATGTGATTAAGAACCCCTCCACTGTTGTGTTTTCATAATACCATCCCCTTAAAATAAATATTTTTCAGTACAAATACTATAATAATTATACAAAACTTATAAGGAGATACATGTTCTTTTACTTTGAGTTCATTAATTCAAAGTTTTAAGACATAGCAGTGAACTATTTAAAATCTGCATTTTAGTTAATTGAACATTTTTGAGTCCATTAGTCTATTATTAGTTGATGGCTCATTAAGAGTCTGATATGAAAGTTTTAAATTTAGCAAAATTCATTTAGCAAAACATTAGCAAAAATGAATTTCAAACATATTCTTAGATGTGTTTTCTTCTTTAGTTTTTATAAATGAACCTCATATATATTTTACTATGCCACAATTAGTTTAACTAATAAACTAATAAGATAAAGAATCAGTTATAAGCACCAAGTAAACACCTCTCAAAAATAAATATGGTATTTCTATAGTTACCTTTCAGAATATTTCCTTGTATAGATAAAACTAGAGGCACAGCCTGCATAAAATCATGCTTAGGTAGTTTGCATAGCTCTTTGCTGCTAGTAGCTTGTACCACCCTCCCCACCTCCCCCCCCACACCCCCTCTGATGCTCATTTGGTTGTGATGGCCACAGGCCTTTTATTAATATAGATATAAATTAAGCTGGTATTGCTCCTTGGCTTTTTAGCTAAAATCAAGTGTAAATTAAGTTGTGAGGAGCTAAGTAGATTATTAATATCAAAACTATAAGCATGTGAAAAAATATGATTACTTAGGAATAGATGCAAGAAAAACAAACAAAAAACTTTGTAATATAAAATCAGAGCCTACAATGTAGCCTCCTTGGAGGCTCAGAAATCAAATAAAATAATCAGTGAATCAGTAGATAGAGCCTAGGCTCTTAAATTTGAACAAAAATGCCTTTAGTCTAATTGAAACCATTTCCAAAAAATGCCTTAGAACATTAAAAATATACCTGTGTTTTTCTAATTTTTCTTAGGACTGCAACAAATAAGATGGAAGCTAGCTGATCTTTGACAGAAATAATTAATAATTTGATTTAGATAAAATCTCAGATCATTAAATTTCACTGCAAGCAATGTTAAAGATTATTTAATCCAAATGTCATTTTATAGGTGAGGAAATTGAGAATTATAAAGGTTTATTAAATTGTAGGAGGTGAAATCACCTTATTAGTAGCATTTTTAAAATTAGAATCCCAATTGAGTGGTTTTTACATCTTCAATTAATGTAAATAAGAATTAAAAACAAAACAATTTACCTCAACCCAATTTGTAAGCCAATAACACTCTGGATCTGTGTTTTCCACTGTGAAGAGAACATTTCCTCTGGGAATGACAGAGCCTTCAGGAACAGCTTTTACTTCTATTGGAAGATGCCCATCGTATTTCTGGTAAGAGACAATAATGAATTCATTTCATTCAACTGATGATATGCAGTTACCTGTTTTATAATAAGGTTCTTTACATTTTACAGAAGCTACACTTATTATAATAGAAACTGCAATTGTAGATGTTATTATAATGTTAGTAAGATAGTCAGAATATCCATATTCTCCTGAAATGAAATTAGCTAACAGCTAAGGCACTGATACGAATTTTTAAATTTCATGTTGTCTAAGTGCTTCTGCTACAAACATTTATTAAAGGGTACACTAAATTCAAATTGATAAAAAGTATTGTTTCCCCTTCATTCTTTCAAAACAAAACAAAAATGAATTCCAACATATTCCAAAAGTATTCCCAAAACACTATTTTTCTTCTAAGTAGGTCATTTTCATAAAAGAAAGGCTAAAGACGAAAAGACGAAATAAGGGAACACTATTAAAGAGCAAAATAAAGAGGCAAAATAATACACACACACACACATACACACACACACACACATACACACACACACACACGAAGAAAACAGACAGAGATCCCTGCCAGTAGAAAAACTTTAAATAGGTTTTCTCTTTATTCTGGTGTAGACCTGAAACTGTTTTGGTAGTAGAGAGTACACTTTCTAGAGCTTTGGCTATCAATATTAAAAGTGCAATAATTCTCTCCAAAATTAAGCTGAGACTGTATTTGCTACATAAGATGTTACTAGATATTTAATTATGCTTCCCTACTTTCAAAGGTAAAAGTTGTGGCTAACTTTTGGTTAGGAAGGCAAGTTGTTTCAGATATCTACATTTATTTATGTGATTTGGGACAAGGTAACTGGAATTTTTTAAATCTGTTTAGCCCGGCCAATACAGCTTAGTGGTTGAGCACTGAGCCAGGAACCAAGTGGCCAATGGTTCAATTTCTGGTCAGGGCACATGCCCAGGTTGTAGGCTTAGTGCTCTGTCGGGGGCATGCAAGGAGGCAGCTGATCAATGATGTTTCTCTCTCATCTATGTTTCTATCTCTCTATCTCCGTTCCTTCCTCTCTCTCTAAAAAATTCAAAAGGTCAAGAAGCAATACCAGCTTAATTTATATTTTATCTAAAATATATTTTTAAAAAATTTGTTTAGCCGGCTGGTGTTACTCAGTGGTTGTGTGTCAATCTATAAACCAGGAGGTCACAGTTCAATTCCTGTTCAGGGCACATGCCCAGATTGTAGACTTGGTCTCTAGAAGGGGGTGTGCAGAGGCAGCTGATCAATGATGCTCTCTCATCATTGATGTTTCTCTCTCCCTTTCCTTTCCTCTCTGAAAATAAATAAAAATATATTTTTAAAAAATCTGTTTAATGAGAAGCACTGAGGGCCTCAAGATAGAGCAGAAAGAATACTGCCTTACAAGTCTTGGCTTGAATTCTAAAGCAGGTAGGAGAAACCTGGGCAAGTCTTTTAACATTTCTAGGTCTCAGACTTTCCTTATAAAGTAGGGTTAGACAAGATTATCTCTAGAGAATCTATGAATCCCTAAAATTCTCTGAACATATCATCCTGGCCACTGGAAGTTATATTAATAAGCATAGTACCTGACTTATCTATTAATATTATGCTCACAAAAAACCAAAAGGGATAAGTGTAGGAGTTACCCAATAGATTTTATTTAAATATAGAAAAACTACAGTACAGGGTGCTTAACTGACTTCTTCCAAGATTCATAAGTAACAAAAAGTAAAATATGATTATTACCAGATAGGCATGAAAGTTAAAATATTTCTTAATTATTTTGTGTTTAATTGTCTACAATTTAAAATATATACATTTTTAAGATGTAAATTAGTTAACTAATACTTAACATGACAAGATGCCAATAGATACCACTTCCAATCTATCTTTGTAATAAAAAAACAACACCGAAGGACATTAACTTAATTCCTATGTCTCTGGATGCCCAAAGTTTAAGCAATGGTTCCAAACATGCTAGATATATTACAGTACAAAAAAAGAATAAAATTCAACTTCCTGGATCTACACCAAACCATTCTAACTATTCAGTAAGGGAAATTTCCTAGAATTATTGTGTAGTGACAGATTCACAGCATCTATTTTCTTAGATAACCTATAATCAAGAAATAGACCTAAATTTTGAAATTGCCAACTAACCATGCCCTTTTTAAATTAGTGTATTTTCAAAGAAAGGGTTAAATTACTTTCCTAAAAAAAAAGTTATTTAAATTATAGTTCATCTATATTATAACAAATTAGACTTGCTGTAGATTCTAGACACTAATGATTGGCAACCAGAAAAAAAAGTTTAACTGTTACCGTTAACTTTTCACAAGAATGTCTAAAGTAGCCATAATACTTAGGTCATAGATAGAAAAGAGTTGTAATTATAGTCTAATCTTCTATTCAAACTCTTTTGCAGGAAATTTTGAAGCAAATGTAAAACCAAAATAATAGATCAAAACATGAAATCAGTTTTTACCTCAAGAATATAGTTCCATCCCTTTTCATTAAATACATCATCTTGGAAATGCTCTTTGTACACCTCTTTGGCTTCCTGGATCTTCTCTTTGGTCACTACTTTACCTAAAAATATAAACATTTCTTGTTTACATTTCAAAAGACATTCTGTGAACTGTTGAGTTGTCATAAGATTAATGTCTGTAGATTTTTCACACATTCTGTGGTTAAAAAAAAACAAGAACTGAGAGGTCAAATAACTCATCCAGAGTCAACAGCAAAGCCAGAAAATAAATTAGCATTTATTTATATATATATATTATTGATTTCAGAGAGGAAGAGAGAGAATAGAGAAAGATAGAAACATCAATGATAAGAATCATTAATTGGCTGCCTCCTGCACACCACATCCTGGGGATCAAACCCACACATCAGAAATGGAACTGTGACCTCCTGATTGATAGGTCTATGCTCAACCACTGAGCAAACTAGCCAGGCTAAATTTGCATTTTTAATCATTCAACGTGTATTGACTTCTTATTTGAAAAGTAAATGTGCAGAAGAAATTATAACATGTATAGTATTTTTTAAAATCACAATAAATTAACTTCTAAGAAGATGTCTTTTTTAGTTCTATTAATTTCTACACCTTTCAAATTTAAGAGTAAGCCTTTGATACAGATGATTTCTAGGTGAACCTTCTCACTTTATTCTTAAAAGACATCTTCAGGGCTGATAATCTAATATTTTCACAGTTACTACATTTTGCTCCCCAAATATACTTCAAATTTTCTGTAAAATGAGGATGAAAATAATAGAGTACCTACTTATAAATGGATGTGAGGACTAAGTTATAACATATGAAGCAGAATAATCCTGGCTTATAATAGGATATCAATATATCCTATATAATAAAGAGATAATATGCAAATTGACCATCACTCCAACACAAGATGGCCACCACAAGATGGCCAGCAGGAGAGGGGAGTTAGGGGTGACCAGGCTGGCAAGGGAGGGCAGTTAGGGGCAACCAGGCTGGCAAGCGAAGGTAGTTAGGGGTGACCAGGCCAGCAAGGGAGGGCTGTTAGGAATGACCAGGCCAGTAGGGGAGGGCAGTTGGGGGATTCCAAGCCTGCAGGGGAGGACAGTTGGGGGTGACCAGGTCTGCAGGGGAGGACAGTTAGGGATGACCAGGTCGGCAGGAGAGGGCAGTTAGGGGCAATTAGGCTGGTAGGGAAGGAGTTAGATGTTGATCAGGCTGGTAGGCAGAAGCAGTTAGGTGCAATCAGGCAGGCAGGCAGGCAGGCAAGCGGTTGAGCCAGCAGTTCTGGATTGTGAGAGGGATGTTCCAGATTGGAGAGTGCAGGCTGGGCTGAGGTACACCCCCCCTCCCTGTGCATAAATTTCGTGCAACGGACCTCTAGTCTATATATATATATAAAAGCCTAAATGACCACTGCAACCGAACGAATGACCAAACAGGCTGTGTGGGGCAACCAGGCAGGCAGGGAGGTTAGTGAGGGGCAACCAAATGACTGAGCAGCAGGCTGCGTGGGGCGACCAGGCTGGCAGGATGGGGTGGGGGGGTAGTTAGGGGTGACTAGGCTGGCAGGGGAGACATTTGGGGGTGACCAGGCCAGCAGTGGGGGCAGTTAGGGGCGATCGGGTAGACAAGTTAGAAGCCAGTAGTCCCAGACTAGAGAGGGTGCAGGCTAGGCTGAGAGGACCCCCTCCCCCGTGCATAGATTTTGTGCACCGGGCCTCTAGTTTTTGTTATAATTAATAACTAATATGAAGTTTTCAACCTGTAGAATTGAAGTGTGACATCAGTCTTTTGGTAACTTTCTCAATATAAGATCACTAGTAAACTCATTTAAAATATTTTGATAGGTCTTGCTGCAAAAGAAGTACTTTGGATACCAAGTAGGTTTTCATATAACCTACTTGTATAACATGTCTGAACAGTCTAATCTTAAAATTGCCAAGATTATGGGAAAAGGGTTATTAAATAAAAATTCAACTTAATCTGTGTTCATTTTAAAATTATTTTTTATTTGAAAATGCTAAAAATGAAATTTTCTAAAATAAATAAAACTCTGGGAAACTGTTTTGCATCCTAGAAATAATATTACAAAACAGACTAAAAATGGACTTTCAAGTAAAAAGGCAAAGAAATTATTTGGGGGGTTTTGCTGCTTTTATATGCATTTGGGACTAAGTTCATAGAGGTAGTTTGGAAAAATAAGATTTTATTGTAAAACCGACTGGCATAAAAATATTTTAATTATGGGAGGAATCCAAGATGGCGGCATAGGTAAACCTACACTGCACAGCAATTTCAAAACTACAACTAAAAGACAGAATGGATATAATCCAGAACCACAGGAAAGCTGGCTGAGTGGAAATTCTACAACTAGAGGGAAAGAGAGGGGCGCACGGAGACCCAGAAGAGCTGCAAAAAGCTGAGGTGTGGAGACGCATGCGTGGAGAGAGCGGGTGCTGGAGTGCCTGGCTGGCTTTCTCTGGTGGGAGGGGGATGGAGACTCCCAACGGCATTGAATCCCTTATCCTACAGCACTAAACCCCACGTCCGACCGGGACTCATTTGAGGGGGAGTTTGGACTATGAAGAGGGAGAGGTGCACGGAGATCTGGGGGAGACGCAAAAAGGGCAGAGGTCTGGTGGTGCGCACGGCACTGCGCGCAGAGGACCGATGCTGATTGTGCCGCTGGCTTTCGGGAGTGGGCGGGAGACAGAGCCTCCCAACTACGCCACTTCTAGCTCCACTGAACCCGTTTTGGGCAAAACTGTGGGGACCCAGACTCATATGGTCCCGGAGCACAGGGGACCCAGAAAGGCAGAGGTCTAGAGCCACTGTGCGAGTGCGCGTGCACAGGGACCGCTCTAGTGATTACCCAGTCATGTGAGACTCGGGCCGTGGTGGGCAGGGCTGACTGGAAGGCAAGGTGGTCCCTTAAGCCCTGAGACTCCACCCATCCCAAGCTCAACAGAGAGGCTTTTGCAGTTTTGAAGGTCTTGTATCATAAGGCTGAATCCAACACAGAAGTTCTCCTGGCATAGTGAAAATGCTGAGACAAAGGAAGAGATCACAAACAAAAGAAATGGAGGAAAACAAACGACTAAATATAGAATTCAAAACCACAGTTATAAGGCTTTTCAAAAATATTCTAGAAAAGATGGATTAGCGAGACCCAAGAGGAGATGAAAAAGACCCAACTAGAGATGGAAAAGGACCAACTAGAGATGGAAAAGGACCAACTAGAAATTAAACATACACTGACTGAAATAAAAAATATTATTCAGAGACCTAACAGCAGACTAGAGGAAGGCAAGAATCAAGTCAAAAAATTGAAATATAAAGAATCAGAAAACACTCAACTGGATAAGCAAGAAGAAAAAAGAATCCAAGAATGTGAAGATAATGTAAGGAGCCTCTGGGACAGCTTCAAGCGTACCAACCTCAGAATTGTGGGGGTGCCAGAAGAAGAGAGAGAGCAAGATACTGAAAACCTACTTGAAGAAATAATGACTGAAAACTTCCCCCACCTGGTGAAAGAAATAGACTTACAAGTCCAGGAAGCACACAGAACCCCATATAAAAGAAATCCAAAGAGGACCACACCAAGACACATCATAATTAAAATACCAAGAGCAAAAGACAAAGAGAGAATATTAAAAGCAGCAAGAGCAAAACAGTTAAATACCTACAAAGGAGCACCCATAAGATTGTCAGCTGATTTCTCAACAGAAACTATGCAGGCCAGAAGTGAGTGGCAAGAAATATTCAATGTGATGAATAGCAAGAACCTACAACCAAGAATACTCTATCCAACAAAGCTATAATTCAGAATTGAAGGGCAGATAAAGAGTTTCACAAACAAGAAAAAGCTAAAGGAGTTCATCAACTCCCAACCAGTATTATATGAAATGCTGAAAGGCACTCTTTAAGAAGAAAAAGGTAAAAGATAAAAAATTATGAACAACAAATACATATCTATCAACAAGTGAATCTAAAAATTAAGTGAATTAAAAATTTGATCAACAGAATAAACTGGTGAATATAATAGATTCAGGAGCACAGAAAGGGAGTGGACTGATAATTCTTGGGGGGAAAGTGGTGAGGGGAGTGCAGGGAGAGACTGGACAAAAATCATACACCTATGGATGAGGTCAATGGGGAGGGGGAGGTAAGGGTACAGGGAGGGGTGGGAGCTGGGTGGAGGGGAGCTATGGAGGGGAAAAAAGAGAAACAAATGTAATAACGTGAATAATAAAGATTTAATAAAAAATATTCTAATTATAATTGCTACTGCAATTCAAAAGGAGTTACCAGATCAATAATACTAAAAAAATCCTTCATTTTGAATTAATGACTAAAGTCCATTAAGAAAGCAGATTCGCCTCAGAAAATTAGTGACTTAAATTTTTTAAACTTTATTTTTATTGTTGACACTATTACAGATGTCCCCATACCACCCCTTTGCCTGCCCTCACTAGACCCCATTTAATGACTTTTCTTGACTTACTCCCAAACTTAATAATTTCAGAAAATCTTCCTCATATTGAGAACACCAACACACACAAAATTGTAATATTTATTGTATTACTAAAAATATTAGTAATTATTATTCTAAGATTTTTTTAAATTCCAAGACTCCTAACATAGATAAAGCAATTAAATAAATATCAAAATTAGACTATTCAAAATGCCACTTCAGATAATAGAATATAAAATAGGAGAAAAATTATGAAGTTTTATTTAAAACATTGTTTTAAATTTAGAGGACAAATAATACCTTTTAAGTACTTATTAAGAATGTACTGCAACCCATAAAATACTGTTTCCTCGTATTTCACCTTCCTTATTTTGGAGTTTTCTGTCTTCTTTTCACGGCATTCAAAGTAGGAATAAACTTTGCTTGTGTTGGGTGGGTATTGTTTATAGTGAGTAACCTATAAAAGAGAAATAATTGAGTCAGAAAACATGAGAAGAATGGACTATAAATCACAACAGAAAGAGCTTGAAATTATTTAAAACCAGAGAAACTATATTTATTTGCAATAGACTAGCTCCTTTTCCTGGCTATAAAAATAAAAAATAAGAAATACTTATTAAGATACTTTTAATAGGTTAGTATCTTAAATTCAAAACCACAAGAGAGTATGAAATTTTGTAAACCAGCAGATGAACTTAAAGAAGCAAAAGATCTCTAAGCTGCACACCTGGTACAGTACAAAGACAGGTATCTTATTTGATCTTGGGGAACAGTATTCATTCAAGGGAAGAGATGCAGCTGCCTGAGAGGGACAGGAGGAGCACACATACACGATATAAAAGAATGAGCTGAAAGCAAAATTTGGTCCTGTTCCTATCTAAATGCAGTGTGTTTGATAAGTCAACAGTCATGATTTCTAGGACTCTATTTCTTCATCTGTATAATGAGGTAATGAGAATGACCTCTTCTAGTCTTCACAGTGACACTGAAAATCTGAATGAAAGCAGCAGCAGCAGCAAAAAATAAAATTTCTTGTTTTGTAGTCTTTCCTTTTGCTCAAATTACTTCCAAGTTGTGAAAGAAATGCCTTTATAATACAATATTAAACCCTTATAAGCTTAAAAATTAAAGAGTTATTATCATAAATTTCCATCAAATTGAGTAAAAGTCACTGGTGAAAAATTACCTGTTTTTGTTTCAAGAAAAAATAAAGTGAGTGCTCATTATAATTTGAATTTTATTATATTTCAATGTGGTTAAAACATTTACCAATAAAAAATAACTGGAAGAATAATGTGTATTTATTTTCCTAGTTGAAAGAGTAGTTAACAATGCTTAATTGGGTGGTAATTCAGGTTAATGTTGGAATAAATCTTTGCAGACCAAAGTTCATAAATGACCTCTATAAACATTAACCATTCATCTAAAATGAATATACTCTTGTAGAGAGAGCAAAAAAACCCCCACAAATTTAAAAAATATTTTAGTTTCCTCTTCAATAGAAGTAACTTGCAACTCTATAAAAACAGCCCCCTCATGTTCCTTACAGGAAATCTTTATATTAATATGTGGCCTGATTGCCTAAGTCAGACAACAGAATTAGAACTATTTCAGTCAGGTATGATGGATTACCTATATACCACAAGGTATAGTGAGGCCTCATTAATATCTAGAAATATTTGCTAGTTTCTTTCAGGTTAGAACCCAGGGACTAATACCACTATTAAGTCTAGATCATTTAAATCTATTAGGCAATTCACTAAAATATAAAACAACATCTAGCCCAGCCAGTGTGGCTCCATGGTTGAGTATCGACCTATGAACTAAGAGGTCAGGATTTGATTCCCAGTCAGGGCACATGCCCAGGTTGCAGGCTCGATCCCTAGTAGGGGGTATGCAGGAGGCAGCAGATTGAAGTGTCTATCATTGATGTTTCTCTCTCTCTCCTTCTCTCTTTCTCTCTTTCTAAAAAATCATTAAAAACATTAAAAAACAACATTTATATCTATATCTATACATACATATATATGAATGATACCTTAGTAATAAATGATCACTATTTCAATTACTGATAAAACTGATTAAAAAGATACCACTAAAAACATACCTAAGGTGTATATAAAAATGAAAACATGCAGTTTACAATATAAATAACTCCAATTATTTTAATGGGAATAAGCAGTGGGATAGAAGAAAACTCAATTATGATGAAATAAAATATGAAGATCTAGATTGCATCAGGCAAGTTTATAAAAGTCAGATTCATAGTTGTAACTCTCAATAGTTCAGATACTTAACGGTGCATCTTTATAAATTTACTTTTTTTGTATCAAATTTAAAAGTATCAAAACACAAATGAATTATTTTCATATTCTGAGCAGACCAAGCAATCAAAAGTTAAATGGGAATGTCCCTAAGCTATGTAAATCCATCTTGGTTTAAAAGTATATTACAATTTTTTGATTTTACAGATACAGTTCAAGTTCTTTACTTTGGTTGTGTTCTTTAATTATGGTACTTCAAAACTGTGCATAAATATTCAGAATGTCTCTTCTGAAAACAAATGTCATTAAAAACATGAAATTATCTAGGCTGCCAAATTAGAAATGAAGTGATTTCTAAAATCTTCTTTGGAAAAACTTAAACAAGAATAGTTTTAGAATTTAGCTAAAGAATCTAAGTCCTCTAAGTAAACTGTCAGGCAATTAAATATGAAACATATTTTATTATTAACCACCTATTATCACCCAATGCTTTTATAGAAGAATAAAAGAGTATGTTCAGATCTATTTATATTGGAATTCTTTTAAGGGAAAACATTTTATACAGAGCTTCTTAGTAAATATTATTCTAAAAGTACAGCCAAAGGATGATTTATAATAATTCTAGTTTTGCTAGGTTTTCTGCCCTCTTCATTTTACTTTCTGCTAACCTGGTCACTTTGAACCTCTTGAAACCTTCACCAGAAATTGAGATGATATAGCAGAAACTGAAATCAACAGATTATTTTATAGATATAATCTTTATATCTATTTATATATATAAATTTCATTCATCCACAAATATACAGGGTGGGTTAAAGTAGGTTTACAGTGTTCATATGGGAAATAATTCAATAATGAATACGTAATACAAGAATAAATTGTCTCCTGGACTCATCCTGTATGTATATGGTGTATCTACTATATACCAGGCACTGTTTCAGATGTTGAGGACAGAGAAATAAAAAGACTAAAGTAGTTTCTCATAAGGCTAAAGACAGAGAAATAAAAAGACTAAAGTAGTTTCTCATAAGGCTAAAGACAGCTGAAAAGTCAGAAAATAATAAACAAGCAAAATAATGTCAGGTTTAGGTGGATGCTATAAAAATGAAAATAAAATGGTGGGCTAGAGGGAGCCTGGGAGAGTAGTACTTTAAATGGGAGGCCAGAAGGCTTCTCTGAGATGGTAACATGTGAGCAAGACCTAAATGACAAGGAGGTATGAAATAACTTGACTCAGAGGACAGAAAAGAATGAAGGTTAGAGTGGCTGGTGCTTAGAAAATGGGGAGGAGGAAGAAAGAGGTACATGGTCTTGAAGTCAGAGAGAGATACAGAGACAAGAACAGGTAAGGCTTACAGGCTACAAGGAGTTTAAATTTATATCAAGTGCAAAGGGAAGCCATTAGTATGTTTTAAGCTGGGTGATTTACATTTTACAAGGATCACTTGGCAGTGAGGTGAAGAACTGGATTACAGGGTGACCAGAGTGGAAGAGGGGCATCAGGTGAGAGGCTACTGCTAAAGACTAGGCTAGGTGAGAGAAACTTTTGGAGGTAAAGGGAAATTAGGCTGATAGATTAGATCTGGAGGATAAGGAGGGGGAGGAATTAAGGATGTCTCCTAAATGTTTGGCTTGAGCACCTGGGTAAATGCTGCATTTACTGAGGTGGGGAAGGCCTTGGAATAAGTAGAGAAATTGAGAGCTCAGTTTAAAAAATGTTAAGCAATACTAACAAAAAGTTTCATAGCACTGTATTCAAAATTAAAGTGAACTACAAAAAGGGAGCTCAAATTCCTCTCTAAAATCAATTATATATAATTGCTTTTAGAGAGGAAGGGAGAAGGAGGGAGATATAGAAACATCAATGATTAGAGGAAATCATTGATTGGCTACATCCTGCACGCCCCCTACTGGGGATGAGCCCACAACCCAGTCATGTGCCCTTGACCAGAATTGAACCTGGGACCCTTCAGCCTGCAGGCCCATGAGCCAAACCGGCTAAGGCCAAATCACATTTTTTAAAGCACTGTTTTGACTGAGATTATTAGAGAAAACTGCTCCACAATAATTTTAAAATTACTTACAAATGAAAATAAATCTTTCATATCTTCAGCAAACCGTTTCCCTAAAAAATGTTTCTTAAAATGATACGGCCTTTCTGTAGCTAACAGAGCACTGCCAGGACATAAATATACGTGTCATAAAAAAACAGGCACACGGAAAATGTAGTTCTTTTAATAAACTTAATTTCAGTTATGTAACGGTGCACTTCATGAAAAGATAAGCTTCTAAAATTTGTAACCCCAAGCATGACATTTAAAGAGAAGTATGAGAAATACTTAAGCTGCATAAAATAATCCTGTGAGAGCAAAGTCTCACTTGCTCCTGAGTTCTAGATTTCCCACAAGGTTGATTTATCTTTCCAAGAGCTTCCCTGCCACAATGGATCACATGACCACAGACAACTACTACTACTAACTTCTAACAAATAATCACAAGCCAACGCTCTAACAATGCCATGTACAGCAGAGGGCACATGGGGTGACATGCCCAAGGTCACAGAGTTAAGTTGTTACCTTCAGACTGTATCTAGCGGCATTCAGAAAGTAGGGGAGTAAACATCTGGCAGATTCCCCCCCCCGGCCCCCATCATTCTTTCCTTTACTAATGTGTGTGTTTTCCAAATAAAATTAACGGGGGCTGCTATGCATGCAACAGTCCAACACGCATAGATAATGCTCCAGGGTTAAAACTGTAGTTCATTGAACTTCTCGTGTTTCGCTTTCCATTTCACAGAAGTCCTGTGGTCGGTCGGCCTTTAGCTGGGAGCCAGGGGTGAAAGATCAGCAGGAGCAGGAGCGTCTGAAACGGAGCCCACGGAGGGCGACGGCGAGGTCCGGCCCGGCCACAGGCAGCGGGACCCCCCTCACAGGACCTCGCCCAGCCCTTCTCCGAGGAGGGAGCGCATCTGCCCAGCAGCAGCAGCGGAGCGGGGAACCCCCTCCTCCATCCCTCCCCGCTCCCGTTCTCCCCCGCCGAGTCCCAGGGGCTGTTCCCTCCCTGACCCGCGCCCAGGGCGAGCCCTCGCCCAGGCCAGCCCGGCCCGGCCCGGCGCCAAAAGGCCGAGGTCCTGGGTCAGGCGTCCGCTCGGCCGGGGACGCCCGGCCCGCGCCCGGCCCGCGCCCGGAGCCCCGAACCCCGGGCGGCGGAGGGAGAAGCCGCGAGCGTGCGGCGCGGGCCGGGCCCGCCTCAGCCCCTCGCCGCGCCCCCCCACCACGCACCGCCAGGCCCCGCCTCCTGCCGTCCATCCTCCCATCCCTCCTTCATCCACCTCCCTGCCCAGGCGGCGCCGGCTTCACCTGCCCCGCGCCGCTGCCCGCACCTTCCCTCGCGGCTGCCCGGCGCACGACCCGCTACCAGCCGCCCCCGGCCCCCCAGCCCTGCGCTCGCGCCCCCCGGGCGCCCCCTCTCCCCTCTCCTTCACCTGCCCCCGCCCCAGCCTCGCTACCTTGTAGGAGTCGGTGGCCAGGAGGATGTTGAACTCGGCTTCTGCCGCAGCATTCATCTCGGGCCGGAGTGGGGACCGCGTACCGGAGGGGGCGCGGGGGGGGGGTCTGCGTGCACCGCAGCGAGGAGGGAGAAGATACAGGCTTCGCCGCGCTCTGTTGCTTAAGTCACCGCTCCGGCGGAGGGGGAGGCGAGGGGGAAACGGAGCGCGGAGGCGGGGCCTAAGGCGGGCGGGCCGGCGGCCCTGACGCGGCGGGGGTGGCGGCGGCGGCGGCGGCGGCTCGCGCGCACCCAGCCGGGAGTCAGACGGCCTCACCTCGGCCCCTCGCCCCGCCCCCTGCCGGGGGGGGAGGGGGGGCGGGACGCGCGGGGGCGGGGCGGGGCGCGCGTGCGCAGTGCGCGGGGGCGAGGCCGGCGGGGAGGACGTGAGGCACGCGCTCCGTCTTGGGAACGCCCACCCCGGGAAGCCGGAGGCGGTGGGGCCGCCGCGGGGCCCGTGACCCCGGGTCTCGTTTCCCGGCCCGCGCGGCGGGACCGGGCGGGGGGCCGTCCGTAGCCTCGCCGCTCCTGCAGGCGCGGGTGCGCCAGCTTCGCGGACACCTTCCCGCCTGGCCCAGTCCTGGCCGGTTTTCTGAGACCCTGAAGCCACGCCACACTGCCTGTCTCTCGGTCCCACTGTCCACTCCCCGTTGTCTCCTGCCTGATTTATGGATCGAGCCTTTGGCCTCCATCCCTCCGGTCTCCCCGGACCCTCCTAACCCCCGCTGTAGCCTCTGGAGACCGGCGAGCAACAGGGTCGAGGGGCCCTCTGATCTGATGCATGGACCCTGCCTTCCTCGGGCTCTATGGTTGTTGAGCTCTTTGGTCCTCTGAGCGATGTTTTCATTTTCCCGGAAAAAAAGAAAAAAAAAGCCTGCACCGCAAGACGGGATGAATTCAGTCCTCCCAGAGAAGGAGAAGACAAGACGCGATTGAATCAGATGTTGCCTAGAAGTAAAGGGCACCGGGCCAAGTCTTCGATGGGGCGAAACTGACTTACAATCGTTAACTCTTGGGAAACCTCCAATGAAGTGACGCGAGTGACCCCGTCGGAGGGCTTCAGACGCGGACCGTCCATTTGCTCAGTGCTCCTGTGTGGTTGCATTTTTTGCATAAAACGAAGATCCCCTTTGCCCACGTAGTCAATGCCTGCTTTTTTTTATGTTAAGATTTAGGTTTTAGATGTAGCTGGGGGGAAAAGTGGTTTCATGGAAGCGGATATAAAGACCTTACAGACTGTCCAAGTTAGTGGAAGTCTTTATTTTATGGGTGAAGATTCATCACAAGAAAACTGAGACCTCTGCAATCAAAAGTAACTTTGGTCCAGCTATGTTCTGGAGTCCCTTCAGATTCTTGACAATTGCCTCCATCTATAGATAGATAGAGTCCTAGAGTCAAAATTCACAGAAGGGGTGAGAGATGGCTAGACACTCACTAAACTAGTAAATAATACTAATACACTTAGAATTGTTTTCAGCAACAAGGTTTAAAATGAAACAAAGATGCAGGCTTTTTTGTTGTTGTTGACCCGGTATTTACTGGAGAAAAGTACTTGTAAAAATATTCAAATAATTAAATTATTTGAATATTTTTATTTTGGGAGATTTTGTTAACTTAGTTCAAGCAGTGCAGTTTCGAGAAGGAAAATGATCCTTTTTGTCCCCCTTTCAGTTTTTTCTTTATTCATTTAGAATTTTCATAACCCACTTTACTTAAATGGCAAATTATTGTTGCTTAGCTTCCTGGAATCCATGTTTGTGTAACTCACCATTTTTCTATGCTGCCTTATACAGGGGGGGAAAGGATTCTGGTTACAAAGTTGGCTTTGTTTATGGTACTATTTTTGTTTTAAAAAAGCAAACTTTGATCTTGCAATATTTGAATTGAATTTGAAGTTTTAAGGTGAGAAAGTTTAGTATCAGTGGAGGTAAAAATGTTCTTACATTGACATGTTATATGTAGGGATAGTCATAAGACCTGTATACATATTAGTGACTTAAACCCTCACGGCAGTCTCCAGAGGAAAATGTAGTCATGTGACCAATAGAAAATCACCATTTGTCTATGATAGAATTAGACACTATAATGAAACTACACATGCTTAAGCAAGACCAATTTTGAATTAATTGGGGTTTAGAACTAGAACTATGAAATTATTACCATATACGAAGTCATGATTTCATTTTGAAATGGCCTTCCTTGAAAGACAGTTTAACCTGGCCAGTGTTGCTCACTGGTTAAGCATTGATCTATGAACTAGGAGGTCACAGTTTGATTCCTGGTTGGGGGCTCAATCCTGGAGGCAGGCAAGGTGCAGGAGGCAGCTGATTAATGTTTTCTCTCATCAATGTTTCTCTCTCTCTCCCCCTCTTCCTCTCTGAAATCAATTAAAACATATTTTGAAAAGAAAGTTTAACAGCTAGCATACCTAGTAGCTTGTAAAAAAAGTCTGAGAAACTTTCTCATAGTTCCTAACAACATGACAAAACCTAACAAGTACAAAGACTCAAAGGGACCCGTCCCTTTATTCAAAGCCCAGGATTAATCTAAGCAGGGTGAATGGGACATCCAGCTCCATGGTTATATCCCTCAGAGTGCCTGGACATGTTCATTTGATAAAGCCAAGTGGGTGTTACTACACCATCCCTGTTTCCACACACCCTTCCAGACAGCCTTTGGTACACTTTGTGTTTCTAAGTTGCCTCAGCATTCCACCTGACCTGATTTCATCTCAGTAAAAAAACACTGGAGAAATAGATGTGGGGCTCACCCACCTGCAAGTCATGATGCTGTTCCTATCCATCACCCTTCCAAACTTCCTCTAGGCTTACCAAGCAGCAGCAATTATCACAAAGACAAATAAGAACAAAGGAAATGTTTAATTGCTTAGACCTTTTTCTTATTCAAACCTCCATTAGAGTTCTAATTTCCTAAACAAAAGGCCTCATCTACAGAAAGGGTTTTCTTGGATTCCTCTGATTATCAGTGCTAACCATCCCTGAAGCACTCTTTAATAACCCAGGCTGCTGTGTCCTCTACAATCACACAGAGTAGAGACACACAGAAAACTGATGACTCTTGCTCTAAAAGTATAGAAGTGTCAGAGTAACTGGGAAAAAAAAAGTGGTTTAATGGAAACGGATACAGTAACCCACATACAGGAATAATTACTGGGCGTAGTTGGGGCATCTACAAGGCATTATGTTGCAAAATGTTCCTGTTTTCAACTGAATGTTAATATCAACCAGGTGTTTCATCACCAAAAAGGATTTATTTGGGAAAAAGAAAGGCGTTGCCACCCAGTAGAAGCAGACATAGCAAGCCACATGCACATTCTGGCCTAGGTGCCAAGATAGAGGAGTATGTATATAAAGGGGAAAAGGAAGGTAAGGAAAGGGGGAGTTACAGTCATAGAACTCTTCCTGTAGAGTTCTCCCAATTGCATAGAGTACATAAGCCCTGGCTAGCAAAGTTCCAGTTAGTCTTTACCACTGTACACTTCCTACAGTATCCTGGTGGTCTGACTATGCTATGCTTCTAACCAACTATTTTTGCCTAGGCAATAGTGATCTGATCATCTATCTGAAAAACTCTTCAAATCTCATATATTCTGCAGGAAGTCTTCCCAATCTATGTATGCTGCATGGCAGGTCTCACTCTTCCCACGTTTATTAGTTGTGTTTTTGGTTTCCATTATACCCAAAGAAATTTTTCTTTTCCCAACCAAATAAAATGGGAAATAAAGGTAGAAAGCAAAAACAAAAAGGTTTGAATTTATTTTTAAAAGTAAGGTAAATGCGGACTTGCATGTTATGATGCTATATGTGGAGACTGGTGAATTATAATTACTTAAAAATTTTGCTAATGGCCACTTTAAGATTCAATGGCTAAAATTAACAATTGAGAGTGTTAGAAGTATAAAAGGTTGCAAGATCTTTTAATGAAGTGTTTTCCTAAGTGAGGCTTGCTTATCTATGATGTGTTCAAATTAACATTTTTTTATAATAATAATTATTTTAATGAGTTCTGGAAAAATATACCTAGCACATAAGACTCAATTTTTCCTGGGAATTAGTATTCAGGATGAAGCCAAAGTAGGTGGGCACTCAGACTGGTGAGCCTTATTTCTTTCCTTGCCTTTTTTAACTTATATGTTGTTTTTCAGAGCCTCAACATTAAACTAGTCTCCTTGAAGTTAAACATGAAAAGGCTACATATTATATGATTTCATTTTTAAAATTCTAGAAGTTCTACAATGAAAGCAGATTAATGATTGTTAGAGGCTGGGATTAAGGCAAGCAGGAGTGCTTAAGAAATATTTATTGAATGAATGAAGGAGCAACTTCTATCACCAACAAAAGCAGGATGGGCCTTGTGATAGATTGCATTGCTTTCCCATATTCAAACCCCCTCTCTATTATATTACTCACCCATATTCATTATCCCTCTCCTATGTGCCTGTTCTGTTGAACTCAGGCATGATCACGGGAGTTGCTTTAGCCATGAAATGTGAACTGATGTGATGTGTTGTGCATCACTTCCCAGCAGAAGTTTTAAGCACTCATGCATGATTTGCCATCTCTCTTTTCTTTCTGCCACAAAGATGGCAGTATTCCAGTTAGGGCCTGATCCCATGCCTAAATCCTGATGTGGAATGAATCAGAGCCAACTTGCCCTGGCCATGTAGCATACGAAATAAACCTTTCTTGTAAGCCATGAAGATTTTGGAGGTTGTTAAGTTTATCCTGACATATGTAGACACCCACACGTTTTCTTTTTTACTTCAGGCTCAAGGAAAGATACCCTCCTTCTGCCCCTTGTTAAACTCTCTCACCTGTGCTCTGGATCCATCCCACATCCTCCCCTCCACATCCCCACCTTTTTCTTCTTCCTCCTTTTTTTTAAAGAATACCCTTCAGCATTTCATATAATACTGGTTTGGTGGTGATGAACTCCTTTAGCTTTTTCTTGTTTGTGAAGCTGTTTATCTACCCTTCAATCTTGAATGATAGCTTTGCTGGATAGAGTTATGTTGGTTGTAGGTTCTTGCTATTCATCACATTGAATATTTCTTGTCACTCCCATCTGGCCTGCATAGTTGCTATTGAGAAATCAGCTGACAATCATATGGGTGCTCCCTTGTAGGTAATTAACGGTGTTTTTCTCTTGCTGCTTTTAATATTCTCTCGTTGTCTTTTGCTCTTGGCATTTTAATTATGATGTGTCTTGGTGTGGTCCTCTTTGGATTCCTTTTGTTTGGGGTTCTGTGCACTTCCTGGACTTGTAAATCTATTTCTTTCACCAGGTGGAGGAAGTTTTCAATCATTATTTCCTCAAATAGGTTTTCAGTATCTTGCTCTCTCTCTTCTGGCAACCCCATAAGTCTGATGTTGATATGCTTGCGGTTGTCCCAGAGGCTCCTTACACTATCTTTAAATTTTTGAATTCTTTTTTCTTTTTGCTTTTCTGGTTGAGTGTTTTTTGCTTCTTTGTATTTCAAATCTTTTATTTGATTCTTGCGGTTCTCTAGTCTGCTTTTAGGTCTCTGTATAAAACTTTTTTATTTCAGTCAGTGTATGTTTAATTTCTAGTTGGTCTTTTTTTCATATCCTCAAGAGTCTTGCTAAATTTATCAGCCTTTTCTAGGAAATTCTTGAAAAACATTATAATGGTTTTGAACTCTATATCCAGTCATTTACTTTCCTCCATTTCTTTCATTTGTGATCTGTTTCTTTGTCTCCACATTTTCGCTGTTTCCCTGAGTTGGTAGAGTAGCTTTGTGTGGTTGGTGTCCTATAGGGCCCAGTGGCTCAGCCTCTTCAGTTACCTGAGGTGGACACTCTTGGTAAACCCCTTTATGGACTGTGTGTATGGCCTTGTTGTAGTTAAGTCTTGATTGTTGTTGATATCACTGGGAGGAATTGACCTCTAAGCCAATTGGCTGTGAAGATCAGCTGTGTATATGCTGGGAGAACTTCTGTGCTGGCGACATCCCTTATGATGCAAGACTTGCAAAATTGCAAAAGCATCTGTGCTCATCTTAGAAGGGGCAGAGTCTCAAGATGGAGCAGACAGCCTTGGCTTCCTGTCAGGCCTGCCCTAAGAGACTCCTGTCTCAGTGTCCCTCAGTAATTGCTGCAAGCACCTCCGAGAGAAAGCAGCCCTAGAGTTTTGCCTGCTGCCAGACTGTCCACTTTCTCCCCAAACGAGTCTGAGTTCCCAGAGACTCGCCCAGAACTGGAGTTCAGTGCAGTCGGGAGGTTCCATCTCCCTCCTGCCTTAGAAAGCCAGCTGTGCACTCAGCTGCCTGTTCATTCAGCAGTCAGTCCTCGCTGCACATGCACGTCTCCGTGCTTCTGCCTTCCTCAACTCCCCTGAGTCTCAGTGTGCTTTCTCTTTTCCTGACAGTCCAGATTCCCCCAAAATGGGTCTGGGTTCCCAGAGTCTCAACCGGGACTAGAGTTCAGTGCAGTTGGGAGCTTCTATCTCCCTCCCGCTTGAGGAAGCCAGCCAGGTACTCAGCTGCCCATGCACTCAGCCGCCCGTCCTCTCTGCAGCATGTCTCTGTACCTTAGCCTTTTGCAGCTCCTCTGAGGCTTAATGTGCTTTCTTCTTTCCTTCTAGTTGTAGAATTTCCACTCAGCCAGCTTTCCTTTGGTTCTGGATGGTGTTCGTTTTGTCTTTTAGTAGTAGTTTTGATATTGTTGTGCAAGGCAGCAGTTTAGGTGTTTACCAATGCTGCCATCTTGGTTTCGCCCATGGTATGTGTTTTTCTGTTTTTCCCTCTGAGTGTGATATTTCCTGTTTCTGCTGAAGGCTTCCTTCCCTTGTAAGCTTTTCTTCCTCATCTTACCAGCTTCCGTCTGTGGCCATACAAGTTGGCAGACCCAATGGGTGCAGTTCTCAGATATTGGCTAATAACATCAATAGAATAAAAAAAAGTTTTTTTCTTTTCGTTATTTAACCATTATTCCTCTTGTTTTTCCCTCTGACAACAGGGTGAGAGAACATTTTCCTCCAAAAGAAATCTAACCGCAGTCCATCTGCCATGGAACTTGGCTGTAGGTCCCAGAGGAAACCACCTGTTTATCTTGGCCTGGGCTACATATCTTTTTCTTTCCAAGTGGTGAATTTTTGTTCTCCTCAAATACCTGGTAATGAGAGGCAAGGGAACATTTTGGATCCCATCTTTGTCCAGAGTGTTGGTCATACTATCAATCCCAAAAAGCTTTCCCCCATTTTTTATATGAGGCTGAGGGGCTCTTCATGCAGAGGACTCCTTTTGGTCTGTTCTGAAATTGCAGTTCTTGTGTTGTGCATGTGCACTGCATGGCCCATAGATACTGGTTCAGAAAGAATTTCATCAAGTGGTTCAAAGGTAATCAAATATAGAGGACTGAGAAACACTAACTAATCTGACAATCAATACATTGGTCTCATCAATGGAAAATTCAAGTAATTACAATGTGAAATAAACCTTACTTGACAAGGGGATCCTGTTACCTTACAGCAGGTTCTCTCTGAAAACCAGTTTGCATGTCAATAATTTGTTTGCCAGATACAGAATAAGACAGTGAGTGTTACATTCTCTTAAAAAATACTTCCATTAAGTCATCTAAGTCTTAAAAATGTGCTTTTTCAAAATTCTGGGGGTATTTCTGTCAAGGTTAGGATTGTTGGTCTTCTAGAATCAATGCACCTTCTTCTTGGATAGGATTAGAAAATAGTGACGAATTCCATAAGCACCATTTCAATGTGCCAGGCAAGTTACAGTGCCATTTCATTTTACATTAGTGACATTTGAACCATGTTCTTGACATGGGGATTGATTATCTTCCAAGTTTTCCAACAGTACATTTGTCAGCTATTTCTTCAGATCTTGGTGTTATACTTTCATTGCTTTCTGCTTTCACTTTCAGAAGATGATCTTTTCCTTATTTTAGCCCTATGTTCTGAATATTCTAGTGTAGTTCTTCATGTGCCAAGAATATTCAGGTTTTAAGAATGTCAGGTTTAAAGCTGTGTGTCAGAACCATAATATTTACTAAGAATTCACAAGTTTCTTTACAATGAAATTATTCAAACTAATTATTTATGTGTGAGAGTATACTGAAATGTGATGAGTTTTACAATTTGAGCTATATGGACCCTGAATTCTAATTAGTATATGGATATGTTTTAAAAATCAAAGAAGAAATAAATTTATACAGATCATACTTATTCATTCCAATTATTTGTACACATTTGGAAATGTGTATTATTTTTGATCTTGTAACAAAGTCTGTGAAAAAGTCATGTAAAAGTAAAGAGCTGGAGAATTATGCAATACATTTGATCATATAACTTGATCATTTGTACATGATTTATTTTTTAAATTAAACAAGCATGAATACATAAGTTTATCTTAAATACTTATAGAATTTAGAAGTATAAAGAGGATTAAAAGTAAAAGTTCATTTGTATGTTCTAGTTTGCTATGAATTTAAGTGTTGGGGAGCACAAGAGTCTTGGTTGGAAAGTTGTAAGGAGGACATTCTGATAAAAGGGAAATATGTTTATTGGAATTCTGACCCTCCTATCAGTCTCCATGTGGCTTATTCTTTACTTCCTTAGTTATAAGAGTTCTTGTTTAGCTAGTCTTCAGGTGGTTCTCTGAGATTGTTCTATAATTAGTTGTAAGTTTGGTGTATTTGTTGAAGGAGGCAAGCAGGGCATTTATGTAATCTGCTATGTCGACTTTAAGACACCCTGAACTTAAAAAACCCCACTATTTCTCTCAGTTTCTATGGGTCAGGAACTCAGGACAGACTTAGCTGTGTACACTTTGGCTCAGTGTTTGTGTTGTTGTCAGATAGATGTTGGAGCTGAACCAGGAGGGTCCCGGTACAACTGAGGACCAAATGAGCATTTCTCTTTTTTCTTGTAGTCCTAGGGCCTTTTCACCCAACATGAACTAGTTTGGACTACTCACAACATGTCAAGCTTAAGGTAGCCAGATACCTACATCGTGGCTGAAGGTTTCTAGAACAAATATTTTCATGAGCAAGGTGGAAAGCTACATTGTCTTTTATAACCTAGCCTTAGAAGTCACACACCATCACTTCCATCATCCTCTCCCTCAAGGGAGTGATTATTAGCCTTCTGGCATATATTATTTATTTAATAACATTATTGCTGAACTTTTTACTTTGCTTTCTTCTTTGGGACACTTCTTGGTTTCTGCCTAGCAATGTTCCTAGTCTGTAAACTCTAAGACCCTTGAGTAAATATTTATTGATAATATTTAGCATAGCCTCCAGACATTTTTTAGTTCATTTGATATATATGATTGGATTTTTTAAAAATATTTTTTTCTGTAAATTGATAGAGAAATTTAATCCATTCATACAATCAGGTCAGATCATATCTGACATTTGCCTTTATGTTTCCTATCCACTATACTGTCTTGCGGATTTTTTCTCTTCTCTCTAAGATAAAAAAAAAACAAAACTAAAAGTTCCCAGAGTAAAAAGAAAGGTTATTTACAAAAGAATAAAAAACAGAATGTCAATGAATTTTTGCATCATCAATACAAAGTACTGGAAGACAACAGAACAATCTCTGATTCTGAGAGGAAATTATTTTGCACTAGAGGTCCAGTGCACAAATTTGTGCTTGGGGGTGGGGGAGGAAGGGATGGTGGGATGTTGGCTGGCTTGGGAGAGAGACCAGGGAGGTTGGCTGGCTGTGGGAAGTTGGTTGTGGGGATGCACTGACCACCAGGGGGAAGCTCTTGCTTTGAGCGTCTGCTCCCAGGTAGTCAATGCATGTCATAGCGACTGGTTGACTGGTCATCTGGTCGTTCTGGTTATCCCAGTTGTTTGGTTGTAATGGTCGCTTAGGCTTTTCTATTTATAGATTAGAATTCTATAGTCAGTCAAATGTGACTGCATTAAAACATGAGAGTATTTTAAAAGACAGTTTTGAGCATGTCATGATTCTATAGGACTTGGGAAATTCTACTGCTGCCCACTGCTCAGTATGGAGTAGGGAAAACCTATTGGAAAGGGGAGGATCTTCTCTGGTGTAACTCTTTTTACTGTTGTTTTTTGTATTCCTGTCCAATTGTGCTTCGTTGTATTTGTGGATCCTGAACTTGGGGCAGTTGTCAGCAAAACTATTGCTCTCCGGCCAAACCCACCCTGCCACCTGCTTTTGTAAATAAAGATTTATTGGAGCATGGCCCTGTTATTTACATATCTATGATTGTTTTTAGTATAGAATGATAGAGTTGATTAATTGCTACAGAATGCATAACTCACAAAATCTAAAATCAGGATTAGGACTAAGATGAAGAAAGAGAGGCACCTATGATGCAATATCAAGGATGTGCTCCTTTTTAAAGCCCACTAGCCTCACTTATTTTATACTCTGCCTGAAACATTTACTATGTGGCTCACAACAGAAATTGATTTCCTGGCTTAGAGTTTCTTTGAAATTGTTTGTGTTTCTGGAATAATGTTCTCCTGCACATAATATGGATGATGGTTTTCTACTTTGGGCTCTCCCTGTCAATATGATCATACCTTTCTATTTTGTGATTCATTATTTTTTAAACTATTTTTTTCTAGGTATTTTGGATAGGAGGAGAGGTAGATCTATTTTATAGAGAAATCTAATGAAAATCCAGTCTGAAACATAGCATTTTAATATAAACTGTTATTCTTTTCTTGGTCCTTTTTAAAAGTTTTCTTATAGAATTGATTATTAGGAGGTGTTTTTCTTGTCAGATTAAATCTGACAGCACTGCAAAGGACATAGTGTAGAGTTATATATCCTCTCTCAACCACTTTTTGGTTCAGTTCCTAAAAGGTTCATAAATATATCAGTGGAAATTTTATTCATATTATGTTTTCCTTTTCTGAGTCTTTTTATGTTTATTACCTAAGGCATAGAATTAATACCTTCCTTTATATCTTACTGCCTACCTTGCACAGTAAAGCACTATTACTGACATATTTATTTATTCAGCATCTACTTTGTGGCAATTGCTATTCTAGATTCTGGGGCTACAATGGTGATGGTAAAACTCATGCTCTTTCTGTTCTCATGGAGTATATAGTCTAGCTAGGAGACAGAAATTGATCAAATATTGGATTATGAACCATGGAAAGTGATGTGAAAGAAAGATATGAAGCTTCAATAATATTTAAAAGGTAAGCTTGACCTGGAATGTTTGTTCTAAGAATGCTTCCCTGAGAAAGTAATGTTTGAATTAAAAGTTGCAGTAGGAGTAGGAATTAACTAAGTACACTTGGGGAGAAGAAAAGATTGTTTGGAGGAGAAAGAAGACTTAATGCAAATGCTTGAGGCAGTATTGAACATGGCACATTCCCCTATGAGGAAGAGTATTGAGAAATGAGGTGGAAAAGGGGGTCAGGGTTTACACTGTATACAGGATGTGTATTTTGACCTTAATCTTTAACACAATTGGAATCTATTGACGGGCTTTTAAGCTAGGAAATTACATGATCATATTTAGTTTAAATTAAACAAAAATCAATTTGCCAACAGAGTAGAAAATTGAATTGAAGATATGAAGTGTCCTGTTTAAAGGTTATTATAGTGATTAAGGTGAAAGTTGGTGATAGATTGGACTATGGTAATAAGAGAGGGGATAAAAGAAATTGATTCAAGGGATATTCAGAAGGTAACATCAACAAGTCTTTGTAATGATTTATAGGTGGATGATAAGCAAGTGATGGGTGGCAAGTTCAACTCCCAAGCTTTGGGCTTGCTCAGTTGAGTAGATTTTGATGCTGATATATTTACTGAAATAAGAAATACCACACATGAGTTAAGTTGGGGGTATAGATCATTTTTCATCTTATGATGTTTGAGAGGGAAGTGCCTCTGATACACGCAAACAAAGATTTCACATAGCTCTCCTTGTCCAGAGCTCAAAAGAGAGGTTCAGAATAGATGCACACTTAAGATATATGGGGTTTAAGCTCTGTATGTGTTCAAGATTGTCTAAGGAGGTAGTCTAGACTCTAGAGAGCCTATAACTGAGCCTTGATGAAATTAAAGGCAGCAGAGAAGAGGATGAGCTAACAAACAAGACAATGAAGTAGCAGCCACAAACAAAAGAGGAATGTCAGGAGTGCACAGAATCATGGAAGCCAAATCATGTTTAAGGAAGAGATCAGTCATCATTTTGGCTACTGATTCAAGAAGAGGATCAAAATATTTATTGAACCTTTGGCAAATAATTAGTAGTAATCTTTAGGAAAATAGTTTCATAGTTTGGTAAGAGGAAAAGTTAGATAAGAATATGTTGAAAAAATGGGTGGCCGGTGAGGAAACTGTTGGAAATGCAACTAATTTCTTTGTGGTAAAGTGGAGTCTCCAGAAAAGGAAGTGGATTTAAAATGTTTTTCTTGCCCAGCCAGTGTGGCTCAGAGGCTGAGCATCAACCTATGAATCAAGATATTATTCATGGTTCAATTCCCAGTCAGGGCACATGCCTGGGTTGTGGGCTCAATCCCCAATAGGGGGCATGCAGGAGGCACCGATCAATCATTGATTCTTTCTTATCACTGATATTTCTGTTTCTCTTTCCTTTCCCTTTCTCTCTGAAATCAATTTTTAAAAATTAAATTTTCTTTTAATTTTTTCTCCATTTTTTCTTTCATTTCTTATTTTTTTAAAAAGAAAAGCAGGTATGGTTATATGAAATAGAAGGTTTCAGAAGAGACCAGTAAGTTAAAGATCCTGAAGAGACAAGAAATAATAAAAAACTTAAGGCTTCTAAAATAGGAGAGTGTGGAATTCAGAACCTTGGAAGACTTGTAGAGTCATTACTCTCACAGTCTCATGTCCTCTCAGGTATGTCTTAGGACAGTTATGTCTTTGAAGTACCATTCAGGTGAATATATGTCAACAGCTGTTCTTTGTCTATTGTTTTTGGCTCAGTGAATGATAATAAAATGGAGCAGAGTCATTTAGGTCCTTTGCTCTTGACATCATTATTGTAACATTACACACACAATCTTTTTTTTTTTTTTAATACATTTGTGGCATGTGCTTTGTAGGGCCTGAGGTCCTTCCTATCAAGGACTCTTTGCCAATGCTGTTTTATATCTCCCATAACTCTCTATGTGGGATTAAATGTTTTGCCTCAAGTCTTCAGATAAATGGGGAAGATAAGGTACAGGCAGTTCTTACTTCTCTTCATTGCTGATGACTCATTTGTACCATCAGTACTTCATATCTTTCTGTTATCCTGCATGAAGTGTTTTCTGCATAGGTCCAAATGGTAAAAACCAACAGCATATGAGCAGTAATACATATGACAGTCCAGAGTTTATCCTACCTCAAGGTGATTAAATACATGATTTTCAGAACACGTTACATCTAAAGATGAGCTAATCTGTAGCTGAAGGTTGGTATCCCATTTTTCCTCAGCAGCAGGAAATATAAAGGTCAAGTCCACATTAATCAGATAAGCCATTCTAAAATTAAGCAGAAAAAAAAGAGATGCTTTCTTGTATCCTTTTTTCCCCATATTACTTAATTATATTATTTAGCTAAACAAAGGTGAAAGGCTAAGAGAAAGACAGTGTGAGATAAAACCAACCTAGTAATACAATTATGTACACTTCTTAATAAATATTTATTGTTCAGTTTGTTCCAGATGTTCCTCTTCCTCCCCCACCCAGCTCCTCTCCACCTGATTCCCTATCCCCACCCCATTCCTTTACCCCCTGCCACTGTCCTCATCCATAGGTGTAAGATTTTTGTCCAATCTCTCACACCCTCTTCACCTTGAGAATTGTCAGTCCACTCCCTTTCTATGCCCCTAATTTTATTATATTCATCATTTTATTCTGTTCATCAGATTTTTAATTCACTTGATTTTTAGATTCACTTGTTGATAGGTATGTATTTGTTATCACTTTGTTGTTCATAATTCTTATCTTTACCTTTTTCTTCTTCTAACTCTTCTTAAAGAATACCCTTCAGCATTTATATAATCCTGGTTTGGTGGTGATGAATTCCTTTAGCTTTTTCTTGTCTGTGAAGCTCTTTATCTGACCTTCAATTCTGAATGATAGCTTTGCTGGGTAGAGAACTCTTGGTTGTAGGTTCTTGCTATTCATCACTCTGAATATTTTCTGCCACACCCTTCTGGCCTGCATAGTTTCTGTTGAAAAATCAGCTGACAGTTGTATGGGTACTCCCTTGTAGGTAACTAACTGTTTTTCTCTTGCTGCTTTCAAGATTCTCTCTTTATTTTTTGCCTTTGGCATTTTAATTATGATGTGTCTTGGTGTGGTCCTCTTTGGATTCCTTTTGTTTGGGGTTCTGTGTGCTTCCTGGACTTGTAAGTCTATTTCTTTCACCAAGTGGGGAAAGTTTTCAGTCATTATTTCTTCAAATAGGTTTTCCATATCTTGCTTTCTCTCTTCTTCTGGCATCCCACTTGGAAGTTGTTCCAGAGGCTCCTTACACTATCTTCACATTTTTGGATTCTTTTTTTCTTTTTGTTTTTCTGGTTGGGTGTTTTTTGCTTCCTCATTTTTCAGATCTTTGGTTTAATTCTTGGGATCCTCTATCTGCTGTTGGATTTCTGTATATTATTATTTATTTCATACAGTGCATGCTTAATTTCTGACTGGTCCTTTTCCGTTTTTTTTTTTTTGGCATTCTCATTAAGATCTTTGAAGTTCTCACTAAGTTTCTCAGAGGTCTCACTAAGTTTCTTGGCGGTTTGTAGAAGATCCTTGAGTAACCTTATAAATGTGGTTTTGAACTCAATGTCCAGTAGTTTGCTTTCCTCCAATTCGTTCATTCATGACATGTTTCTTTGTCTCCACAGTTTGGCTGCTTTCCTGTGTTGATGGAGTGGTTTTGTGTGCTAGTTGTCCTTTATGGCCCAGTAGCTCTGCCTCCCCAATCATCTGAGGTGGACACTCTTGGTGCACCCCTTTGTGGGCTGGGTACACAGTCTTGTTGTAGTCAAACCTTGATTGCTATTGGTACACTGGGAGGAATTGACCTCCGGGCCAATTGCCTGTGTGGATTAGCTGTGTCTATCAATGGAAGAACTGCTGTGCTGGAGACACCTCTATGGGACAGGACTTGCTTCAGTTGGGCTTTGGTGCTCACCGAGTCTGCCTCTTGAGTGTGACTCTTATGTATGTGTGGAGTGGAAATCTGGTGTTGTCTCACACTGACCTATAGGTACACTGGTTCCTGGATGTCCAAGGAGGTGCAGGTCAGCTAGTGTCTGAGGCCACCCAATAGGAGCTACAGGGAGCTCTGCAGATTTCTTCTCTTTGCTTGGAGTTGGAAGTTTGACCTAGTTGTAATTTGTTAGGTTAAGCTGCTAGAGGGTAGGCCATTCATATGCAAAAGTCACCGCTCACAGCTCAGTGGGTTTGTAAATTGGGTGGGGTGGGGTCTCAGGGAATGGCTAGGCTAGGGTGTGGCAAATAATGCTGGCTGCCAGTCAGCCTACTCTTAAATCTTCATGTTTCTGCATCCTGTGTCCTGTGTCCCTTGTCCCAGTGCAATAAACAATGATTCCTCTGTGCACTTCTGTGAGAGAGCCACCTTCCCTTTCTGACCCGATGGCCAACAGTCCAGTTTCTCACTGTATGAGCTGGATCCCCAGAATCTCACCAGAAACTGGAGTTCAGAGAGTTGGGAACTTGTAACTCCCTCCCAATTGAAAAAAACAGCTCATGCCAGCCCGATTCACACGACTCTGTACCTCTGTTTTTCCGAGCCTCTGCATGTCCTACCAGGTCTCAATGCACTTTTTTTCTTTCCTTCTAGTTGTAGAACTTCCACTCTGCCTGCTTTCCCATGGTTCTAGAGGATAGTCGCTTTGTCTTTTGCAGAGGATAGTTGCAGTTTTGGTGTGGTTGTGAGAGGCAGCGTGTATAGGTGTATACCTTATGTCGCGATCTTGGTTCCTTACTTACACTTCTTAAAATCATTTTTTATAAAGGAAATCTCAGAATTTCAGCAGGCCTAAAAAGCAATAATCCAAATTAAGAGAAAAAGTCAATGTTTCTCAAGCAGAAGAAAAATGGAATAACTTGTTTGTAATTTCTAACATAAATAAGGAGCTGGAATTAATTTATAATATGTATAAAAAAGAGCTATTTATTCTCTATAAGAAAAATTCAAAGCAATCCAAAATGCTAGAAAAACAAAAAGCTATACAAGGAAGCCAGAATTTAAATATTCAATCTAAAATGTATAAGACTTTTCAATAATTTTTAGAAAGGAAGAAAGGAGAATTCTTAAAACCTGACTCCAGATCATACTTTTTTGCATGGTACAGGGTTATGATGTTGGTACTCTATAGAAAAAAGGCACACGTGGTGACACTGCTTCTTTTCTATAAAAGAAGGGCAGTTCTTCCCTTCAGCCACCGCTTTCCCTGGAAAGTCTCCTTCCCTGAGATTGACAACCAAGGGGAATCATTATCCCTTGCTGGTTCCTTTAATACTGTCCAAATATTTGTAAAAATTCTTTCATTAAACTTTCTTCAACTCCTTTTAAGTATCTACTAGTACCCTGCCATCAAGAGAAAGAGAGTAGGACAATATTTATTTATTTTTAAATTCTTTTTGAAAGTATTACATATGTCCCCTTTTTTCCCCATTGTCTTCTCCCAGCCTGCCTCTGGCCCCCAGCCCAGGTCTTCATCACCCCTCCCCAACCCCTCGCGCTGTCTCTGTCCATTAGTTATGCTTACATGCATCCAAGTTCTTTGGGTGGTCTCTTACCCCTATTTCCCCATGCCCATCCTCTTCAGCCTTCCCTCTGAGGTTTGACGGTCTGTTTGATACTTCTATGTCTCGAGATCAATTTCTGTTCATCAGTTTATGTTGTTCATTATAGTCCACAAATGCGTGAGATCATGTGATACTTATATTTTCTCTGATTGGCTTATTTCGCTTAGCATAATGCTCTCCAGGTCCACCCATGCTGTTGCAAATGGTAAGAGTTCTTTATTTTATTTTATTTTTTTTATTGATTTCAGAGAGGAAAAGAAAGGGCGAGAGATATAGAAATATCAAAGATGAGAGAGAATCATTGATTGGCTGCCTCCTGTACACCCCCTACTGGGGATTGAGCCCACAACTCAAGCATAAGCTCTTGACCAGAATCGAACCTGGGACCCTTCAATCCGTAGACTGACACTCTATACACTGAGCCAAACCAGTTAGGGCAGTTCTTTATTTTTATAGCAGCATAGTATTTCATTGTGCAGATGTACCAATGTTTTTTAATCCACTCATCTGCTGATGGGCACTTAAACTGTTTCCAAATCTTAGCTATTATAAATTGTGTGCTATAAACATAGGGTTGTATATATCCTTTCTGATTGGTGTTTCTGGTTTCTTGGGATATAATCCTAGAAGTGGGATTGGTGGCTCTGTGGAAGAGCTGAGAGGGCAGCACCAAGGTCAAATTTAAGTTCTATTTTTAATTTTTTGAGGAAACTCCATACTGTTTTTCACAGTGGCTGCACCAGTCTGTATTCCCACCAGCAGTGTATGAGGGCTCCCATTTCCCCACATCCTTGCCAGCACTTGTTTATTGATTTGTTGATGATACCATTCTGACAGATGTGAAGTGTTATCTCATTGTCATTTTGATTTGAGGCTCTTGGTTGATCAGTGACTTTGAGCATTTTTTCCATGTGCCACTTGGTCTTCTGTATGTCTGCTTTTGAGAAGTGTCTATTAAGGTCCTTTGCTCAATTTTTGATTGGATTGTTTATCCTCAAGACAATATTTTAAATTCTATTTAAGAAGAGGATTTTAGTAAGAGACCCAATGAGCCTGAAGTAAGTTCTAGTGGAGCAAAAAGACACAAAAAAGTGAAAGAACTCCAGAAGAATAGCTCCCTGACGTTTTTATGGAAGGAGACTCTCCTTTTATTTCTCCATCCCTCCTCCCCATATCCAGCCAAAGAATGAGTTGAGAAGTTAGAACTTAAAGCCTTGTAGGATTCCAAAATAGTGGTGAATTAGATGGAAGTCACACTGACCTTCTCTGAGGACCAAACTGGAATTACAACTATATATGGAAAAAGCATTCTGAATACCCAATTGAAGACTGGAATGAACCCTTATAACCAAGAATGTAAAGAGGAGGCTGAATCAAGACTGGTAGGAAGTGTGGAGGTATAAGAGGGCTGGCTGGGCTTCCACAGGCAGCAGCTGAAGTTCTGGAGGAATATCCCAGGTGCAGGGGGTTCCCTGGAGAATTCCAGGGTCTAAACCCCAAGCTGGGCTCCCAAGCCCAGAAGACCAGGACTGGGAAAGATGCTCACATAACATCTGACTATGAAAAGCAATGGGGTTTCTGTTTACCAGGGACAGATGGCTAGAAATGCAGGCATCTGCTTAAAGGACCAACACACAAAATTTCATTTGCAGCCACTCTCCTTGGCCTCAAGCACAATGGACTAGAGCTGTGTGAGGAGAGTCTGGGGTTGGTGGCTCTGAGGGAAGAGCTGAGAGGGCAGCACCAGAATCCCATAATGCAGAAGCCATCTTTCTTATCTATACAGCATTAGCATAGGGGGAAGCAATAGCGCCACCTATTAGAATCCCTCTCATCCCACCCTATAAAGTTTACACCCTGTTGAGGAAGAACTATAGCTGGAGACTCATTAAATGACTGAGCTTAACAGATAGCCTATGGACAGAGGTGAATCTCTGGGTGCTTTGAATCTTTGCCTGACCTGCTTCTAGACCTGGGACTAGCAAAAGCAGAACTGGCTGCACAGCTAGGTCCTTTCCACATGCACCAAGGCGTACCAAAGGGAGCCACTGATAGTTACAAACAGGTTACTCAGGGCCAGTCACAGACAGTGTCTGACATTGACCTGTACCAGAATCCCTCTAAAGAGGCCTAGAACCAATAAACTCAGTAGCCAACAAAGCAACAGAGCAGACAGAGCCGGATCCAATAAACTTCACAAGCAGCATATTCACAGGGGATTGTGGTGGGCACCAAACACTGCTGAGGCAAATTCTACTTTGTATAATGACACCTGCTCAGCTGCCTGCATGCTGTTTTGGGGGTTGAGCTTCATTGGCAGCCAGACTGAGGTTAGGCCCTTGAATGAATGGGCCAATAGCAATCAGGAGTCAATTACAACAGGGGGCCCACACAATACACATGAGGGACATTCTTAGAGCACCCAGCTCATGTGATTAGGGAGACAGCACCGCTGGATCCCACAGGTCATATACTACACAGGCCACCATACCAAGATGGGGAGTCATAGCAGATCTATCTAACGCATAGAAACAAGCACAAAAAGCCCTAGCTGGTGTGGCTCAGTGGGTAGAGCATTGGCCTGTGGCCTGAAGGGTCCTAGGTTCAATTTCAGCCAGGGGCACATGCCTGGGTTGCGGGCTCGATCCCCAATGGGGGACGTGCTGGAAGCGGCTGGTCAGTGATTCTCATCATTGATGTTTCTCTCTCTCTTCCTCTCCCTTCCTCTCTGAAATAAATAAAGATATATATATATATATATATAGACAGCCAAAATGAGGAGACAAAGAAACAAGCTTCAAATAAAGCAACAGGAGACTTATCCAGAAGAAGGGCTAAATGAAATGAAGGAAAGCAATTTATAAGATATAGAGTTCACAGTAATGATTATAAGGATGCACAACAGAATGAAAAAGGATATAGAAACCATAACAAAGTCAGAAATGAAAAATACCATATCTGAAATAAATACTACACTGGAAGAAAAGAAACAACAACAACAGCAGCAGCAGGCTCAATGAAGCAGAGTAAGTGACTTGGAAGACAAGGCAGAAAAAACACCCAATCAGAATAGCAAAAATAAAAAGACTTAAAATAAATGAGTATAGTTTAAGAGACTGCTGGGAGAGCATAACATCAGCCTCATAGGGGTAAGATGATAAGGAGAAGAGAAAGACAAGGGATTGAGAACTTATTAGAAGAAGAAATGTTTGAAAGCTTCCCTAAAGTAGTAAAGGAAAAAGACATAAAGCTTCCCTATGGTAGAGTATAGAGAATCCCAAAGAGGGATCCAAAGGGCCCATCATAATTAAAATGCCAAAAGTTAAAGACAAAGAATGAATCTTGAAAGCCACAAATGCAAGTCAGTTTACACACAGGAGCTCCCATAAGACTATCAGCTGATTTTTCAACAGAAACATTGCTGGCCAGAAGGAATTGGTATGAAATATTCAAATTGATGAAAAACAAGGACCTAAAACCAAAGCTACTTTACCCAGCAAAGCTATCATTTAAAATTGAAGGAGAAATAAAGGGCCGCCAGGCAAGAAAAAGCTGAAGGAGTTTGTTACCACCAAACCAACATTACAAGAAATGTTAAAGGTCTTGCTTTAAGAAGCAAAAGAAGAAAAAGAGAATAAAAACAAAGGAACATTGTAAAAAATAAAATGGCAATAAATATGAACCTATTGATAATCATTTTAAATGTAAATGGCTTGAATACTCCAATCAGAATTCATAATGTAGCAGAATGGTTTAGAAAACAAGATCTATGTATAGACTGTCTTCAAGATATCCACCTAAGAATGAAAGATACACACAAACTAAAAGTAAAAGGATGGAAAAAGATATTTGATGCAAATGGAACAGGAAAAAAAAGCTGGGGTATCAATAGTTATATCTGACAAAATAGACTTAAAAAAAAGGTTACAGTAAGACAAAAAAGGACACTATATAATGATAAAGGGATCAGTCCAAGAAGGAGATATGCACTCAACATAGGAGCAGCAAAATATGTAAAGAAAATCTGAATGGGATGAAAGGGAAAGATTGGCAGTAATACAGTTAGGTAGGGAAATTTAACACCCCATTGAGATCAATGGATAGATCTTCCAGACCGAAATCAATGAGACATCAGTCTTAAATGAAACAGTACATGAAATGGATTTAATTGATAGCTTTAGAGCATTCCACCTCAAAGCAGCAGAATATACATTCTTTTCAAGTGCACATGTAACATTTTCTAGAACAGACCATATGTTAGGACATATCAAGTCTCAATAAATTTTAGAATACTGAAACCATCTTCTCTGCACATAATGCTATGAAACTTGAAATCTATTGAAGAAGAAAGCTGAAAAACACACAAAAAAACGTGGAGGCTAAATAACATTTTACTGAACAATTAATGGGTTAACAATGAGATCAAGGAAGAAATCAAAAGATATCTTGAAACAAATGAAAATGAGGCTACAGCAACTCACATTCTGTGAGACACAGAGAAAGCAGTCCTTAAAAGGGAAATTTATAGCATTATAAGCCTATCTCAAGAAACAAGAAAAAGCTCAAATAAACAACCTAACTTTACATTTAATGGAACTTGGAAAAGAACAACAAACAAAACCCAGAGTGAGGAAAAGGAATGAAAAAATAAAGATCAGGGCAGAAGTAAACAAAAGAGAGTCTAAAAAAATACAAAAGATCAATGAAACTGATGGACAAACCTTTTACCGGACCTATGAAGAAAAAAAGAGACAGGACCCAAATAAATAAAATCAGAAATGAAACAGGAGAAGTAATAACCAACACCAAAGAAATACAAAAGGATTGTAAGAAAATATTATGAACAACTATGTGCCAACAAATTAGGAAATCTAAAAGAAATGGTTAAATTCCTAGAAATATACAATTTTCCAAAAGTGAATCAGACAATTTTAATAGGCAGATTACAACTAGTGAAACTGAAGCAGCAATACTACTACTACTACTACTACTACTACTACTACTACTAGTAAACTTCCAACAAACAAAAACCCTGGACCATATAGCTTTACAGGTGAATTTTACCAAACATTAAAGAAGAACTAGCACCGATCCTTCTCAAACTACTCAAAAAAATTCAAGACAGACGGAAAACTCCCAAGTTCATTTTACAAAGCCAGCATTATACTAATCCCAAAACCAAATAAAGATATGACAAAGAAAAAAAGAAAATTACAGGTCAATATTCCTGATGAACATAGATGCTAAAATCCTCAACAAAATATTAGCAAGCCAAATCCAGCAATATGTTAAAAAGATAATACACCATGATGAAGAGGTATTTATTCTGGGGATGCAAAGTTGGTACAATATCCACAACACAATAAATGTGATATGCCACATAAACAAATTGAAAGATAAAAACCACATGATCATTTCAATAGATGCAGAAAAAGCATTTGAGAAAATCCATCATCCATTTATGGTGAAAACTCTTGGCAGAGTGGGAATAGATGGAATATATCTCAATGTAATAAAAACTATATAAAGCAAACCCACAGCCAACATCATACTCAATGGGCAAAAACTGCCAGTATTCACATCAAGATCAGGAACAAGACAAGGATATCTGCTTTCAGTACTCTTATTCAACATAGTATTGGAAGTTCTAGCCACAGTAATCAGACAAGAAGGAATAAATGACATACAAATTGGAAAGGAAGAAGTAATACTGTTATTGTTTGCAGATGACATGATATTTTATATTAAAAAAATCCTAAAGATTCCACCAAAATGAAAAAAAAACTTATTACAACTCATACATGATACATGAATTCAGTAAAGTAGCAGGATGCAAAATAAATATTCAGAAATCAGTGTCATTTTATATACCAATTATGAATCATCAAAAGGGAAACTAAAAAAAAAACACAATCCCAATCCCAATGGCTTAAAAAAAGCAATAAAATACCTAGGAATAAATTTGCATTATACTTTAAAATATATATATTTTTTCATTGATTTCAGAGAGGAAGAGTGAGGGAGAGAGAGATAGAATGATGAGAGAGAATCAGTGATTGTCTGTCTCCCGCACTCCCCCCACTGGGGATCGAGCCCGCAACCTGGTAATGTGCCCTTGACTGGAATAGAACCTGGGACCCCTTGGTCCATAGGTGACAGTCTATTCACTGAGCCAATCTTCTAAGCTAGGGCCTTAGAAATAAATTTTACAAGGATGTAAATACTTGTACTCAGAAAATATGACATGGAAAAAAGAAATCAAAGAAGATGCAAATAAGTGGGAGCACATGTAGCATATATCATATTCATGGATAGGAAGAATTAACATAATTAAAATGTCCATACTACCCAAAGCAATCTGCAGATTCAACAGAATTTCTATCAAAATACCAAGAAAGTATTTCACAGAACTAGAACAAATGTTTCAAAAATTTATATGGAACCACAAAAGACCATGAATAGCAATAGCAATCTTGAAAAAGAAGAACAAAGTTGGAGAAATCATGCTACTTGATATCTAAGTATACCAACAACATGGTACTGGAATAAAAACTACATATAGATAAATGAAACAGAATAGACACCCCAGAAAACTTCCCACACCTTTGTAGTCAGTTAATATTTGACCAAGGAAACAAACACAAACAATGGACTAAAGAGAGCCTATTCAATAAATTTTGTTGGGAATATTGAACAGTTACATACAAAAAATGAAACTAGACCAAGTTCTTACACTGCACACAAGACTAAATTCAAGGTGGATTAAAGACTTAAAATGTTAGAATTGAAACCATAAAAATTCTAGAAGAAAACACAGGCAATGAAATCTTGCACATTTCTTGTAGCAATATTTTTTCTGAATTATATTTGCCACAAGATGAGCACATTATGGCAAGGGCAACAAAAGAAAAAATAAACAAATGGGACTACATCAAACTAAAGAACTTTTTGCACAGCAAAATAAATAATCAATAAAATGAAAAGACAACCTACTGAATGGAGACCATATTTGCTGATGACACATCTGATAAGGGGCTAATATCCAAAATTATGAACTTATACACCTCAAAACAAACAAGCAAACCAATTAAAAAATAGGCAAAAGACCCAAATAGATACTTCTCCAAAGAGGAAACACAAATGGCTAACAGACATTTGAAAAGATGCTAAACATCACTAGTCACCAGATAAATGCAATTCATAAATACTATTCATAGTCATGCCTGTCAGAATGACTATGAATAGTAAATCAATAAACAAGTGCTGGCAAGGATGTGGGGGGAAAGGAACCCTTATGCACTGGTGGTGGGGATGCAGATTGTGTAGCCACTGTGGAAAGCATTATGGAGTTACTTTAAAAAATTAAAAATGGAACTGCCTTATGACCTAGCAATTTCACTTCTGAGAATTTATCCAAAGAAACTTGAAACATTAATTCAAAAAAATATATGTGCCCCTATATATGTTCATTGCAGCATTCTTTACAACAGTCAAAATTTGGAAGCAACTCAAGTTTCCAGTAATATATGAGTGGGTAAAGAAGCTGTGGAACACTTATACAATTAAATACTACTCTGCTGTAAAAGGAAGAAAATTTTACCCTTTGTGACAGCATGGATGAACCTGGAGAATATTATGCTAAGTGAGATACGCCAATCAAGAAAGACGAGAGCTGAAGCCTGTTTGACTCAGTGGATAGAGCATTGGCCTGAGGACTGAAGGATCCTAGGTTTGATTCTGGTCAAGGGCATGTACCTTGGTTGCGGGCACATCCCCAATAGGGGGCGTGCAGGAGGCAGCTGATCAATGTCTCTCTCATCAATGTCTCTAACTCTCTATCCTTCTCCCTTCCTCTCTGTAAAAAAAAAAAA
>JAAGEH010000307.1:34024445-34058788 GCA_011751065.1 Lasiurus cinereus
AGAGACATAAAACTCTTCTTTCCTTTGTCAGTCTCAGTCCATGTCCACATGCCTCTCATAGTGTGCTCATCTTGAGGCAAGTATGATTCTACTGTTTGTTAGATGCAAACATACTACCTTAGGCTTCAGTGGATAAACAGAAATCTATTTCCATAGCTACTATTATGTCATTAGAACTGTTGTGCAAGTTACTAAAACAGCTCCTCTCCTGCATCTGGACAAACAGACCAGACTCAATCTGTCCCTACTCACTCTTCTGGAGGCCTTGTGTGACCAACACATAGCTTCCATCACCACATGCAGTGGCCTTGCCTGCCTGTGGAAAAACTGGTTATGTTGGACTTACTGAGAAAGCAGCCTTGACTTTTATAGTCTGATGCAATAAAATGCTGATAAGGAAAAAACAGTCCCCCAAATCACAGCAGGAACTTCAAAATCAATCTAGTCTTCTCATGTTGGCTTATGAAAAGGGGCTTGCCAGGTGTTTTGATCTTATACCAACACATCTCAACAGAAGCACAAATCCAGATATAAGGCACATTGATGATAAAATTTTCGATTTTTCATGAAAGCATCTCTCTTGGTATTTAGGTCAGCTCAAATAGTAAAAAACACTGCCTCTCCTTTTTCCCTGCTTCAGATCCACTTACATTTTGGCATCCTTTTTCTCACTTCCCAGACCCCTTCTCTGTCTGCTTCATTCAGTTGCCCATGGGCAACCACACTGCATGCATTAAAGTTTCTCCCCACCCTGCTTCCAAATGCCTCTGTGAAAAATAGGCAACATGAACTTAGAATTACCCCATTCTGAGTCCTTTTCTCTTCCCTTAGTGCTCCATTCCCCTATTTTAAAGTGCCAAGATCTTTTTGCTTGGAAGCAAACCTGCTCTCCCAGAAGAATTTTTTTAATTACTTATATTTGATCTGAATCTCTATCTAATAACAATAAATATTTGCATTGAGAGAAACCAAGATGGTAGCATAGGTAAACACCTAAACTGCTGCCTCGCACAACAATTTCAAAACTACAACTAAAAGACAAAGTGGACATCATCTAGAACCACAGGAAGGCTGGCTGAGTGGAAATTCTACAACTAGAAGGAAGGAGAAAGGCACACTGAGACTCAGGAGCTGCAGGAGAAAGAGGTACTGAGACACGATTACAGAGAGGACTGGCAACTGAGTGTGCAGCTGGCTTTCTCAAGTGGTAGGGATATAGAGTTCAAAACCATGGTTATAAGGTTTTTCAAGAATTTTCTAGAAAAGGCAGATAAACTTAACACGACCCTTAAGGATATGAAAAAGGACCAAGTAGAAATTAAGCATACACTGACTGAAATAAACCATAATATACAGAGATCCAACAGCAGACTAGAGGATTGGAAGAATCAAGTCAAAGATTTGAAATACAAAGAAGCAAAAAACACTCCACTGAAAAAGCAAAATGAATAAAGAATCCAAAAATATGAAGATAGTGTAAGGAGCCTCTGGGACAATTTAAAGCGTACCAACATCAGAATTATGGGGGTTCCAGAAGAAGAGAGAGAGCAAGATACTGAAAACCTATTATTTGAAGAAATAATGATAGAAAACTCGCCCCATCTGGTGAAAGACATTAACTTAGAAGTCCAGGAAGTGCAGCAAATCCAAACAAAAGGAATCCAAAGAGGACCACACCAAGACACATCATAATTAAAATGCCAAGAGCAAAAGACAAAGAGAGAATATTAAAAACAGCAAGAGAAAAATAGTTAGTTACCTACAAGGGAGCACCCATATGATTGTCAGCTGGTTTCTCAACAGAAACTATGCAGGCCAGATGGGAGTGACAAGAAATATTTAAAGTGATGAATACCAAGAACCTATAACCAAGATTACTCTACCCAGCAAAGCTATCATTCAGAATTGAAGGTCAGATAAAGAGTTTCACAGACAAGAAAAAGCTAAAGGAATTCATCACCACCAAACCAGTATTATATGAAATGCTGAAAGGTATTATTTAAGAAGAAGAAGAAGAAAAAGGTAAAGTTAAAAATTATGAACAAATACATATCTATCAACAAGTGAATCTGAAAATCAAGCGAATAAAAAATCTGATGAATAGAATAAACTGGTAAATATAATAGAATCAGGGGCATAGAAAGGAGTGGACTGACAATTCTCGGTGGGAAAGCGATGTGGGGGCTGCAGGAAGAGACTGGACAAAAATCGTACATCTATGGATGAATGTAAGGGCATAGGGTGGGGTGGCAACCGGGTGGAGGGGAGCTATGGGGAAAAAAAGAGAAACCATTGTAATAATATGAACTATAAAGATTTATTAAATTAAAAAAGTTTGCATTAACTGGGTTGGTTTTGTGATACTTTGATATAGTTATGATGTTATTTAATACTAGAGGCCTAGTGCATGAAATTCATGCATGGGAGATGTGCCTTGGCCAGGCCTGCACCCTCTCCAATCTGGGACCCCTCCTAGGATAACCGGCAGTCAGACATCCCTCTTGCAATCCAGGACCACTGGCTCCTAACCACTCACCTGCCTGCCTGCCTGATCGCCCCTAACTGCTTTTTCCTACTGGTCTGATCTCACCCCCAACTGCCTTCCTCTGCTGGCCAATTTGGTTCTGATTGGTTGGTTTCTATGCCAGTCAGCATCTCTGGGCCTATCTCTGGGCTGATCAGCAGCCCCCGTAGAGGTCTGGAGAGAAACAAAGGCATAGCTCCTGGTGAAGCCCAGAGAGAAAGAGAGAGGCAATGGCTAATTAACAGCTACCTGGAGGCTGCAGATCAGACTTTGCCTCTCTCTTCGGGCCTCTCTCCAGACCTGATCCACAGTCCTCTCTGCAGTCAGTGCTGGATCGCCGTTCCCACACTGTTGGCAGTCAGTGCTGGGTCACCAAGAGCACTTAGCACTGACTGCAGGACTAACTTCTGGTGTTCAGTCAAGCCTTTGGTTGGGCATTATAGACCCTGGGTTTTTATATATCAGGATTACCATTTTTAACCCAGTGTGGGTGTGGCCAGACTCCACTGCTGGTTGGATGTAGCCCTATCATATTTCTCAACTTAGAGCAATTAAAGGGCCCATTCCTAATCCAGCACTAACCTAGCACTTGCTCTTAAATATACTGATTGGTTGTATACTTTATACATGTTATTTACAACCACTTTGGTGTTTTTATTATCCCCACTTTAAAATAAGATAATACCCCTATTCCTTCTTCTTAATGCTACTGTTTATTCCTTCTCTTTTGAACATAGACTTTTTTGGGGGTTTGCTTTTAGGACAAGGGTTATTCCAGATAATAATAAGAGGAACAATAACTTATTTATTGAGCACTTACAAAGCATTGTGTCAAACATTCTACAATAGTTATCTAATGTATGCTTTATGTCAATCCTTTGGGGTGAGGATTACCTTAAAGAACAGAGATTAGATACTTTGTCCTAAATTACACATCTAACAAGTGGTAGAGAGGTTTAAAGGTGAAATAATCTGACTCTAACTCCTCAACACAAGAGTCTCCCTAGTTTCAATGTGGATACTCAAAACAATGATGAGCAATGTCACTGAAACTTCAATAAGAAATAAAGCAATAAAGTAAGTTATAAAGCATGTTATGAAAATCACTCCTTGTTGGCTAATTGCAAAATAGAGCTCACATGAATCTGGAAAATAACAATTTCAAGTTTTGCAAATAGTACACAGTAAAACTGGACAACACAGCACTCGTGATTTTATCTGAGTTGAAAGTACACAAACACACGGCAGTGCTTTTGGTCTGTGTTGTATTCCCTTCCTGTTCCTCCCCTCCCCACCCCCACACCAGGGGAACAGAAACAAAGTCTCCTCCAGTATCTTCTTCAAAAATGGTTCACCCAGTACATTTTTAAAATTCTATAGGAGAGCACTGGAGGCTAATGAATTGGTTGCTTGCCTTATTTAATGCTTATTCTCCCTGCCAGGCACACTCTGATGTTCATAAATCTAATTTTGTGCAAACTTTACTCATGAAATAGGATGTCTTAAACTGAAAGGGACTTCCATTCTGTACATTTTATGGTAGTCTTTTCTTTCAGTTTCTTTCTCCAAAGTTTCTTTTTCTCTTCTTAGAAACTTCCTTAAACTTGCTACCCAATTCCTTTTTTCTACTTCTTGAATCCTTGTCTTCCTCAAAAACAAAATTAGAGCCATCCCCCACTATTTTTTTTCCTGGTCCTGTGTCAGTAATTCCATTTTCAGTCACTAGTCTCTCTTGTATAAATTCCCATATCCTGACTCTGATTTCCTGGAACAAGCTCTTTACTTTCTTTTTCTTCTTCTTCCTTTTTAAAAAAATCTTTATTGTTCCGAGTATTACAGATCTCCCTTTGTTCTCCCTCATTGTTCCCCCTCCATCGGATTCCCACCCTTTCCTATCCCAGGCCTTTACCATCCTTTCGTCTGTGTCCATAGGTAAGATCTGTGGTTAATCTCTTCTCACACCTTCTCCCCGCTTCCTTCTGCGATTCATCAGTCTGTTTCATGTTTGCATGCCTCTGATTCTATTTTATTCACCAGTTTATTTTGCTCATTAGATTTCTTGTTAATTTATTTTGATATTTTTAGATTCAATTGTTGATAGATATGCATTTATTGCCAATTTATTGTTCATATTTTTTATTAAATCTTTATTGTTCAGATTATTATACTTGTTCCTCTCCCCTCCATAGCTCCCCTCCACCCGCTTCCCACCCTACCCCATGTCCTTACCCTCTCCCCACACTGTCCTCATCTATAGGTGTATGATTTTTGTCCAATCTCTTCCAGCACTCCCCACACCCCTTTCACCCTGAGAATTGTCAGTCTACTTTCTTTCTATGCTGCTGATTCTATTATATTCACTAGATTATTCTGTTCATCAGATTTTTATTCACTTGATTTTTAGATTCACTTGTTGATAGATGTGTATTTGTTGTTCATAATTTTTATCTTTACCTTTTTCTCCTTCTTTCTCTTCTCAGAGAATACCTTTCAGCATTTTATATAGCAGTGGTTTGGTAGTCATAAACTCCTCTAGCTTTTTCTTGTCTGTGAAGCTTTTTATCTTCCCTTCAATTCTGAATGATAGCTTTGCTGGGTAGAGTAATCTTGGTTGTAGGTTCTTGCTATTCATCACTTTTAACATTTCTTGACACTCCTGTCTGGTCTGCATAGTTTCTGTTGAAAAGTCAGCTTACAATCATATGGGTGCTCATTTGTAGGTAACTAACTGTTTTTCTCTTGCTGATTTTAATATCCTCTCTTTGTCTTTTGCTCTTGGCATTTTAATTATGATGTGTCTTGGTGTGGTCCTCTTTGGATTCCTTTTGTTTGGGGTTCTGTGCACTTCCTAGACTTGTAAGTTTATTTCTTTCACCAGGTGGGGAAAGTTTTCTATCATTATTTCTTCAAATAGGTTTTCAGTATCTTGCTCTCTCTCTTCTTCTGGCACTCCCATAATTTGGATGTTGGTATGCTTAAAGTTGCCAGAGGCTCCTTACACTATCTTCATATTTTTGGATTCTTTTTTCTTTTTGCTTTTTCAGTGGAGTGTTTTTTGCTTCTTTGTATTTCAAATCTTTTATTTGATTCTTGAGATCCTCTAACCTGCTGTTGGATCTCTGTATATTATTCTTTATTTCAGTTAGTGTATGCTTAATTTCTAGTTGGTCCTTTTTCATATCCTTGAGGTTCTCACTAAATTTATCAGCTCTTTCTAGAAAATTCTTGAAAAACCATATAACCGTGGTTTTAAACTCTATATCTAGTATTTTGCTTTCATCTCTTTCTTTCATTTGTGATATGTTTCTTTGTCTATGTATTTTGGCTGCTTCCCTGAGTTAATAGAGTGGCTTTGTGTGCTAGCATCCTATAGAGCCCATTGGCTCAGCCTCCCCAGTTACCTGAGGTGGACACTCTTGGTGCACCCCTTTGTGGGCTGTGTGCAGGGTCTTGTTGTAGTTAAGCTTGGATTGTTGTTGTTATCACTGGGAGAAATTGATCTTCAGGCTGATTGGCTGTGAGGATCAGCTGTGTCTACGCTGGGAGAACTTCTGTGCTGGAGACACCCTTATGAGGCAAGACTTGCTTCAGTGGGGATTTGATGCTCACTGAGTCTGCCCCCTGAGTGTGTCCATTATGGATCTGAGGAGTGGTAATCTGGATGATCCTACTTTGATCCCTGGGTACACTGGCTCTTGGATTTCCAAGGAGGTGCTAATTTAGTCTCTGCATGAGGTCATCCAGCAGGAGCTACAGAGATAGTTGCAGATTCCTCTTCTTTGTTTGGGTTTTGGAAGTGCCAGATGAGGCCCAGCTGTGAAGGAAAGCAAGCTGCTGTGGGGCCTTGGGCCTTCTTTTTGATGTTGGTGGTCTCTTTGACTTAGCTGCAGTTTGTTAGGTAATTTTAGATTTCAAAGGACCAGGTCATTCATATGCAAAAGCCTCTGCACACAGGTTGGCTGGGGCAGGATCTCAGGGAAGAGCACACAGCAATGGTTTCCAGTCAGCCCTGCCCTAAGAGGTCCCGGGTCTCAATGTCCCTTGGTAATCACTGCAAGCACCTCTGATTGAAAGCTGCCCTCAAGTTTTGTCTGCTGCCAGACAGTCCAGTTTCTTCCTGTATGAGCCTGGGTCCCCAGAGTCTCACCTAGAACTGGAGTTCAGAGCAGTAGGGAGCTTGTGTCTCACTGTGGATTGAAAAAGACAGCTGCATCCTCAGTTGCCAGCCCTCTCTGTATGCGCCTCTGTACCTCTGCCCTTTACTTCCACAGCTCCTCTGAGTCACTGTGTGCTTTTCTCTTCCCTTCTAGTTGTAGAATTTCCACTCAGCCAGCCTTCCTGTGGTTCTGGATGATGTCAGTTTTGTCTTTTAGTTGTAGTTTTGAAGTGGTTGTGCAAGGCAGAAAGTTCAGATGTTTATCTATGTAGCCATCTTGGTTTTCTCTATTGTTCATGTTTTAAAATATCTTTTTGCTCTTTAATTTTTTTAAACTTCTTTTTCACATTAAAATAATTTATTCTAAATTATAGTTGACATACAATATTTTATTTACTTTCTCTTTTCTCTCACTTTATGTTTCTTCTTATTTTCCATATCATTGTTTCTGTTATATGTCAATTTTTCTTCTTCAATCTTTTTGCTCCATTTCTCTCTGGTCCTTTAATGAAAGACTGTTTGTTGGCAAGACTTCCTAACCAATTTATGCTTCTCATATTCTGTATGACCCAGATTTAAAAAAGCATTGATTTTAACAATCTCCTTCTCCTCTCTTTCTTCTTCCCTCAAAGTTAAAGATTTGGCTCCGGTTGCCTTATGGAACCCTTTTTATTTTCTGAATGATTGTAGAACAGTGGTTATCAGATTGACTTGGGATATTTTCTCAAATAAATATATCTGATCTTCTTATTTCTTCTACCCTTCTTTTAATATTCCCAGAGTGGATTGATATAGGGGATAGAGAACAGACACAAGCTTTTTGACAAAGCTTTAGGGGATTTGCCTGCTGTGACCTTCTCCAGTTTTGGTTCTGATTGAGCTCCTCCACTCTACATGCTTCCTTCTGGGTCAGAAATAGATAACATTTGTGTAAGGTAGTATCCTATTGGTTGATGAATGGGCCATCAGTTTAACAAGCAGTGAATGAAGTGCTTCTGGGGCCAAAATGTGAATGGCACAAGGAAGGAATCAAAAGCTCCTTTCCCATCTGCTGCAAAGTAACTTGCTTGATGCAAGGTTAAGGTTGAGCCAAGATTCATTTTATTGTAATTATTAGCAGGTCCACACACTGCAGTGGAACTTATTTAAGTGTTGAGTCCAGAACTTTTTTTAAAAAATTGCTATTCTGAGTTTATATCAGATCAAGCCTCTAGCTCATATATAGAGTCTGCCCAAACTCTCCAAGAACTGGAAGTCTACTGAGTCCAAAACTAAATAAATAAATAAAATACTTAACAAGCAATCTCCAAGCAATGTCTAAAGATTGTCTGACCTGGACTCAGAGCTTTGGATAGAAGTAAAAACAAATAGACATTTACCATCTACAGTGAAATTCTAGGAATCATTATCTGTATCTTAAGAGACATCGAATCAACTGCATTCTCCAGAGGAATAAGAACAAGAAGACCTTGTTTTTGTATTTGATGAAGAGATGCAACAAAGGGAAGAATGAATAAACCCATTTAATGATTGGTCAGATAATGATTCAGATTATGAAATTGGTGACCAGGATTTAAACAAGATTTTTATTATAACCAAAATACTTATGTTAACATATAAACACTCAAACTTGTAAAAAATTTTTGTGAGTTTATTTGAGCAAAACTGTCAACAATTGCCATGAAGCAGAACCTCAAGGGATTGAGATAATGCTCCAGAGAATAGTGGGTTACACCTTTATTTATATATTGCAATCCAAGGAAGGGATATAGGTGGGTTACATGCAATCCATTGGTAATAGACTAGAGAGGTGGGAGAAAGCAAAGCAGGGAAACCTTTGGGACTGGATAAAAAGTAAAATGATAGACACAGTCTTAGGTGGGTATAGGAACAATTAACATGATAACAATGAAGGAATTTGTGTTATCTGTCCTGGTGTTCAGGCACATTAGGTTGTACCCCAAGGGGTCTGGAAAAGGGGAAGTTACAAGTTACCCAGGCATTTCAAGGATATGTTATCATAGGTGCAAAAAGACAGATAGCTTGTCAGTGAAGATACCAGTTTAGGATGTAACTACCTACCATAACTGCTTTTAGTTAGTTTAATTTCAGATCATCCTTTGTGGTTACATTAGGTCTCTGAGTTTGCAAGATTGCCCTGCAGGCCTCCCCTGAGCTTGTCAGGTTCCCATGTGGCTCCTTTCATCCACATTTATAATAAAAACTGAGAAAACATTCTGAATGAGGCTTTGAGGATGGGAATGGGTATTTCAGCCCTGATGGTCAATATTACTATGAACAGGATTTGTGCATGGAAAAGAAAAATACACAGCCATTAAAAAATTGAAAAGGTGATTTAGAATTTCATTTGGAAATTCAAGAGATTCAGCACAGCCAAAATAATCTTGGAAAAGAAGTACAGAGTTGAAAGGCTCAGACTTCCTGATTTAAAAACTTTACACAAAGCAACAATAATCCTGATAGTGTGGTATTGACATAGGGATAGATATTTAAAACAATGGAATAGAATTGAGAATTCAGAAATAAACCATGTGGTCAGCTGATTTTTGAAGGGTGCCAAAACCACTCAATATAAAAAGAATAAGTTTTTAAACAAATGAATGCCGGAACTCTAGAAAGTTACATGCAAAAGACTGACGTTGAATGAACCCTTACCTCACACCATATACAACTATCAACTCAAAATGGATTGAAGTTTTAATAGCCTAAAACTATAAAACTCTTAAAAAGAAAACATAGACATAAATCATTGTGAACTTGGATTAGGCAATTGTTTCTTTTATGACTCCAAAAGCACAAGTGACAAAAGAGACAATAGTATCTTAGAGTCCATCAAACATTGAAAATTTTGCATTATAGAAAACATTATCAAGAAAATGCAAAGACAGGCCACAAAATTAGATAAAATATTTGCTAATATATATATCTAATTCTTTTGTCTATAATATAAAAAGAATTATTACAACTCAATAAAAGAATAAACCAATTAAATATAGGCAAAGAGATCTACAAAGAAAATGAAAGAAGATATACAAATGCCAGTAACACAGAAAAAGATTATTGACATCATTACCTACCAGGAAAATGTTCATAAAAACCACAATTGAGGAGAAACCAAGATGGTGGCATAGGTGAACACCTAAACTGCTACCTCACACAACAATTTCAAAATTACAACTAAAAGACAGGACGGACACCATCCTGAAATATAGGACAGCTGGCTGAGTGAAAATTCTACAACTAGAAGAGAGAGATTCACGAAGACTCAGAGGAGCTGTAACAAGCTGAGGTACGGAGACATGCTTGTGGAGAGGACAGGTAGAGGAGGGTCTGGCTGGCTTCCTCTAGCGGGAGGAAGATGGAAAATCCTGACTGCACTGAACCCCACTTTTGACTGCCAGTTCCAGGCAAGATTCATAAGGGGGAGTCTGGACTGTTGTGAAAAGGAAGGAATGCAGGGAAACTTAGGGAAACTGCAAAAGATAGAGGTCTGGGAGCCCACAAAAGTGCTCTCAAAAGGGCACACACAAAGCACTGACTGTTGATGGTGCTGCTGGCTTTCTCTAGCAGGAGGAAAACAGAACCTCCCAACAACACTGAAATCCAGGTCCAACTGCACTGAACCCCAGTTTCAGGCAACACCCTGGGAACCCAGACTCATATGAGTCCCTAGAATGCACAAAAACTCAGGGGAACCAGTAAAGCCAACGTCTGGGGAGGCAAGTGCACATGCGCAGACACAGCTTATCCTCACAACCAATAGGCTTGGAGGTCAATTACCCCCAGTGATCACAACAACAATCAAGTCTTAACTACAACAAGACTGTACACACTGTCCACAAAGAGATGCATCAAGAGTGTCCACCTCAGGTAACTGGGGAGGCAGAGCTACTGGACCACATAGGACACCTAGCACACAAAGCTACTCTACCAACTCAGGGAAGCAGCGAAATATGTGGAGACAAAAGAACAGATCACAAATGAAAGAAATGGAGGGAAACAAATGACTGGATATAGAGTTTAAAACTACAGTTATAAGGTTTTTTTAAAGAATTTCCTAGAAAAAAAAATGATAAATTTAGTAAGACCCAAGAGGAGATGCAAAAGGATCAACTAGAAATTAAACATACACTGACTTGAAATAAAAAATATTATACAGAAATCTACCAGCAGCCTAGAGGAATGCAAGAATCAAGTCAAAGATTTGAAATACAAAGAAGCAAAAAACACTCCACTGGAAAAACAAAAAGAAAAAAGAATCCAAAAATGTGAAGATAGTGTAAGGAGCCTCTGGGACAACTTCAAGTGTACCAACATCACAATTATAGAGTGCCAGAAGAAGAGAGAGAGAGCAAGATACTGAAAACCTATTTGAAGAAACAATGACAGAAAACTTTATAAGCCCAGGAAGCACACAGAACCCCAAACAGAAGGAATCCAAAGAGGACCACATCAAGACACATCATAATTAAAATACCAAGTGCAAAAGACAAAGAGAATATTAAAAGCAGCAAGAGCAAAACAGTTAATTACCTACAAGGGAGCACCCATATGATTGTCAGCTGATTTCTCAACAGAAACTCTGCAGGCCAGATGGGAGTGGCAAGAAATATTCAAAGTGACAAATAGCAAGAACCTGCAACCAAGATGACTCTACCCAGCAAAGCTATCATTCAGAATTGAAAGGAGGGTAAAGAGCTTCACAGATAAGAAAAAACTAAAGGAGTTCATCAACACCAAACCAGTATTATATGAAATGCTGAAAGGCATTCTTTAAGAAGAGGTAGAAGAAAAGAATGGTAAAGGTAAAAATTATGAACAACAAATGCATATTTATCAATAAGTAAATCTAAAAATCAAGTGAATTGGAAATCTGATGATCAGAATAAACTGTTGAATATAATAAAATTAGGGGCATAGAAAGGGAGTCGACTGATAATTCTCAGGGGGAAAGAAGTAAGGGGGGGTGCAGGGAGAGACTGGACAAAAATCATACACCTATGGATGAGGACAATGAAAGGGAGGTAACTGTAGAGGTGGAGGGGGGCGATGGGAAGAAAAAAGAGTAATAATTACAATAATATGAACAATAAAGATTTATTAAAATAAAATAAAAAACACGACTGAGCTATACCTCTTCCTCCCACTAGAATGGCTATGTCAAAATGACAGATAATAACAAGTGGGAATGTAAAATTGTGCAACCACTTTGGAAAACTGTCTAGCAGTTCCTCAAAAGGTTAAGTAAAGATTTCTACATGATCCAGCCTTTCCACTGTTAGGTATATACCAAAGAGAAATGAAAACATATGTCCAAACACAAATTCATACATGAATGTTCATAGAAGCATTGTAAAAGTGAAAAGAACTTAAATGTTCATCAACTAATAAATGGTTAAACAAAATGTAACATATACAAACAACACAATATTTTTTGGCAATAAAAAGTACTAATACATACTATAATATGAAAACATGCTAAGTGAACAAAGCCAATCAAAGGGTCACATATTGTATGATACCATTTATGTTAAATGTGTAGAATAAGGTAGGCTGTAAAGACATAGGGCTGGTGAAGTTGGGAAGAAGAAATTGGAAGTAGCTGCTAATTGGTAACAGGTGTTTTTTTATGGTAATGAAAATGTTCTAAAATTGATTGGGATGGTGGTTGTAGAGTTCTGTTTACATACTAAAACCACAGAATTGTATACTTTAAATGAGTGAACTGCATTGCATGTGAATTATCTTATATAAATAAAAGTGTAATATGGAAATCAACTGAACAGTGGAATGATGGTCGGCAGGGGGTGGGCTGGCCAGCAGGCAGTGCCAGGCGAGCCAAGGCATGTGCTAGTTAGTGGGCAGAGGGAGTTGATGGCAATCGAGGGGCAGTGGTGACCAGCCGCAGCAGAGAGACAATCAGGGGCAGAGGGGAGGGTGATTGCTGCCCACAGAGGGAGACCAGGCTGTAGCTTAGGCCTGCTTCCAGGGAGGAGCAAGCCTAAGCCATCAGTTGCAAATCCCCTAAGGGCTCCAGGACTGTAAGAGGTTGCAGGCCAGGCTGGGGGACCCTTCTAGTGCACGAATTTTTATGAACCAGGCCTGTAGTATCTTAATAAAGCTGTTATAAAAATAACTGTTCTATTGGTATAAAATAAATCCCTTAAAAACTAGTTCTAAAGCCACTTTCCTGCAGAGAACCTTAAGCTACTAGTATTTCACTGCCAAGCAGTGGATATTATACCAGAATGCTGTGGAGAGTTTTAAAAAGAAGTAAATTAAACAGGGAAGTCAGAGGGGGGAAAAGGCTGGACTGAAAGATGCTGTGAGGACAGGAATGGGTATTTTAGCCCTGATTCTAACTATAGAAGTCTCAGTGGACACCTGTGGAGACAGAGGTCTGAAGGACAAGATGCCACCTCCTCCACTCAATGCCTTAGCTCTGTTTGGACCGCTTGGGAAATGGAGACTCTAAGAGTAAGTTTCTACAACCCTAGCATAATATAAGCCAGGAAAAGAAATTAAGTGGAATGATAGAAAAATAATGCTATATTTTATGCTTACTTGAATTTCTGAACTGAGATTCATACTAGTACATTCATACCTGCTATTACATTATACTTTATATTTAGGACACACAGTGTATTCCAAAACACAGCTACATTCAATTAAAATCTGTAAGGATAACTAAGGCATTGTTTATTCATAATAACTGTTGAACATTTCTCTTATGCCAAGGATTGTGCCAATGATTTTAAATTAATTATTATATTATAATCAATATTTGTAACTTTAAAGGCTGGAAATTCTTATTATCAGTGAGTCATTGAGGGTATAAAAAACCTGACCATTTAGGCATTATAAAAGATTTCATTCCATTTGTGGTGATTGCTTCTTTCAAGGGACTGTTGAGATGGGATTAATATCTATGCCAAAATAAAAGAACTCTAGGGATTCCAAAATAACTATACAGTGCATGAAGCCAAGTAGCTTTTATAAATTGTTCACTGCATGAAAAGTCATTCATAGAGGGCCAGTTTGAACCAGAAACTGTGCCAGGAATATTGATTAACAACAGCATTCTTTCTCTCAATCAAACCTGGCTATGGTGGAGTTGTTTGAAGGCTTGTCAGAAGACGATTCAGATTTACTTCCTCAAGCACAGTAACCATTAAGTCAGAAAAATACACTTTTAAGAAATTGAAAGAATCACCAAAAATCAGTTCAGCATACATTCTTTCTGATTGGTGTTTCTGTTTTCTTGCAAATAACTTAAGTGCCCATCAGTGGATTAGAAAACTGTGGTACATCTACAGAATGGAATACTATGCTGCTGTAAAAAAACAAAGAAATTCTTACCATTTGCAACAGCTTGGATGGAACTGGAGAGAATTATGCTAAGTGAACTAAGCCAGTCAGAGAGAGATAAATATCTCATGATCTCATTCATTTGTGAAATATAATGAACAACATAAACTGATGAACAAAAGCAGAACCAGAGTCCTAGAAGCATCAAATAGACTGTCCAACCTATGAGGGAAGGCAGGGAGTAAGAAATCAATCAAAGGACTTGTATGCATGCATAGGAGCATAACCAATGGACACAGATAGGGGAGCGGGGTGAGGGCATGTCCCAGGGGGTGGAAGTGGCCGAGGAGAGGTCAATGAAAGGAAGAGGGGGAAAGGAGACTCATGTAATACTTTAAACAATAAAGAATTTAAATAAAAAAAATCAGTTCAGCAAGTCATTGCCTTAGACAAGCATAACATCACTATCCTACTTCTATTGGTGGCACAATCAAGTCCTTGAATGATAAAGGAGAGCAATGGGAACTAATTATCTTGTTTTTTAAATAAGTACTTTTTCCGTACTACCATACTGTCTCTCATTTCCTCTAGAAGATAATTATTTGTTATATGAAAAACTCTCAAGAGTGTTCATATTACATTAGGAGACAAAAAACAGACAATGGAAATTTGTACTTTCTATATAGATATTTGGTTAAATCACAACATAATAACAGCATCCTAATCAGGGTCCTCCAGAGAAGCAGAACCAATAGGGTATCTGTATCTATATCTATATCTATATATAATCTATATATCTATATCTAATCATATATTTAAAAATTGATTTTTAAAATGGTTCATGTGATTATGGGAGTTGGCAGGTCCAAAATCCAATGGGCTGGTTGGCAGTATAGAAATTCAGGTAGGAGTAGAAGCAATGTTGAGGTCAAAATACACAGGGCAGGTTATACAGGCTAAAAATCCAAATAGGGTATTATGCTACAGTTTTGAGGCCAAATCCTTTCTTCTAGAAAACCTAGAATTTTCTCTTAAGGCTTTCAACTGTTTAGATGAGGCACCCTCACATTATGGGAGGATAATCTACTGTACTCAAAGTCTATTGGTTTAAATGTTAAGCACATCTAAAAAATATCACAGCAACATGTATACTGGTTTTTGACCAGGCCAACTACAATCATTGACTTATAAATCTAGAAAAGTTCCTCCAGTTCAGGGTATCACCAAAGACAGAGTCGGTATTTTTAGTAAGCATACCATCCAAAAAGTTTCCATGGCCAACATTTTTTTTTTCCCCCTCAAACAACGTGAACTAATTTATCACAGAAACCTTTTCTTATATTCAGTATAGTGGGAATGCCCCAAGGAGGGTCTGTAGTTTAGAGTGATATTTGGTTTAGGTTATCATATACTTTTTTGTGTGCAAAAGTTGTCTCTCTAAACCAGTGTTTTCTAATGTAGATACACTGATCCTCTCTCTCTTTCTCTCTCTCTCTCTCTTCCTATCTCTGTCTCTATTCTATATCTCTATTTCTATCTCTATCTCTATATCTCTCTCCCTTGCAGCTGAGGAAACTGAAGTACAGAGAGGTGATTGGCCGTAAGTCTCAGAAAGTTGGTAACAATTACAGAACCAAGTTTGTTGACCCCAGTGTTATTGTCAAATGCAAAATATAAAAAGCTAATTAGCAAGTGATGAAAATTGGGGCCATTCCTAGAGAGGTGTTTAATCTGGGGCGATTATTTACCTTGCTAGCTTTTCTGTGTAGCTTAAGTTAGACCTGAGTAATGAGAGAGGTAGATTACATGATAGAAGTAGCAACCCAGCTGGCTTTGTCTTGATGATGATTGTGTATATAGATTATCTTTTCTTGCTGAGACCAATTTCTCCAGTGACAGCCCAGTTGCCAGCAGGGATACTGAGAGGAGAGGTTGAATGGATTAATCGTGGAGTTTGAGGCATTTGCCTCCACTTGTCATACTTTACGCATGAAGATGTTAAGAATTCCTACCTAGTTGGAAAAATGATATAAAGGTTTATGAATCAATGATGGAATGTCACTTAAAGAAGAAGCTATCAGAGTTAAAATCAATAGAGGAGTATCTCCAAAAGCCCAATCCTTCTTATATCAATCTTTTTTCTTGGCTATTGGCTTGGGCAGGGATTTAAAAGCAATAGTTCCAAATTTATTATATTTTTTTCCAGAAACATACATCAATGTATGAATTTCTTAGATTCATTTTAATCTTTTCATTAAAGCTTTCTAGAACTTTTTGGTGATCCCGTGTTTGATAATAGCATATAACCCTGTTCATATTTTCTTTTGTGATAAAAGCATCAAATATATGTACCAGTATCTAATTTATTATGCTATGTGCCCTATGCTCTCAAAAAAACTGTGGATAGGACTAAGACATACTAAAACCATACACTTTACCCTTTGAACCAGACTAGTGACAGTTTGAAAACGTTTTGTGGTAGTTCTGTTATTGGACAACCCCAGGCCAGAGGAAGAGGACTGTTACCTCCTTGGCCCTTGTAAATCTCATAAGAAAGGTTTATAATGAGTGACAGACAGCAGTGTTGTAGCAAAGCAAGTAAATTTATTTAGGAAGCAAGGCAAGCAAATTTTAAAAATATACTTGGCATAAAGCACAAGTGGGCCACTTAGCTAGTCTGAGCGTGTGCTCCATGTGAGTTCAAGGGGTTTTATACCCTTCTTCCTTTAGGTTTCAAGATTTCTCTGCTAGATATCTTGGGTTGTACATTAGGTTTTAAAGTCTCCTCCATTGTTGCATCTTGTTTGGAAAGTTCTAAGACAGCTGACTTCTTTGTTTGATGGGTGACATAAACTCCCCCTTCTTTTCTCCTTTCTCTTTTCCTGTCATAGCATCCCCTAAGTGATAGCTGGGATCTTTGTTCTCTATTTACCTAGGCCAGGATGATTTAAGTTACGCATTCTCTTATTAGAGAGGAAAGATATTAATCCTTTGCTTTCAAGTGTCCTCGGACAAGGAAGATAAGGTCCTGTGATTCACAAGCTGGCTGTAAGCTGCCCACACTGCTTGGCTTTGTTTAATTTTCTTGTCTCCGTTTTCCTTCCCACTTGCCTAGGAATTTTCCTAGCTTCTTACTATCCTAAACACAGATCTTCAGACACTAATCTTGAAAATTAGGGGATAATCACTTATGCATCCCCTTTTTGTCTTTATGATTAGTATGGGCCCATAATTTGCAACCCCACTCACTTAATTCTCCTTAAATATTTCTCTTAAGGTTCAGAGGATCTACATATTTAATATCCATGGTATAAAACAGTTGTGGTATAAATCTTATCCCAGCACTTTACCTGAGACACTCATGAGAAATACAGCACAATAGATGCTACTGGCATATGCACTTTCTTTAAACCTGGTGTCTTACCTAACCTGTGTAGCCTGCAGCAGGAATTCTTGCACAAGTGATTAACTGAGAGAGTGATCTCTCCTGAATGCTACAAGGGAGTGAGGGGAAAAGGATAGCACAGAAGATAAGCTAAATAAGATATGGTTTCAGCTGAAGTCTAGCCACAGTCTGATCCCATGGGGAGCTCGGCAGCAAGAACACCAGCACAGAATTGAAAAGCATTAAGGCTAGGGAGGCTTTTGTATTCCTGTATCTGTGAGAGTTGGTGGCCAAGCCTATACTCTATCTACCTCAAATCTTCATGATTTATATAGTCTTTAGCTATGTCTACTTCCAGTCTTCACCTTCTGCTAGACAGAACTTACTTAAAAAGCATATGTCTTCCAGCAGCTCTCTTTCTGTCCTTTCCCTGAGTGTTTGTCCATCTGCTCTAGTGCCAAGGTTCCAAAAGGAAATCTCCTTCCCCTAAGATGGCAGCCCTGAGACATGGCGATACTTGAGCCTGAGCTGGAACTGCAAAATTAGGCAGCTTGGCCAGGGAAAGCTAGAATGGGACACCAGTCGGGCTTGCCTGATCTCTAAAGAAACCAAGGCTTTTGACCCAAACCTATTTTCTGTGATGTCAGATATCAAGAGAGAGTAAGTTTTACTTTCACAGTGCCTGGATGTCATAGAGGTTTTTCATCCTGACTGTCCAGTAGCCCCACAAATATCCTTCAAGAATAAAGGTTACATAACAGGCTCCACTTATCCATATGGGGTTTGGGACATTAATGAGAATTTGGCTAAGCCTGACCACTCTGCCATCTCATCTACTTCCTACTTTTGTGATGCTTTTCATCGGTTCTAAGGAAGGAAATTTCTGTTACACTGACATAGGCAATACTCCTAACCCTGCCAGCTGTCTTACAAAGTATGTGTCATTGGTCACAAGAGGAAATGGAAAAAAGAGCATATATTCTTTCTGTGTTTAAAACAAATCTCAATAGAGATAGAAAATATCTTAGGTTTTGCAGGCCACTTATGGTCTCTTTTACAGATTCTTCTTTGCTTGTTTACAACTTTTTTAATATATACAAACCAATATTAGCTCTGAAGGCTGTGCAAACACAGACCTAAGGTGGGATTTGGCTCATGGATAGTGGTTTGTCAACCCCTGTTAGTTAAACAACTTACAAATGCAGCAATGGCTCCAAGAAAATTATAAAACAACAAAACAAAACAAAACACCCTTACATACAAGTCACAGCCATTTGAGAAGGTGCTAATTTAAACAGTAATTAGAATCTCAAAATAATCAGTAAAAACAGTGAAAAGGACCAGGAGATGTGTTATTTAGTAGCAGATCTTATTACTTCAAACAGTAAAAGTCACATAGTCAGTAATTCTGTACAATCATCGCAAATATTATGTTAGGACAAGATGCAGTGTAAGAAATTGGAAGGTTCCACACACTCCAATAGTGTGAAGAGTTGAAGTATTGATGACACAATAAATGATTTTGAAGAGGTTTTGTGAAATAAATAAGACCAACTCGTTGAAGTTAGTAGATTTCACCAATAAATGCCATGCTGCAACTGATAAGATTTGCAAGTAATTGTGAAATTCAAGAACACAAAAAATTGCCCACAACAAGCAAAGGCCAAAACAGAATTAATGTTTAGCCTTCATATCTGTAAACAAATGATCTGTCATGGGAGATGTGCACATGGGTGGTCCTGGTCAATGGCTGGGTCTCTGAGAGTTTTTGTATCTTGTAAAAGGAAAAATCTACTCACATTGTCACAACACACTGCTTTCTTCTTAGAGGAGCGGTGTTGTTAAGCACCCTTCAAAATGAAGTGATAGAAAGTTTTGGATGATGCTACAATATGGCTAACTTTGATATACAAAGAGAATATTAACTTGAGAATACTTTAAACTGTGTAAAAACCTGGACAAAGACCATATTAATATGCTGCTATATACAGAAATTTGTTGGCTTATCACAGGAAGAGTTTTAACAGCGTTTTTGAGTTGAACAGTGAAATTAAGGAGTACTTTCAAAATGATAATGACCAATTAAGAGTTCTAAAGTTGAACAATGACTACAGAAAGTAGGCCTACTAGTAGATACTTCTCACCATATGAGCTAGTTGAACAGGTTTCTACAAGGCTCTGGAAAGTGTTTGACTTCAACTGACAAGATTCTGGAATTTAAAAGATAAGTGAGAGGGATTTCAGATTTAGATGATGATAAATAAGATCATTCTTAAAATCTTCCCTGCAGTAAATAAAACCTGGACACAAAGCAAAAAGCAAAGACCCCAAGATACTGTAGACAGAACAGAAATAGACATATGCTGGTAAGGAATAAATACTTTGAGGAGGGAACCTGTATTAACACATTGTGGGCAGATCACGAGCATTCTCGTGTTTTCATATGACAGTGTTTTACATAAATGTTAAAGGCATGCCTTAAAATTAAATACCGATTGTATTTTGAAATTATTTATTACACATTGCGAGTTCTTAAAAGCTAATATCATTTTAAAGTATGATACTTTGTAAACCATTGTTTGTACTCATTCAATAGAAACTTATCTGGACCCCTGGGTAAAGCTAGATATAAAACTATTGGTGTGCAATGTTTTAAGTAAGCCCCCTGTATTCATGGCTATTAGCCTGGGTGCATAGCCAGTGCATGGTGGGAAAGGTGTCAGAAAATCCACAATCTTCCTAGTAGGAGGACCTACAGCCAATGGAGAAAGTTGGAGAATCCCAGAAGAGAAAGAGAGAGGACATTCCCAAATTCTGTCTCACAATTTCTCTAATTATTGAATCACACTGCATGAAACAGATTCAAGGCACCTTAGCTAAAGATAGATGATTTGAACTGAGATTGGCACTGCCAATCAAGAAACAGTTTCATGCCAAAACTGGTTTGGCTCAGTGGATAGAGCATTGGCCTGCAGACTGAAAGGTCCCAGGTTCGATTCTGGTCAAGGGCATGTACCTTGGTTGCGGGCACACCCCCAGTAGGGGGTATGCAGAAGGTGGCTGATCGATGTCTCTCATTGATGTTTCTAACTTTCTATACCTCTCCCTTCCTCTCTGTAAAAAATCAATAATATATATATATTTTTTAAAAAAGAAAAGAAACAGTTTCATAAGCAAAAGAATACTGTTCGTTAAAGAAAAATCAAGTCTTTATATAACTTATGATTCACAAAATGCACTATAAATTAAAATTTTCTTAACATAAAAAATCACACACCAAGAAAGTGGAATATATTCTCAAGAGAAAAGAAAATGAGTTGGACAAGAACTTGAGAAATCTAGATATTAGAAGTAGCAGACAAGAACTTTTAAATAGTTATTATAATTATTCTCAATGAAATAAGACAAAATATGAACTCAATGAATTAAGAAAATAAACATTTTCAAAAGGGAAATAAAAACAAACAAAATGAAATACCAGGACTGAAAAATACAATATCTGAAATAAAAAATTCACTGAATGGATTATCAGTTGAATGGAAATAGTATAGTAAGTGAACGCAAAGATCAATAGTAATTGTCCAATGTGAAGCATAGAGAGAAAAAAAGATTGGAAATAAAAAAATAACAGAACCTTTTATATAAATTTCATGCTCCAAAATATGTGTAATTGGAATCCCAGAAGAAGAGAGAAAACAAGTTTAATAAAAATTGGCAAAAAAATTTACAAATTTTGATAAAAATCCCAGAAATTTAAGCATGCCCAAGAACAGCAAGTAGAAAAAACATAAACCATATCCTGGTCAAACTGTTAAAAGCCAAAGATAGAGAGCAAGTCCTCAAAGCATCAAAAACAAAAATAACACATTACATATGAGGGAACCATAATTTAATTAATGGTTGAATTTTCATCAGAAAGTATGGAGGGTGGAAAAGAGTGAAAAAATTCTGGAAGAAATATGAAATCAATAGGGTGTCTATATCCAGAAAAAATATCCTTCAAGAATGAAGATAAAATAAAGATATTTTTCAGATGAAATAAATTAAAAGTATCATTGCCGGCAGACTTAACTATAAGAAATGCTAAAGGAAGTTCCTCAGGCTGAAGAAAAATAATTCTAGGTGGATATTTGTGTCTTTTTAAAAGAACAAATAACATAAAAATTGTAAATGTAAAAGAACATATTTTTTTTTGCCCCATCCTCTTATATAAATCACAAAACTATTTAAAGAAAAATTATAATTGTGTACAAATATAATTTATGATTTATATGATTTATAACAAATGTAGATGTATTATATATAATAATTATAATAAATCATGGGGGCATATGGAAAAAATGGTGTCATGGTTTCTATACTTTATTTTAGTGGTACAATATAAAATGTAAGTGAACTATGAGAATTAAGGATGTATATTGTGATCCCAGAGCAATTACTAAAACAATAATACAAAGAAGTATAGCCAATTTAGAGGCCTGGTACATGAAATTGGTGCATGGGTGGGGGGGGGGGTGTCCTTCAGCCCAGCCTGCTCCCTCTCTAATCTGGAACCCCTTGAGGGATGTCTCACTGCCCGTTTAGGCCTGATCACAATCTAGGACTGCTGGCTCCCAACTGCTCACCTGCCTGCCCCTAACCGCTTCTACCTACCAGCCTGATCATCCCCTAATCACTCCCCTGCTAGCCTGTTTGCCCCTAACTACCCTACCCTGTGGGCCTGGTCACCACTAACTGCCCTCCCTCTCAGGCATGGTCCCTCCCAACTGCCCTCCCCTGCTGGCCATCTTGTGGTGGCCATTTTGTGTCCACATGTGGGCAGCCATCTTGTGTGTTGGAATGATGGTCAATATGCGTATTACTCTTTTATTAGATAGGTGCATAGGTGGGGGCCAGCTGGTTTGCCCTGAAGGGTGTCCTGAATCAGGGTGGGTGTTCCCTTGGGGTGTGGGGTGGCCTGGGCAAGGGGCCTGTGGTGGTTTGCAGGCTGGCCACACCCCTTGGTGACCCAAGCAGAAGTTCTGGTATATGGGATTTATTTATCTTGAAACTTTATAGCCTGGAGTGGAGCCAAGTCTTCTGCTTGCACAGCCATTGAAACTTTGTTGCCTTAAGTGCGGGCCAGGGTTTGCAGAAGCTTGGCTTCCTCCATCGCCAGGGGCAACCTAAGCCTCCCTCCTGCTCTCTCTGCGGCCATAGCCATCTTGGTTAATTTGCATACTCACTCTGATTGGCTTGTGGGCATGGCTTGTGGGTATAGCAGAGATATGGTCAATTTGTATATTATTCTTTTATTAGATAGGATTAGAGGCCTGGTGCATGAAAATTCGTGTACTCAGGGGAGGGGGGATGCCCCTCAGCCTGGCCTGCACCCTCTTGCAGCCTGGGAGCTCTCAGGAGTTGTCCAACTGATTGATGGCTTAGGCCCAGTGGGGAGCAGGCCTAAGTCACAGGCTGGTCTCCCTCTGCAGTAGGTGACCAGAGGGCCAATTGCTATTGCCACTGATGGACTCTCTCTGTGGGAGGTGACCGGATGGCCAATTGGGGGATGTTGTCAGCTGGCCCTGCCCTCCATTGCTGCCTTGCAAGTGGCCTCATTCTATGGGAGATGACTGGGAGCCAGCCCTGAACCCCATTACTCAGCCTCTGCTGGTCACCACCACCCCCAGATTGCCATCTACTCCTCCTGCTCACTGGCACCTGCCTTGGCTGGTCCAGTGCCACCCACTCACAGATCCTACCCCCTGATGACCGGCAGTTCCTCTGTTCAGTCAATTTGCATATTAGACTTTTATTATATAGGATAAAGTAACAGGGACATACCCTCTTTCCTTAAACTAAAAAAATAAAAACGTAGAAAAACATATGAACATCATGACACTGGATATCAAGAAGTAATAGAAAGTAAACTGTAAGGGATGGGAAACAAATGAAATAAATCCCAGATAACTGCCTGGAAAGAGTTCCAGGCAATGGCGTAGAGAAAGGAAATCTAGGAAGAACTCAGTTGCTTCCTGAGTTGGGGACCGAAAGCTGTGAGAGTGGAGAAACCAAGGAAGGACAGGGTACCAGAAAGGAGAGAGGTAGAAAGAGGGAGGGAAGGAAAAGAAGGGATAGAGAAAGAGAAAAAGAGAGAGAAAGAGAGATAAAGAGAGATTAGCAGCTATATACTAATTAGTGAGTGCATATGTCTGAGGCTCGTAACATTGGAGAAGAAACTACTCATATAATTAGAGGGGAAAATATCTGAAACTAACACAAAAGTTCTTGTTCCCAAAAACTAGAACGGAAAAATCTCATTATTTATGGAAAATTAGGTAAGATGTTTGCCCCACTAGTCAGGAAAAAATTACTCCTAGTTTAAACATTGCTCTGGTTCCACCCAAAAAAGCTGAAAAACAACCCGGAAAGGACCAAACTGTTGCCAAGTAACTGCATTGCATCTAAAGTCAAGAATATTTTTAGGATGCCCCGGCCAGATAGCTCAGGTGGGCAGAGCATCATCCTGATAAATCACAGTTGTGATTTCATAGAAGGATCAACCACTGAATGCATAAACAATTGAAACAACAAATCAATAAAAAAAATCAATAAAATCAATAAAAAATTAAAAAACAATGAATTTTTTAAAAGGCTATTTATAGGAATACAAATTTTAAAAATTAAAATTAACAGTACCTGAAATGCAATAAAATATTAGCAGCTGTATTAATTTTCTATTGCTGCATAGCAAATAACCACATACTTTCTAGCTTAAAGCAACACCCATTTATCATTTCACAGTTATGTAGGTCAGAAGTCTGGGCAAGGCTCAAATGGGTTCTTTGCTCAGGGCTTAAAAGTTTGTAATCAAGGTGTTGGCCAGTGCTGTGGTCTCATCTAAGGCTCAGAGTTCCCTTTCAAGTTCATTTGACTGTTGGCAAAATCCTTGCAGCTGTAGAACTTAGGAGGATTATGTCTCTTTCAAGACCATTAAAAATGCATTTCTCTGACATCCTTTGTCTTTGCTTTCTAGATTTCTTGTTAAGGGCTCATCTAAATAGCTCAGGCCCACCAAAGACAATTTATCTCTTGATTAATTAAAGTGATTTGGGAACTTAAATTTCTTCTGCAAAATTTCATCTTTCTTTAGATATCTCCTCATCAAGGCTAGGAAATTAAAAAAGAGACTTCATCATTGGATCATCTTACAATTGTGCTATTTATACAAGGCACAAGAAGCAGAATAATATGACCACTAATAATAAAAAAATTCAATGGATTGAAATCAACTTAGAAGTGATACAGATGATATATTGGGTAGGCAGGGATATTGAAAGAGTTATTATAATTCTGTAAATTCAAGAAGGTAGAGAAAAGATTGAACATATCAAATAAGCCATACAAAATACAAATGTATTCCCAAGGGATGAAAATTACAATGACTAAAATAAAAAGTGACCTGGATAGAATTAATAGCAGATTATACAATGCAGAAGAAGACTAGTAAACTTTACTATTTTTAAAGACAAATCTTTAAAAATAATCCAAAATAAAACACTCACAGAAAAATAAAATAAAAAGAGAAATGGGAAAAATTTCATAGATTAATATCTGTGTAATTGGAGTCTCCAAATTTAGGAGTGGAGCAGAACAGAAAACATATTTGAGGAAATATGGTTAAACAATTTCAAAATTTGATAAATACTATAAACTCATGGATCCAAGAGGCTCCATGATTCTTAAACATAAGAAACATGAAGAAAATTACACCATGACACATCAAAATCACATTTTTAAATCCAGTGATAAAGAGAAAAATTTAAAACCATCCAGAGCAAAGGACATGTATAAAAGAATACAAATAAAAATGACAGCAGATGTTTTGGAAATAATACATGGAAGAATACAATGGAGCAATATCTTTAAAGTACTATAAGAAGAAAAACTGACAAGCTAGACTTTTATACTCAGCAAAAGTATCTTTCAAAAATTAAACAAAGCCAAATAAAGCCTTTACTTCAGACATACAAAAGCAGAAAGAATTTATGTCCAATAGTGCTTTACTAGAAGATATTTTAAAGAAGGCCGTCAGGTAGAAAGATAAGAATAACAAATGAAAATTTGTATATACACCAAGAAATCATGAAAATTGGAAACAGTAACTAGGTGAATAAATATAAAATATTTTTATAATTTAAATTTGTTTAAAATATCATTGCTTAAAGCTAAATAATAAAAATGGATCATAAGATGTATAATATATAGAAGTAAATATATGACAATAACCAATAGATCAAAAGATGAGAAATAGCAACTATTGTAAGGTTCTTGTATTATGTGTGAAGTGGTATAATATCACTTGAAGGTATAGAGTTAATTATGGGTACTATAAACATTTAAACAACAACAAAAATTAATACAAGTAGTTATATATAATAAGCCAATAAAGGAGAAAAATGGATTCATAAAATCACACAATCCAGAAGGAACAATAGAATAGTTCAGTTTTCTGGAAAGAGCCCAAGCCAGCCTGACAGCATACATTCAATTGACACATTTTAGACTCACACAACTTTCCTGCATACATATGGGAGATCTCAGAAGTGTAGAGGTGTGAGGACAAAGATGGTAGCCAATCCATTGAGTAGAAGCTGGTCATGAGAGGTGTGGACTCAGCATACCAGTATCAAAAATAATAATGATAAGATCTGACCTCGACCAGGCCCTGTGCTACTTTACACAAATGATCATCTTGAATTATCACCATGCCTTCAGCAAGAGGTATCATTATGCTTATTTTATAGATGAGGAACCAGAGGAACTGAAAAGTTAAGTAACTTGCCAATAGTCACACAACTAGGCAATGGGCAATCTGGAATTTAAATCCAGACGTGGCACAGAAAGCACTGACTACTAGGATGTGTGCTCTGAATGAGATGGCAAGCCTTGCCGAGAGAGCAGAGACTTTGACAGTGGGTGGGATTTGGAGTGCTATTACAACACCTTGGTAGAGATAGATAGTCTGAGATCCTCATTGGCAGGTGTCCATGGCGTGCAGATACTTGAAGTCTGAAAAGGCACCACATAAACTCTCATCACCTGTCAGGAGCCAGGAACTGAGGATCTAGTGAAGAGTTTGGGTTCATTTTTCCTTCAATGAAAAGAAAGAGAGTTCACCCTTTGATTTACCTTCCTCCTGCTGCTCTGCCCATGTGGATCCCGGCAGGTGGACACTCTGAAGGGTTCTGACTAGAGTACCACTCTCTGAGGAGCACCAAGCAACCCTCTCCAGTCCTTTGTTCATTTCTTAAAAGTCATGGCTATGCCAAATCATTCTGAGTAAGTTTACCGAATGGGTACAAGTCCCAAAGAGAAGACAGTTGCAGCAGATGGAGCTTTGCTTTCAGGCTCTAATAAAATGCACATCCCTAATTCTTTTTCTGTCTTGGAGATAACTGTGATGGTATTTTAAAAAGTCACTAATTTTTAATACTACTGAAGGCAACATATACAATATGTGATCACAGCAGTCACTGCCTTATCATGGCTTTGTTAATCTGAAAGAAAGAAGAATAACAAACGTGTTTTTTTTTTAACTTTCATTTGATTATTTATTCATTCATTTTACAAGGGTTTCTTGGGTGAGGGCCAGGCTCTTTGCGAAGTGTTGTAGATAGAGAAATAACACTCAGACCCTAAAGTTTACACAAAAGATCTTACAAGACTGTATTCAACTGGCAAGGTAATGTGGCAGTCCGCAGGATCAATTATACTTTCAGTTTTCATCTCCCTCTCCTCTATAGTTACAAGGGAGAATAATTTCTTTTTGCACATAGACAGTCTCTAGTTTCAGTCCAAATCATGAGGCCATAGTTTAGTCATTTAAGTTTGTCATTCCATTTCATTAAGCTGCTCAGTCCTTAGAGAATACCACTATCCTCAGATTTTTCATGTCTTTCAAACCATTTTATGGTGGCAGCAATTCAGTGGCAGCAAACCTTGCCTTTAATGGATATTTGATGCCCAGTGACAATATTAATTAATTCAGTTGGCAGCTCTCTCCTGCCTGCCATAGGCTACAGTCATCTATCTCTGATTAGTAATGGGATGTGTAGCCTTGGACAATTTAGATAACTAGTCTCATATTCCATATGTTTGTTGGTTGCAACCTTCTCCTGGGACTAGGTTTTTTGTTTTTTTGTTTTTTAAATCAGGGGTCTTGGTTGAAAAAAAAAAAAAACCAGAACCAAACTCTAGTTAATTAAAAAAAGAAAAGGCTATATTAGTTAGATTTTTGGAGCTCCTAGAGTTCATGAGAAGACCAGAGGACTGAGTTCAGAAAATGGATAGCAATGGAGGCTGGCAGCTTAGATAAGCAGAATCTCTTCATGATGCTAACACAGGTACGACCACCACCCATTCTGGATCCCGGCCACCGCTGTCACCGAGTATATATCCTCAACCTTCCCTGCTTCTTTGTATCAATCAGACTCCTCTTCAAGCAGGAGCAGGGGGCTGGCCAAAACCAGGTTCATTACTCATATCCTAGCTTCCAGGGGGCCAAGACAACAAGTAAGTGGATCCTCACCCAGGCTCACACAATGGCAGGTTTGTCAACAGGAAGGAGGTTTAGATACAGCCCAAAGGGACAAATTTCCTCTGTAGTTAATAAGTCAGGAAATAACTTGACTCATTTGAATTTTAGAATGCAGCTTGGATGATGGATGGTAACAATATGAGACTAGATGGAGAGTGAGGAGAGGTAGCTTTTGAACCCGTATGATGGAACTTGAGGACTCATGAACTATGAAGGATGAGAGAGAGGGAAGGAGAGAATGAACTCTAGGACCACTCTCAGCTTTCAGGCTAGGATGACAAGGTGACTGGCAATGCTATTGATCTCAGAAAAAATACTAAGAAGCAAGCCTGGATCCCAGGTCCCTGACTCCAGGTGTAGTAGTTTAGAGACTCTGACTACAGTCCTCTTGGGTTCAACTCCTAGCTGACCACTTCCCAGCTGCATAATTTTGGATGTGTGACTTAATCACTCCATGCTTTATCCAGTCTCCTCATCTTAAAAGTGGGTTAGTAATAATGTCTCTCTCAAAGACTGCTTATCCGCTAGAATGAACACTTACATGTAAAGCATACAGAACAATGCCTGTCTATTAATTGCTTAATAAATGTTAGTTATTATTATTAACTATTATCAACCCAGTGCTCACTCTAACTACTAATCCAGTGTTGTTGTTGTTGTTGTTGTTGTTGTTGTTGTTGTTACTGTGTGTGTGTGTTTTGGGGGAGGGGCAGTTTCTCTATATCCCTATGAAAAGGTCGATTTGAAAAACAAACAAATATTGGTCTGTCCATCACAGAGAAATGTAAAACATCCTGAAGACTGCAACGTACAGCCACTCATAGAGTCAGACAGAGAAGCTGCTTGATGAAGACAGTATTCCAGAGCATGTTGATCAGAAACCAAGAAAATGATTTCTGCGAATCTGAGACCATGTCTTCTGCATGTTGATTTCACTTTCAGAAGCTACTAAATCGCAAGTCACTTGTATCAGGGAAATGACACAGAATTATGGGAAATGACACAGAATTATGAAACCTCTAACCTAGAATGAGGAAGTCAAACAGGTTTTTTACATAACAAGAGCTTTGGCATCTTACCCAGAGCTACTTGGACAGCTGGGTCTGGTCCAATCTTAGGGCATGGGGCAATGCACAAGTCAAGGCAGTGGGAAGCTGCTTCTACTCTGGCTTAGAGAGACACTAAGAATATATGAAGTTAAATACAAGCAAGAGGCAAATACTTAGAGACCCCTGGTTTTCCAACTGCATCAGGGCAATCTTGGGGGAGGTCTGGGTCTAGATCTATTTGGATCCAACGAAATCTTCAAAACTCACAAATCTCCAGGAGTTTTCTGAAGGGTCTTCAATTCTATATCTGATAATAAAGGTTGCAACTAATCCCAAGAGCCTTTCCAGATGCACAATCAACAGAGAAGCTGCATGTAGCACTTTCACCCACATTACATAGCTTGCATATCAGAGCAGGTCTAAATATGCTACAAGAAAGAAGAACATAGAGCCAAGGAGGATAAAGATCAGCGTTCAAGTTTGAAAATAAAAATCTTCTTCTGCCAGACTAAAACAAAAACAAATTAAAAAACTACCAAAACTTTCAGTACAAACATTTAATTCATTTTTCATTCTCAATGGCTGGGATAATCATAAGACACTCACAGTACACATGAGGTCTGAGTGGAAAATACTAATCAGATATAAAATATGTGATTTCTCTACTTTCCTGAATTCTCTTACTCAGACAAATTAACTTTATACTGGCGGTGCCTTGTTTCTGGTGTGTGATCTAAAACTTTGTTTTTATGTTAGAAAAATCAATGTATCAGGATAATGCTATTTTTGGCATGGCATTGCAAAAGGAGACAGAATTAAAGCCACATATCAAGAGGACAAACATTCCATTTTATGAGTTTGTTCTTGCAATTCTAGTGGAAAGAGTCTTGTTGAGCAGGTTGTATATTTCTACTTTCATAAGGAAGATTATGGCTACTTATTTTTTTAAAGTATATTTTTATTGATTTCAGAGAAGAAGGGAGAGGGAGATAGAAACATCAATGATGAGAGAGAATCATTGATCAGCTGTCTACTGCGATCCCCCTCCTGGGGATCGAGCCTGTAACCCCGGCATGTGCCCTGATGGGAATCGAACCATGACCTTTTGATTCATAGTTCAACACTCAACCACTGAGCCACACTGGCTGGCAGAATTGTCCTCAGCACTTTGTATACATTATGTCTAATTCTCATGAGAAACCTGTAAGATAGATATAATTGTTCCACTGTAGAGAGGAAGAAATTTGAATTCAGAGAGGTTACTTGGGCTAGTAAGGGGTAGGCTTACTACCACAAAGCACCAACTCTTTTCATTGTACCACGATATCTTCCTGAAAGAAAAGAAACTGGGAGTGAGAGTGTCTTCCAGTTTAGGTAATTTAGAACAGATCTAAACCTTCACTGGAAACCTGAAGGTGCAATCACACTTCCTTTAAGGGTCAAGGGTTTATGTTTTTCTTTATTTTTATTTTCTTCCCTCTTAATTTAGTGCAATCAAACAGAGCAGGTCAGCTTGGAAGTACCAGCAATTTGTGAGCAGCTCTTGGGCAAATGGTATTGAGAACAGTACCCAGTCCATCCAGATCTTATCCTGAGGCTGTTTGAATGAAGCCCCGTGAGAGTCTGTTCCCTTTCAAGGGTAGTTCCTGCAACGACACAGTCTTTTCCTTTCATCTTGCGCAAAAAGAGTGAACTCATCCACCAACCAGATCCTACCCCCTTCCCACCTGGGCCTATAGAGTGGACATGAAACAAGATGCTATATGCCACAGGAGGTGAGGGCTCCAAATTATTCACACTCCTCTGCTCTCAAAAAAGTGGATATTCTAAGGGGGTGATATGGGACCTCCAGAAAAAAAGTCCAGCTAGTGTTTGAGCTGGGGCTCTAAGTTACTTGTATGGTAAAGACCCCAGTGCAGCAGGGAGCACTGTGGACCTGAGTCCTCAGAGATGCTTCATGGAAGCGGAGGAAGTTGAAGGGTTGATAGGACTGGGGTAGGTGGGAGGCGCGGTGGATGATGGAAGTAGAACAGGAGCAGGGAATGGAGTTGAGGAGAGCATGTTAGGAGGAGGAAGCAGCACTTCTCTCATATCGCTGCTGCTTTCTTCCTCCCAGCACTCACTGCATCCATTCAAGGTGGACCTCTCCACAGGTTTCGTTGTATTCCCCTTTTAATATACAGAAGTCCCAGTGATGTGGTGGCAAGGTGTGCGGGGAGGGGAAGCAGGCCACAGTCCTGGGACCAGGGCTCGGTCACTTCCTGAGCTTGCATCCCTGGGATGTGACCTTTACAAGTGTTTCTCAGTCTTTCCTCCTTAGGTGATCAGAAGGGCCAGTGGGGGCAGGAGCTGGGAATTTCCCTTCCCCTGGGTTGCTTAGGCTCCAGTAAAACCCCGATCCATTAGATTCTGAAATATAGTTCCCTATTAAGAATGGAGAACTCTGGCACATTTTAAATTGCTACTTTACTGGAAACTGGAAGCCAGAGGGGCTTTTTCTCCTGCCTTCCCCATGAGAACCTGTTAGTGTGCATGGAGGTAATACAAAAGTGTGGGACATTGCCTTGAGATAGGCTCCCCTTGGGGTTTTCTCTCTCCAATTTGTCCACACTGAGCCTCCAGCAATGTATCTGGTACAATTTAGGGGTCTCTGCACTGGCTCCTGCATAGGTCTCTGCTCCAGTAACATATGCTTCTCTGTGTCTGCCTGTGCTTCTTTCTCCGAGTTGGGGCCAGCAGTTTGCCCTATGATCTCAATATCAAGATGGATTGAAGAGGAGTTGTGGATTTTTAATTTCTTTAGCTTTTTGTGGTTGTAGTGAGTACCAAGTGATGCCTTCTAAGCTTCTTACGTACATTTCTAAAGCAGCATTTTCCCAAAGAGTGTTTGCAAAACATGAGTGAGACCATGTTCTACAGAATGTTAGTAGTGCTTAATAACAGAAGGGTCCCATGTCCTAGAAGCTGTGAGAAATACTGAGTTTCTTTACAGCAGGCCATTTTAGTGCCTTTATTATACTAAACTAGTGGCCCAGTGCACAGAATCAGCCCAGCCTGCACCCTCACTACTCAGACATCCCTCTCACAATCTGGGACTGCTGGCTCCTAACTGCTCACCTGCCTGCCTGCCTGATTGCCCCTAAATGCCTCTGCCTGCCTGCCTGATTACCCCTAACCCTTCTGCCTACCTGCCTGATCAACCCTAACCTCTCTGCCTGCCTGATTGCCCCTAACCTCTCTGCCTGCCTGTCTGATAGCCCCTAACTGCCTTCCCCTGCTGGCCTGATCTTGCCTCCAACTGCCCTCCCTTACCGGCCAATTTGGTTCTGATTGGTTAGTTTCTATGCCAGTCAGCATCAAAAGCTCTGCCTCCTAGGCAGCCATTGACTCTTCACAGTTCACCCAGATTTGATTCTGATTGGTCAGTTTCTATGCCAGTCAGCATCTCTGGGCCTATCTCCAGGCCTGATCAGAGAGGCAGGGCTGATCAGCAGCCCACACAGAGGTCTGGAGAGAAACAGAGGCACAGCTGCTGGCAAAGCCCAGAGAGAAAGAAAGAGACAACAGCTGATCAACAGCTATCATGAAGGCTGTGGAGCAGACCCTACCTCTTTCTTCAGGCCTCTCTCCAGGCCTGATCTGCAGTCCCCTCAGCAGTCTGTGCTGGGTCACCACGGCAACCCAGCACCGACTGGAGGACTGAGTTCTGGTGTTCAGTGGAGCCTTCAGTCGTTTTGGATGTGATATACCCTGGTTCTTTATATATATGTATTTTATTTTGCTTTATGGGACTATAGGTTATATTGTTTCCTCAATTGATATGATCAGGGACTATAGGTTATATTGTTTCCTCAATTGATATGATCATGAAATTCTTTTGGGGAAGAGTGTTTCATAAAACTATATTCCTCAGAAGTTGGGAAATGCTGCCCACCTTTCAAGGCACAAAAATGCCATTCATTCCACAGATATTTAGTAAGACTCTGATATACACAAGGCAGAATGATAGCTCTGGTGGGTGGATAGTAAATGCTTAAGACATGGTGCCTTTTAGAACTTTGAGTTTGGTATGGAAGGTCAGAAAGAAATGCACAGAGATAACTAATTCTAGAGAAAGAAAGTCTTCTCAAAATTTTACCCATTTACAAAAGAGAAATAAAATTCAATCTAGAGAGCCAAAATGAAAACATATTTTTAAAACAAAAGCTGTTCCTACATTTCACTGAGGTGCCAAGTTAGCTTCAAGAGTGAAAAGGGCTTATGGATCAGGTTTCTGGGCAGGTCTCCATAAAGCTGCTCATGACCCAATATCCTGCTCGCAGGTCTGTGCCCATTTTAACATCTCTATATTATGATTCTAGGGGTCCCTGTGGGTGGCATCTGTGGGCATAGAATGAAGGGGTGGGTGGACTCACTCCAAGGGCTTGTTCTCAGCAGGTGTTGAGGTTTGCTGTACTATTCACTCATCAGCCTCTTGCCTGACTTTTGAATGCAACCTTGTCTGTCTGAAGGACTCATCTTCCCAAGCATCATTCTAACTTCTGGTAACTGACAAGATAAGAAAAGAGAAGACAAAGCTGCTTTTGCACCGGACACAGCATCAAGAAGGAAACTAAAGCTGGCAATGAATAACCAACACATCAATTACTGTAAAAAGAAATGATGTTTTATTTAGGCAGATAGCTCAGTGCAGCCTGAGAGGATTGAAAAGATGTTGCCCCAGGTCTTCCTTCTGCCTGACTTTCTCACTTAGATGCAGCTATGCCGGAAGTTCACCTTTAGCAAGGCTTTCTTTGGTTTAGTTAATTATTCTCTGAAACTCATGTTTTTAAAAAGCTAATACATAAAGAGAGGAGGTATGACTTCATATTACAGCCGTTGAATAGCTGTGTTATCAAATGACAACCTTCTTGGGCTAAAAGAAATCAGAGGCAAATCACGTTATCTCTTGTTTTTCAGTTTCCTTCTTTGTGAAATGACAAGAGGTGAATTAAGAAAGTTCTAAGTTTTATTCCCACTTTGTAACTCATCATCACTCTTAGAATTGAAGCAGCATGAAGGCTCTGGTAACTCAGACATGAAATCCAGTTAGTGGGTTGTAACCAGCAATTATTTTCTGTGATAGAAGAGCATAGAGAATACCAGACTATATTGTATGCAGAAAGGTAAATATTATTTTGTGAAATATATACATTTATATATATACATATACACACACACACATATATATGTATACACACACACACACACACACACACACACATATATATATATATATATATATATATATATATATGTATGTATATATATATATATATACA
>JAAGEH010000307.1:34058888-34089099 GCA_011751065.1 Lasiurus cinereus
TATATATATATATATATATATGTATATGTATATATATATATACACACACAGTGGTACCTCGAGATACGAGTTTAATTCGTTCCGTAACCTTGAGGCATGGGAAACTATGAGACGCTTGAGTAGTGGTAAACTGGTGGGTCATGTGCAGCCAGCCGATCCGCGAGATTACTCCTATCTCAAATGTTGCTCGTATTTCAAAGCAAAAATCGCTCGCTCAATGGCTCGTATCTCAAAAATCTTGTATGTTAGGGCACTTGTATCTCGAGGTACCACTATACACACACACACACACACACACACACACACACACACACACACACACAATTCATTGGGGTTCTGCAGAGAAATAGGACAGAGAGATGGGGAAAGAGAGGGAGAGAGAGAAGAGAGAGAGAGAGATTAAGGACTTGAATAGCACGATTGTGGAGGCTTGCCAGTCCAAAATCCGGGGGCAGGCTATCAGGTGGAGGACCCGGGGAAGAGTTAATGTTGCAGCTCAATCCAAAGATCCTCTGGAGGCAGAATTTCCTGTTTTTCAGGAGACTTCAGTCTGTTTTCTTTTAAGGCCTTCCACTTATCAAATGAGGCCCACACATTTTATAGAAGATAACCTCCTAATATGTGGCAATCTAAAAAACACCTTCACAGCAACATCCAGTCTGATCTCTGACCAAATATATGGGTAATACAGCCTAAATAAGCTGACATGTAAAATTAACCATCCCATCCATATATGTATATAGTGACATAACATATATCTCTGATAAAGGCATACCTTGGCAATATTGCAGTTCAGTTCCAGACCACTACACTAAAGCAAGTATTGCAATAAAGTGGATTATAATATTTTTTGCTGGTGGAGGGTACTGCCTTTGGTTTGTACAAAAATGCAGCATCTGTCAAGAGCAGTAAAGCAAAGTGAAATGTATGCCTGAAATGGTATTGGCCAAGAAGTTGGAAAGCCTCAGTGAGTCCACAAAACCATTCTTGACACAGCTTCTTCTAAGACAGTGCTATCCCCACCACAAGGAAGGGTACCATATCCCCGGTGTGAAAGTGTCCTTACCACAGCCTGGCTGTTGTCTAACGAAGGGAGACCTAGACACAATTTACAGATTGCTATCTGCTGTCATCAGACCGCCCTGCTGCTCATCTGCTCTAGGCACACTGCCTTGTTCCTTCCTTTATGGCCTCTCATGTGTTCCCCGTTCAGGACCTTTGCATTTGTCTTCCCTCTACCTGGAGGGCTCTTCCCCCAGATCTGCAGAGCAGCGGATACCTTTTCATCTCTCAGCTCTCCACCCAGCGCTGCTACCCACTGAGAGGCCTTCCTTAATCATCTCATCTAAAGCAATCCCTGCCCACATATGCCCCCATACATTCCCCAGTGACGCTCTATGCTATTACACAATTTTATTTTCTCCATTGCGCTTATTATTATCTGTACTATCTTACTTGTTTCTTTATTTTTGTCTCACTCCAAGTCTTTCCTGCCCACCTTTTCTTTTCATTGCCTAAAATAGTGCTGCCCATAAAGTCTCCACAAAAGGTTATGGAATGATTAAGTGGTTATAGAGTGGACTTTGCCCATGATTTGGCTACCCATCATCTGAATCTCCTTTCTATTTAGGGAACACCCATTTTATGGATCTTGATAGGAGAGAGCAGCTGACAATTATACTCACTTTCCCAGACTTCCTTTGCAGTAAGGCATGGACATGTGACTCAGGCTCAGCCAATCAGATGCACTCTCCATAGAAATAGCACTAAGAAGCAGACACAGCTATGATTGATGTGGTGGTGAGTGGCAACAGCTGCAAGGATCACTTCCAGGTTGGGGGGCAGCAATAGCAGTGACATGGGCAGCAGCTCTGCAAACCTTGGCATCCAGTGAACAGGGGCATTGGTTGGTGTAAGATTTCTGTGGGCTGATTCTGTAGTATGATTTGGCTCTACTTTGACTGTACCATACTCCTGTCCTCTGGAGTCCAGTTTTCTAGTCTCCCAGTGATTCTGTGAGCTTCCAGATATTCTTTTTTTTATAAAGTCCTGTCTGCTCAATCAGTGCTGAAAGCCCTCTTTTCTCTTATCTTCCTCATCTTGTGTCTTATCATTCTCCTTGATCTTTCATGTCCTTCCCTCCATTAGATTTTATACTCATCTAGGAATTCCACAAGTCTTGGCAGTTACCTTGTTCTAAAGGAACGAAGGCCTCTGTGATGTAATTTCGCTATATGCTACCAGCAAGGAGGTGAAGAGCTTAAGAATATTGTGTAGATCAGATCAATTACTGGAATTTCTTTGACTCATCAGTTATGAGTTGAACCCTAAGTCTTTGAGTTGGTTGGGACTTAACTGAGAGGCCACTATTTTTAACATCTCATGGTGTATACAAGGTTCTTTATAAGTGCAGTACCTATGGTTTAACCTCAAAGAACCTCTATAAAGCAAAGGAAGAAAAAATATCACATAATTCTTTTTAAAGGAAGGTGGCAGATTGTACTTGCTAAAGGTGACCATATTTCTATATGCTTTTCCACAGTGTTGTCTTGCAAAATCCCCTCAAGACTTGAACTCTACCTCTTATCTCCCCTGAATCTGGATGAGCACTGTGACTACTTAGACCAATAGAATACAGCATAAGTCATGCCATGCCAGCTCAGGGCATAATGTTTAAATGGCCTGACATCTTCTGCTTCTTGGAATCTAGCCACCATTTAAGAAATAGGACACTTTGAGATCATGATGTTGTGAGAAGCCCAGGCCACATGACAAGGCCATAGTAAATGAGGAACTGTGTGTAAAGAGAGAGGCCAAGGTACCAGGCATGAGTGAGGAAACCACTTTGAAGGCAGATCCCTCAGCACTATTTGATCTAGATGATGCTGTGTGGGCCACAGAGTAAGCACTTGTTGAGCTCTTCCTGAGGTTCTGATCCACACAACCATGAGTGAGATAAATCATGTTTTAAGTCACTGCATTTTTGAGATGGTTTGTTACACAGCAATAGATAAATGGGACAAAGGGTAAGGACCCATAAACATATAATGCTTCTAAGCATCTGTTTGTGGTCATGTAGAGTACTTTTTGTAAGTGTAGAAAGTCTTCTTTGAGAACTCCATAGCACCCTTAGAAAAGCCAGCCTTCAAATAAAAGGAAACATCAATGTATTCTAGATTGAACAGGATCTTGCAGTCAGATATTAGTGATTTCTAGAATCACTAGGAGAGGTCTGGCATGGAGAAAGAAGAGCCAGAATCATTATCAAAACTAATAAAAGGCTTTCATCATCTGGATGGGTACAATTAATGCTCATCAGCTCTCAGTTCCCTACACCTAATAAATCAATTCTTGGAACCCTTCTATTTCCTGGCAGTGGAGGAATCAAGGAGGTTTCCCCCATTTCATTCTTCTAGCATTACAGAGAATGTAAATACATTCTCAAAATTGTATTTACCTAAAACCTCAGGGAAAATCAGACTGCAGTGAAATATCATGATAACAAGTACATATACTGATGCATTTCATGTTAGATCTTCCAGGAAACACAATTCAAATGATCTCTTTTGTACTTAGGCCTTGTTTGTATTTCTTCTGGAAACACATTCTATAGCTTGCATTTAAAAAAAAAAAAAAGAGCCGAGACCGGTTTGGCTCAGTGGATAGAGCGTTGGCCTGCAGACTGAAAGGTCTCAGATTCGATTCCGGTCGGGGGCATGTACCTTGCTTGCAGGCACATCTCCAGTGTGGGGCATGCAGGAGGCGGCTGATTGATGTCTCTCTCTCATTGATGTCTCTCTCTCATCGATGTTTCTGACTTTCTATCACTCACCCTTCCTCTCTGTCAATAAAATATATATTAAAAAAAAAGAGAAAGATTGCTCTTCTGTTTTGTCTCATTTATGGCAACATTTTTATTGGGTTTGGTAGCAACTTCCAGTTAAAATCTGAGTATTTCTCGGTTAACCTGGAAACAGATAACTCCCCAAGATAAACCTGGAAGCAGATAACTCCATATTGCTTAGTGGCATGTGTGCGGTTACTATTGGACCTGTGCTTTCTTCTGGAAACCTCTAGGTGTAGTAGTGTCAACTACCAGGTAATGTTCTTTGGCACCAATTTGATGTCAACAGGAATCCCCACTTTTGGGTTCAGTGAAGAAAGAAACTTATTCAGTGTAAACAGGCCAATTATGAGTTACAGTTTCAATTAGAAAGCAGCCCAGCTATGGAACAGCATGGCTTTGAGGTGGTCCTGGGGCGAAGCTTCTCTCCAGAGAGACAACTCTGTTCTGCCTCCTCTGCTCTGCTCTGACCCAGGATAGTGTAGTCTTCAGTCTAGAATGAGATAGTCACAGCATCTGTGAAGAAGATGCATGTGGGTGCCTGAGCAAGGATGGAACAAAATGGGGAGGTGGGGTTTTAATTATTACATCACCTAGTCATAATGTCTTAGAGTGACTGCATATTTACAGTAGTTCAGCAATGAAATAGTAAAGGACATTTGCAAAAACATTTCTGGATGGCAGAGGGAAGCTGTCCAGCTAGTTGCCCCGAGAGCATTGTCCCAATCTGTGGGCCTCTTGGACATGCACCAACAACTTGGCTTGTGTTTGGACACACAGCTCCTTTGACAATCGGAATGATGAAAACACTCTTGACACTTGGAACTGCTCACATTTTAATTCATTTGTCACAGTATCAGTGGGTGCCTGTGTGCTCTGAACCAAATCCTGATATATTTCTTGGGATGAAGGAAACATATAATTTCTAATCTGACTGATAATATCAACACTTGAACAAACAGCAAAAAGACTAAAATGGATGATTAACCACTTCTCATAGCTCCCCTCCCTACCCAATTTGGGTATAATGGGTAGAGAATTTTTTAAAAATTGGTTTTCGACCTGGCTGGTGTGACTCAGTTGGTTGCAGTGTTGTCCCTTACACAGGAAGGTAGCAGGTTCAATTCTTAGTCAGAGCACATACCCAGGTTTTGGGTTCTATCCCCAATTGGGATGCATATAGAAGGCAAGTGATCAATGTTTCTCTCTCACATCAATGTGTCTCTCTTTCTTACTTCCTCTCTCTAAAATAAAATAAAATAATAAAATAAAATCATATGCTTGGGTGAGGATTAAAAAACAAACACAAAAAACTGATTTTTCTTAGAAGCTCCCAAGCAAGAGAAAAGCAGCTCATTGGGCCTCAGTGTTTTCCCACTGAACACAATTTTAGAAAATATGAACACAAGAAAAGATCACTCTGATTTTGTGTCTGAACACAGATACATCTTGAGCAGTGTTCAAGTCACAGTACACCCGGTGTACCCCTCTCCTGGGTAGTAGGAGTGGCTGCTGCTTCTTTGGCTTCTCTGTAGTCTGCCTTCCCTCTAGATAAGATTTATTGAAATACTACTCTACTTTCCTAGGGCTGCCATAACTAATGACCACAAACAGGGTGGCTTAAAACAACATTTAAGCTCTGGAGTTTGGAAGTCTGAAATCAAGGCGTCAGCAAGATTGTTTCCCTCCGGAAGCTCTGAGTGAGTCTGCTCCATGCTTGCCCCGTAGCTTCTGGTGGCTGCTGCTAATTCTTGTTGTTTCTTGGCTTGTAGACACATCACTCCACCATCTGCCTCTGTCTTCACACCACCTCCTCCCCTGTGTTTCTCCTCTTGATCTCTGTGTCTTCTCTTCTCAGAAGCATTTTTGTCATTAGGTTTAGGGCCCGCCTGGTTAATCCAGGATGATCTCATTTCTACAGCTTTTAAAAAAAATAGATTTTATTGATTTTTTACAGAGAGGAATGGGGGGGGGGGAGAGAGAGAGAGAGAGAGAGAGAGAGAGAGAGAGAGAGAGAGAGAGAGAAAGAGAGAGTTAGAAACATCGATGAGAGAGAAACATTGATCAACTGCCTCCTGCATGGCCCCCTTCTGGGGATGTGCCCTCAACCAACGTACGTGCCCCTGACTGGAATCAATCCTGGGACCTTTCAGTCCACAGACTGATTGCTCTATCCACTGAGCCCAACTGGTTTCGGCACATTTATACAGCTTTTGTTTAATTCTGTCTGAAAAGTTTCCTTTTCCAAATAAATTCACATTCATAGACATTGGGGTTTAGACTTGGACATATCTTTTGAGATATGACAATTTAATCCACTCCAGATCTCTAACCATAGAATTACCCCAGCTTTCAGACAGCATTCAATCCAGAGCCAGGTTTTCCTTTCTTAAACCCTCTCCAAGTTACTTAAACACAAGCCCAAATCTTATCACAGGTCTTTTCACAGGTCTTTTCTGACACTCTGTGTATGTTCTCCCTCACTGCAATGGGTAATGAACTTCACTTGCCCAACTAGAGTATTTGTGGTGATCTTTGGTGGGAGAGCACTGACACTCCCTGATATTTAACATTTATTGAGCAGCCCAATATGTTAGATGCCATGTGAGTGCTCAGATGCAAAATTCATTGAATCTTTGTAGCAACTCTATGAGTAGATACTATCAATACTCATTTTATAGGTGATAAAATTGAGGCTTAGGAACACTAGCATCTATCCGTCAGGGTTCTTCAGAGAAAGAGAAGCAATAGGATGACTATACATATTATATAATACGTATATAATCCATATAATACATGATTATGGAGGCTGAGTCCTACAATCTGCAGTTGGCAAGGGAGAGACCCTGAAGAGCCGGTGCTTTAGTTCCAGTTTGAGAGTGAAGGCCTGATAACCAGGAGAGCCCGGTTCTAGTCCAAAGGCTGGCATGTTTGAGACCCAGAAAGAGCTGATGTTTCAGTTCCAGTCCAAAGGTAGGAAAAAGGACTGATGTTCCAGTTTTAAGGCAATTAGGTGTGAGGAAGCCTCTCTTACTCAGCAAATGTGGGCCTATTTGTTTTATTCAGGCCTTCTACTGGTTGGGTAAGGCCCACCTACATTAGGACAATCTGCTTTACTTATTCTCTTAAGGCAATCTACTTTACTCCACACTGCTGATTTAAATGTTGATCTTATCCAAAAATACCCTCACAGAAACACTCAGAATAATTGCTGACCAATCAAGGTGACACATAAAATTAACCACTGTGGCATCTTTGTCATGATCTCACAGCTGGAAATGGGAGGAGCCATAATTCAAATCCTGGCCTATCTGGCTTCCAAGTCATGCTCAGCCATAATGCTCCCCCATTATCTTTCTTTTCACAGGCAGGCTTTCTCCAGAGACAATGTACAATGGGTTCTATGCTAATTCTCACCGATCTTAGAATCTGAACCAACAATTTGGAACCAAATTCCATATTATCATGTTTTTGCTGTTGTTTTATGTGTGATTTCCTCAGCTCACCCATTAAATTATAAGGAATTTTGGAACAAGGACTGTGTCTTAGGCTTGAACAATCTCTAACATTATTAAATTCTGTATTGAAAAGAAACAAAGTCACTGTAAATTTAGGAGAAGAAATTTATATTTGGGCCAAACTGAGGACATGCCCAGCAGCAGAGCCTTGAAACAGTTTTCTAACTTTAGAAGTGAATGTTTATATAGGCAGGAGGATAAAGAAGAATATAGCTTTACATCATCAGTTTTAGTTAGTGATGGCCATTCAAGGATTAACAGGTGGAGAGACTATACAGTTAAGGTAGGGTCATCAAACATCTGGAGTCATGGGAAGGGATCTGGAAGCAATTATTTTCTGATTCTTTTTATTAAAATTGATTTCAGAGTGGAAGGGAGAAGAAGAGAGATGGAAAAATCAAAAATGAGAGAGAGTCATTGATTGGCTGCCTCCTGCATCCCAACATTGGGGATCAAGCCTGAAACATGGACATGTGTCCTGACCGGGGATCAAATTATGACCTCCTAGTTCATAAGTCAACGCTCAACTACTGAAAGCAATTCCGTTAAAACTTTAATCAGGAAGAAGAAAAAATAGTCACTGCCTTTATCTTTATAATAGAACTGTGAGAAAGTACTGTGTATGTGGCTAGCCCCAATGGAAGGCCTTGGTTAAGAATTTACTCTGTTCCTTTGGTTACAGATGAAACTGGAGCAGTAGAAACCCTTTCTTCTTTCAATACTTACTATGAACTAGGCATTTTACATGTACTTATCCATCTAATACTGATAACAATACCCTTATGTAGCTACCTCTATTATTCCCATTTTACAGATGAGAAGACTATAGCCCAGGTGCTGACCCACCTGCACAAGGTTAATGGGGCAGGAAGGAGAGCCCCCAAGCAGCCTGGTCTCCAAACCCTGCGATCTTAACTCTCCTCTGCTTTGCTTTTTGTATTATTTTGTGTTAATCCAGGAATGAATTTCAGGGAAGCAGAATGGCTTTGAAGTTGGCTGACGATGTGTGTGGGGTGGAGTCCCCTTGACAGAATGTACTTGGCTTGTGGTTTGGCAAGGAGTGCTCTCTGAGACTCCCCTGCCCAGATTCTTGGTTCTCCACTGGCCTCAACTCAAGAACATACTTCCTGGGAAGCCTTGGTAGAGGGTACCCTCGGGAGACTCGGGCTGTCCGCACCTGCCTGGGTCCCTGCCAATGCTGAACCGTGAAAATGCAGTGTCACCTTACTAAGCACGAACTGGCTCTTGTATTATGAGAAGCTGCCCCACCAGGAGATATGCAAACAGGTTCTGTTCAGAAGAAGAGATCTGCAGACTCATGCAAGAGTGGCATAGTGCCTGGGTGTGGGTCACCAGGCTTGGGCATACCTCTTGGGCTTCTGGGACAAACACTAACTCAGCACTCCAGGGAGTCAGAGTCATGGGACACATCCCCTAACTCCCTGCACACTCTGCAGCATGTTGCCTGAACAAGCAGGCAATGTTTAAATTCCCCTAAAGCTACAGAATTCCTGAAGTATTCCAGCAAACCTTCAATTAACTCCCTGTTGTCAAAATCAGAATGGGCACATAGTTTTCAGCTTGGGAAGTGCCTCTTCGTGGTACCCTACATTAACTAGATCTGAAAAGATATTTATTATTGAGGCATCACCTTTCTCCAAGACCAGACAGTGAGCTCTCTAAGAGAAGTACCATATTCTATTTACCTTTGTGTTCCCAGTGCCCAGTTATGGCCTGTAACATAGAAGTCTCTTAGGGACTTCTTTCTGAATGAGAAAATCTGTAGGATCTATCCCTGATCTTTTATTCTATCATCATCATATTCATAAAACCTTGCTATATGGGAAGATCATCTTACACAAAGGCAGGAGGCTTATGTCCCAGCTTTGGGGTAAACCAGTCCTGCAACTTTGCAATGTAAGTTTACATCTGGACCTCCATTTATTTGTCTGAATGGATGTTTGGATTTGAGAAACTCTAAGGTCCCTTCTAGTTTAACATCCTAGGGCTTTCAGCATGAAATTCTTCAAAGAGAGAAGAGGTTATAGAAAGGCTGTTCTGCTGCCTCTGAATTTGTAGTTTAAGAGCGAGAACATGGGCACGGACACAGTGCCAACGCCTCTGCTCCGGAGCTAGCATCTACAGGGAATAACTGAAAAAAGAGTGAGGGTTGGGGTGAATCCTTTTCAGATCCTTTGGGGAAGTAGGATTATAACTGGGGCACCTGCCAGATGATCATGGCACCTGCTGCCAGGATCCCACATTAGATACCTTGCCATAGCTCCCTCTGTCTCTCCCACCACTAATCTCTGTAACCCTACTGCCAGATGTGAGGTAGGCACCTCACCTTAGGCTATATGCTCAGGAAAAGCATCCTCACAGAGACTCCTGGGGAAAAAGCAAAGACATAATTCTTTGATCTTGTTCCATAACAAATAATTTGTCTTGGAATCTTTGAAATCTTGGGAGAGAGAAAAAAAAAAAGACCTGTACTTTCAAAGCTTTCCTTCTTTGATGTATTGTAGACTGGGAGGTGGGGAGGTGGTGGAGAATATTCCCCTCTGGGTAACTATTCCTTTATTCTGGGAAGACTCTGCAATGGATATTTGGTTATTAAAAGGAAATAACAAATATTGTCGAATGCAGAAATTCAGACGCTGCCTTTCCAAGGGGATCTGGCTCATGCACAATAACGTAAGGAGCTGTTTCATCGAGGGGGAAATGCAGCTCTGCAAATTGTTTTCCAAAGGAAAGTGTTTCAACTTTATTTAGTTTTCAAAATCTCTGAGAAAATTGTTTCCCGTTCTTGGAAATATGTGGATGTTCCTACTGGAGTGGAGGCTGGAAGCTGGTGTGGGAGGGGCATGGGAACCTACCCTCACCCAGGCTGAGGAGGAATCATGGGAGGGCCAGGCTGGGCAGCTTGGGCCCTACTCTTTGCAATATTGTAGACTAATTAACTCAGATTTTGGAAAAGGACTGAGGTTTACTTTATTGTCTTCTAGTGTAGTGTCTTGTTAGGGATCCTAAGGCAAGACTGACTCCCTGGTGGGGACATTTCAACTGTTAATTATGCTGGGGCACGTTAGAAGGGGCTCAAAAATAAGGGAAGACTTGGGGAACATTGTAACAGGGATGATGAGGCAAGGACTCCATGGAAAGAAGAACCAGAGGGTCCCTCCCTCTCCCCGCCACTTTATGCTCTCCCTCCTCTCCCTCTCCCCTGCTTCTCTCTCCTCCCCCTCCTACTTTCCTTCATCTTTCCCCTCCCTTCCCCCTCTCCCTCCCTCTCCCTCTTTCTCTTTGGCTCCTCCACCCTCTCCCTCTCTTTAGTAGAAGGAAAAGCAGAGTGTAGGACTGGAGAAGTGGCCAGAACTGGGCTGGGCAGTGAACTTTTGCCCTGTGAACTTTACAATTCCTCATTTCTATTACCAGCTTTGACTTTCTCAGAGTTGTAATTCCTGCCTTTTAACTCCAAATGTTTATTAAAGTCTTGTTATTCATTAAACTCAGGGTTAGCCATACTGTTGGGAATTAAAGGCCTGGATAATCATTAGCACTAGTTCACATTACAGGTTTAAGTTCGGCTGGCAGCAAAGTGAAGGAAGGGTCTGTGGAGGAACAGAGAATAAAGATATGGACTGAGTGGAGGTTAGAGGTACACCTGTGGTAGTAGATTGGTGAGGCAGCTGTCAGGAGGTAATGCCCCTCCCCAAATACTATCTGAGAGGGGAAGGGATCTTCAGAGGGAGGCCAGGAACTACTAGATTTATGCTATGGGGACACAGTGTCAGCAAACAAGTGGGTTATATTTAGTAAAGTTTCTCCCTTGCCTAGAATGACATAGGGCAAAGGCTTGCAGGGCCTTGTCCGTAATGGGAAGAAGGAGATTCTGAGGTTAACACAGTGGGGAACATGGAACAGCAAGTGATGAAAATAAGTGTGTGCAGAGAGGAAATAAGTTTTTAAAAAATATATTTTTTATTGATTTTAGAGAGGAAGAGAGATGGAGAGAGAAAGAAACATCAGTGATTATAGAGAATCATCGATTGGCTGCCTCCTACATGCCCCTCCTGAGGATGATATCTGCAACCCGGGTATGTGCCCTGACTGGGAATCAAACCATAAAGTCCTGGTTCATAGACTGAGGCTCAACTACACAGACTGGTTGTTTTTTGGTTTTGCTATCAGGCACCAAAGTGTAGTAGAGAGAGCATCAGAGACAGGTGTCTTGTCCCAATTTTGCCACAAACAGGGTACCATCACATCTTTCTACATATTTCACTTTCCCTATAGTGAGTGATTTGTATACTTAGGATGTTCCTGGCATCCCTACTATAGTCCTTCTCTAAGCAAAATGGCCATCATCTTCAGAGGTTTAACAAACCCACCACTAGTCTTTACTTTCTTTTTAGATCTTTCCAGGGACTCTGCTTGGAGCAACTCTGGTCACAGCATCCAATGATGGAGATCAAAACATGGAGCCTCAAGAGAGAAACAAAGACGGCAGCATAGGTGAGCACCTAAAATGCTGCCTCACACAACAATTTCAAAACTAAAACTAAAAGACAGAATGGACATCATCCAGAACCACAGGAAAGCTGGCTGAGTGGAAATTCTACAACTAGAAGGAAATAGAGGGCCTCACAGAGAGTCAGAGGAGCTGCAAAAAGCTGAGGTATGGAGACGTGGACATGGAGAGGACAGACGGCAGTGGGCCTGGCTGGCTTCCTCTAGTGGGAGGGAGACGGAAACTCCCAACTGCACTAAACCCCAGTTCTGACTGCACTGAACCCCAATTCCAGCCAAGACTCATACAGGGGGAGACTGAACTGTTGTGAAAAGAGAGGAGTGCAGGGAAACTTAGGGGAGACTCGAAAGACAGAGGTCTGGAGGTGTGCGTGAAGAGGGCTGACTGCTGATTGTGCCACTGGCTTTCTCTAGTGGGAGGAAGACAGAACCTCCCAACTGCACTAAAATTGATGTTGGACTGCACTGAACCCCAGTTTCAGGCGAGACCCTGGGGACCCAGACTCCTACGAGTCCCTGGAGTGCACAGAAACTCAGGGGAGCTGGAAAGGCAGAGATCTGGAGGAGTGCGAGCATGGCTATGCACAGAGGGCTGTAGCAATTACCGAGGGTCACTGAGACCTAGGGGCTGATGGGAAGCCGAGGCTGTCTGCTCAGCCTTGAGACTCCACCCCATCCAAGCCTAGCACAGAGGCTTTTGCAATCTTACAAGTCTTAAGGCGGAGTCCAGCACAGTTCTCCTGGCATAGACACAGCTGATCCTCACAACCAATTGGCATGGACGTCTATTCCCCCAGTGATACCAACAACAATCAAGACTTAACTACAATAAGGCTGTATACACAGTCCACAAAGGGGTGCACCAAAAGAGTCCACCACAGGTAACCAGGGAGGCTGAGCCACTGGGCCATATAGGACACCTAGCACACAAAGCTATTCTATGAACTCAGGGAAGCAGTGAAAATACAGAGACAAAAGAATAGATCACAAACAAAAGAAATGGAGGAAAACAAATGACTGGATATAGAGTTCAAAATCAAGGTTATAAGGTTTTTCAAGAATTTTCTATAAAAGATGGATAAATTTAGTGACACCCAAGAGGAGATGAGAAAGGACAAACTAGAAATTAAACAGACACTCACTGAAATAAAAAAATATTATACAGAAACCTAACAGCAGACTAGAGGAATGCAAGAATCAAGTCAAAGATTTGAAATACAAAGAAGCAGAAAATACTCAACTGGAAAAGAAAAAAGAAAAAAAATCCAAAAATATAAGGATAGTATAAGGAGCCTCTGGGACAACTTCAAGTGTACCAACATCAGAATTATGGGGATGCCAGAAGAAGGGAAAGAGCAAGATACTGAAAACCTATTTGAAGAAACAATGACTGAAAACTTCCCACATCTGGTGAAAGAAATAGACTTACAAGTCCAGGAAGCACACAGAACCCCAAATAAAAGGAATCCAAAGAGGACCACACCAAGACACATCATAATTAAAATGCCAAGAGCAAAAGACAAAGAGAGAATATTAAAAGCAGCAAGAGCAAAACAGTTAATTACCTACAAGGGATCACCCATATCATTGTCAGTTGATTTCTCAACAGCAACTATGCAGGCCAGACGGAAGTTGCAAGAAATATTCAACGTGATGAATAGCAAGAACCTTCAACTAAGATTACTCTACCCAGCAGAGCTATCATTCAGAATTGAAGGGCAGATAAAGAGCTTCACAGATAAGAAAAAACTAAAGGAGTTCATCAACACGAAACCAGTATTATATGAAATGCTGAAAGGTACTCTTTAAGAAGAGGAGGAAGAAGAAAAAGGTAAAGATAAAAATTATGAACAAATACATATCTATCAACAAGTAAATCTAAAAATCAAGTGAATTAAAAATCTGATGAACAGAATAAACTGGTAAATATAGTAGAATCAGGGGCATAGAAAGAAAGTGGACTGACAAATCTCAGGAGAAAGGGGTGAGGAGGATGTAGGAAGAGACTGAACAAAAATCATATACACCTATGGATGAGGACAATGTGGGGGAGGTAAGGGCAGAGGGTGGGGTTGGCGCCGGGTGGAGGGGAGCTATGGAGAGAAAAAAGAGGAACAATTGTAATAATCTGAACAATAAAGATTTATTTAAAAAAAAAAAGGAAGAACAAGACTGTACATAGTAAGCAAACAAACAAACAACCAACCAGACAAAAAACCCCATGGAATCTCTAGGAGCTCTGCTGCCCTGCTAGGTTACCCAAATCCAAGTTGAAGGCTCAGGGAAAAAGATGTTCCAAGGGCTTCACCAGAATATGTCTCAACAGTAACTGCAGTGAAAATTGTGGATTTTGCCACTTCAAATGCCTGTTCCAATTTTGGAAGAAAGTCATTTATGTATTAGAACCTCGGTTAGATGCTACAGACATATCTGTAACTACTCATCTGTAAGTCCTAAGCCTGTTCTCCTTGTATCTACAGTGACAGTGTTAGCCCGGCATACATGGGCACTTAATGTATGTGTGTTGGGTAAATGAGTTAATAGAAGCTATAAACAGTTATGGGAACTATATGTTCCATACCATCATCAAGCCATATTGTCTGCGATGTTGCTTGCAGATGTGCAAGACAGTTTGAGAGTCATTATTTAGATGCTGAAACATTGAAATTTGAGGACCAATTTGGAGGTTTCTGGGGACTGAGCAGAATTTAGCATTCTTTTTTTAAAAAGTAGGTGAATAATCACCACATGGTACTTTAATGTCCTTCCTGCCCTTAAAAAGCAAGGCTCCAGCCCTGGTCTGGTAGCTCAGTTGGTAAGAGTATTATCCTAATAAACCAAGGTTGTGGGTTTGATCCCTGGTCAGGGCACAAATAAGAAGTAACCAATGAATGCATAAATAAGTGGAACAACAAATCAATGTTTCTCTCTCTCCCCTTTTTTTCTCTCTCTCTCCAAATACAAAATAAATAAAATCAGTCAATCAATAAAAAGCAAAGCCCTAGTTGAAAGCCTGAAGCAAGTGAGAATTATCATCCGTGATCTCAATTCTCCACTTAGCATTCTCCCTCCCCAAAGGCTGGTGACTTTACTCTCCCTCTGGGCTGTCTAGGCCCCCTCTGCTGTGACCAGACACTGACACTACTTTCCTGACAATGTTTATGAATTTTCCTAACATCCCTCCTTGCTTTCCCCCTCAATTGATGGGAATGGTGTTCACCCTGTTATTCTGCCTGTGGTTCTTTTTCAGTTTCTGTGGTCTTGGCTTGACTAAGAGGAGAGAAAGGTCCCCAGGCCTCATCAAACCAATTTGGACCTCGGGACAGTTAAATGCTTTACCCCACACAGAAACCTATGTCATGTGCTCTAACAGAGCTTTGGGTCCAATCTTACTTTGTCACTTCATCTTTATTTTATGGGATGTACGCATCTTTCCAGAGAAGACTAGAGAAAATAAATGTTTGTTTCCTAAATCTAGTACCATATTTTCCAGCATATAAGATGAATTTTTAACCCAGGAAAATCTTCTCAAAAGTCAGGGGTCGTCTTTTACGCCCAGTGTCATCTTATAGGGCAAGTATATCCCAAACTCTATATTTTAATTGGAAAAGTTGGGGATCGTCTTATATGCTGGAAAATATGGTAATTTGAGGAGTCTGGAAAAGTATTCAGATAGGTATGTGGGTAGAGAGCTGCCTTGGCAAATGTCTGGGCCCCAGTAAAAGGGGCCTGAAATTTTTTTTCACTCTGATAAAAAACTATCCACCCCACCTTTCCATTATGTATCTTGATGGACTAGTTGCCATCCTGAAGCAGAATTTTCAGTTAAATGTAAGCAAATCTAGTTGGATAAGAGCTGGGGAGTCAGAGTAGGGTGGCGGGTTGAGAGCACTGACTTGGAAATTGAGTGCCTGGATTTAAATTCTGCCCCAGATACAACAAAGTTGAGTGCTGTTAGGCAGCTAACTTAACTTCCTTAAACTCAGCTTTCTTGTCTTTAAAATACTTTCTCATAGAGCCACCTTTCCTATAGTTACAATAACAACAACAACAAAAATACTTAAAATAATTCCTAAGTATGGCCTGCTATTATTGAGTCTGCACTTTTCCAGAAATGTACATGATATTAGGATAACACAAGATCCCCCAATGGCTTCTGGTCAATACCCTAAGGCTTATGGGGAGAAATTGATTGATATTCTCTGGACACCCCAAAAGTAGGCCTAGTTCTCAAAGTCATTTGTGCCTCTCAGAAAGTTCAGCCGTGAAGTGTCTACTAGCACCCAAGGTAAATGCTGTGTGGGGCCAAGGAGGCTGGCATACCAGGGGTTCTAGTGTTAGCACAACCTGACATTCTCCAATCCCATCGAGAGGTCTGTATCTGAGTGAATGCCATGGTCCTTGGAGTTGGGCCCCTTTTCAGATTCAAAGGCTACACTTTCTTGCCCTAATATGAAAGTGAAAAGCCTATAGACCCATACATTGTAAATGCCCAGATCTTACGCAGGTGAACCCTGCACACAGCTTGATGGACGCTTCTCCTAATTGACAGGGCTTAAGCTGAGCAAAGTTACTAAGAACTCTCAATTATTTCAGTGTCACGTGCTCTTCAAAACACCCTGACACTCATAAGAAAAAAACACACTTTTCTCTTATAAATTAGACGTCAGCTGTAGATGAGCCATCAAAATTGTTAGCTGACATCCTCTCTAGTCTTACATATTTAAAAATTAAAAAGCAATTTCCCCCAAATAATGATTAGGACACTCACTTATTAGTTCAGCTTTATATCTTGTTTTAGGAGGCCTGTTCCCTGACTTTGGTGAGGGAAAAGCTACAATAGAAAATACTAAAAGTAGAAGGCAAAATTTCATATTAGTCCATCCCTAATGTAAAAGTCAATGTCTTATCAATGAATTGTCTAATAAAACTTATTGAGAATGTCTTCTGTTAAACAAAGCTTTCTGTGTCAAAATGCTTGAGATCAGACTTAAAAGTGTAGATGAGAAAAGGAGGTTCTATGGAAAGCAACCTCACAGATTGATCTGATCATAAATTCCTAACTGGGCAGTCCTGGTGGGTAGGCATTTAACTTATTCAGTAGAAAGCTTGTCTTTGGTTTAAACAAGTCCTGCCATTGTTTCTATGCATCTGGGTTAACACACCTTTGAAATAAACCATAACCACCATCAAGAAAGCACATAATCTTGTTAACTATCCTGTAATTCAATCCCCACCTTGCTTTCTCTCACGTTCATATGATCTTCTTTTCTTTCCCTTCTTAATTTCAAATGCCTAAAAGCAGCAGCAAAACATATTCTCAGGAACATTTGAGATCTTGCTCCCTGGCATAGGTCATCAGCTTGGCTCAGATAAAATCTTATAAAAATTTTCTACAGATTTGGACATGTCTTATAGTGACAAAAGAGAAAAAAAAATGCCACAAAACCCAGGCAATATAGCCCGCCTGGATACTCACGTCTGCAAAGGAGCAGCACAGGGATCCCCGGTCCACTGGATCATGTCTACCCAACCACCAGGAGGGGCAGAGGCGCAGTAAAAAGAAGGATGTTTAGGCCTGCAAGAGCCTGAGCGAGGGTGAAGTGAATGAAATCCCATTGTCTGAGAAATTCTGTTTTTCCAAAGAGCATTCAGGGGCTACTGGAAAACCGTGGCTCGGATTCGAGTGGTAATAGTGAACATGGTGAGAAGTGGATAAAGTCTTGATACATTTAGAAGGCAGAGCCTACAGATTTGTGGAGGTTTGAGAGAGGGCAGCAACAGATACACATATGAGAATATAGAGAATTGTGTTAACTATAGACCTAGACCAGAAGACAAAGGTCTAGGGGTTGAGGTTGAGTGTGACATTGGTTCAGATTAGGGAATTTATAGAGCCATATGATGATGACAACCAGGATGATGGCAGTCAGTGAAGAGAATAGGCCAGAGCAATTAGAGTTCCATGAGCCAATGAATGCATGGAATCTTCAGTCCTGTCCCACAGGGATTGGGACAGATGTGAGAGATAGCAAGGTCATGATATCAATCATTGGCAAAAGAGGACTTCAATAAAAAGCCAGTTGGCATGTTGAACCATGGTTTCAAAAGTTCTCCGGGGGATAGGTGTGGCTACTCCTGAAGTTGTGCTGCCTTGGAGGGTAGAGCCTATGAGGCTGTGGGGGAATCCTGAGTGCTAGCAACAGTGGGGGCACAGGGCAAAGGAAGCCTGCTGTCGCCCTAGCTGCCTTCAGGTACTGTAGATGGTGATCAGAGCATAAACAGGCAAGATCTAACCAATGGGCTCACACCGGTGGTTCAAACCCAGGGTCAGCAGTGAATAGCTGGTAGCCCTGAGCCCTGAATGTGTTCTCTATCCAACACAAATGAAAACCACTCAAAATGAGCATGTTAAAAAACACATAAAAACACTTTGCTGGCTCAATCTCAAAAGAAACAGTTTCTAGGCAACAGGAGTGATCAGTTCACCTGACTACACACGGGGACAGATCCAGGTAAGGGGACCCCAGATCACATTATAGATGCAAGTCCTAGAGTTACCCCAGGCAGCTGATTGACCCCAACTGGGAGGGGTTTTAGAGAATAAGACAGCTACTGAAGAGGCAAAACAAAAACCAGGCCCACATCACCTGGACCAGGGCTCAGGGATCCCGCTTGGACAGTAACTTTGGTGTGGAGGTTGAGGGAGGGAGACTCATACTTCTCTGTGCTCGCCCAGGTCTAAAAATGCCACTGAATTAAGCATTCTGGTCCCACAGCTCAGAAACTCGCAAAATTAAATTTAATTTTACTCTAGACTTTTGCCTCAAACTTATTAGTCAGCAAGTCAGACTTTTGCTTAGTCCCTGGGTTATAAATATTCTATATCTTTCCATACCCTTATCAGCACAAAGAAGGTATACAGAGAAAAGTGCCTAGCTTAAACAAAGTGCTTTTTAAAACCAAGTGACTTGCTTCTCAGTTTACTTTTAATTAAAGCAGATTTCCCTTTTAAAGAGAGACTTGTATTTCTGATATATTTTTCTTTCCCAAAAGTAAGGTCTTATTTACACTATTCTTTCCCATGGGCTAGAATGGAGATCTCCTGGTACATAGGCCAAGGTCACCTAGGACACATAAACCACATCTTGCAAGTATTGGAAGCCACAGACACAAGGAAGGAGTGCACTCAAGTCCCACTCCACCCCTGCCACACTCCATTCTGAAACCAGCAGGCTCTCCCTAGCCATCCTCTCTGTCTAATGTTGGGCAGCTTTGCTGGGAGCCCTGCTAAGTTTAGAATTTTTGGCCTCTATATGGCTTTTATTTTGCTCTTCTCCCACCTTTTTCCCCTCTAATTGTTCTTGGGACATGGGCAGAATCCAAGCGTATCCTTTTAGGGGAAGAAAGTATATTCACAAAATTTTGTGAAAAATTTCTAAATTTAAGTACACTCCCACAAACTAATGCTGCAATGCCTGAAATGTTTTACCTTTTAGTTAAATTTGATATCAGCAGTGGCTATTTCTCAGAGTTTTAGGTAAAAGTTTTTCCACACAACTTTTACATTGTATTCCCACTGTCATATTTTGGATCTCTGCTGATCAGACATTTATGCTCAGTTAACAAACACATGTTAGGCCATGTTATGGTGGTTCTGCCTGCCAGCAAACATTCTATTTTTGCTGGTTATTATTTGTGGATGTTCATGCAATTATTTGAATATCAATAGCTTTTTATTTTATTACTAGAGGCCTGGTGCATGAAATTCATGCATGGGAGGGTGGGGGGTGTGTATCTCTCAGCCCAGCCTGTACCCTCTCCAATCTGGGATCCCTCTCACAATCCAGGACTGCTGGCCCCCAACTGGTCGCCTGCCAACCTTCCTGATTGCCCCTAACCACTTCTGCCTGCCAGCCTGTTTGTCCCTAACTGCCCTCCCCTGCAGGCCTGGTCACCCATAACTGCTCTCCCCTGCTGCCTTGGCCTCCCCAATTGCCTTCCCCTGTAGGTCTGGTCCCCCTCAACTGCTCTCCCCTGCAGGCCTGGGTCCCCCTCAACTGCCCTTTCCTGCAGGCCCAGTCACCCCCAACTTCCCTCCCTTGCAGGCCTGCTCCCTCCCAACTGCCCTCCCCTGCTGGCCATCTTGTGTCCACATGGGGGCAGCCATCTTTGACCACAGAAGGACAGCCATCTTGTGTGTTGGAGTGATGATCAATCTGCATATTACTCTTTTATTAGATAGGATATAGGCCTGGTGCATGGGTGGGGGCCAGCTGATTTGCCCTGAATGTTGTCCCAGATAAAGGTGAAGGTTCCCTTGGTATGTGGGGTGGCCTGGGTGAGGGGTCTGTAGTGCTTTGCAGGCAGGCCACACCCTCATCAACCCAAGTAGAGGCCCTGGTATCTGGGATTTATTTATCTTCTGTAAAAGGAGAAAAAGAAACCCTCATGCACTGCTGGTGGGAATGGAGACTGGTGCAGCCACTGTAGAGAAAAGTATGGAGTTTCCTCAAAAAACTAAAAATGGAACTCCCATTTGACCCAGTAATCCCAAGAAACTAGAAACACCGATCAGAAAGGATATATGCACCCCTATGTTCATAGCAGCACAATTTACAATATCAAAGATTTGGAAACAGCCTAGGTGCCCATCAGCAGATGAGTGGATCAGAAAACTATGGTACATCTACACAGTGGAATATTATGCTGCCATAAAAAAGAAGGAATTCTTACCATTTGCAGCAACCTGGATGGAACTGGAGAGCATTATGCTAAGTGAAATAAGCCAGTCAAAGAAAGAAAAATACCACATGATCTCACTCATTTATGGATAATAAAGAACATTATAAACTGATGAACAAAAAGATAGATATAGAGGCAGTAAAGCATCAAACGGACTGTGAAATTATAGCAGGAAGGTTAGGGAGAGGTGGGGTAGATAAGAGATCAACTGAAGGACTTGTATGCATGCATATAAGCAAAACCAATGGACGCAAGACACTGGGGGGTTAGGGCATACATGGGAGTGGGGTAGGGAGGCAATGGGAATATATGTACACATGTAATACATTAATAAAAAATAAACAAACAAAGAAAAAACTTGGTAGCCTTGAGCAGAGGCCAGGGCAGCCAGGGAGGGGGAGGAGCAGGAAGCTTGGCTTCCTCCATTACCAGGGAAACCCAAGCCTCCTGCTTGCTCCGTGGCTGTAGCCATCTTGGTTGGGTTAATTTGCATACTCACTCCTGATTGACTTGTGGACATGACTTGTGGGCATAGCAGAGGTACAGTCAATTTGTATGTTTCTCTTTTATTATGTAGATCTTATAACAATGTCTGGAAAATGAAGGGGCCAAAACCAGTGATGATGTAGTTAGGAATGTTGAGGGCAAGTCATTGCCACCTTCAGTCAAATGCTCCAGGGGTGTGAAATAGTTGACTGTAACTTTAGTTGTGGAGGAAAAGAACTAACTAGAGAGCACAGATGACATTCTGAACCATCATGAAAGGCATGGTGTGTCGGTGGAGGACCTGGGGCTGTATAAGTGCTGACTGAGAATGACCGGTGATCCAAACGCAGGGAAAAATACAAAAGGCCACAGAGATACAGCTTCCTACCTGCTCCTTCTCAGAGAAGATGATGCTGGCATTCCATGTGCTCCTGAAAACCAGTTGAGGAAAACTTATCTGATACCATTAAATAGGATCAGCTAGTCCTTACCTTAGCTTTAAATACTACATTTCTTCTCTCTGCTCAGATAACATGTAAGAAATTATTTCAAAACATGTATTTTATCTATACTTTAAGTTTATTATTTTTATTGTATTAAATAATATGTACACATTGCATAGTCAAGCAAAAATAATTTTTAAATGACAATTATAGATTTTACAGTGTCTGGGCTCTCTAAAAGTAGAACCCACTGTGTTTGACTTTCAGATTTTCAAATACATTTTCAGGACTTCATTATATACACATGTAAGGGACTTCATGTATGATTTATTTGAGGATCGACTATCTCTCTCATTGAGAATGCAGTGGAGTTCTTTTGAAAAGGATATTCCCTCTTATAAATGCAGATGTTGAACCTATTTTCTGTGTGTTTGCATAAATAAGTGAAGTGGAATTTTCTTTCAGTATCAAGGTCACTTGCTCACTGGCTTGCAGGCTGGTGACTGCTGCCTGGAGGCATTTAAAAGCTAACAAGCAAATAACTCCCCCAAGTCACTGACAACTACAGGCCTGACCTTCACTAGAAATACTGATTCAAGTAGAACTAACCATTTTATGTTGAAGAAACTAAGAATCAAGAAGATGCTGTATAATTGTCACTGGAAAAAGTGGAGGTCCCATTGCCATGGCTTGCCTTTACCTGGAGTCTTAAGTTTAAACAAAACCAAACCTTAAAAAGATGCTTAATTAACCTCAGTGAATTAAATATAGATTCCTTTGCCAATAGACTTGCTTTTACTTTTCTTCAAATATTTTACAGTGGAGTTGCTCACAGCATCTTGCTCAGAATAGTTTGAAACTTGTGGTGACCTCTATTTTAAACCATTCTAAAAATATGGCTTTCTAAATATGTTTTCTTAGTTTATATTTTGAAGTTATAATTCCTAATCTATGATATCAAAATAAAACTCTCTAGTATAAAACTATGCCTTTTTTAAAAAAAAAATCTCACTGGAGGATATGTCTGTTTTGTCTTTTATTGATTTTAGAAAGAGAGTAAGGGAGAGTGAGCGAGAGAGAGAGAAAAACATTGATGTGAGGGAGAAACATCAATTTGTTGCCTCCTATACATGCCCTGACTGAGGATACCCACAAGCCAGGTATGGGCTCTGACAGGGAATTGAATCCTTCCCCCACCTCCCTGTGACCATTTTGTTTTGTTTTGTTAATCCTAACCTGAGGACATTCTTTCCATTGATTTTTAGAGAAAGTGTAAAGGAGGAGGGGAGACAGAGTGAGAGAAACATTGATATGAGAGAGATACATTGATTGGTTGCTTCTGACTTGCGTCCCAACCTGGACAGAGGATTGAGCCTGCAACCGAGGTGCATGCCCTTGACTATAATCAAACCCATAACCTTTCAATCCACAGGTTGATATTCCAACCACTGAACTAAGCTGGCTAGGACTGAACCCTCAACTTTTTGGTGTATGGGACAACTGAGCCACCCTGTCAGGGCTAATGCTATATCTTATTTTCATTTTGAAGAAATTTAAAACATGAATTTTAAAATCTAAATATTTAATAATTGCATCCATTTGATTTCCTGGCTTAGGTTGTGTTTGAAAGTATTTGGTACCTCTTTGAACCAGATTCCCATAATAGACAATTCAATTGAAAAACATTACCGAAGATGGTGATAGATGGGGGGTTATGTATTAACTAATATATACACACAAGCAAAAATAATGTCTTTAATCAGAATTATGGATTTTTATAAAAATGTTTTGAGCTCTCAGAAGCAGAACACTCTTTATGCTTACTGTTTAACGTTTAAACACTTTGTCAGAAATTTGAGATGTTGCAACAGACTTTATATCTGAAAGCAATTTTGAAAACATACTTATACTAGAGGCCCAATACACAAAATTCGTGCAAGGGACTCAGCCCTTGCAGTCTGGCTTTTTTTCGGAAAGTTGTTCTGTCCTAATTAGCATATTATGCTTTTATTTTTATAGATATACTGGAGGCCCAGTGCAAGAAAATTCATGTACTGGAGGGGTTTCCCTCAGCCCAGTCTGCCCCCTGGGAGCCCTCAGAGGTAGAAGGTGACCCAGTGATCAGGGGAAGGTGACATCCCCATCACACCTCTGCTGCCGCCACTGCCAGCAGCACAAGCCTTGCCCAGCCCTGGTTACCTGAGCCTCAGGTGGCCTTTGGTGGCTGAGGGTTGAGGGAACTGGGTGCCTCCATCTTGTAGCTATGAGCGCTGCCATTTTTGAGAGCGTGACAGTCAATTAGCATATTCCCTCCTTATTGGCTATAGGCGCTGCCATCTTTGTGATGTGTGAGGGTCAATTAGCATATTCCCTCTTTATTAGATAGAATGCATGGGAAAGAAAAGTCGGAAAAGATACTAAATTGTTAACAATTTAAGAGTGGTTAAGTAACAGTAGTTATATCTGGCTGATGGGATTATCAATTTTATTTCATTTCCTGGCTTTTCCCAAACTTCTTACCTAAAAATAGATAAACATATAAATTGACATACCTCTGCTACACCTACAGCCAATCAGGAGTGAATATGGAAATTAACCTGACAATGGTGGTGGGTTAATTTGCATATGCAGGCATGTGGTGGCCAGGAGGGGCAGGATGCCTGCTATGAGGGAGATGGGGGGCAGTGGACGGAGCTCCACGAGCAATGCTTTGGCTGAGAGCGAGGACTTGTGGGCTCCCGGGCAGCCAGGAATAAAGCCAGGGGAAGCGAGGCCTATTCTTGCATGAATATCATGCAATGGGCCTCTAGTCTATAATACAAGAGTATTTTTAAAGTAGAAACAAACCATACTTTTTAAACATGGAAAGGAAAACTTTTGGAGTACCTACGTAGTGCTATTAAGGTCTTGCTACTCTTCTGGTTTACAGTAGTTCTTGAATTGAAATTGGCTTAGTCAAGGCTTAAGGAACTAAGTATTTGAGACATTGTATTTTTCCATCAATAATGTGATAACCCCACTTACCATTTTATTTGTGAAGCTTTAATGCTTTCTTTACACCTAATAATAGAGCGTAAAGTTACTAATTAGCTCAAGTCCCAATCCTTGAATAAAACCTTTCTAAACCTGAAAGATTTAAAATATATTAAAGAATAAACTCAGAGAGAATCCAAGATGGTGGCATAGGTAAATACTTACACTGCTGCCTTGCACAACAATTTCAAAACTACAGCTAAAAGACAGAACAGACATCATCCAGAACCACAGGAAAGCTGGCTGAGTGGAAATTCTATAACTAGAAGGAAAGACAGGGACTCACAGAGACTCAGAGGAGCTGCAAAAAGCTGAGGTACGGAGACGCATGCATAGAGAGAGCGGGTGCCAGAGAACCTGGCTGGCTTTCTCTGGTGGGAGGGAGACGGAGACTCTCAACAGCATTGAACCCCTTATCCTACGACACTAAACCCCAGATTCAGCCGAGACTCATACTAGGGCAGTTTGGACTGTGAAAAGGGATAAGTGCATGGAAATTTAGGGGAGTTGCAAAAGATCAGAAGTCTGGTGATGCTCATGGCATTGCACGCAGCGGACCGACTGCTGATTGTGCCACTGGCTTTCATGAGTGGGCGGGAGACAGACCCTCCCAACTGTGTCACTTCTAACTCCACTAAACCCCAGTTTCTGGCGAAACTCTGGGGACCCAGACTCATATGGTTCCGGAGCGCAGTGGATCCCAAAAAGCAGCAGTCTACAGGCACTGTGAGAGAGCGTGCACGGGCACACACAGGGACTGCTCCAGTGAGTCTCACATGAGACTCAGGGGCCATGGAGGGTGGGGCCGACTGGAAGGCAAGGCAGTCCCTTAAGCCCTGACACTCCACCCATCCCAAGCTCAACAGAGAGGCTTTTGCGGTTTTGCAAGTCTGGTATCATAAGGCTAAATACAACTTAGAAGTTCTCCAGGCATAGTGAAAATGCCAAGACAAGGGAAGGGATCACAAACAAAAGAAATGGAGGAAAACAAACAACTGGATATAGAGTTCAAAACCATACTTATAAGGTTTTTCAAGAATATCCTAGAAAAGTTGGATAAAGTTAGCGAGAGCCAAGAGGAGATGAAAAAGAATCAACTAGAGATGAAAAAGATCCAACTAGAGATGGAAAAGGACCAACTGGAAATTAAACATACAGTGACTGAAATAAAAAATATTATACAGAGACCTAACAGCAGACTAAAGGAAGGCAAGAATCAAGTAAAAAATTTGAAATATAAAGAATCAGAAAACACTCAACTGGAAAAGCAAGAAGAGAAAAGAATCCAAAAATGTGAAGATAATGTAAGGAGCCTCTGGGACAGCTTCAAGTGTACCAACATCAGAATTGTGGGGGTGCCAGAGGAAGAGAGAGAGCAAGATACTGAAAACCTATTTAAAGAAATAATGACTGAAAACTTCCCACATCTGGTAAAAGAATTAGACTTACAAGTCCAGGAAGCCCCAGAACCCCATATAAAAGGAATCCAAAGAGGACTACACCAAGACACATCATAATTAAAATACCAAGAGCAAAAGACAAAGAGAGAATATTGAAAGCAGCAAGAGAAAAACAGTTCATTACCTACAAGGGAGCACCCATATGTCTGTCAGCTAATTTCTCAACAGAAACGATGCAGGCCAGATGGGAGTGGCAAGATTTATTCAACGTGATGAATAGCAAGAACCTACAACCAAGAATACTCTATCCAGCAAAACTATCATTCAGAATTGAAGGGCAGATAAAGAGCTTCACAGATAAGAAAAAGCTAAAGGAGTTCATCAACTCCAAACCAGTATTATATGAAATGCTGTAAGGTACTCTTTTAGAAAAGGAAGAAGAAAAAGGTAAAAGATAAACAATTATGAACAACAAATACGTATCTATCATCAAGTGAATCTAAAAATTAAGTGAATTAAAATTTGATCAACAGAATAAACTGGTGAGTATAATAGAATCAGGAGCACAGAAAGGGAGTGGACTGATAATTCTCAGGGGGAAAAGGGTGAAGGCTGTACAGGGAGAGACTGGACAAAAATTATACACCTATGGATGAGGTCAACTGGAGAGAGGTAAGGGTAGAGGGAAGGGTGGGAGCCTGGTGGAGGGGAGCTATGGAGGGGAAAAAAAGAGAAACAAATGTAATAATCTGAATAATAAAGATTTAATTAAAAAAAGAATAAATTCAGAGCCAACATTAAGGTGGAGGTGCTTATGTTCAGGCATAAGTAGGTATTTGTAGATATTTATTGTAGATAAAATATATACTAAAGCCAAATATTCGATTTTAAAAGATTAATGAGTGGATTTATTGATTAAAACTAATTGTGAGAAATCAGTTGTGACCTAAGATAGGATTTAAAAATATATATATTTTGTTGATTTTTTTACAGAGCAGAAGGGAGAGAGATAGAGAGTTAGAAACATTGATTAGCTGCCGCCTGCACACCTCCTACTGGGGATGTGTCTGCAATCAAGGTAATGCCCTTGACTGGAATCGAACCTGGGACCTTTCAGTTTTGCAGGTTGACATCTTATCCACTGAGCCAAATTGGTTAGGGCCCTAGATAGGATTTTTTATAGCACTTGCCTGAGGAGTGAGAAGATGTGAATTGCTCTCCTTCACATTGTTTTTTTTTTTTAACTCTCTGTGAATGCAGAAAAATCCATTATAAATCCAGGGTTTTCCATTTGATTTTCTGTAAAGTAAATGTGCCTTTCTGACTGAGATCCATGGAAAAGAGCTTGTCAGTAAGTGACAACTCCCCTGGGATCTGGGACTACCAGGAGTATTTTAAACAGTTATGTTAGCTCACACGGAGCCTTTAAGCATTTAGTAACTTTTAAACTTATTTCTTCGTACTATTTTTATGCTGGCCTTGCTCTCTCTGCCAAAGGTGAAGCAGTCTAGGTGTCCTATCTCTCCTAGGAGAACTTCACCCCATAGAATTCAGTTTACTTGTTTGTCTTGTTGTTACTGGTTCAGAGTCCATGTGCTCGATGTTTCAAAAGGTCAAAACTCAAAACAGCAGAGTTAGGAGTAAGGAAAGGTTTTTTTGTGGAGAAGGTGCGGACAGAGAAGACGGAGGCCCAAGTGGTATCTCAAATCCACCTTCTGAAAGTATAGAGTTCAGGCTTCTTTTATGTCAAGGGAAGGGGAATGAGAGGAGCAAGAGGTGATTGACAACCACAGACCTCTGAGCACACCCTCAGGGTCTGAGGAAGACTGTGAAACCTCTGTTCCCGTCCATTGACCCCAGCTGATTTGAGTCCAGTCACAAGACTGCAAATCTTTGGTAAACAATAATTATTTTTGTTCATATTTCCCCCATCTCCACTGGAAAAGCACCTTGCAGCAAGAGGCTGTGTGTGTGTGTGTGGTTAAGAATTAGAATATTATAGTGTAAGATAAAACCAGATAGAGGGAGAGAAGGGGTGGGGGAGAGAGAGAGGGCAAGAGAGAGATAGGCAAGAGGGAAAGAGAACAAGATGGGGAGAGAGAAAGAATTTGGCTTTTCTATTGGAATTTTTAAAAATCCTTGTCAATAAATGTTGTGTCTCTTTGCTTTTGTGTTTTCTAATTTTAATTTTTTAAATTACCTGTTAGTTCTTAAAAGATCTGTTAGTACCTAACTCATAATAGTGGAGGCTTATACACCAAGATGCCCTTTTTCTGACAAATGCATCTACTAGTGTATGTATTGGAAAAAGCTTGGGGCCTGAGACAGATATAAAGTAGAAAAGAAAATTAAAAAAAAAAAAACCACTCCAGTCTGGCCAGTGTGGCTTAGTGTTTGAGCATTGACTTATGAATGAGGAAGTCATGGTTTTATTCCAATCAATGATTCTCTCTCATCACTGATGTTTCTCTCTCCCCCTCTCCCTTTCTCTCTGAAATCAGTAACCATTGAAAATAACAAAATCGAAAAAACAAAACTTCAACAGTGGAGCTGGGATGATGTTAAAAGACGGCTAAAACTGGAATTCTGCAGTAGATTTGAAATCCCAAATCTTAATTAACTTGCTTGGGTAGCAGACAACTTTACCCCAAGGCTGGATAGCAGCAAACAAAGGAGGACAACAAAGGCATTTCCAAGTAGTGGCTTAAGTGTCATTCTATTATTATACCATCTTTCTAAACTTGACAACAAAAGTAAAGTATAATCAATGGACACAGACACCAGGGTGTTAGGGCATGAGCGGGGATTAGGAGTGGAGAAGGGGTGGGAGTGCGGGATTTGGGAAAAGAATTGAGAAAAGTTCTGGAGTCATTAGAAAACCTTTAGAATTTTTAGTAATATAGTCACTTAGAGAGACCAGACTGGCCATAGAAAGCTGAAGATTAAATTGCATAGTAACCTACAGTTTTGTATTTTTCCTTGCCATAAAGGAGACTGTAGTTGCATGTAGTCTGCCAGAAAAGAACAAAATTTTATTCAGTTGGGTGCCAAGCCTTGCGTTCGGTGCTCTATCTACACACTTTAATTAATCCTCACCACAATGCAACCAGGCATTATCATGTTTCCTGTTGAATAGTTGGGAAAGGTTATTAATCAGGAAGGCTAAATGCTTAAAAGCAACATCTCAATTGCAGAAACTTAATACAAATACAGGTGTATTTCTTGCCCAGGCAAAAATTCATTATAAATGTTTCTGGCTGGGTGTCTCTCCTAGGGGCACTCCTCCAACTTATACCTCAGGGATCAGGCTGCTTCCTTCACGAGGCACCATCAATGAGGGTGGGACAATGAGGAGAGGGAGCAAGGAGAATCATGTGGCATAATTACAGCTAAGCTTGTAATTGGTGAATAACATTTGGACCCACACTGAGTTGAATAGAACTGCTTCAGATATCTGTCCAGATTCAAGGGTGGGTTGGAAATGCACATTAACTATGTATGTGCCCACAGCTTGAGGAAAGCTGAGTACGGGTGAGCATTAGAAGTTTTGCCACAAACACTAACAAATGAGAGGTTAATGATTTGTTGATGATTTTCTGTCTTCTTTCATAAAGATTTAAGGCAGAGCATTCAAGGCACATAGTCCAAGTCACAAAGCTATTAAGGGGCAAGCAAAGATTTGAACTCACATTCATATAGTTCCAAAGCTTATAGTAGTTTGATTCACTTAGCTTCTCAAGCTATACTCTACCCAGGAAGAACTTTGTAGTCTACCCTTTCAGACACTTAGGAGCGTAAAGCACCTTTTTCATACTGGCACAGGACACATTTCTTTCAGAAGCCTGTTAGAGAAGACCAAAGACAAATGTGGTTGAATCGTAAATGTTGTGTGTGTTTTTTCAGGATACAGGTAGGAAAAAAATTTTAAAGGGCAGAACTGTGGTTAGTTTTGTTTCCTTCATTTTATTTTATTTTTCAGAAATAAATTTCTTCTTGTTTACACATACTACTTAGACCTATGGGTTTCTCTCACTCTTTTCATTTGGGCATAGAGATGACAGTGCTTCTAGAAAGGTTGCTTAGTTCCTTGATGTCTCATTCTTGATATAATTATAGGCTTACTTCCAGCCCCAGGCACAACACCAGTTTTTCCCATACACCTGGGAATAAAAGCCTGCCATCAAAGTAAACACTTCTCTCTCATGTCAGTTT
>JAAGEH010000307.1:34089109-34153394 GCA_011751065.1 Lasiurus cinereus
TTCCTTCCTTCCTTCCTTCCTTCTTTCCTTCCTTCCTTCTTTTTTCTTTCTTTCTTCTCATGATCAAAGATAATTAATTCAAGGTCAAGTTGGAGACATTTAGGTTTAATAAGTGCATTCCCTCTCCCCCTTAATACCCTTTTATTTAGAACTATATAAAAGTACTCTAGCTTATGCCATATGGCCCTGGGCAGGGCACAGGCAGTGACTGACCTTGTCCCATGCCTTCTGAGAGGCCCCAGAGCCAGCAAAACCTGGTGGACAGATTCAGACCACATGGAAGCACCTCCAAGAAAAACATACCCAAGGAGCAGACTCAGCAGGCACCAAAGCCCCACTAAAGCAAGTCCTACTCTGTGGGGTCCTCCATGGTGATTGTAGCCAGTCCTTGCAGTTAACTGGCCTGAGAGAAAATCCCTCCCATTGATGTGCCAACAGCAATCAAGGCTCAATGACAAGAGGAGGGTGAACACAGCGCACATGAGGGTGAAGCTCTGAGCTGAGGTGACCAGGAATGCTGCATATATATGGCCACTCTACCAAGACCAGTAGACATAGCAGCTCTATCTATTTTATAGAAACAGATATAGGAAGGCAGCCAAAATGAGGAGACAAAGAAACATATCCCAAATAGAAGAAAAGAATAAAATCCCAGAAAAAGAACTAAACAAAATGGAGACAAGCAACCTACCAGATGTACAATTTAAAATACTGGGTACTGAGTGAACTTAGGGAAAGAATATATGAATTTAGTGAGAACTTCAACACAAAGATAGAAAACATTAAAATGGAGATAGAAAACATAAAAAGAACCAATCATAAATGAAGAATACATTATAGGGAATCAATAGTAGAGTAAATGAAGTAAAGAATAAAATCAGCAACTTGGAGAATAAGGAAGCAGAAAACACCCAATCAGAACAGCAAAAAGAAAATGAGCTTAGTTTAAGGAGCATACCAACATTCAGATCACAGAGGTACCAGAACAAGAAGAGAGAGAGCAAAGGATTCAAAACCTAGCTGGAAGCTCTGGCCAGCTTGGCTCAGTGGATAGAGCATTGGCCTGCAGACTGAAGGTTCCCGAGTTCGAATCTGGTTGGGGGCACATACCTGGATTGCAGGCTCAATCCCCAGTATGGGGCATGCAGGAGGAAGCTAATAGGTGATTCTCTCTCATTGTTGATATTTCTATTTTTTCTCCTTCTCCCTTCCTCTCTGAAATTAATAATATATACATACACATACACATACACATACACATACACATACACATACACATACATATACATATACATATACATATACATATACATATACATATACATATACATACTGGTATGTGTATATATATGTGTGTGTGCATATATACACACACATGTGTATATATGTATATATATGTATATATATGTACATATGTATATGTGTGTGTGTGTGTGTGTGTGTATACATATATGTATGTATCTGAAAAAATAATGACAGAAGACTTCCATAACTTGGTGAATGAAATAGAAATACAAGTCCAGGCAGTGTAGAGATGAATCTAAATCAAGATGAATCTAAAGAGGCCCATGCAAAGTCACATAATAATTAAAATGCCAAAGATTAAAGACAAAGAGAGAATCCTAAAGCAGCAGAGAGCTCCCATAAGACTTGTCAGCTGATTTCTCAACAGAAACTTTGCAGGTCAGAGAGGATTGGCACAAAATATTCAAAACGATGAAAGCAAGGACCTACAACCAAAATTACTCTACCTAGCAAAGCTATAATTTAGAATCAAAGGACATATAAAAAGCTTCACAGGTAAGAAAAAGCTAAAGGAGTTTGTCACTATCAAACCAGTATTACAAAAAAATATTAAAGGATCTTATTTATGAAGAAGAAAAAAAATAAAAAATATAAATAATAAGATGGCAATAAGTACAATCTATTAACAATTACTTTAAATGCAAATGGATTATATGCTCCAATCAAAAGACATACAGTGGCTAAATGGCTAACAAAACAAGGTCCTTACAAATGCTGTCTATGAGAACTCACTTTAGATCAAAAGACACACATAAATTAAAAGTAAAGAAATGGAAAAATTTATTTCATGATAATGAATGGAAAATATATTTCATGAAAATGAAAACAAACAAACAAAATAAGCTGATGTAACAATACTTCTGCCAGACAAAATAAATTTTAAAGACAAAGGCTGTATATCACGAGCAAAAAGGACCCAGCAAGTCCACATCTAAATATTTATCAGGAGAAAAGCAGAACACTAAATCAATAAGACATATGCATCCATGTGTTCATTGCAGTGTTGGTTATAATAGCCAAGATATGGAAGCAACCTAAACCTTCTATCAATAGAGGAAAAGATGGAGAAGAAGTGGTGTATACGTACAATAGACTATGACTCAGCCATAAAAAAGAATGAATCTTGCTATTTGTAACAAGTCTGGGTTTGTGTGTGCCTCTTTCTGATGACATGCTCTTGAACAAGGTCATTTTAGCTTACTGAGCCTCAGCCTCTGTGTCTCTAAAACGAGGGTGGTGAAAGGGAATAATCCCTTCCTTGAAGGATGGCTGTAGGCTTCAAAATAAAACATGCAGCAAGTCTGGCTCAGAGTAGGGGCTTCAGAACCAGTAGGTATTACCCACCAGCAGCTGGTTTGAATCTATAGTCAAATAATCATGGTAAGTTTCCTGCTAACCAGAATTGGCCCAGGCCCTGCTTAATTTGAGTGGATTACTCACAGTTATCCATCATTTATTCCCTTATTCATTCAATATGCCCATTCACAACCACTGGCAATTGAATACTGATTATTCGATTTTAGAATTGTTCTTCTAAGTTAGGAGTAGAGGAGAAGAAGGGTGGGTGTCAGATAATCACAGAGTAGGGACAGATCCTGCTCAGTAGACCTTATTTCAGCTGGATTTTCACAAGGTGTATCCCCATGCACAGGTGAGCATGTAATAAGTTTCCAGTTAGTCTAGTAGAGATATAATTTATTAACCCAGAAACGTGGCATCCTTCTAGAACATATATAATAAAATGCCATTTTTATTCAGAAATATAAATTAAATTAATTAGCATCCATAAAAAAGTTATATGATTCAATAGTAGTAAGATAAATAGCCCGTTTTTTAAAAGGCTACAAAATTTCAATAGACACAAAAAGATATGCAAATGGTCAAAATTAAATGAAAAGAATCTCATCATCGTTAGTGATCAGAGAATTGTAAATTAAAGATATAATGAGGTATTATGAGATAAAAAAAATCTCTAGAATAGCAAAATTTTAAAAGACTAAACTATCAAGCATTGATGAGGATGTAGAGTAATTGCAATTTTCTGTTTATGAGGATATAAAATGGCAGGCACAGTCACTTTGGAAGAAAATATGACAGTATCTTATAAAATTCATATAGTTATAATATGATCTCACATTCTCACTTGTAGGTGTTTGTTCAAGTGGAGTGGAGATATATATTGACACAAAAACTTGTACATAAATGTTTACAGTAGTATTACTCATAATAGCCCTAAATTGGAAACAACTGGTGAATGGCTAAAAAATAAAATAAAATAAAATTATGGTACAATGGAATATTGCATAGTAATACAAAAGAATGAAATACTAATCATACAACAACATGATAAATCTAAAATATATTATGCTAAGTGAAAGAAGTCATTAACAAAGCTACATATTGTATAGCTCCATTTATATGAAATCCTAGTATAGACAAAATGATAATGCCAGAAAGCAGAGCAGTGTTTGCTTGGAGCTATGGATTGAGTCTGGTAGTCAAAGAGAGAACTTTCTAGGTCAATGAAAATGCTCTGTGTGTTAATTAGAGTGGTAGTGGTTACATGGCTGTATATATTTGTCAAAAATCATCAAACATTATAGTTACAAAGGGTAAATTTTATAGTATGGATATTATAGCGCAATACAACTGGAAAAAATATCACTTCTGGCTTCAGGTAGATAATTTTTAAAAAAGAAAGAAAGAATAGTGATGAGGGTACTACACTTCAAAACTAGCCAATTTTAGTCCTGGTTTTCCAAAAACAGATGCCACAATGGAATTAAACATGTGAAGTTTTTTTTTAAAAATATATTTTATTGATTTTCTACAGAGATGAAGGGGGAGGGATAGAGAGTTAGAAACATCGAAGAGAGAGAGACATCGATCAGGTGCCTCTTGCACGCCCCCTACTGGGGATGTGCCCGCAACCAAGGTACATGCTCTTGACGGGAATTGAATCTGGGACCTTTCAGTCCACAGACTCACGCTCTATCCACTGAGCCAAACCAGTTTTGGCAAACATGTGAAGTTTTTATTAGAGGAAATTCCTGCATGAAAGAAGAGAGAGAAGCCAGAGAAAGGTGGGAGAGCCATCAGACCAAGATGCGAGGCACAGTCAGATACCAGTAAATACTTACTGAAGAAATTAAGAGTTTCTTCAAAAACTTAGAAGTCAGGGGTTGGAAAATGAAGTTGTATTCATATAATTTCTTATAGATAGTGATATTAAAGAATTTTAGGGCAGAGGAAGATCTTAGATATAAACTAATCCTGGTTCACAGCTATGAGAGCCAAGAACTGGACAGAAAAATGGCCTTCATAGGGTCTGTGCTGGGAATTGGATTGGAGTAGGCAGCTAATTTACCTGGGTGACCAGAAGCCGACAAATGCACAAAGGGTGAGTGGGAAGTATAGGTGAGGAGAAAAGCCAAGTCAAAACAGCTGGATGCACCCAGTGTGAGGAGTTATAAACAGGAGTAGGAGATGAGTCAAGTAATCAGTAGCCCAGAAAACCAGGAGAAAAGAAGTGTAAAGTAGAATGAAACAAAATAATGAAATCTCAGGTGATGAAGAGACTTTGTTTAAAAGAAAGTTTTGTGGTACAGGAATAGGCCAGCTGGTTTCATGCTATTAATGAAGCCTAGAAAGATGAAAGTGATGCTTAATTCCACACAAATAGTCACCATTTGGAGAGCAGTAACTACAATGACAGTTTTATTGAAGACTGGCTAGTGCAATCAGGTCTATGAAATGTGTTTGGAATAATATGCATGCTCTATGTCATGTAATTAAAGACTCCTAAGGGCTGCTGTGAGTAATGCAAATACATTTCAATGTGAGTAAAAAGATGAAGATGAAAAAAAAAGAAGGCTGTAACCTTTAAGGGTGCGCACGCGCACACACACACATACACACACACAGAAAACAAAACAAAACAAACAAACAAACAAAAACCAAGGAGATTAAAAATTATGCCTTAAAACCATTTTATAATATTGATTCGGTACACTGGAGAGAGTAGAGCATTAATGGTAACTCAATAGAAGAGTAATTAGGGAAAATGGTGTATCCACCAATTTAAGAATTTAAACATGTTTTGGCAATGTTTTCTCATTTATGGTTTTTCTGAAAAATAAAATGCACCTTCCCCAAGGGTTTTCTCCTATTATCGATGAGATACTGTATTTGAAAATAAGATGATACTGTCTGAAATGTAGAGACTATGTTGGAGCAGGAAAACCTGAGGTAAGGGAAATTAAGTAGGAAGTTGTTGCTTAAATTCCCACAAGAGATTATGGTGGTCTAAAAAGAATATATTAAAAAGTGCCAGTGGGATGGAAAGGAGTGGGTAACCTGAAGATATGTAGATGGAATAATGATCCGGAATTGGTGTTTGCTTGGGTGAGAGGAGAAAGAGTAGAGGGGTTAGTGACTATACACAGGTAAGGAGTTTGATTATCCATGCAAGTGGTACACTTCTAGGGCATCCACATGGAGATACTAGTAGGCAGCTGACTATAGGGATCTGAAGCTTGTTTTCCTATGGAAATCTGCGCATTTAAGTCCTTTGTCTGAACACTTTTCCCCAAACTCACATCGTGGTACCCATCCTATCTTACATGTTCCGATACCCCTCCTAATGTTCCATTGTCACACTCCATTGATTTCCTTTTCAACAGTTCTGAAGCATCAAGGACTCATGCTCTTCTCCAAGTCCTCACAAAATCACCCCTTTCAGATTTTCTCCTTTCTCCTCATTTTCAACAGGCCCACTAAAATGAGCCAACTACAAACACTACCTTGCACAGGAAAGAGGCATAATACAAACACAGCCCTGTCTCCATTCATTTCACCCAGAAAGCATTTCTCTCCCTGATTTATAGCCTCATTATCACCTAAAGCCACAACAATAAGAACCCAAAAACAAAAACAGAAGTCTGAAGACATTGGTCCAATTGTATATGACAAATTTCATTTTTAAACTAGAATAATACAATTTCCACACTAATGGGAGGGTTCTTACTGTCCTATTTTGTGCACCTTACGGGCCCTTTTATGTGGTCTTTTGTAAAACAAAGTCACGGTCTTCCAGAAAAGTGAGTTGAAATCTGTCTTTAAAGGAAGGGCATTGCTTGTAACTTTCAGAAGACAGCTCCCATTTAGAATCCCCCATTTAATTACATGATTAAATGACCCAATGAATTACAATGAATATATTTTAACAAACTGGCATCATTCTATATATAGAAAAGAATGAAAGAGATAACAATATTGGAAGAAAAATTCTCTGGCTTACATTAGTTAGGATTAAGTTTGGCTTTTCTAACAGAGATCCAAACACGTGGCTTGGACATGAAGGAAGCTTGTTTTTCTCTTACCTCCGAACTGGAAGTGGGTGTTAGGGGCTCTGCTCTTGGACTTCTACAGGCCTTTGCCTCCATATAGCTCATCACTCTGTCATCTCCAGGCGGCATGTTTCATCCTCCTGGTACAAAATGACGTCAAAAGTCCAGGTTTCACATCCAGGCTCTGAGCAGGACAGAGGAAGAGTCTGAAAAGAAAGTAATGTATACACAACAGACAGTCTTTTAGGAACTGAGTTTAGGAATTTTCATAGGACTTTCACAAGCCAGAGCTTAGTCATATACCATGCCTAGATGTGAGAGGGGCTGCGCTTTTTTTTTTTTTTTTACCAAATGGCCACGCACTGGCAAAAAAAATGGACAGTATCTATTACAAAGGAAAAAGAGAAAATAGTATTTTAGGGGAAGATTACTAGGTCTGCCACAGACTGAATTTCTGGACATTTCCTTAAAACAGATTCCTAGATTATTGGGTTAAAGTGTATATACTATATTTTAAGTTTCTAGCTGAAACAGCTAGCCAATCATCAAAGGTGACAGACACTCTTCTCTTGTTTCTGGACACACAGGTGATATTTCCCATCTCCCTTACAGGTCCTTCACTGAACTTTGTCTCATGCAATTTGAGCAGGAATGATGTATGCCACCTCCCAGCCTGGTCCTAGAAAGTCTCCCGTGTTTCTCACCTTTCCAGCTGGTCAGAATGGAGATGTGCTCCACACAGACTTGGAAGTCATATACTGAACATGAAAGCTGGTGGCATATGTTCTCCTATATATTATTTTTTATGTATGCAAGAAACAAACTTCTATTGTTTGATTCATTATGCATTTGGGTGTATTTTTAATATATTTTTTAATTGATTTCTTACAGAGAGGAAGGGAGAATGATAGAGAGTTAGAAACATCGATGAGAGAGAGAGAGACATCGATCAGCTGCCTCTTGCACGCCCCCTACTGAGGATGTGCCCACAACCAAGGTACATACCCTTGACGGGAATCGAATCTGGGACCTTTCAGTCCACAGATCGACGCTCTATCCACTGAGCCAAACCGTTTTCCGCTTGGGTGTCTTTTTGTTATAAGAGTCAACCTACCTCAACTGAGGCTCTTCACAAATACTATGACATACTTTTCAGAAAGAATCTATCAGTTTACATCCCATCAAATGGAGATTTACAGCAAGATGGAAACTTACCCTCCTGATTCCTCCCTTCTTTTTTCCAGCCCAGTTTTTCAGTTTTACCCTGACTAGCCTTTTACCAGGAGATTGCTAATGAGAAATTTAGAAAACAGATGAGCGGACTGAAATTCTATGCAGTCACTTTTAACCAGATGAGCTTGGTGCATAATAGCTCAGAAGCTTGTACACAGTTGCAAGGATTGAGAGGTGGGGATTTACTGAGCTATTTACATTTGCCAGGCTCTCCTGATGGGTAGTTCTTGACTGAAATACCACCTGACCAACACAAAGCATCTGTCAGTTCCCTCGGCATCTCGACCTCTGCTGAGGAGGGCAGGCTCACACTGGCTCTGGTAGCCTGCAGCTTGAAATCTCTGGAGTGTCTTATCTCTGGCTCATGAAGGGGGAAGGGAAAAAGGACCTGGATATCCTAGGGCTTATTCTTATGCAATGGTTGTTTGGTTTATTCCCTGAGTGTGACTAATTGGAATTCTCCTCTGCTGTGTTTTTCATGTTTTGTTTTGTTTTTTGGTGTGTTTTTTTGTTGTTGTTGTTTTTTAGGAGGCTGGATCTGAACCTCAACTATTACTGATATCTTGCAATAGTTGTGCTCTCAAAAAATGTTCTATTTAAAATATTCAGGCTATTGTAACGTCAGATGGTTGTTTGTAAAACCTGGGAGAAGCAGAAATATCTTTCTATAAATGAAGTAACAAATTGGTAGTTGCTTTATTTCACACTTTTGGATAAGCACTTTTTTGCATGATATTACTGAGGAAGTGCATTCTAAGATAATCAACCAACAAAATGTAAAAAAAAAAAAATGTTCTAACTAGTTGGTTCATACCATAAACATTAAATGAACTATTTGCCTGAATTTCCCATCTTCCAATTGATGACTTTTGCATGTTTACAAAAGTTCAGCTTCCTGATTTATCAGTTTATGGCCCTCATTTAACAATACTAAGTGCCGTTAGGCCAGGTACTGTTATAGTTCCAGGGACTTTGTTTTGCATAAACATACAATCTTTGCTGTCAGGGACTTGAGACCTACCAATGATAGATAAATAAAGAAGCAAATTAGAAAACAGATTGTCACAGAGCAATAAGTGCTCCAGGGAAAATAAAGCAATGTACTTGAGAGTTTCTAGTAATGAGGAGTTCAGCCACATGAAGACCGCTGGGAGCAGAAGTCCAAACCAGGAGCCATGTTACTGAGGCAGTGGCTGAATAAAGTGGCTGAACCAATGCAAGGGGCTGAGCCAAGCTCTAGTCCAGTGGTCTCATTCATTCATTCACTCATTCAACCAAAGAGAGCAACAAAGAGGCCCCAGCTCCTGTACTGGAGTCTAACTTATCTCTGAAAATGTAGAGGTCACTCTTTTATAACTCTCAGCTTTCAGTCATAAAATGCTGGGGGTCACACCCACTTCTCATCTGAGGTTCTGCTAGTTTCTCAGTGGAGATCTCTATATAATTAGGGCTTACTTGGCTCAATTAGTCTGCATCTTTTTCCTTGCTTTTAAAAAAGTTTTCTGCTTGCACACTTCAATGTCTAGTGCCAGTTGGTTGTCAGGTTCATTCCCTGGACCCTCAGCCAAGATCTCCATTTAGCTTTCTCACTCCTTCCTCCTAAATCTATTATTGCCAGTTCCATTTACTTTGACATAGGTTATGGTAAAATGCTAGAAATAGAACAGATGAAAAGTCTGACATTCAGAATTAGGGAGGAGTTAGCATTGTCCCTTAGTGAGATGTGGCTTCTGGGGTGGAGGCCTTGTGCTCTGCACTAAGAATGTGGGACAGGGGAGCCATCTAGAAGCTCTTGGGGCTCTCAGAACTTCCAGCCAAATTCCTCTCCAAGGACTCAAGTTGTGCAATAGTTTTTAGTCGCTCACTGCCTAGACTACATTTCTGAAACATTTGCAAATAAAGCACCAAGCCTTTTATAATAATTCTTGGGGAATTTTAAAATATATTCTTTGGCCACCACAGAATCTGAGATTTCTTACTTTGTCTTGACCATTTCTTCTCTGCAACACTTGATGAAAAGAAGATGTACTTATTTTTCAGGATCCTCTAAAATGCAAACAGGCCCTTGTCTTTCAAATATCTCTGGAATTCATTTACTTCATTCCATCACTACCACCTGAGTTTACCATCTCCTCTCACCTGGACCACTGCATTAAACTCATAACTCATCTCCATTTCACTCATTCTCCACTCAGCAGCCAGAGTGTTCAAAATGCAAGTCCTGCTCATGCTTAAAACCTCTCAATGGTGCTGCTTTGCTCTGTGATTAAAAATAAAACAGAAGGGCTCCTACATGCTCTGGCCCCTCCCACATCTCTGGCCACCTTTCCAGACCTGTTTCCTTTCTGTGCCTTCCTGGGCAATTTACTCAACATCTTTGGGCCACAGTTCCTTTGTCTATAAAATACAAAGAATATCAACTATCAGCAAAGGAGATAATGTGTGCAAGAGCTCAGCAAGTATTGTGAGAGGCACAAGGCAAACAAAGAGGAACACTGAAGATGGAGACAATCATGAAAACTGAGCTGCTTCAGCTCCATTCTTCAGCATTTATTCAGAACTAAGCAGCCATTTCTCCCAGGGCTGAGGACCCAGCTTCCATGGAGCAACTCTGGCTCACAATTCCTGACCCTGCATCCCCAAACCCCCAAGTGAATCCCCAGTTCCCCAAGGTTTCCAAAGAGATGAGCCAAGCTGGAGAGAGGATGAAGGGCTGAGCACCCAGCCTGATAACAGCCATGGTACACCAGGCTGCTGCTTTCTGGCCTTGTTCCCCTTAGGCTTTCTGCCTTCTGGTTGCCAGGGGGATCCCTCATGCATCATCCTTACTGGGCCTTGAGGCCGAGCAGTCATCTCGGTACCACAGAGTCATTTATTATTTCTTGCCATGTCAAATAGCCTTGAAAGGTTGATTGATTGCTAGGCAGCCAAGTCTCAGTTTCAAGGATGCAGAGGCTGAGCTACTTATCAAGGATACACTCTCTGGTCTTGGTGGACAAGTTTCCTTTTGGCATCCTGTAGGCTCTTAGTCACTTCTAGTTTCCCTTTCCAGCTTTTTTTTTGGATTACAGCCAACTCATCTCTTCAGCTTAAAATAGCAATAGTCAGCCAGCGCCCTGGTGAGGCATGGCCTGCCAAAGGACAGCACTCACAAGTAGCCTGTCCTGGAGTTGGTAGTGACCCTCAGACATAAGCCAAGGCCACAGTACTGTGTAGATGCTGATCTTCATGACCCTGTGTATTAAGTGCAAACTCCTTGCTTGTCTTAAAACACACACACATCCTCTAGCACTACCTACTTGCCAGACTTTTTACTATGCTAAGTACTTTATGCATAATAATTAATCTTTACCACAAATCTATAAAATTGAAACAATTATAACTTTCACTTTAGGAAATAGCCATTGAGAGTTTAAATGATTTAGCCAAGGTTATTTAACTAGTAAATGACTGGGACTGACTCCAGAGCTCACACTTATAATTAGCTACTATGCTCTGTGAACCTTATAGACCTTCAATATCTAGACTCTCTGACCACAGGATCTGAGCAAGTCTATAAATTTAAAGTACTCAAAGCAGTACCAACAGAGTAAGTGCTCAGTAAATGTGCTTCCATTCATGTAGCAACACCACAGAGTCATAGTGAAAGAACGGGCTCTTAGCCAGGCAGCCGGCTTGCCACCTGAAATGGGTTCTCTGCAAGCCATCTCTTTTCTTCAATTATCTCATCTGTGGACTGGAAATAACAGGGCAGTTATTTCCTAGGGTCACTGTGAGAATTAAATGAGTTAATAGTTGTCAGTCACTTAAGACAGAGCCTGGAACTTACAGTGCATTTGCTACACTACATACAGGTGCACGTGTATGTGCATATAATGAGCTAGGCACGGACCCTGTGTGCTTATAGACCTGGGGTACAAGTCCTGGTTCTTTCTTACCGTCTCAGTCATATTGGATAAATGACCTGCCCTGTCTAAGCCTCAGTTTCCTTACCTGTAAAAGAGAATAAAAATATCTATGTATAGAGCTTTTGGAGAATGAAATGAGACAAGGTATACAGGAAAACACAGAATTAAGCACATATTAGGTGCTGAACAAATGTTATTTCTTCTCTTTTCCCTAGCAGGGCTCTCCTTGTGGTCTCAAAGGTGTAAGATCATTTCTGGCCTCAAAGCTTGGCTACTGTCTCTCCTATAATGCTCTCTTGTTTCCTATCCCCCTTATTGTTCTCTCCTCTGTCATCTCGGGAACCTTCTAGTTGTAACTTTATGTAATGCTCTGAGGACCTTAGAAAATCTTGGAGATGTTTAATGACAGTAATTTTGAATTTCTAAAGGGCCATAGGTCAGTTGGCATGTTTCTTGGCTTTTCCCATTGAGGGGAGGGAGCACAGGACAGTGTGTATGTCCTTCCCAGACAGATGTGGCCCTGTCTGTTCTGCTCACTCTGAACATTTGAATTCTGACTGCAGTTGTCAGTGGGATCCACCTGGGATCCACCTAGTGCCAGCCCCTCCTTTGATGGTGTCTGTAGGAAAGAATTTACCTCGGGCATATAAACACATACACTAGTAAAGGGATTAAGTAAAAAGAACTGCCATTTCTTTGATACCTGCCTCAATTTGCCAGCATGCTGTGCTCCTTGTTCAGGGACTAGTCTTCTTATCTTCCAATCATAGTTAGTAATTAGATTCCTATATTATTGTCCCCATTTAACCTGAGATAATTCACCCATTGAGCCTTCCAGCTGCGACAGATGGTTTAGGGGAGTAAATTTCTGAAAACTGGCTGAGCATCAGAATCTTCTGGAGTGCTTATAAAAAAAAATACAGGTGAATTACCATTCCAGACCTATGAACAGTCAGGGGCCTATGCAACCAGGATATAGAACCAAAGACCCATGTTCAAATGCTGTCCCTGCATCTATAGTCTGCTGTACTTTAGTGCTATTTGCAACACTGGGCAGAGAAGCAATAATCAGAATTTTCTAACAATCTACTCAAGTTAAATTCAGCACTCTAGGTAGTACTACATAGAATCTTTCTTTTTGGGGACAGTAATACATTTGGGGGAAAATGACATTTCCATCTGAATAATTGCATTTCATCTTTTTTGGGTCTTGATTAGGCATAGAGTTGCATCCTCAGGAATTCAACCCCCAAAAGATAGGGGTTTCAAATCCACCACAAACATTGGCTTGACTAGGCTTTCTAGTGCAACATCTCTGTTTTTTTTCCTTCCTTCCATTCTTTATTTCTTGGCTATGGTTCCTTTACCTTCTTTTAAAAAATAGCAGCTCTTTGATATCACAAGTTTTCATGTAAAGCTTCTGCAAATCCTTTTTGGAACTAAGCTGGAATTAAGGAATAGGCAACAATGGTATCTCCTAAACTCAGCTATCTGGAGTGAAACAGGCCTTAATTAATATGAGACACAAAACAGTGTTTTCTAGATTTACCCAAATCACTGTGTGGATGCTCCAACTAATTATCTATCCTCACATCAAGTTTATTCCCCAAAGTCTGGGAATCACCAGTGATTCTCCTACAGGAACTGAGCACCACAGCCCTGCTGTTATCACGCACACCTTCTTGTGTTTACCCAGGCTGAGGTCTCCATTGCTGCTGACACCAAAGTGGTCTTTTGAGGCATTGCCTTTGGCACTCTTCATGCCAAAGCTGTGCCTGCCCAGGGTCCAGGATAATGACATTTGCCTGGCTTGAGGCTGCTGCTGCTGCTGCTTTCTGTAACCTGGAGACATTTGAGCAAATGTCTGTTTTAGTTTTTACTTGCCTCTTTTTAAAAAAATATATTTCATTGATTTTTTACAGAGAGGAAGGGAGAGAGATAGCAAGTCAGAAACATCGATGAGAGAGAGACATCGATCAGCCACCTCCTGCACGCCCCACAGTGGAGATGTGCCTGCAAGCAAGGTACATGCCCCCAACTGGAATTGAACCTGGGACCTTTCAGTCCGCAAGCCGACGCTCTATCCACTGAGCCTAACCGGTTTTGGCTTTACTTGCCCTTTTATTCCAACACCCTCAACTTAAGACTCAGGCACAAGTCGTTGGGTACTAGGCTAGAAGACATTTGAGTAACAAGCATTGTGCTGTTTCCCAAATATTATCAGGACTATCCCAAATGCCACCCCAATCCTAGACCATTGCGATTGAACCCAGTGGGGTGTCCTCTACTTCCTCCCGGAGGAATGAGTCCTTCCTCGGAGGCTTCTGTCTCTCAGGTATATAGACACATGGTAGGTCCACTCCACAAATCATTCAGACATTCCCAGATTTAAGTCTAAATCCTAATGGGGGAGGGATGCTAGCTAGCTTAAACTCAGATTTCAGATATAGATAATAAATGAATAATTGAGTAACTTAATAAATAAAATGGGGAGAAAAGGACAGAAGGAAAGGAAAAATGGAAGAGAAGGAAGCAAGTAAAGAGAAAAAAAATAGAAGACTTTGGAAAGCAGATCTTCATTCAAGTTCTAAACACACACACACACACACACACACACACACACAGTCTCTTCTTCATTTGGTGGGAGTGCAGAGGAAGAGTGTGTGGGAGATACATAGCAATAGCAAGGTGTAGAGAAACACATGTAAACTGGAGGCCTAATGCTCTCTGAGGCTGGATGAGGTCCTCTGCTCACTCCTGGTTCTCAGGAAATTGGGAACCTCTGGGGAAGGCCGGCAAATCAAACAAGCTTTGACCTCTTGTCAATTTATTGTTATAGTGAGAGAGCCTTGATACTTGGGATTTCCCCAGGACATCAAGGTGCAATGATTTATTTTAGCTTAATTTTATCTGTGCTGTATAACTTCCTGGAATAAAGATCCAGATATTCAGGCAATGAATTTGAGATGCCAGAGCCTTTTGACCATTGCCCTGTAGCTCAGCAAGGCATCACGTATCATGCTGGAAAGGGCCACAGGAAAACCACAAAGTAATGCATTCCTTTTTCCTCAGTCTTGGAGAACGAGTTGTCTACTCGTTCCTGAGGACTGAGGAACAAGCTCACAGACTCCTTAGCTCCTTTGACCATTGCTTCACATTTGCAACATCTAAAGCTTTCATACATGCAGCTGGGTCAAGTATCTGGAAACATGTAGGCCTTTAACACAGCCTCCTCCATGCAGGCAGAGCTGTTGGTGAGAGGAAGGAATGAATGTGAACATGGAGTGAGAACGTCAGCCTGCCCAGGGTCATCTTAAGTATGGGGACTTAATCTGTCTGCCATCAGGGGAAGGGCTGGTCTCAGCCTCCCCTTTTCCTCCACCTGTCCTTTACATATTCTGGCTTTGGATAGCCCATCCTTCTTTAGTCCTTGCATGCTTCATCCTCCTTTCTTTAGGAATAGGTGAGGTGCCTAATAGATACAGTGATCCAGTCTTAGGTAGCATTCAATATCTCTTTGATGAATGCATAAAGAATGAATGAATGAACAAATGAGCAAATAATGGTCTAAATTACACATATATTATGTACATTTTAAAAATATGCATTTAAACAATTTCCCTATCTCTATAGCATGGAAGGGTGAAGATCAATGGCTTTTATAATGTCTTGCTAAACCAGAGAGTTTAAGGAACATATTCTTTGGTACCCTATTTCAGAGTTAAATTATAGAAAATTAGGATTACTTTTTATTTGGCCATGGTGAGGGAAGAGGGGGTTGGGTAGGAGAAGGAGAGGCTTAAAGAAAGGGAAAAGTCCATCATGACAGAGTGGGGGTTAGTATCTGCCATTCTACTCTTCCCAAACAATTCCCAAGTGTCAACTTTCAATTCCCAAGGAAAGCTTGATGGATGGATGTTGACACCTGATGCTGACAAATCCATAGCAGCTCTCCCTTCCATCTGCTGATTCGGAGCATCTTCCTCTTTCCCGCTGCTGTACTCTGCATGTTCATGTCCCCCTAAAATTCACATGTGAAATTCTAACCCCCCAGGTGTAGTATTAGGAGGTGGAGCCTGTGGGAGCCCTCAGGAATTGGATGAGTGCCTTTATAAAAGAGACTCCAGAGATCCTGAGTCCCTTCCAGTAGTGAGGCCACAGTGAGAAGCTGCTGGCTCTGAACCAGGAAGGGGGCCCTCACCAGAATGTGTATGTTGGAGCCTGGACCTTGGATTTAAAGCTGTGAGAAAGAAATGTCTGTTGTTTATAAGCCCCGGGTCTGTGGTACTTTGTTGTAGCAGCCTGAACAGACTCAGTATAACTATTCTCTTCCCTCTTACTCAGCCTTGGGGTCAGACTGAAAAGCTAGTCTGGCACCCACTTTCCAGATGGATTAAGGTGGCCCGAGTTTCAGGAACTATGTAGCCCCCTTGCTAATGTAGCACCTTTGTAAGAATTAGAAATAGGGATCCCTATGATGGGCACAGCTCCACAGGCCCATCTTTCTGTAGTCCTTGCATGGGACACCAAAGTGGCCTTTTGAGGCATTGCCTTTGGCGCTCACTGTTCATGCCAAAGCTGTGCCTGCCCAGGGTCAGAATCCCAAGGAGCCTTCTATGTCAGACTAGCGCATTTGAATTTGCCAAAGGAAAAAGGCAAACCACAGAAGGATTTTAAGCATGGGATGGTGTGATCCCATCAATGCTCTTTAGAATTATCGCTCCAGCCATGGTGCAAGAGAACTAGGAATCCTTATGATTGGCAAAGCTCCACATGTGCATGGCCCATCTTGCCATGAATGGAGATGTTGCTTTGTGTTAATTAGAAAATATTCTAATTAGTCCTGGTCCTGGCAGGAAATAGGTGACAACTGAAAACTGGATAATTGAGAAGAGTGCAAAGTAGGCACCATTTATAGAGATGTGGGAGAGTTTTAGGGGAAACCACAAGGAATGGCACACAGTACCCTGGTGTTGGCAACAGTGGGCAGTAATTAGCTCCCCAGGTCTGAGGAGCAAAGAGAGAGAACCCTGTACTCAAAACCCAACAGTAGCTATGGGAGCTGTGACCCTCAGCAAAGGGAAAAATAGACAATGGCCAATGGGTGGGGGTGGGGGTGGGGGCGTGAAGGGGAGCCAAGAGAAACAAATTCTCTTCCCTTCTATCTCCTGCCAGCATCTCCCACTGGTGGAAACCCAGCCAGAAGTTGGGAGTGAGGGATGTAGTCCATACAGGCCAGCCATCCAGTCCACAGAGGAGGGCGTTGGTGGGGAGTGGCTCTGGAGAGGCAAATGGAAAATCTGAGCAGGAAGTGTCCCCTCCTTCAGGCAGCTGCAGCCCTGGCCAGGCACACCTAGGGAGCCAGCTGTGCACTGCATTTCAGCACCACTGACTCCTTGGCCAGAAACCCTTGTGCAGGGCACAGCCAGCATAACCACATGTGGGAGTCCTAAGAACTTTGAGCACTACACCCCTTTTCCTGTGCAAAAACAGTACCAAAGGATCCAGTGCCCCAAACGTAAACAGAGGAAAATAAAACATTCCAAGGAGATGTCTCCTCCTACCACTTTTCTAATTCTGCTCTACTTTCTCTATGAACCTCTTCCTTCCTTCCTTCACCAAGTGGCACCAACATCCACTTGGTCACCTGAGATGGATCCTGGAATTCATTTTGACCATCTCCTCCCTTGTCTTCCACACCCAAACAAACAATCACCAGCACACAGGTTCCCCTTTGGAAATGTGTCACCTCTTCTCTACCCCCACTCTTCTGCCACAGGTCATTATCATCTCTCTTCAGACTGACCACTACAATCATTTCCAAACACAGCTCTCGCTTCCACATGTATCCACTCTGTCTTACTCTCTCTTGCACCATGGTTAGAGCGATCCTTCTAAAGAGCACTGATGGGATCACACCATCCCACTGCTTAAAATCCTCCTGTGGTTTGCCTTTTTCCTTTGGCAAATTCAAATGTGCTAGTCTGACATAGAAGGTTTTTTAGGATTCTGCTCTTCCAGTCCTCCAGCTGCAGCCTCCTCTCTCACCATGTCCAGGCATACTCCTCCTACTTTGAACCTTGACCCTCTTGCAATTCCTCCAGTGCCCCATTATCCCTCTCACTTCTAGGCCTTTGCCCAGATTCTTCTCTCTGCCTGGCCTGCTCTCTCCCCAGGACTACATCCAACTAAGGTCAATTTCTCCATCAAGCCTGAGGTGAAGTGTCTCTCCTTTTTGGAAAGAGGCATTAGCCCTTCCTCTCTTTCTCTGCAAGCCGCAAGGTGCACACATTTGCAGCCATTCTCTATACCCCATTAACACCTCTGCACATCCTCCTTGATAACATTTATGGCATTTGCTCTGACTGTTAATTTTCTTGTTGCTCTCATCACCCCTGCAGTCCACTGCCAGGCCCTGCCTGCCACAGGTCCTGCATGTGCTACTGGAAATGAAGTGGTAATGAAATGCAACCTTCCCAGGTTGCAACTGCTTGACTTCAATTCGCTGAATCCATTACCATGCATGACTAAAGACTGTGTCAACATGCTCTGCCCACTGCGTTTCTGACTGAGAGTAATTTGCCTGGCTCTGCTTTCCCCATGCTTTATAAGCTTTTAAGACAGAGAGAACACTATCTCCTAGTTCTGAATGATTTCTCACACAGATTCTGTCTGAGCATGTTGTCAGACACTGGAAAAAGCCAAAGGAAATTTAAGGACACTAATGGGGTTATATTACAAGGAAAAGAAACTGTCTCTCAGCTCTCCTCTCTCAAGAATATGGCCTCCATGAATTTTTTAAATAAGCTATTTTAAAAATACCTGCCTGCTCTCATTTACTTCATTCAAATCTAATTGAATGTGAAAGTAACTGAGTAAGATATATTTATTTATCTCTCACTGATAGGAAGCTTGGATAAAGAGCTTAGTATAATTCTGTATTTGCTCCTTCATTCCTCTTACTTACTCAGCCAACTCACATTTGTGTTTTGTTTAATTGTCTTCCACATGCTTTCCTGGGGTATAAACCGGAAGACAACCATAAGGGTCACAGTGGTGGTATTTGCATAGTGTTTGCAGTTTCCAGAACTCTTCCACATAGAGCACCTCATTGAACTCATGCATCTAAGCCAGACATTATCATCACTGCATCTGTTTTACAGATGAGGGGATCAGAAACCTCAACTTTAAACCCTTTCATCCCACCTCTTACCCCAGTCACTGCCTCATCAGCCAGTTCTCTGCACTCCTGCTTCCTGCCCTGGGTGTCTCTGACCACTCAGATAGAGGATCTGCTGCATCTGGTGGAAACTCATGTATTGTGAAACTTAGAATGGAGAGGGGTCTGTGCTCATGTGGGCTCCCTTAATCAGTGGGAGATTGGCCGACAGATAAATGATCCCCTCAGTCCTCTGAGACCCATTTCATAGGGCTCCTCCCAAGGCCCAGAGGCCCAGCAACCTGGAGCTATGGCCAGCTCAATAACCTATCCTTGTGTTGGCTCTTCCTCCTTTTTCATTTCACTTTTGATTCCTCACATCTACTCTTTGGGGTCTTTTCCCAAACAAAATACTTATACACAAGGCTTTATAGCCCCAGCTCTGCTTCCAGGAATGGATACTAAGATAATGAAATTCAATGACTTGTCAAGTATCCAGAGCTTACATGGAAGACAAATTCAGCATCAAGTCTTCTGACTCTAAATTTTATGTGCTTTCCCCTCTATCCTCCTTCCATGGGGAGAACTAATAGTTTGAGTGCTGAGAGACTTGGATATAGAAAAAATTAACTACAAAAGAGAGGTGTCCATCGAAGGTAGAAGCAAATGAAGCAGAGAAAAGTGACTGAATCAATGTGGGCTGGTGAGGAAATGCTATGAGGAAGCCTCTCCTAACCACACTTTCCACAGTCAGCCCATTCTGGTATTTTCTCTCCTCACATAGTCATGTTTTTCTTAGAATTGTTCACAATGTGTAAAAAAATACTTACTTCAGTTTGTTTAAAAGGCAGATGTCTGTTTGGTTCACCACAATATTCTCAGCACCTAGCACAATATCTGGGACATAATTGGTGATCAGCAAGTTGGCAAATCAAAAAATCAATCACAATTGGAACACTAATCAATAAATTTGTTCCTGAATGAAAAAATGGATGAATAAATGAATGGTATCACAGGCAATATGAACAGCATAAACAAAGGCATGGAAGAGTATAAGAATACACCCTGTTCAGAGAATGTCTATGGTTGGTTATATAGGATGTATTTGTTTGGAAGAGTGGAGAGGCCAGGAGTAGCTGGGGAAAATATGTTTTTTATAGTAATATTGAGGCTGTATAAGTATTTTAGCTATCTTCTTTGAACTAGAAGATAATATTGCCTCTGCCTGATAACTGGTTATGTAACTTGGGTTCTAAGTGTCTGCTATTGCCTACAGTAGGTAAATATGCTATCTTCTTTGTTAGGCATTTGGGACAGGTGTCAGCACTTGTTTGCAGGGGTGTGCTCTCACATCCCAGGAATGCCTTGGATTATCTGCTGCTATTGTCACCTGTTGCCCTTTGTGCAATTGGATCCTGGCAATTCTCACCCACTGGCTATCCTTCCAGTTCTGGCTAGCTCAGAGCATCTGTTTAGCAGTCTTGCTACCCTTCATTCTCTGCCTTGCTTGTCTCTCCTGAGCTCTTACAGCATTTAACACCAGCTTTCAGATCTCTAATATATATATATATATATATATATAGCTAATATGCTAAGGGTCCGACCATTTTACTGGAAGCTATGATGCACACTGACCACCAAGAGGCAGATGCTCAATGCACAGGCATGGAAACATGGAACAGAACAATAAATCTCAGAGGGAAGTGGGGAGGGTGGGAAAAGATTAACCAAAGATCTTATATGCATATTAGAGGCCTGGTGCACAGATTTGTGGGGTTCCTCAGCCTGGCCCCATTTGGGGATCAGGCCAAATCTGACTGTCTGACATCCCCTGAGGGGTCCTGGATTTCGAGAGGGAGCAGGCCAACCCAGGGACTCCCCCTCCCCCTGCCCCAGTGCAAGAATCCATGCACCGGGCCTCTGGTAATAATATAAGGCAGTATAGGATACCTTTCTATTCATTTATTCAAACACATACTAATAGCACACTGTGGGACAGACACTGTCAGGCTGGTTCTTGAGTCTGTGCACGCTGCATTGTTCAGATGCCTGCTCACTGCCTGACGATTCAGAGATTCATCACGGTGTCCTCTCCGCCCTGGCTTGCTATGGTGGACTCACCAAGCTTCAGTTCTGTTCCTGTGCATTATGTGCCTAAGGAACTTGCTACAAAAAGATCAGATGATGGAAGAACTATTTCCTTGTGGTTCTACCTTTAGCAAAATGGAAGAAAAAAATCAAGACAATCTAACTATTCAGCAACCCTCCAACAGTTTCTCTTCTCATTTGTAAAATCCCAGTTAGAAGTGAATAGCCACTTGTGTCTTCCTCACTCCTTGAGAGCTAAATTTACATGTTTGGTGCACTGATATTTTAGGAACCAACAAAATTCACCTTCATCACTGTTTATTTTTAGTTTCCCTGCATTTATATTTAGAAGAGAAGCTCTGAAAGACCTCCAGGAGCACCGTTCCTGCAATTTTGCCGGAGCATGAGGAGGCCACGAGGAAGGAAAATGATTCATGCGTGTAACTCTCCTTTTATATTCTGGAACCAGGGACACTGCACAGACACATGTATCAAAACAGATGAGGAGAGAGTGGAAGTCAGGGCTTACCTTCTGTTGCTCAGATCCGGCCATTCACCAAACTTTCCAGCTGGCACAAATCTGCTGCTTTACTTGGAGGGTTCCTGAAATAAAAGGCAATTCAAAATTGTGAGAATCAGGAGAGGTGCTCCCTACACAATGAAGCAACATCACTCCCAACCTGCAACTTGCCACACTTTTACTTCTTTCCTTTTCAGTTTCTACAAAACATATCCCACTGTGTTTTTTAAAGTTCTAAATAAGTATTATATCCATGTTGTGCACAATTCAAAAGGAAGACTGTAACATATATATCATAGACAAAGGGTTACTATCTCTAATATTAAAAATACCTCTTAGACACTGAGAGACAACAGTCCAAAAACTTGATAGGAAAATGAGAAGACATGAACAAACAATGATAGGGACATGTTGACAGAAAACACTGGCCAAATTCAAGAAGCTCTTCCTAAATGTCAGTAAATTAAAACACATAAATATAATAAAATAAATATCCATGAGTCTGTACATAAATAATTACACAAATAAATAATTAAAGTGGGAAAGAGAAAGCTCTTTCTCACAACAGACATCCAGTTTGTAAGTAGAGGAAGAAAAATCTGTAGAAGGAATGATGAAAATAGAAATTACTGATTGGTAAACACCATTATTGTAGACAAGAATCACCAATAGATGCTGAAATTATTAGGGTAAATATGTTGAGAAAAAAACAGTATATCTCCACAAAGTAGGGAGAAACAATATCTTTTTAAAAAATTATCTTTATTTGTTGAGAGTATTATAGATGTCCCCCTTTTTTCCCCTTCTTGCCCTCCGCCACATGGTTTCCACCTCACCCCAGGCCTTCACCTCACTGTTGTCTGTATCCATGAGCAATGCATATCTGCATATAAATCCTTTGATTATAATTTTTTAAAGGAGAAACCTGACTTAATTATGTGTCAAAGTTAAGGTCACCAATAACAAGACATATTGACATCACATGCCTCCTGATATGATGAGCTGACAAGAACACAACACCAATTCTGTGCTATTCTTGCCAGAATGCATTACCTGCATTTCAACAGGAGTAGACATGAGACAAACTGAAATTAGTACCTTTTACACAGTACCTTGACAGTATTGGGCAAGGTCATGAAATACAAATAAAATTAGGAACTGCCCTGGCTGGTCTGGCTCAGTTGATAGACCTTCAGCCTACAGACTGAAGGGTCCCAGATTTAATTCTGGTCAAGGGCATGTACCTTGGTTGTGGGCACATCCCCAGTAGGGGGCGTGCAGGAGGCAGCTGATCAATGTTTCTCTTTCATTGATGTTTCTAACTCTCCATCTCCCTTCCTCTTTGTAAAAAATCAGTAAAAATATTTTTTAAAAAATAAAATTAGGAACTATTTTTAAATTGGAGACAACATAGAAACTTGAATCTGGAACAGAAAAAGGATATCAGTAACATAATTGATGAAATCTGAAGGTTTGTAAATAGTTAACAGTATATTAAGATTAATTTTCTATATGGTGGTTTTATAAGGTGTTAACATTCAAAAAGTATAATACAAGAATTCCTTGATATTTTTTACAATGTTTTTCTAAGTCTGAACATTTTTTAAAATGAAAAAATAAAGGTGAATAAAAATTTAAAAGAAAAGAGTATACAATGTTTCCATTAACCTGTTCTCTATGAATCAATTTATATGAGCAGCTACTATTAACAGCTGCTCATAGTATATCCTTCCAGAAATTTTGTATACAAATAAGTACATATTTATCCATCATATGTGTTTATGCATATTTATATATTAGAGATCCTCCCCTACATGTTATTCCTTTAATGACTGCATAATATTACATAGATAATATATATATTACTTTAACTACTGATGGTCATTGATAATATTTCTAATATTTGACTATTAGAAACAATACTGCAATAATTGTTTCACTTCCTATTTAATAGTACTTGTAATATAAACCTCTAGAAGTGGAATATCTGGTTCAAAGGATATTAAGATTTTAATTTTTATTGATATGGCCAAATTGGCTTCATGGATATTTTGACAATTGTGTCTGGAAGATCTATCCATTTATGTCAATAGGGTGTTGAAATACCCTCTGACTGTATTGCTGTGAATTTCATCTTTTATGTCCACCAAGGTTTTCTTTATATAGATAGGTGCTTCTATGTTGGGTGCATATATGTTGACAAGGATTATATCCTCTTGTTGGATTGATCCCTTTAGTATTATGTAATGTCTTGTTATGGTCTTTGTTTTGAAGCCTATTTTTCTAATCTAAGTATTATTATCCCAGGTTTTTAAACAATCTTTATTTCCATTTGCATGGAATATCTTTTCTCATCCCTTCACTTTCAGTTTGTGTGTACCTTTTTTTTCCCGAAGTGGGTCTCTTGCAGACAGCATATATATGGGTCATGTTTTGTTATCCACTCAGCTACCTTATATTTTTTGATTGGAGCATGTAATCAATTTACATTTAAAGTTATTGGTAAGAACTTACTTATTGCCATTTCACTCTTTATATCTATGTTCCTCTTTCTCTCTATTTCTGTTTTTCTTTGTTTTTCTTAAAGAACACCCTTTAACATTTCTTGCAATACTACTTTGGTGGTAATAAACTTTTAAAAAATTTAATAAATCTTTATTGTTCAGATTATTACAATTGTTCCTCTACCCGCCCTCCCCCCCCCCGGCCCCCATAGCTCCCCTCCACCTAGTTCCCACCCCACTCTCTCCCCCATCTCCCACCCATTGTCCTCATCCATAGGTGTATGATTTTTGTCCAGTCTCTTCCCACACCCCCCACACTCCTTCCCCCCATCTCCCATCCTGAGTATCATCAGTCCACTCCCTTTCTATGCCGCTGACTCTATTACATTCACCAGTTCATTTCATTAATCAGATTTTCTACTCACTTGATTTTTTAAAAAAATATATTTTATTGATTTTTTACAGAGAGGAAGGGAGAGGGATAGAGAGTTAGAAACATCGATGAGAGAGAGACATCGATCAGCTGCCTCCTGCAAGCCCTCTACTGGGGATGTGCCCACAACCAAGGAACATGCCCTTGAGCAGAATCGGTCCTAGATCTAGTCATTTTGAACTCTATATCTAGTCATTTGCTCTATCCACTGAGCCAAACCTGTTTCAGCTCACTTGATTTTTAGATTCACTTGATAGACATGCATTTGTTGTTCATAATTTTTATCTTTACCTTTTTCTTCTTCTTCCTCTTCTTAAAGAATACCTTTCAGCATTTCATATAATACTGGTTTGTTGGTGATGAATTCCTTTAGCTTTTTCTTGTCTGTGAAGCTCTTTGCCTGACCTTTAATTCTGAACGATAGCTTTGCTGGGTAATAATCTTGGTTGTAGGTTCTTGCTATTCATCACATTGAATATTTCTTGCCACTCCTGTCTGTACTTCATAGTTTCTCTTGAGAAATCAGCTGACAATCGTATGAGTGCTCCCTTGTAGGTAACTAACTGTTTTTTTCTTGCTGCTTTTAATATTCTGTGTCTTTTGCTCTTGGCATTTCAATTATGATATGTCTTGGTGTGGTCCTCTTTAGATTCCCTTTGTTTGGGGTTCTGTCCACTTCCTGGACTTATAAGTCTATTTCTTTCACCAGATATGGGAAGTTTTCAGTCATTATTTCTTCAAATAGGTTTTCCGTATCTTGCTCTCTCTCTTCTTCTGGCATCCCCATAATTCGGATGTTGGTATGCTTGAGGTTGTCCCAGAGGTTCCTTACACTATCTTCAAATTTTGTATTTTTTTCTTTTTTTAAAAATATATTTTATTGATTTTTTTTTACAGAGAGGAAGGGAGAGGGATTGAGAGTTAGAAACATCGATGAGAAACATCGATCAGCCACCTCCTGCACACCCCCTACTGGGGATGCACCCGCAACCAGGATGCATGCCCTTGACTGGAATCGAACCTGGGACCTTTCAGTTTGCAGGCTGATGCTCTATCCACTCAGCCAAACTGATTTCAGCTGTATTCCTTTTTCTTATTGCTTTTCCTGTTGATTGTTTTTTTTGTTGTTGTTGTTTGTGTTTTTTGCTTCTTTGTATTTCAAATCTTAGACTTGATTCTTGCAGTCCTCTAGTCTGTTGTTAGGTCTCTGTATAATATTTTTTATTTTAGTCAGTGTATGTTTAATTTCTAGTTTATCCTTTTCCATATCCTTTAGAGTCTCACTAAATTTATCAGCCTTTTCTAGGAAATTGTTGAAAAATCTTATAACCATGGTTTTGAACTCTATATCTAGTTATTTGCTTTCCTCCATTTTTTTCATTTGTGATATGTTTCTTTGTTTCCACATTTTTGCTGCTTCCCTAAGTTGGTAGAGTAACTTTGTGTGGTAGGTGTCTTATAGAGCCCACTGGCTCAGCCTCCCCAGTTACCTGAGGTGGACACTCTTGGTGCACCCCTTTGTGGATTATGTGCATAGCCTTGTTGTACTTAAGTTTTGATTGTTGTTGGTATCACTGGGAGGAATTGACCACCAGGCCAATTGGCTGTGAGGATCAGCTATATATATGTGGGGAGAACTTCTGTGCTGGAGACACCCTTATAAGATTTGCAAAACTGCAAAAGCCTCTGTGCTCAGCTGGAATGGTGCGGAGTCTCAGGGAAAAGTAGACAGCCTTGGTTTCCCGTCAGCCCTGCCCTATGAGGCCCCTGGGTCTCAGTGTCCCTTAGTAATCACTGCAAGCACCTCTGAGAGAAAACTGCCCTCAAGTTTTGCCCACTGCCAGACAGTCCAGTTTCTTCCCAAATTAGTCTGGGTTCCCAGAAACTTGCTCGGAATTGGAATTCAGTGCAGTCAGGAGCACCTGTCTCCTTCCTGCTTTAGAAAGCCAGCCATGCACTTAGCCGCCTGTCCTCTCTGTGCACGCATCTTCATACCTCAGCCCTTTGCAGCTCCTCTGAGTTTCAATGTGCTTTCATCTTTTCTTGTAGTTGTAGAATTTCCACTCAGCCAGCTTTCCTATGGTTCTGGATGGTATCTGTTTTGTCTTTTAGTTGTAGTTTTGGTATTGTTGTGTGAGGCAGCAGTTCAGGTGTTTACCTATAATGCCATCTTGGTTTCTCCTAAACTTTTTAATACATTTTTTTTTTGGTCTGGGATGCTCTTTATTTCACCATTAATTCTATCTAGTAAAAGAGCAATATGCAAATTGATCATCACTCCAACACACAAGATGGCTGCCCTCATGTGGTCAAAGATGGCTATCCCCATGTGGACAAAAGATGGCCACCACAAGATGGTCAGCAAGGAAGGGCTGTTGGGAGGGTCCAGGCCTGCAAGGGAGGGCAGTTGGAGGCATCAAGTCTGCAGGGGAGGGCAATTAGGGGTGACAAGGCTGGCATAGGAGGAAAGTTGGCGAGGGAGACCAGGCCTTCAGGGGAGGGAAGTTAGGGGCAAACAGGCTGGCAGTGGAGCAGTTAGGCATCAATCAGGCTGGCAGGGGAGTGATTAGGGGCTTATCAGGATGGCAAGCAGAAGTGGTTAGGGACCATCAGGAAGGCAGGCAGATGAGCAGTTGGGAGCCAGCAGTCCTGGATTATGAGAGGGATGCTCGACTGCCCATTTAGGCCAATCCTACCAGGATAGGCAATTAAACATCCCTTGGGGGGGTCCCAGATTGGAGAGGGTGCAGGCTGGGCTGAGGGACCCCCATACCACTTGCACAAATTTTTGTGCACTGGGCCTCTACTTTTAAATAATAGCCTTGCTGGGTAAAGTAGAATTGGTTATAGGTTCTTGCTTTTTATCACTTTGAATATTTCATGCCAATCCCTTCTGGCCTGAAATGTTTCTGTTATAAAATCAGCTGACAGCCTTATGGAAATTCCCTTGCAGGCTTCTGTCTTCCTCTTGCTGCTTTTAAGATTCTTCCTTTATCTTTAACCTTTGCCATTTTAATTATGATGTGTCTTGGTGTGAGCCTCTTTGGATTCATCTTGTCTGGGAAGTTTTCAGCTATTATCACTTCCAATAGGTTCTTGATCTCTCCTCATTTTGATACCCCTATGATGAGAATGTTGTTATGCTTGATGTTAGACTGTCCTCATTTAAAAAAAAATCTTTTTTCTGTTTGCTGCCCTGTTTGGATATTTTCTGTTATCTTGTTCTCTGTATCGCTGATTCAGTCCTCTGCGTCTCCTAATCTGTTGTTGGTTCCTTTAGTGTATTTTTTATTTCACATATCTTCTTGATTTCTGACTGATTCTTTTTAATAGTTTCTATGTCCTTTCTCATACTTGCTATCTATTTGTTTAAGTTCTCATTGAGATCCATTCTTCCCCGAAGGTCCTTGAGCATCCTTATATCTACTATATTGTACTTGGCATGTGGTATCTTGGTTGCTTCAATTTCATTTAACATTTTTTTTTTACTGAGGATTTCTGTTGTTCTTTTACGTGGGGCATATGTTATGTATGCCTTTTTGGATTTTATGGAGGCTTTGTCACATAGGTAAGATTAATTATTAACTCGGTTTCCAAACTCTCTTCCCCTCTCTGGAGATGGGAATTGAGGACCTGTGGGTCGATGGCCTTAGGCTCTATAGCAGCAGTTCTCAACCTGTGGGTCTCGAGCCACAGGTTGGGAACCACTAGCAAGGTCACCTAAGACCATCGGAAACGCAGATATTTACATTATGATTCATAACAGTAGCAAAATTACAGTTATGAAGTAGCAATAAAAATAATTTTATGGTTGGGGTCATCACAACATGAGGAACTGTATTAAAGGGTCATGGCATTAGAAAGGTTGAGAATGACTGCACTAGGCAGAGGGGTGGCTAACAAAAAAGAGAACTAAAAAAACCTGTTTCACTGGTGAAACTTTAGTGCCTCTGGATTGACTAGACATTCTTGCATTTGTGTGAATAGGAGTAAAAAGCTAATGAGTGCAAAAGCCCAGCTCTCTTCGGAGGGCATCTAGGCTTGGGTTTCTTAAACAAAACAAAACAAAACAAAACATAAAAAAACCCAATATATAGCCCTCCTCTTATGAAAGGAAAAACCCAGTTCTTTCCTCCTCCTGTGTGTCTCCTTTATTACTCACACCACACATTTCACTTATGATTCCACCAGTCACCAAGTATGTGGAGGTTTTCCCTCACATCAAGCAATTCTCCACAACACCATGGAGTGCTCTACAACTTAACTCAACTGTGACAATGTCTACCTGGAGACAGTGTCGTATCCCATGGGTTAAGGGCTCAGTTTCACAAGACTGCCCCCATCACATTTCAAGTGCTAATCGAGAGTAGTAAGTCCAGATATTACCCACAGCTTCTATCCGACTTGGGTACAAATCAGTGATTCCCATGAAATCCTTTCACGTTAGGATGACTCACAGAACTCAAGGAAATACTTAGGTTCCCCAGTTTATTAAAGGATATGAAAAAGTATTCAGGCAATAACCAGGTGAAGACATACATAACGTAAGATCATGGAAGTCTGAGAGGGTCCTGAATATAGGAGCTTCTGTTCTTCTGAAGTTAGGGTATGTCACCCTCATAGTTTGGGTATGTTTGCCAACGTGGAAGCTCTCTGGACCCTGTACTATTTGGATTTTATGAAGGCTTCATCACATAGGTAAGATTAATTATTAACTTGGTTTCCAACCACTCTTCCCCTCTCTGGAGATGAGGGGTGAGGACCTGAAAATTCCAAGCTTCTACTAATCATGACTTTGTCTTTCTGGTGATCAGCTCCCATCAAGGATCCCACCCAGAGTCATCTCAGTAGAACAAAAGATGTTCCTAGTGTTCTTATGACTTAGAAAAATATAAGCGTTTCAGAAGCTCTGCACCAGAAATAGAGGACAGAGATCAATAAATATTTTCTGTCATCTTACAGTTTCCCTTTCAGTTTGTGTGCCATCACTTAGAAAATTGTCCTCTTATCCAACTAGATGTCTAGTGGATTCTCCTGACACTAAAATGCTGTTCCCAATCTGTGTGTGTGTGTGTTTTTTTAACTTTTACCCAAGAATACTTTTTAGAAATTGATTTTAGAGAGAGAGGAAGGTGGGTAGAGAGAGAGAGAGGAACATCAATATGAGAGAAATATCAGTTGGTTGCCTCTTGTATATGCCCTGACCAGCCGGGGATAGAATCTACAATCCAGGCATGTGCCCTGACCAGGAATTGAACTCACAACCTTTTGGTGTACAGGATGATGCTCCAACCAATGGATCCACCTGGCCAGGTTATTCAAAACAAACTATTTTGAATAAATCTTTCCTGAAAAGCACTTGTTAAGTGCCCAAAGGTCAGAGAGCTGAAGTGAGTTTACTGGAAAAGATGTAACTTTTCTTGCTTTGCCTGCTGGGACAGGCTTATCTGAGAGGCCAAATTCCACCTGCTTTCATGGTATTCCAGCTCTAGGCAGTGACATTGAGGAAAAGACACAGAGTTTTCAGTCACTTCTAATCGTTCTATTCAATGTTTTAACCTAAGTCCAATTGCCTTAAATCAGTGAGCAACACTATTCTTTCCTTTCAAAACCTCTGCACTCCCAATACTGTTACCTCCAGTCTTTGCTCACATGATGGATACCCTGGCTGGTCTTTCCTGGGGTGGAGCTTTCTGGATTTCTCAGGCCCCAGGCAATCCATCTCCACTTTATACTACTTTTCCCTCTCTGGGCATCTCACAGCCTCTTAATGTCACAGCTACCAGTTTAACTGCTTATCATTTTAAGATTACAGTGGTACCTCAAGATACGAGTGTCCTAACATATGAGTTTTTTTGAGATACGAGCTGTCGAGCGAGCGATTTTTGCTTTGAAATACGAGCAACATTTGAGATAGGAGTAATCGCGAGGATCGGCCAGCTGCACACGACCCACCAGTTTACCTCGACTCGAGCGTCTCATAGTTTCCTACGCCTCAAGGTTATGGAACGAATTAAACTCGTATCTCGAGGTACCACTGTATTCCAAATATGTTAATCTGCTCTCTTTAACTAGAAGACAAGCCCTTGGATCAGGATCCCACTGTCCCTCCCTTCCATCCTTTCACATTTTAAATACTTATGGCCTGGCTGTAGCCATGGCATCAGAATACACATAGTCCTGGTAAACAAGGCAGACAGCTCTTACCAGTTTAGTGGGGGAAGATAGACTAGAAAGTGGCCAATTACCATAGACCATGATAAGGGCTAGCAGTTCACCCATTCATTTATTCATTCACTTAGCTACTGGGGGAGATTCATTTATTCACTCACTTAGCGACTGGAGGAGATTAATTTATTCATTCACTTAGCTACTGGGGAAGATTTATTTATCCATTCACTTAGCTACTGGGGGAGATTCATTTATTCATTCACTTAGCTACTGGGGGAGATACAGCTTTTCTTATAAACTCATAGTCCAGGAAAGAGGAAGTCCATGATAGGAGAGCTAAAGGTGGGTCAACATTGAGAAGGTGAGAGCGAGGTTGAGTACTAAAGGATGGGTAATTGGAATTGAGGTTGATAATCACCAATTGGTTGGTGCTGAGCTAAGCTTGAAGCTGCTCTCCTTCCCTCCACATATCTCAGCTCTCCCTTCCTTCCAAATATCTCCAATCCAGGCTTTCTTCCTGGAAAAAATAAAACCAAGAAATAATCTACACGGATTGCATATGTGCCATGTTGCACAGTGAGACTACTCTCCCCCACGGGCTAGTGTCTCCCAGGAAGCAGCTTCTGGTGGTGAAAGTCTCCAGAGAACACACTAGTTTGGGGAGCAGGATATTCATATTTTCCATTGAACAGTTGGATGTTATTTTCCCCTGAAACCTGCTAAGAATCCCAAATTACATGGATAGTCAACCCATAGCAATCTCTTTCTCCTTGAGGTAAGTAATAGCCTATTTGAAGAAACTGATTTCTCAATGGGAATGAACACAGAAAAATGTAACAAAAACAGCATAGTCACCTTCTGTTCTTTATTTCTGTTTCCAAATGGCTCCAAGCTCCTCTCCTTTCGCTAAAGTGGATGAGAGGGGCCTGAACAAAGCCTGCATCAGGTCCCAGTTCTGGAGCTCTGCTTGGCCTTCTACCAAACTCCCACTCTGTGTCACACAGCTTAGGTTTGTTCCCAGGCCCCCAGTAGGAATTCTGCTGTGTGAGGATGAGTTGGCAGAATTTTGCCGAAGCCTGGGGTGGGAGGTATGGGCCCTGTCACCTCTGCATCATGACTGTGGAGCTGCAGACTCATCTTTCTGCTTGGCTGGCTCTCAAGGTCCCAACAGCAAACATCACTCAAGATGAAGGTGGGGCAAATTCTAAATCCCCAGACTGTGTTCTGTATCCCCAGCATGACCATGCAGATCTACTCATAAAATTATAGGCAGGAGAATGTGCAACCTCTCAACACCAAATAAACCAATAATACTAATTTACATTTCCTTAAGAATAAAATGAATTTTTAGAGGTAGTGAGATCTATTTAGAGGGGAAAGCCAGCCTGTGGATAGAAGAGTGGAGTGGCCTAGTTGTACAAATAGTTTCTTCCTCTGTGTTGATCTTATATATCTTAACACAAAGGCTTTATTCTTCCTTCAGTTTTAGAAATTTGCCTTTTGTTTTGCTTTACATTAAATACATTTGAGACAAGCCACTGATAATCCCAAAATCTCATTGGAGACAGTAACTTTAAACTTATTAAGGTGAACTACCATGTACTTATTTTGATTCCATCTCCTTTCACTTTTTAAAATTTCTCCTGGTGGTAATACTAACAAGCAAGAAATTATTATTATTATTATTATTTATTATTATTATTAAAAAGGATACTTTGTAAAGCATTGAAACACACACACACACATTTCTCATTATGAACCTCACAGGTTCTCTCTGTGGTGAGAAAGGCAGATAGGTTTTACCGTCATTTTTCAGATGAGGAAACAGGCTTGGATATTTTGTATGACTTAGCCAAAGTTGCACAAGTGGAAAGTGGCAGAGTCAGATCTGAAATATTTTTTCTTTTTGTACTCCATGTTTAAGATTTGTTTTGCTAAAATGAGCAACAAAAAGGAAAAACTAAAGACCTGGATAATTTATAGTAGGATAATGGGCTAATGGTTTGTTAAATTTTTAGTTACTTATGTTCCCTTTTATTAAAATTGTGATGGGCATACAGCTAACCAAATTTCCCACTGACGATCATACTCATATAGGATTACTGTACTAAGACGATTGGATGTTATTAAGGAAATTTCTGAAAATACTACATGAGAGTGTTAAAAGGGCCCAGAGAAGGATATGTTGGGATTTTTTAATGACTACTCAGCTTAACGCAGAATATTTGTCCAGGTTTTGCCCTCAGGCATTCCAAAATATTCTGCAATTAGCTCAAGTGACAATAAATGACAACTGTTAAAAACTCTCAGTGATTAAAGCCCTCAGGAAAAGCTTATCTAATTAAGATGAAAGATGCAGGCATGTATCCCCTGAATCTTGGAGAAGACTAGGTAGGGCAGAGGGAGGGGAAGCAGGAGGGTTTGGAAAATGCGGGGAGAGGCATTATTGCTGTGGGATGGATTCAGTCTTCATATCTCCTTGTTGAGCAGAAAACAAGAAACTAGCTTCCATGGCTCTCCCCACTCCTGGGTCCTGCTGTCCTCTCTGGCTGTCTAGTAGCCTTTCTGCTCTCCCAGATTCCCCGGGGAGGCAGTGTTAGAGTAGATAGCTAGATACTAATAAAGGAAGGGAGCAAAGGGAATTAGACATTTTTAAGCATAATCAACTAGGAACATAAGCCTGTTTAACCAGGAAGCTACAGCTTCAGAAACTCCAAGGGACAGCAGCATTGTCCCACCAGAGGATTAACACCCCTTTCTTCCCCCATGTGGGGAGCAGCCTACCCATGGGTACCTGGGGATCAGGGGAAGGTAAGCACATCGGTAATTGCTTAGAGGGTTGGCCCATTGGAAACCTGTGAAAGCTTGGAAAGTTGATTGGTTAGTTTGGAAAGAACTCCTGATCCTTCCCAATCCTGAGATAATATAATTCCAGCTGACAAAGAACTGCACCCCTCCCCCCGCTTTCTCTCAGCAATGCATGCTTGCTAGTTCATTAATGTTTGTGTGTTCTCTTGGTACCAGCCATGTGGGTCTAGTAGCCACCTGAGCCTGCTGCAGACTGCAGCCTCCAAAGGACTAAGCTTTACTATGACAGAAACTCTGGACACTGGTCTTTGTTTTGGCCTTGATGAAGACAAGATTGAACTTTTTCCATGGCGGGGTGGACAGAGATGGGCCATTGGAAACCCAGGGTCAGCTTTTCATTTCCACCTGAATAAATCTTACCATACCACAATCCATGGATTGCTTTCCTGGTGATCCTGTGGGAAAAAAAACCCACATAATTTCCACTGATAGCAGAAGAATCCCTATCTAATAAAAGAGTAATATGCAAATAAACTGTATTTCTGCTACACCCACAAGCCATGCGCACCAGCCAATTAGGAGTGAGTATGCAAATTAACCCAACCAAGATGGCTGCAGCTACAGAGTGAGCAGGAGGCTTGGGTTTCCCTAGCAATGAAGCCAAGCTTCCTGCATGAGTGGAGTCCTGGCCAGCCCTGGACTCCACTCAAGGCTACAAAGTTTCAATTATAGAAGATAAATAAATCCCAACAAAAATGGCAGCAGCCATGGAGCTGTAGAAGGCAGGAGGCTTGAGTTGCCCCCAGCGATGGAGGAAGCCAAGCTTCTGCAGCCCTGGCCTGCCTTGCCTCTAATCAAAGCTACAGAGTTTCAATTATGGAAGATAAATAAATCCCAGATACCAGGGCCTCCGCCTGGGTCACTGAGGCGGGTGGGAGTGGGGCGAGTGGCCAGCCTGCAAACACCACAGGCTCTTCACCAAGGGAACTCCCACCCTGATCCAGGACACCTGCCAGGGCAAACCATCTGGCTCCTACCCATGCACCAGGCATCTATCCTATCTAATAAAAGAGTAATATGCAAATTGACCATCACTGCAGTACACAAGATGGCTGCCCCCATGTGGTCAAAGATGGCTTCCCACATGTGGACACAAGATGGCTGCCATGAGATGGCCAGCAGGGGAAAGCAGTTGGGAGGGACTAGGCCTGCAAGGGAGGGCAACTGGGGCAATCAAGCCTGCAGGGGAGGGCAGTTAGGGGTGAGCAGGCTGGCAGAGGATGGAAGTTGGGGGGGACCAGGCCTGCAGGAGAGGGCAGTTAGGGGCAAACAGGCTGGTAGGGGAGCAGTTAGGCATCAATCAGGCTGGCAGGGGAGTGGTTAGGGGGTGATCAGGCTGGCAGGCAGAATGGTTAGGGGCAATCAGGAAGGCAGGCAGGCAAGCAGTTGGGAGCTAGCAGTCCTGGATTGTGAGAGGGATGTCTGACTGCCCATTTAGGCCATATCCAGGTAGGATTGGGCCTAAATAGGTAATTGGACATCCCTTGAGGGGTCCCTGATTGGAGAGGATGCAGGCTGGGCTGAAGGACACACCCTCCCTTCATGCACAAATGTTGTGCACTGGGCCTCTAGTCATTAATATTTGTCCAACTGGTAATTTTACACACCTAAAATCATTGTTTCCCATCCATCCCCCTGGAGCCTGTGGGTGACTGGCCTGTGAACCAGATAAGACTCTACAGCTCTTCCCTCAAAACTTATTTGGAAAAAATCCTCCTACTCATCACTCATTCCATGTCCTGCACAAAGGGATTACATTTAGTGGGAAAAACAGATGTAAAACACTATCATTTGTTTACAAGTGGAATAAGTTCAGTTGGAGGAGCCTCTGCACAGGCAGGGACACCATAAGTCCATCTGAGAACATCAAGCAAGGCACATAGGACTGGTATTCACCGGACACAGGCAAGGAAGAGCATTATGGCTAGAGGGAACAGTGTATGCAAACTCAGAGCTGTGGGAGAAAGGCATGTTTGGCAGACAGCAAAAATGTCTGTGTTGTTGAGAGAGAGAGAGAGAGAAAGAGATAGAGAGAATGAAAGACAGAGAGAGAGAGACAGCAGAGAGGTTGAGAACCAGGTCAAGTTGGAAAGATCTCATGTGCTTTGCCTTGGGGTTTGCATTTGATTCCACACCAGTGAAGTGGGCTGTTAAGCAAGAGAGGGACATGGCCAGCTGGGAGATTTAGAAAGGAGACCCTGGTTCTGTGGGTTAGAAGGGGAAGAGAATGGAGGCCAGGAGGCCAGGTAGGACCAATTGTAGGACTCTCAGATATTAGAGAGAACAGCAGGCCCAGCCAAGGTGGGCAGTGACTCCACAATGACAGTACTTATGGGCACTAAAAAGGAAGATACCAATGTAAATAATCCAACTGATTAATAAAAGAACTGAAAATTCCTGAATGCCAGGAGTCATATCTGGGGCTTCCATGAGATGCCTTTCCCAAATAAAACTCAAACAAACTATGCATTCAGGAAGATTGTAATGAAATGGGCACAGAGGTTTAGGTTATTTTATAAGTTTATTTTTTCATTTCAAAGGAATAGTGAAAACACTTAAAAGGCTTTAAAACAACTGTGCTTATTTTTTAAAAATCAAGTTTAACTTCTGATCAGACAGGTCTCTCACACAGAATTTTATAGGGAGGCAGGATATTTCTTTATTTCACATTGGCTGAAGAATTTTCTCTATTGCTTCTGTACTAATTTGTTTCTCCTGCAATTAACCTGCCACCATGTGGCCTAAGGAGAAATTTCAATTTTCATAGATTGGAGAGGGAGGATCGATGAAGTAGGAATCAATATTCTTTTGGCTAATATAGCATTGGCACGCTATTGATTCCTAGAATATATCATTGCAAGATGCCTTCCTCTAACTATCTAATGCTCCTCTTACCCGCAATCCAAAGGGCATTCTGTAATTTCCCAAGAACACACGGGATAATAAGGAAGTGCTTTTTACACCTGTATGCTCTTGACTCCGTAAAATGAAAACTAGAGTTTGGCCTTTGTATTCTAATGGAAAGAGAAATTGTCCTAAAAGCTATAGAGCTTCAAAAGAATAATCTCAACTTAAAATATTTTTCTTAAAATGAATAAATTGAATTTATAAAGATAGACGAAACCTGGATTCTGAGCTCACACCCGTTAAATTGAAATAAAAAGTGTGAACATAAACTGATGAGTGGCATCTCTTCTTCGGTAGCATCATGAGAGTATGTAATAATTGATCTTCCTGAGGAACAGAAAAGGGCTGCTTCTGTGAGAGATGGGTGGTCCTTGATTCTACACAAAACAAAATAAAAAATGACACCACCTGGAAATATGCCCATTGGTCAGGAGTGCAGTGCAGTGCAATAGGGAAGTAAAAGGGGCTGGCCCAGAACCTGCTAGCCCTATTGTGTAGACTTTTAACCTTTTAGTTGCTGGACAATAGTGAAGCCAAGAAAAGAGTCCCAGAGAAGGGATTTGGGGGTGGAGTGGGAGAGAAGAGAACTGAAGAGCCAGACTCTGCAGACTGGCTGAATTTTATCCTTGCTTTTATGGCAACCCATTCTCAACCTCAGAAATGCTGACTTTATTTTTTTTTATTGAAATATAATTGACATGTAATATAATATTACTTTCAGGTATACAACATAACGATTGGATATTTGTATATACTGCAAAATAATGAAAGATATATTTTAATAGTTATGTTCTTCTAATACAATATTTACAAAATAAAATGGCTAACATAGATGTGGCCAAAATTTCTTTTTGCCCTATTGTGAAGCAGGGGTATGCAAAGCCAACTAAAAAGCATACATACTTTTTAAAAAAATTATTTATTGTCTAAAGTTTTACATGTGTTCCTTTTTCCTCACTTGACCCTCCCCCGCCCCCACCCCAAGCCATTCCCACCCTGGGCAAACCCCTACTGCCCCAGTGTCTATGTCCATTGGTTATGCTACATAAATAAAATTTTTAAAGAATGTTTAAACCACCTAGTGCTAGTGATTGCTCTAAATTTCCATTTCTGTCATTAATTCTAAAAACTATTTCAGTCAATCTTCTTGTTTTCTAGATCTAAGCACATCGTTCACAAATGGTGATAATTAGTGTCTTCCTTCCTAATACTTATACTTTGAATTTGTTATATATCTTAAGGATTTGGCACATTGCATAAACTGCTTTGTGAATTTGATAATAGTTTGTTATCAGTGAGTCTTAATTACTCTTTAATACATGAAATAATGCAGTTTTGGGACAATATGTGCTTCTGATTTTAAATCTTTTCTTTTTTCACTGATTTAGAATACTGACTTCCCCCTCAATTCAGATGATGATGATGATGATGATGATGATGACGACAACGATGATTTACTTTACTTGTGATGTATCAAAGAATGTGAGAGCTGGCAGAAAATTGAAAGGTAATTGAGTCCACTTAACTACTGTTTGAGTTACTCCTTTGGTTTTATTCTGTTCTGTCATGCAACTTAATGGAGAAGAAAAGGCTACTGTATATAGAATCAGGGAGAATATTATGCAAGTGATATGGAAACAAAAGTGATGATGCTTGGACCCTCCCAGAGAGAGAAGCTGAGGCAGGCAGCAGGCATGGCTGGAGTTGGGTCTCAGAATCTGACACAGAGGTAATTGTTAGTAACAGGGTCAGAACAGTGTATACCCAGGAGAGAGAGCTAAGGGTCACACAGTTTAGACTTGGGAAAGACATGAAGTAAATACCAGGTGTACCAGTTAATAATGAGGATTTTGTAATCAAAGAAAACATGATAATTTCAAAAGAAACGTAAAAAATGCTTTATTCAAAGTAATGTCCATCGCTAGCTATACATTTCCCCATCTTTCAAGTAATTTGTGGATGCCATCCCAATAGAACTTTTCTTGTTTTGAGACAAACCATTCTGAGACCCAATTTTCCACTTCTTCATATGTTTTGAAATGCTGCTCAGAAAGTGCGTGTGCCATCGATTGGAATAAGTGGTAATTTAAAGGAGCAAGGTCTGGTGAATACAGCAGGTGGGTTAATACTTTCCAGGCAAGATCTTTTAACATGTCTTTTACTGGTTTTAAAGTGTGTAATGGTGCATCATCATGAAGCAAAATTGGTGTGTCTTCTGTAACATTCTGGTTGTTTCATGATCAAAACACAGTTCAAATTGATTATTTGTTGTCAGTCGCAATTAGTATTAATGGTTTCACCTAGTTTTAGAAGCTCATAATACAACACACCTTCCTGATCCCACCAAATGCAGAGCAGATCATTGTCTTCTTTCCAAAGCAATTTGGCCTTGCAGTCAATGTTGATGGTTGACCTGGGTCAACCTATGATTTTGTGCATTTGGGATTCTCAAAATAAATCCACTTTTCATCGCCAGTCACAATTTGATGCAAAAAAAGAGACTTACTTTTATGCCATTGAAGCAACATTTTCCTGATGACTTTCTGGTTTTCCATTTGTCTTTCGTTCAGTTGATATGGCACCCATTTTCCTTCCTTTACGATCTTTCCCATTGCTTATAAATGATTGGAAATTGTTTGCTGAGCAACGTTTAATCTTTCTGTAAGTTTTTTTTGAGTTTGACACAAATTTTCACCCAATAATGCTTGTAATTGTTGGTCTTCAAACTTTTTCAGTTGATCTGGACCTTCTTTGTCTTTCACATTGAAATCATAACTTTTAAAGCATTCAAGTCAATTTCACACGTATTTTGAGATGGAACATGTTCAGCATAAGCTTCCTGAAGTCTTCAGCAGCACTTTTCTTCAAAATAAAGTAATGAATTATAACTTCTTGCAAATGCTCTTTTTTTGGCACAAAATTTGACGTTTTAAGTGTAAAAATATCTATGATGTTAACACCTTTAGCAAATTTGACATTTGAAGTTTTGAAGCTTGCTGTCAACACAACAAAATAGCATACATATCAAATTGCATAAATATCAACATATGTGTAACTCTATCTATTGGAAAAAAAAATCCGCATTATTAACCGGTAGACCTAGTACATGGATCAATTACTTCTCTTTGAGTTTTTAGCCTGTTGGAAGGAGTGCAGAGGAAAGAGAGGAAGTTGCACAGATTCTACTTTCAACAGAGTGCAATGAAGTAGGAAACCGGGTGGTGACCTGGGGAGTGGTTTAGTAGTTCTCACCCGAGTTGCACATGAGAGTTACCTGGAGAGCTTTCAAAAATCCTAATGCCCAGGTTCCCCACCCCACTTTGGGAGTGAGATCCAGATATCATATTTCTTAAAGCTCTTCATGTGATTCCAGTGTGTAATCAAGGTTGAGAAGCACCAGAATGTAAAACATTCTTATGAGATTTCTACCTCCCAGCATGTAAAAAGGTTATGTGATCTCAGAAGATTAGAGGCCACATAGCTATTCCCTGCCTTTCCCAAACCCCTGAAAAGAGGTACATTAACCTGTAATCTCAGCTGTAAGGAGCACCTGATTTTGTTCTGACCATGGCTTGGATTACATTAGCTCAGTTGTCATCAGTTGGTGGGAGAGCTGGATTTAATTTTGAAACCCTGATCTAATTCATTCCTAGGCATCTCATTCTCAGAGAGTGTCCGCCTCTCCCAGTGTTCTCCTTACTAATGTTTCTGGGTTTCATTCTTGTGCCTACTAGAACTAGAATCATGATCAACACACCAGCCAACTTTACTAGAATTCCCTTTTCCCTAGAGCTAGATTGTGATCCTTTGTCAACAGCTATTAGTTGAAGGCTGATGGACCTTACCATTGGCTCAACAGGTTGGACATCTCTGCTGTCAATTCTAGTATGGAAATCTGAGGTTCTAGAATCCTCTGGGACATGGGATCTGTATTGCCAGCTCCTCTGTGGAGGCCATCCCATGTCTGGGTAATTTTCTAGGAGACTGAACATTCATTTCTCAGTGGCCTCCTTGTCCACTGGCTCACTGCTGCTTTAATATTGTGCCAAATAGTAAGAACTCAACATCATGCCACCCAGATCATGGGAGGGTGGAGCCTGAGCATTCTTCAGGCAGTTCCAATGTTTTGGTGACTGTGAAGTCTATGGAAGGTGCTTAAAGAACACACACAGTATTCCTCCATGAACTCATCACCCAGAGTCACCATGAAGACTTCTGAAAGAAAGAAAGGGATAGGGCAAATGAGATATGAGTAATGGGTAACAGAATTGGAAAGGTAAGGGGCGCCCTGCTTAGAGAGTTGTCTAAAGCAAAAGTGTGCTATCACAGCACTGATGGACCTTCCCGTATCCATAACAGACAAAACTCAATGATTTCAACATTCTCTCCCCATCTCTCCTTTCCACTCTTTCTAAAAATCAATGGAAAAAATATCCTCATTCCTTGGGTGAGAATTAAAAACAACAACAACAACAACAATCAGGATACCAGAATAGGAGACAGTGCTATGGTGAAGCAAACTAGTTTTTAAAGGTCTTGAGGTGTTAGAATTTAATAGTTTATCTATGTAATCATGGCCAATTTACACAATTCTTTTTTTTCTAATTTCTTTTTTATACCTAATGCCATTTCCTCTCAGCACAGTTTCTCCCATAATCCCATCCCCCTCTTTTTTCTCTCTAAATCGGTGTGCTGTGGAACTGAAAAAGGAACATGGCTGCCTCGAAATCCCTCCTCACCCTTAGGCAGGCTGTCAATGTGAGGCTGTGCACAGAAAGGAATCCAGAAGCAGTCATGAGATCCAGAAGTGCCTCTGCATTCTGAGTGGCATTCATTCCTATTGGCATCTAATTTGTGATCCTTTTCCAACGCCTGCCAGTGTTCCCAGAGCATGTTCTTTTTCTCCAAGTCAAACAAAAACACAAGAAAAAAACATGCAGTCCTACGGAAGGGAAAGAAAAAACACAGAAGCTGAAAGATTACTTTCAATATGGTTTGGGGTAGGGGTGAGGGTGAAGGGCTAGGTGAAATTTAAGGCTGTTACCATTCCTTTAGAATCTACCAACTACAGACTGGCAGCCATTCATGATTAAAGCTGTTTTCATATCTCCAACTGTTGGAAAAATGTATCCACTTGGATGTCCCACTGTCAACTATGAATGTTAACATCATTAAACTAGTCCCTCCAATGTGAGACCTCAGAGTCATCATTGATGCTCCTTTCTTTTTAATCTTTAGCATCTAACGGCATCAGATTCTCCTCTGAGAATGTACCTAGATACACTCCTTTCTCTACCTGTGACTGCCACCTGTCCTTGTCCTCATGGCTTCTTCCTTGAATTATTGCAGCCACTTGGTTTCACTGGCCCTCCAGCTTCAACCCTTTCACTACCAGACCAGTATTTCCAAACTCAAATTCCATCTTTCTACTACCCTCCTCAATAATCTCCAATGGATTCCCATGCTGACATTCAAATCCTAAAACTCTCTGGCTGCGCTGAAAATCCTCCTCAATACAGTGGTCTCCTCTTATATTTTGAGGATACATTCTAAGACTCCATAATGGGTGCTGAAACTGTGGTTAATACCAAAATCTGCACATACTATGATTTTTGTCTATCTATATATTTGTGATAAACTCTATAACTCAGGCATAGGAAGAGATGAACAATAACAAGTAATAATAAAATAGAACAATTATAACAACATACTTTAATAAAAGTTATATAAATGACACTGGGGTTATTATTAGGTAAAGTAAGGATTACTTGAACACAAGCACATGGATATCTCCATAGTCAGCCAGATAACGGAGATGGCTACTAAGTGATTAATGGGCAGGGAGCATATACAGTTGGATATCACAGACAAGATGATGATTCACATCCCTGTGGAGTAGGACATTTCAAGATTTCATCACACTACTCATAATGGTGTGCAATTTAAAATGTATGAGTTCGCCCTAGCCAGCTTGGCTCAGTGGATAGAACATAGGCCTGCGGACTGAAGAGTCCCAGGTTTGATTCCAACCAAGGGCACATGCCTGGGTTGCAGGTTTGATCCCTAGTGGGGGGCATGCAGGAGGCAGCCAGTCAATGATTCTCTCTCATCATTGATGTTTCTATCTCTCTCCCCTTCTCCCTTCCTCTCTGAAATCAATAAATATATTTTAAAAATAAATAAAAATATATTGAAAACATATGAGTTACATATTTTTGTAATTTTCCATTTCAGATCAAGGCTTACCAGAGGTAACTGAAACCATGGAAATTGAAATGGCATATAAGGAGGGTTCTATGTAATCGGTCACCACATTTCTTATCTACATCATTTCTAATTATCTCCTAATGGCTGCACGTGTGCTTCAAAAATCATGTTTTCATACACACAGTAAATTCATTGCTTTTGTACAAGTAGACTTCCATTTGCCTTTTAGCATTAATGTATTCCTAGCAAGACCTCATATCCAACCTCACCACTACCTTCGAGGCTAATTTTATTCTGCCTTTTAGCACTGTGTTTGTCTCTTTGAAAATCTCAGGTCTCCCTGTTTATCTCCATCTCTGGGACTCTACTCACATCCCCTTTTCTCACCCTACCTCCCACTGTTCCTTACTTCCTGAAAGAATTTCTATATGCTTTTTGGGACTTCCTGTCTGTCAGCAGCACACCTTCCTATATGCTCAACTTCTCCTCTGAATGGAGAAGATGAATCTCCTTCTTCCTCTTTCTCTCACTGAAAGTGGACTCTCCCTTGAAGATACAGCTTAGGTAAAGCTGTTCCTACAGATTTCTCAAATAGGGACTGCTTTCTCTTCTACATCTCTCAGATCAAGGGTCTAGGGGAGGGACAAGATGGGAGGAGGTTGGTGTTTTTCCTTGTTGCTATTTGTTACTTTTAGATCATTCTCCTTCCTCTCCAAAACCATTCAACTTCTACATTATGCCATTATATTATACTAGAGGCCTGGTGCATGAAATTCAGCCCAGCCTGCTCCCTCTCTAATCTGGGATCCTTTGAGAGATGTCTGACTGCAGATCAGGCCTAAATGGACAGTCAGACATTCCTCTCACAATCCAGGACTGCTGGCTTCCAACTGCTCACCTGCCTGCCTTCCTGATTGCCCCTAACCACTTTTTCTTGCCAGCCTGATCACCCACTAACTACTCCCCTGCCAGCCTGATTGATGCCTAACTGCTCCCCTGCAGGCCTGGTCACCCCTAATTGCCCTCCCCTGTGGGCCTGATCACCACTAACTGCCCTCCCCTGCAGGCCTTGTCACCCCCAACTTCCTTCCTCTGCCAGCCTGGTCACCCCTAACTGCCCTCCCCTGCGGGCCATCTTGATGTGGCCATCTTCTGTCTACATGGGGGCAGGATTTTTTGACCACATGGGGCAGTCATCTTGTGTGTTGGACTGATGGTCAATGTGCATATTACTCTTTTATTAGATAGGATAGAGGCCTGGTACACAGGTTGGGGCCAGTTGGGTGTCCTGGATCAGGGTAGGTGTTCCCTTGGGGTGTGGAGTGGCCTGGGCAAGGGGCCTGTGGTGGTTTGCAGGCTGGCCATGCCCCCCGGTGACCCAAGCAGAGGCCCTGGTATCTGGGATTTATTTATCTTCTACAATTAAAACTTTGTAGCCTGGAGTGGAGCCAATCCTTCTGCTCACACAGCCATTGAAACTTTGTTGCCTTAAGCTAAGGCCTAGGCTGCCAGAGTTTGTGGAAAGCTTGGCTTCCTCCATTGCCAGGGGCAACCCAAGCCTTCCTCCTGCTTCTCTGTGGTTGTAGACATCTTGGTTGGGTTAATTTACATACTCACTCTGATTGGCAGGTGGGCATGGCTGGTGGGCATGGCTTGTGGGTGTAGCAGAGATACGGTCAATTTGCATATTACTGTTTTATTAGATAAGATTGTTTTCTCCACCTTTTCACTAACCCTTGCTCCCCTCTTATCATTTACCTATATTCCAAGAGTAAGTTCTATGATCAATAATTATATTTACTTGCTTGCATACAGCCTGAGTTCCCTTGCCCCTCTTTAATTTGGTTGTACTCACTTGTTTTAAAGAACAATATTTAAAAATTTAAAAACTGGACTCTGTTGCAAATATTAAATGAATAGAGATAAAATATTTTATTCAACTAATTAATGAGGGAATTAGGAATAAGTTATGTTTAGTTCAAAAAGCATTTAAGAAGTTAATATAAGATTGCTAATGAGATACAAACCTGGGTAACATTCAATAAAGGTCATTAAGTATGAGTTCCACTAGGCAGAGATTATTTGTATCTCTACTAGACAAGAAAACTACGACTTAATATGCAACTTCACATATTACCTTGGACCTTTAATTCATAGTTAACAGTGAGTTTAACTAAGTTCATTCTACTAGATAATCCATGGGTGGCCTTGTAACCATGTGACAAAGAAGGGCATTGAACTCACAGTTGTGCCTTACTTTCAAGTGTCAGAAAATTTTTCTGAGAAGTGGTAAAATCCAAAATTTGGTTAAACTCAACTATTCTGCACTCATACTACACAGTTAAAGATGTCTGGAAAAAATAAAACCAATGATCTGGCTTGAAACTCATGAAGAACATGTTCTATTACACAATGATCATGCTCTATTTACATGGCCTGTGCTCTCCCACTCTCCTAGATAATTATGTCACATTTTCTCTCCTCCCTCCCCCTCCCCAGCAATTTTCAACCGGTGTGCTGCAAGAATTTTTAAAACATGCAATACCTACCTGAGTGTTAGTCAGGGGCACTGACCTTTTTCCGCTTAGATTGTCAAATTAACAAATGTCAGCAGCTAACACAACAATAGCTATCTGGTGTGAAGGAATCAAAATTATACATTTTTTGGACAGATCAGCAAAAAAACAAAAAAACAAAAAAACAAAACAAAACAAAAACACATATATTTTTGGTGTAGGGAAGAATTTTAGTAATTAGTTTATGTGTGCCATGAGATGAAAAGTTGAGAATTGCTACTCTAAGTCAATGATTTTGCAACTATTTCACTGACAAAATAGAAGCAATAAAAAATAAAAATCCTAAACTGTCTTCAGCATGTCTATCTTCTTGTGTGCATCTGTAACCATATATTTTACGTTCTCTTGTATTACTGGCTGAATTGTCCCTACTCCAGGAAGGTCAAGGACTCAAATTTAGGAGTCTGGCCTTAATCAGATAAGAGACCTATATTTAACCTTTTACCTTAAACAACACGAACATGAGACAAACTATATGAAAGAGCAGAATTCAGATGTCTGCCAACAGGCAGCACAGGACAGTGAACTTTAAGAGAAGGGAAACAAATGAGATGAGGCCTGCTATTGCCCCAGCTTACTGTGCAGAAGAGTTTCAGGCTACAGTGCCAGGAGGAGAAGCCAACTAAAACCTAGCAGTCTTACTGAGCTGAGGAGACATATACTGGAGTTTGGGCAGATCAACATATCTATAAAAATAATAGGAGGCAGAAGTCCTCCTGAGTCTTGGACTAAGTAGTAGTCTAGATATTTGTATGGAAAAACCACCCAAAGCTGGGAAAAACCCCACAGGAATAGAGTAGGTAGAAAAATTAATAGGGCTCACACAGAACTGATTATAATTTGTTTGCACCAAACTAGAGTAGAAAGATCTCCTAATATGTACGACATCTGGCAATGTCCCCAGGAGTGGGGTTGAATTAGCCCTGAAAGAAAGCCTTGAAAAGATCAAACTAACTCCAAGTAATTCACAATGCCCCAGACAAAGCCCAAAGATATTAAAAGTGATACATTAAATCTTGCACCCAGTAATATAAAAGTCACAATGTCTGGCATCCAATTAAAAAAAAATAGGAATACAAAGAAGCAGGAAAACATGACCTATATAGCCAGGAGGAAAAAAAGTTGTCAATAGAAACAGACTCCAAAATGACACATATAATAGAACTAGCTAACAACAAAATTAAGACAGCTATTATAAATATACTCCATATGCTGAAGAACAAAAGCAAAACAAAGATATTTCAAAACATCCAGTTTGAAATTCTAGAAACAAAAATATTTGAAATGAAAAATACAATGGATAGCAGTAATAGCATATTACACACTGTAATAAGTAAATTTGAATACATAACATTAGGAACTACCCAAATTAAACAAAGAAAGAAAAAGACAGCATCAGTGGCCTGTGGGGTAATGTGGAGCAGTCTAATATACACATGTAATTGGAGTCCCAGAGGAGAGGAGGTAGAAACAAAAAAATATTTAAAAAATAGTCCAAAATTTTCCAAACGATGCAAGCTAAAAAACCCACAGTTTCAAGAAGCTTAATAAATCCCAAACATGAAGAAAAATCACACAAGGCACATTACAATTAAATTGCAAAAACCCAATGAGAAAGAGAAATTTTTTTAAATCAACCAAAGCAGGCTAGGGGGGCGGGGGGAAAAGGACACATTACCCATAAAGGAACAAAGACAAGAACTACAGCAGACTTGCCTCAGATTTGTAAGCCAGATGGTATCTTGTAAGATTCCAACAGACAAAAGCTGTCAACCTAAAATTCTGCATTGGCCAAATAAGGCAAAACCCAAGAGCAATGAAATGCGCACAAAGGCTCACAAAAGTTTTATTAGGAATAGCTGAAACCTGACAACAACCTGTATGTCCATTCGCAGGAAATGGCTGGACAAATTGTGGCATATGAACCATCAATACCTGTGACAACATGAGTGAAACTCAAACAATTATGCTAGGTGAAAGACTCCAAATACAAATGAATCTACACTGCATGGTTTCATTTACATAAACTTCTAAAAAAAATTCAAACAAATCTGTACTCACAGCAAGTCAATCAATTTCTGCCTAGGGAAGCAGGGGCTCGAAGTTGAAAGGAATTAAAAAAGAAAATGAGGAAACTTTTGGGGGTGAAGGCTATGTTCATTATTTTGATAGTAGTGATGGTAGATATATATGCCAAAGCTTATCCAATTATATAATTTTTTGTATTTTTTAATTATTTTTAAATTACATTTGATGTTCAATGTTATATTAGTTTCAAGGGTACAACAGAGTGGTCAGACATTTCTATAATTTACAAAGTGATCTCCCCCCTTCACACTCCCCGGATAAATCTAGTACTCGTCTGGCATCATTCATACTTATTACAGTACTAGTAGCCCTGTGCACGAATCTGTGCGCCAGTAGGTCACTACTGCCCCACCCTGTTGCTCCCCCCCTACATATTTTACTGCCCTGCCCCATCCTATAGCTCTTTGCTGCCTGCTTATAGTTCGCTGCCCCACCCTCTTGCCGATCTGTGATCCATTCGTTATACAGTCAGTCTTTATGCCTCATGGCATAATGGATAATTAACACATTCCTCTCTTATTATATATGACTAGAAGCCCTGTGTATGAAATTTATGCACTGGGGGGAGGGTGTCCCTCACCCTAGCCTGCCCCCTCTCCAATCTGGGACCCCTCTAGGATGTCCGACTGTCTGTTTAGGGCTAATCCCTAAACCGGCAATCAGACATCCCTCTCATAATCCAGGACTGCTGACTCCCAACTGCTCACCTGCCTGCCTGCCTGATTGCCCCTAACCACTTCTGCCTGCCAGCCTGATCACCTCCTAACCACCCCTCTGCCAGCATGATCAACACCTAACTGCTCCCCTGCCAGCCTGGGTGCTCCTAACTGCTCTCCCTGCAGGCCTGGTCCCCCCCAACTACCCTCCCCTGCAGGCCTGGGTCCCCCACAACTGCCCTCCCTTGCAGGACTGTTTCCCCCTTAACTACCCTCCTCTACAGGCCTAGTCCCCCCAACAGCCTTTCCCTGCAGGTCTGGGTCCCTCCAAATTATCCTTCTCTGCAGGCCTTATCTCTCCCAACTGCCCTCCCCTGCTGACCTGATCGCCCACAACTGTCCTTCTCTGCCCGTCATCTTGTAGCGGCCATCTTGTGTCCACATAGGGGTGGCCATCTTGTGTGTTGGAATGATAGTCAATTTGCATATTACTTTTTTATTAGATAGGATTATTAACTATATTCCCTACACTGAACTTTACACCCTCATGACTATTCCATAATTGCCAATTTTACATCCTAATCCCTTCACCTTTTTATTCAGTCCCCTAACCCAGCTTCCATCTTGCAACCATTAGTTTGCTCTCTGTGTCTATGAATCTGTTTTGTTTGTTTATTTATTTTGTTTTTTAGATTTCACATATAAGTGAAATCATATGGCATTTATCTTTCTCTGACTTATTTCACTTAGCATGACACTCTCTAGGTCTAGCCATGTCACAAATGGTAAGATATTTTTATGGCTCAGTAATATTCCATAGGATATATGTAATACATCATCTTCATCCAAATGTCTATTTATGAGCTTTCTTATCTTGGCTATTGTAAAGTAATGCTGCAATGAACATAGGGGTACATACATCTTTTCAAATCAGTGTTTTGAATTTTTTCAGATAAATAGCCAGAATAGAATTGGTGGTCATAAGGTAGTTCCATTTCTAATTTTTTTATAAACCTTAGACTTTTTATAACTGCAACAATTTTCAGTCCCATTGACAGTGTATGAGGGTTTCCTTTTCTCCACATCCTCACCAACACTTGTTGTTTTGATAATAGCCATTTTGACAGGTGTGGGGTGATATCATATTGTGTTTTGATTTGCATTTTTAAAAAATATATATTTTATTATTTTTTACAGAGAGGAAGGTGGAGAGATAGAGAGTCAGAAACATCAATGAGAGAGACATCCATCAGCCACAATTCTGCATACCCCCACTGGGGTTGTACCCGCAACTAAGACACATGCCCTTGACTGGAATCGAACCTGGGATCCTTCAGTCCGCAGGCCGACGCTCTATCCACTGAGCCAAACCGGTTTCGGTAATTTGCCATTTTCTGATGATTAGTGACTGAGCATCTTTTCATATGTCTACTGGCTATCTGTTTATCTTCTTTGGAGAAACATCTATTCAAGTCCTCTGCCCATTTTCTAGTTGTATTGTTTTTGACATTAAGTTGTATGAGCTCTTTATAAATTTTGGATATTAACACCTTATCAGATGTATCCTTGGTGAATATCTTCTTCCATTTAGTAGGTTGCCTTTTGATTATTTCCTTTCATGTGCAGACACTTTTTAGCTTTATGTAGTCCCATTTGTTTATTTTTTGTTTCCCTTGTTTGAGGCAATATATCCAAAAATATATAACTTATATAATTTGGTATATAAAATAAGTACCAAAGAATTTGCTGCCTATATTTTTTTTCTAGGAGTTTTATTGTTTCAGGTATTACATTTTTAAGTCTTTAATCCATTTTGAGTTTATTCATGTATATGGTATAAGAAAGTGCTCAAGTTTCTTCCTTTCCTTCATTTCCTTCTTCCTTCCTTCCTTCCTTCTTTCTTTCCTTTCCTACCTTCCTCCCTCTCTCCCTCCCTCTCTTCCTCCTTCCCTCCCTACTTTTTCTTCCTCCCTCCCTCCCTCCCTCCCTCCCTCTCTCTCTCTCTCTCTCTCTCTCTCTCTCTCTCTCTCTCTCCCCGCCCTCCCCCGCCCGGCATGTATCTGTTCAGTTTTCCCAGCACCATTCATGGAAGAAATTGTCTTTACTTCATTGTATATTCTTGCCTCCTTTGTCATAGATTAATTGACCATACAGATGTGTGCTTATTGCTGGGCTCCCTATTCTGTGTATCAGTTTTATGCCAATACCATGCTGTTTTGATTACTATAGCCTATAGTAATACTAGTAGTTTCATATAAGTTAGTGTAATCTCCAACTTTGTTCTTTCTCAAGATTGCTGTGGCAATTCAAGGTCTTTTGCAGTTCTATATAAATTTTAGGATTATTTGTTCTAATTCTGTGAAAATGCCATTGGTATTTTGATAAGGATTGACTTAATCAATATATTGCCCTAGGTGGTATTGATATTTTAATTCTTCCTATCCATAAAAATGGTTTATGCTTCTACTCATTCTTCTCTTTTTCAATTGCTTTCTTTAATGCCTTATAGTTTTCTGAGACTATGTTTTTTACCTCCTTGGTTAAATTTATTCATAATTATTTTGCTTTTTGATGCAATTGTAAACAGAATTGTTTTCTTAAATTTTCATTCTGATAGTTTGTTACTGATGTGTAAGATGCAACAGATTTCTGAATATTAATTTGTATTTTGCTACTTAACTGAATTCATTGACTAGTTCTAATAGCTTTTTGTGTGTGAAATCTCTAGAGTTCTCTGTTTGTAGTATCATATTATCTGCAAATAATAATATACTTTTTCCATTCTAACTTGGATACCTGTTATTACTTTTTCTTGTCCGACTGCTATAATACTATGCTGAATAAAAATGATGAAAATGGCATTCTTGTTTTGTTCCAATTATTCAGGAAAAAGAAAAGGCTTTTAGCTTTTCACCAGTATGATGTTAGCTGTAGGCTTGTCATATATGGCTTTTATTATTGAAGTATATTGAAGTATTTTCCCTTTATTCTCAGTTTGCCAAGAATTTTTATCATAAAGAGATACTAGATTTTGTTAAATGCTTTTTCTACATCTATTGATATGATCTTATAATTTTTATCCTTTATTTGTTTATGTGGTCTATCACATTAATCAATTTACAGATATTGAACCAACTTCTATTCTAGGAATAAATCCCACTTGACTATGGAGTATGATTTTTTTAATGTATTGCCGATTCAGTTTGCTAATATTTTGACGATTTTTGCATCTTATGTGTATCAGGGATATTGGCCTATAATTTTTTGTTTCTGTAATGTTTTTGTCTGGTATTAGAATTAGGGTAATTATGGCCTTGTAAAATTATCTTGGGAGCCTTCCCTCCTCTTGAATTTTTTGGAATAGTTTGAGAAGGATAGATCTTACTTCTTTGAATGTTAGGTAAAATTTACCTGTGAAGCCATTGGTCCAGGACTTTAGTTTACTAGTTTTTTTTTATTACTGATTTGATTTGATTTTGTTAGTAGTAATCAGTCTGTTCAGATTTTCTGTTCCTCTTGATTCAGTCTTGGAATATTGTATTTTCTAAGAACTTATAGGTTTCTTTCAGATTGTCCAGTTAGTTGGCACATAGTTGTTTGTAGAATTATCTTATAACCCATTGTATTTCTGTGGTGTCAGTTGTCACTTTTCCTTGTTCATTTCTGAGTTATTTGGGTCCTCTCTCTGTTTTGTTGATGAGTATAGTTAAAAGTTTATCAATTTTGTTTACCTTTTCAAAGAACCAGTTCATTAATTGATCTTTTTGCTTTTTTAGAATCTATTTCATTTATTTTCACTCTGATATGTACTATTTCCTTTCCTTTACTCATTTTGGGCTTTTTTGGTGCTTTTTCTAGTTTCTTTAGGTTAGATTGTTTATTTGAGATTTTTTTTTTCCTTCTTGAGGTAGACCTATATTCCCATGCATTTCCCACTTAGCACTGCTTTTGCTGTCTCATAGATTTTGTGTTATTGAGTTTACATTTTCATTTGTTTCAAGTATCTTTTAATTTCTTCCTTGTTCTCACTATTAACCCATTCACTGTTTAGTAGCTTGTTATTTAGCCTCCTTGTTTCTCAGTATTTTTTATTATAATTAATTTCTTATTTCATAATATTGTGGTTAGATAAACTGCTTAATATGATTTCAATTTTCTTAAATTTATTGAGAGTTATTTTGTGGCCTAATATGTGGTCTATCCTGGAGAATGTTACATGTGCCCTTGAAAAGAATGTATATTCTGATGCTTTGGTGTGAACTTCTCTAAAAATACCAATTAAATCCATCTGATTTAATATGCCATTTAAACCATCATTTACTTATTGATATTTGTCTGGAAGATCTATCCATTGATATCAATGGAGTGGTAAAGAACCCTATCATAACTATATTATTGTCAATCTCCTTTTTATGTTGGTCAATATTTGCTGTATATATTTAGGTGTTCCTACATTGGATGGATAAATGTTTACATAAATCCTCTTGATGGATTGACCCCTTTTTCTATTAATATGATCTTATGAAATCAGTCTCATTTCCTTTCTGGTTTATTCCTGACTCCATAATATCACAGTGCTCTAGGAATCAGATATTAATTCTCTTCTCTTTTATATTTACACTCATTTCCTTGGTGATTTCACTGAGTCTTGCGGCTTTAAATGCCACATATATGTTTGGTTATAACTTATAAATTTATATCTCTAACCTAAATTTCTCATTTATTAAAGAGACTTAAGTATTTAATTACTTATTTATCATCACTAACCAGATATTTAATGAGAATCTCAAACTTAACATGTCAAAAGCAAAAAAAAAAAAATCTACTTTCCCCCAGTCTTCTTGATGCCAGTCTCCTTGATCTCCTCCTTTATGTCACTTTCTGTTACATATTACAGCCAATCTGGCCGCGAATTCTATCAGTTCTGCTTCCAGATATATCTAGAAGCCAACCATGTTTTACCATCTTTACTTGTTATCCCTTGGTCCAAGTCATAATAATCTCTCACCTAGATTATCACAATAGCTTCTAACTGATCTCACTGAGTTTACCCTGACTCGCTCTCATCTATTTTCCACATCAGCAGCCAAAATGGTTCTTTTAAAATCTAAGTTATTTTATTCCCATTTACCCAAACTCACCACTAGCTCCCCATATCACTTAGAGTAAAGTGATTGAATCTGCGGCCAGGGAGAGACTCCACACTTGAGTGTTAGGGCCTTGTGTGAGAAAACAAAAGAAAGGCTGTGAGCACTGGGCCTGGTACATTGCAGGATCCAGAGAAAGCATACAAGTTTAAAAATTCTGCCACAAGAGGGAGCAAGTATAGTCAGAGAAGGTCTAAGAAAGCCTCTGAATTGCCAGCAGGCTGATGGAAGATAACTCTCTCCCAAATGCAGTTAGAAAATATTTCGGGAGGTGACTAAGAAGACATAGATGCAAAACTTCAAGGAACAGGAAAAATTAAAGCAACATGGCATCAATTAAAAAAATCACAGTAATCTTCTGATAACTGAACCCAAGGACAAGGAGATCTATAATTTACCTGCTAAAAATTTCAAAATAGCTGTTTTTAAAACAACTCAAGGAGCTACAAGAAAACACAGAAAAACAATTCAACAGAAAATCAGGAAAACAATACAGGAACATATGAGAAGTTTAACAAAGAGATATTAATCATAAAAGAGAACCAAGAAATTGTGGAGATGAAAATTTCTTCTCAAACTCTTTCAAAAAAGTGAAGAGAAAATACTCCCAAATTTACTTTATGAGGCCAGCACTTACCCTGATACCAAAGTCATATAAGAACAGTATAGAACTCTAAATTTTAATATCCATGATAAATAAAGATATACAAAATTTTAACAATATACTACCAAAACAAATTCAACAATACACCGAAAGAATCATACACCATGATTGAGCAGGATTAATTTCAAAAATGCAAGGATTTTCAACATTTGCAAATTAATAAATGATATATCACATTTATAGAATAAAAGATAAAAACCTTATTATTGAGATACATGCAGAAAAAGCACTTCACAAATATACAACATCCTTCCATGATAAAAATGCTCAACAAATGGATATAAAAGGAACATACCTCATCATAATAAAGATTTTATATGAAAAGCCTACAGTTAATATCATATGCAATGACGAAAGGTTGAAAGCTTTTTATCTCACATCAGAAACAAGACAAAGGTACCCACTCTCCCAGTTCTCAATTCTAGCTAATACTGGAGGTCCTAGTTAGAGCAAAGGGTAAAAAACAAAATAAAAGGTATCCAAATTGAAAAGAAAAACGTAAAATTGTCTTTGTTTGCTGATGACATAATAATTTATATAGAAAATCCTAAGGATTTCATCAAAAGCTGTTAGAACCTATCAACAAGTTCAGCAAAGTTGCAGGATACAAAATCATCATACAGAAATCAATTGCATTTCTGTACAGTAACAATGAAATATCTAAAAAGGTATTTTTTCTGCCTCTCTCTTTCTCCTCCTTCTGGGATCCCAAGTATATATGTTGTCCCACAGTTGTCTAAAGCACTATTATTTTTCCTTCAATCATTTTCCTCTCCATTCTTCAGGTTAAATAATTTCTATTGATGCATCTTCAAGTTTAGTTTCTTATTTCCACTATCTCAGATTTACCGTTGAGACTATTTAATGACTATTTTATTTTGGTTATTATAATTTTGGATTCTGGAATTATCATTTGGTTCTCTTATATTCTCAATTTCTTTATTGAGATTTCCTATTTGTGAGTCATATCATATTTTCCTTTTAAAATTATTTAAGCATGAGTTCATTTAATTCTTTTAATATAGTTATAAGAGCAGCATTGAAGTCTTTGCTAAGTTCAACATCAGAGTCAGTTTCTACTAATGGTTTTCCCTCTGGCCATGATCACATTTCCTGGTTGTTTCATTCTATGTCTCAGAATTCTGTGTTGGAAATTAGAATTTTAAATAAAATATTATAGCAAGCCTGGATTCTAATATATTAACACTAGAGGCCCCGTGCACAGACCTGTGCACCAGTGGAGTCCCACAGCCTGGTCTGAGCCCTCTTGCAACCCAGGACCCCTCAGGGGATGTTGGACTGCTGGTTTCAGTCTGATCCCTGGGCTGAAACTGGCACTCTGATATCCCCTGAGGGATGTAGTAGTGTGCAAAGTGGCAGGTGGCCAGGGAGGAACCTGAGCCTGGCCTGGCATCATGCTGCTCCTGCTCATCCCAGCCCCGCTACGCCTGCCATAGAGGCTCATGAGCAGCAGCTGCACTCGCCAGTCCTGAACCCAGTGTCTGTTGGTCAGCTGAGTGGTGCTTCCATTATAGGAGTACACTGACCACCACGGGGAAGCTCCTATCTTGAGTATCTGCTCCTTGGTGGTCATTGCATGTCATAGTGACCAATTAAATGGTTGATCAGTTGTTTAGGGTTATATAAATATTAACTATAGGCTTGGTGCACAAAATTTGTGCATTGGGGGTGCAAGCCCAGCTTGCCCCCTCTCACAGTCTGGGAGCCCTCTGTGGGAGGTGAGCAGGCTGATCAGGGGAAGGTGCCACCCTCATCGCACCGCTGCTGCTGCCACTGCCGGTTGCCACAGCTGCCAAGGTGTTTTCATCAACATGAACTCTAGCCCCTTTACCCCCCAAAATTACAACTTTCTTTAGGCATTTTCAAGATGTCTCTTTCATAGGATATGCCATTTCTTTCTTTTTTTTTTTTTTTATGCTCACCTGAGGATATTTTTCCATTGATTTTTAGAGAGCATGGAAGAGAGGGAAAGACAGAAAGAAACATCAATGTGAGAGGTACACTTTGGTTGCTTGCCTCCTGCATGAACCCTGACCTGGACCCCTGCTAGGGAGGAGCTTGCAACCTAGGTACATTCCCTTGATCAGAATCGAACCTGGACCCTGCAGTCCACAGGCCAAGGCTCTATCCACTGAGCCAAACCGGCTAAGGCAGGATATGACATTTCTTAGCCCTCCAACAGTGGACCTTTGTTTTTTTCCTCCAGGAGTGAGGTGGAAAAACCCTAGATCACCTTCTTGGATTCTTATTATCCAAGTTACCAAGAACACTGTGAGTGACATATAGGGAACTTAGCCAATGAGCAGTCAGAATAGGTTTTTCCTTTGCAGCTCATATGCAGAGGATGTCTCATGTGGAGGTGGGCACCCCTGTGTGTTGTCTCTCTACTCTGGACCTGCCCCCAGCCCCAGCCCTGCCGTGGCCACTAGGGCTGAAGGCGGCACACAGTTCCCTCCCACCCATCTGTGCGTGCAGCCTCTTCCTGAGCCAGTTGTGACTGTTACAGCATCCTAGCTAATTTGCATATTACCTCTTTATACATATATAAAGATAAGCAGGTTGTTGTTGTTTTAAGAACTTGTTAATGTGTAGTTGCTAATGTCCCTGCTCAGTCTTTGTTTTTTCGGTGTTTTCTTTTTGTTTAACTCTGTTTTCATTTTATCCAGACTCCCTGGAAATCACACCTCTTTGTGCATCCTTAATGGTTAGCCAGCAATTGATCCTAATTTGTGTTCAAACACTTCTGGCCATAAAGCTTCCACTCTCTGTCAGTGGAGCTGGGTGTGGATTGGACAATACATACAAAACTCAGGCATTTCCAAGTCTACTTTAACTTTTACTTTCTAACAAACTCGTTTGAGCTTTACAAACACAGACTCACCTCATCTCAGTCCACCTGGCTGTATAGAGTATAGAGAGTTTGTCTAATATTTCTTTGGTGCTCTTATTTCCAATCTCTCTCAAATGTTTTGGCTCATTTGTCACTCACTCTGACCAGATCACATCTTAGTCTTGAAGAGCTATGGATTTTTTCTATTTGTTTCCTACCAAAGTTTGCTACTTATATTGACAATGACTCTGGGCATGGACTTTTGCTCTCTGCTCCCAATCAAATCAGTCCCCTCCAGCTGTGAAGGTGCTGGTTTTTGTAGTCAGCTCTATTCTGGAAAACTACATTTCTCACCCACTGAGCTGGAGGGCATGGGAGCAGCCGCAGGCAAGAAGGCTGCAAACTCCCACTGTTCTTACTCAGAGTGCTAGTAGTGTTTTAAGAATACAAGCTTCTTAATTTGGTGTTTGCCTTTAGTTACTTTCCTTAAGTGATTATTATTTTTGACAGTGTAATCCAGTTTTATATTTGTTTTTGGACACAAAAGTTTTTAATTTCTTCACTCCAACATGGTTGAAAGTCCTGCCTCAAAAAATATTTTTGCAACAATTTTTGGTTAAATCAATATTCATCAAATACATACTATAAATACATAAATGATTTTATCTCGGAAGTAGACAGTAAACTATATTTATTTTATTGTTCACTTTAGTTTTTTTCTGAAGTTAAAAATAGTTCATTATTCCATTTGCTTAGATTAACTCTTCCCAGGGCATCATCTCAACAGAGTTTTACTATAATCAAATATATCAGATAAACTATCACCTTTTTTTCTCTGAAGATATTCTTAAGAGTCCTTTATTCTTCTATTCCAAACTTGACTATTTTTCTTTGGGTCTATTGTACAGCTATTATTATTTCCTTTGTCTCTTCTGAGAACTCTCTTTTGACTGGGTTAGGCACATTATTTTCTGGGTAAAATATCCTTGTCTTAGAGGCCATATAAAATAGTGACCTAAAACATAGCTCTGGAGTTAGACTTTCTGATATTAGATTCCAACTTTACATATTAGTGTTGCTACCTTGGAGACAATGCCAATACTTACTTCAATATTCTCATCTATAAAATGGTGGTGAAAATACATTTAGTTGTCCTGAAGATCAAATGAGCAAATACATAAATATTAACTACTATCAACTTGTAGCAGGTTTTGATGGAGCATGTGGAGTTTTTTGAGAAATGAGTAGGAGTATAATTTTTGAGACTTTGCATAGCTAATAATTCTACTAACACTTGGTTATCTGATTGGGTATAGAATTCTAGGTTGAATATTATGTGTCCTCAGAATGTTAAAGTCATTGTGCTTTGTGCTTTGTAGACTTGCTATTGCTAAGTCTGATACATTCTGATTATCATCCTTTTGTGTTATTTGGGGGTTTTTAGGAAAGTTTTTAGAAGATCTTATTCTTGGTGTTTCAAAATTTTATCTAATGTGCCTTGGAATATTTATTAATTGTACTGGGTATTCCATTGACTCATTACTCCAAGACTGTGTGTGTGTGTGTGTGTTCTTTGATAATTGCTTCCTCATTTCTCTTTTTCTATTCAGGCTTCCTGAAACTCATATTAATTACACATTCAAGCCAGGGATTGATCCCCTAGTCAGATTATCTTTTTGCTCCTATTGTCTTGCTGAAAAATAAATTTCTCATTCTGGAAGAGTTCTCTTCTAATCTTTCTATTAAATTATTTTTTGATTTCTACTATCATATTTTTCATCTACAAAAACTCTTTAAATTTTATTTTTATTTTATATAACTTCATTTTGTTTCATGGATGTAATAACCTCTTATCTTTCTGATGTAAATACTTTTATTTTTTCCTGCTCCATGACTTATCTGTGTTTTATTCTCAAGTTTTCCTTCTTTTAAAAATTTTTTATTAATTTGTATTAATTTTTTATACATATCTCCCCATTGCCCCCGCTCCCTCCCAGGCATACCCCGACCCTCCAGTGTCTGTGATCATTGGTTATGCTTATATGCATGCATACAAGTCCTTTGATTGATTACTTATCTACCTCACCTAACTTTAATCTTTCTGCTGTAATTTCACAGTCTGTTTGATGCTTTATGATTTTTGTCTTCCTTAGAATTATCAGTCTACTCCCTTTCTGTGCTCCTGATTCTATTATATTCACCAGTTTATTCTGTTGATCAAATTTTTAATTCACTTAATTTTTTAGATTCACTTGTTGATAGATATGTATTTGTTGTTCATAATTTTTTGTCTTTTACCTTTTTCTTCTTCCTCTTCTAAAAGAGTACCTTTCAGCATTTCATATAATACTAGTTTGGAGTTGATGAACTCCTTTAGCTTTTTCTTCTCTGTTAAGGTCTTTATCTGCCCTTTAATTCTGAATGATAGCTTTGCTGGATAGATTATTCTTGGTTGTAGGTTCTTGCTGTTCATCACGTTGAATATTTCTTGCCACTCCCGTCTGGCCTGCATCGTTTCTGTTGAGAGATCAGCTGACAGTCGTATGGGTGCTCCCTTGTAGGTAATGAACTGTTTTTCTCTTGCTGCTTTTAATATTCTCTCTTTGTCTTTTGCTCTTGGTATTTTAATTATGTGTCTTGGTGTGGTCCTCTTTGGATTCCTTTTATTTGGGGTTCTGTATGCTTCCTGGACTTGTAAGTCTATTTCTTTTACCAGATGTGGGAAGTTTTCAGTCACTATTCTTTAAATAGGTTTTTCAGTATCTTGCTCTCTCTCTTCTTCTGGCACCCCCACAATTCTGATGTTGGTACACTTGAAGCTGTCCCAGAGGCTCCTTACATTATCTTCACATTTTTGAATTCTTTTCTCTTCTTGCTTTTCCAGTTGAATGTTTTCTGCTTCTTTATATTTCAAATTTTTGACTTGATCCTTGCCTTTCTCTAGTCTGCTGTTAGGACTCTGTATAATAGTTTTTATTTCAGTCAGTGTATGTTTAATTTCTAGTTGGTCTTTTTTTATCTTTAGTTGGACCTTTACCATCTCCTCTTGGGTTTCACTAAATTTATCCATCTTTTCTAGCATATTCTTGAAAAACCTTATAAGCGTGGTTTTGAACTCTATATCCAGTCATTTTTTTTCCCTCCATTTCTTTTGTTTGTAATCCCTTCCCTTGTCTCGGCATTTTCACTATGCCAGGGGAAAACTTCTGTGTTGAATTCAGCTTTATGATACCAGACACAAAGCCGCAGAAGCCTCTGTTGAGCTTGGGATGGATGGAGTCTCAGGGCTTAAGGGACCGCCTTGCCTTCCAGTCGGCCCTGCCCTCTACAGCCCCTGAGTCTCACGTGACTGGGTAATGGCTGGAGCGGTCCTTGTGCACGCACCCGCAGTGCCTCTAACCGCTGCCTTTCCAGCTCCCCTGCGCACCAGGACCACACGAGTCTAGGTCTCCAGGGTTTCGTCTGAAACAGGGGCCCAGTGGACTCAGAAGTGGCACAGTTGGGAGGGTCTGTCTCCCGCCCACTTGCGAAAGCCAGCGGCACAATCAGCAATTTGTCCTGCGCGCAGTGCCATGCGCGCCACCAGCCCTCTGCCCTTTTGCGACTCCCCTAAATTTCCGTGCACTTCTCCCTTTTCACAGTCCAAACTCACCCTGTATGAGTTTCGGCTGGATCTGGGGTTTAGTGTCGTAGGATAAGGGGTTCAATGCCTTTGAGAGTCTCCGTTTCCCTCCCGCCAGAGAAAGCCAGCCAGATACTCCGGCACCCGCTCTCTCCTCGTGCGCGTCTCCGTACCTCAGCTTTTTGCAGCTCCTCTGGGTTTCCGTGAGCCCCTCTCTTTCCCTCTAGTTGTAGAACTTCCACTCAGCCAGCTTTCCTGTGGTTCTGGATGATGACCGTTCTGTCTTTCAGTTGTAGTTTTGAAATTGTTGTGCGAGGCAGCAGTGTAGGTGTTTACCTATGCCGCCATCTTGGATTCCCAAAAGAAGTTTTCCTTCTTTATTGTGTGTTTTTTGTTTATTTTGTTCTTGTTGGCTTTGTACTTAGCCTCTCAAAGTGAAGGCTTTCTCAACTATTTGGTGATACTTAGCTCTTTTTTTTTCATACAACAGTGAGGCACAAACATTTCAAAGAAGATAAGACTTGCTGACTGAATAGTAAGAAGACTTTATCATGTGATCCCCAAATAGTAACATAGGTCTTTGTTTTTGAGGTTGATCAGTGTCAGAATAGTTAGCTTAACTAAGATATGCTAGGTTAGCTGCAGTAATCAGTAAACTTTTAAAAAAATCTCAATGGCTTAACACAATAAATGTTTACCATTCCTCCTATGTGTCCAATGATATTTGGTGGTGAGCTTCACTCCAGGTATAAAAATAGTCCAAATCATCTTATGACAACACTATTTAGTCATAATACTTCAAGTGTTTGTCACAGTAGAAAAAAAGAAAGCATGGAAATTTTTGAATTGCCTATTATTTGCTTCCATCCAGAACTATTACACATGACTTCTTCTCATATGTCATTGAATAAAGCAAATCATATGTTCACCAACCTCAAGAGTGTGACAGTCCTCCCAAGAGTCCAGAAGGAGAGAGGATCAACAATACTTAAGAACAGCATTAATGTTTATCACAATAACTGAGTCACTCCCTTAACAATCTTTTTCTTGGTTTTCTCATTTCTCCTTAGCAGATTACTCAGAGACCAAACATCAACTTACCTAAGTATTGGGAAGTAAGTTGCTTCCTTTTTTTCTGAGGAATAACATATGTTGACTAAATTAAACAGAACTCAAGAAAAGGTAGATATAAACAACAACAACAACAAAACATTCTTTTGCCTACTAAACTTCCTGCAGAAGTTAGAAAACAACAAAAGCCTTTGTTTTTTTCTTTTTCCATTATCCTGAATCTTCCTGAAGTCACTCTTGATCTTATCATAGCAATAGTTAAGAGATGAAACCAGGTGGAATTGAAGGTAGCAACAAATAAGTTGTAGTTTGGCCAGCTTTCAAGTGACTCCTTTTGCAATTTATCATTAAATTTATACAGCTACACACGAAAAGGAGGGAAGCTAACAAAGGTTCTCTGATAGAAAATTCTTTTAGAACCCATAGTCACGAACAACAATTGTGACAGTTTATCTGCAGTGATGGTAGAAATTCATGTTTTTAGGGTAGAAACAATTTAGATTCTTCAGGGTAGAAACAATTTAGATAGAGGCATATATCACTTTCAAACTCTGGAGAATGAATGAGTCCCAAGCATTACTGTTTTGTGATACTAGAAATGATTGTGATTGCAGACTAGGCAAAATTGTCTCCATGAGTCCATGAGAAATTCTCTGCCTCTGGTTCCAAATATAGTAGGTCGTTGGGTTATCTCAGAGATCCATTCCTAGGCATGATGTAACGTGATTTTCGCCGTAAGTCAGAACCCACCTGCATAAGCACCTACGTCACTCACATGGAGCACACACACAGCAGTAATAAAGTGAAACAGTAAAAAAAATTTAAAAGAAAGATAACAATTCCTGACCTTTACTTGTGGTAGATAAATAATAAAAAACATCAAGCACATATGTACATATGTAGAAATGATGGAACTTTCTTTTATATAAATAAATGGGAGACGGCGATGTAACCATGAAACTAATTGCTCAGGTTGCACAGAAATGGTTTCTGGTTCACTGTCGTTATTTTTTTTAATGATATTGGATGCTAAAATAATAATAAACAACCACATATATTCACTGAGCAAATACATGAAGCTTAAATTAGCAACCTTGTCTTAAAATATTTATTTGTTCCAAAATTTGACCTAGATTGGCTAACAAATAAAAGAATGCCCTAGCTTTGTCTCCCTACTGGGCCCTCTGAGCACAGGCCATGCCAGGCTCATCCCCAATATAGATAGAAAGTAATAAAAAAAAACCCTCTTGGAAATCAATGGAAAAAATACCCTCAGGTGAAAGTTAACAATACCATAAAAAACAACAAAAAAGAAGTAAAACTGTCAGTATTTTCAGGTATTATATATAAAAAAAATCTGAAGATTCCACAAAAAAGACTGTTAGAATTAATAATGGCTGAATTCTATAGTTTCAGGATACAAAATCAACATACGAAACTCAGTTGTGTTTTTATACACTAATAACAAACGATCAGAAAGAAAAAATGAGGAAACAATCCCATTTACAATTATGTAAAAAAGAATAAAATACTTAGGGACACATTGAACCATTATGTAAAAAAGAATAAAATACTTAGGGACACATTGAAGATAGGAAAGGCCTATACACTATAAGACATTGATGAAAGAAACTGAAGACAACACAAATAGAAAGATATTGCATACTCATGGAGAGAAGAATATTGTGAAAGGTCCATACTACCCAAAGCAATCTACACATTTAATGCAATCCCTATGAAAATTCCAGTGATATTTGAAAGCTCTGCTAGTCACTCAGCTTATGACAATGAAAACAACTGTTTCTGTCCTATAATGATGCCTTCTGCTATGATATGGAGAGTCCTAACACGGCAGGCTCAGTAACATTGGTTAGGCCAGTGATCAGCAAACTCATTAGTCAACACAGTGTCAAACCACAGCTCACGAGCCACACTGGTTGCAAATACAGTAGGTCCGCAGCTCACTTTGCCGACCACTGGGTTAGGCTATCTGGCCTGGTATTGCTGTGCTGCTAAAGGTCTTGAGTCTTTTTTAAAAAAATTACACATTCTGTCTTCTCCTTCCTACTAGCTCTCACAGTTGATTGTGCTATCACAGTATGTTGGGGAAGAAGTATGTTGCAGCTGTAAAATGGATTATGCAAGAGATTCTAGAGAGTAGGGGAGCTGGGGAAAATGTCAAGAACCAGAGGAATTGAATTCCTATTCAGCCTTGGTTTTCTTCATGCCCACAGAAGACTGCAGTGCAAAAGCACAAAGTCAGCAGGACTGACTACCAAGAGGCCGGGACACTCTGTTCTATAAACATCTGTCCTGAGACGAAAATAGCCCATGTCTTTAGTGGCCAAATTTTAACAGCTATTAACTGCCTCCTGCTTTCAGTATAGAATCACCAACAAAGCTCTCATTTTTCAGGTTCCACTGTTTCAAAACATTAAAAATATAAACATCACAAATGTATTCTAGGAAATACAAATATGCATAAAGAAGAAATTAAAAGTCACCTATAATGAAAACCATTAGTAACATGTTATGACATCCTTTTATATATTTTTCTTATATTTTGCAATTTTATACTCTATTTTTCAACCTTTTTCTTACCAATACTTTTTGTCTAACAAAGATAATAATGAATATAATTTTACATTATTTTTGTTAATTACATATCACTAGAGGCCCAATGCACGAATTTGTGCACCAGTGGGGTCCCTCGGCCTAGTCTGCAGGATTGGGCTGAAACTGGGTCTCTGACATCCCACGAGTGGTCCTGGGTTGTGAGAGGGCCAGGCCAGGCCAAAGGACCCCACTGGTGCATAATTGGGGCCAAGGAGGGATGTGGGAGGTTGGCCAGTCAAAGAGAGACTGCAGGAGGGCTCCAGGGCATGTCTGGCCTGTCTCAGTCAGTCCTGATTGGCTAGATCCCAGTAGGAAGCTAACCTACCGGTGGAGCATCTGCCCC